>OENG01000016.1:4943556-5567094 GCA_900239735.1 Blumeria hordei DH14
AAAATATAACCTCAAACGCGTCAACACAAACTTATTTCTTGGCATACACATCAAGGAAAATGAAAATAAACTCGAACTTTCTCAGGGCCAATACGTCTGCACCCTTCTAAAGCGACATGGATTAGATGACTGTAAGCCAGCAAATACACCAATAGAAAGGCTAATTGAACCCAACGGTTCTCAATGTTCAAGGCAATCACAGCTAGAGTATAATTCGATCATCGGAGGTCTCCAATAACTAGCCAATAACACACGTCCTGACATTGCCTTCGCTGTAAATCACCTTGCAAGATTCTTAAACAATCCATCCGCAGAGCATATCTCAGCTGCCCGCCGCATCCTTCGCTACATAGCCAAACATCCGGATAAAGGCATCACATTTACCAGAAGCAACGAGAAACCAATCCTCGAGGCATACTCAGATGCTGATTTTGCAGCCGATCCCTCGACCAGTCGGTCGACATCCGGGACATTAATCAGGCTTGCATCTGGACCCATCTTCTGGAAGTCACATTTGCAGCGAGAAGTAGTTCTCTAAACAACAGAAGCAGAGTATCTTGCAGCCACAGAGACCTGTCGACAACTGCAATGGATCAAATCTCTATTTGAAGAGCTCAAACTCACAAAGCTCATAGAAGGAACGGAATGTACCAACCTGTACGTCGACAACCAATCAGCACTGTCTCTGATCAAAAACCATGATAACCATAAGCGATCCAAACACATAGCACTGAGGAACCACTACTGCAGAGAACAGTACAAAAATGGTCGCATAAAAGTCACATATATTCCATCACTAGACCAACTAGCAGATCCACCAACAAAAGCCAAAACCCAAACACAAATCCACTGAGAAACAGTCACTTCCGTGTCACAATCGCTCTGAGCCAGCACATCGACAGAGGGAGTGTTGTAATCCTAGTCCGTGCTAACATAACGTAGAGACGTGCATGGTCTAGGTCATGGATTAATATAGTCGCTGTGCCTACACAATTGAGGTAAGCTACGTAGTGGTTGTAGAGATCTGTTGAGGATCAGGATGTTGAGAAGTGATAGCAGTGCACGAACCAGCTTCTCATGTATTTAGACAGGTAGTCAGGCACTGCCCCCAAAAGTGTCCAACACAGATCACACACTTTATCCATTATACTTTAGCAAATAATAATCCCTTCTAAAGTCTACAATTCAGTTCTCGAGCATTATATCACAACTGTCTCTAAGTCTATCCCAATAATATCTCCAGTGCTCATCATTCATAACAAGCAGACCTTTTGCCGCTGCTATCATGGGCTCCATCCGAACCTACAGTAATTGGTAGAGATTTCAATTCCGTTCACACCGAATGGCAGCCAATGGCCACTAGGCTACACGGCGACGGCTAGGTGCTCACCGATTGGATGTTCGAGCACGGTATGGACCTATCTTCCACACCGGGCGTCCCGACACACGACTTTGGAAACACACTCGACCTGGTCTGGTCTAACGCTGGTGCCCTTGCAGATGTCTCGACAGAGCTTGACTTAACATCGGACCACAGAACGCTTGCAGGAGACGTTCCCCGCCCGAACTCGAAAGCTAGAGCGGTTATCAAAACTGGTCAACCGGTAAGAGTGACAGACGACGCCCTCGAAGACTTCGCCAAGGTATTAGGTAGGTGGGCCCACGGAATAGGGATGCAGCCTATGATCTCAACAAGTGCGGTTGACAGCCTTGCGGATAAACTGGTTCAAACCATCAGTGATGCTATCAGGGCTACCGGAAGACGCGGGAGTGCGAAGAAGGGTAGGACGGCACCTTGGTGGACGTTGGAGTACTCACAGGCCAAACGCGAATATAGGATATCCAGGGACGAAGAGAGTAGAAATGATCTCCGTCGCATAGTCAGAAGTGCGAAACGCCAATACTGGCGGCGAAAGTTCTCGGAAGCTACAACTGACATCGACATGTATCGGATGGCACGTTGGGCTAAACTGCAACCTACATCTGCTGCTACGCCACTTCAAACTCCGGATGGTTCAGTCTCGGATCCAGGAAAGCGTGCACTTCTGTTGCGCGACTTCCTCCTCGGCCGGTTCACCAGCCAAAACGACGTTGACACCGAACACCTCGAGCCAGGGCGCGGAAACCTTCCATGGGTCTCAAGCGTTACTGATGAAGAAGTCGAGTGGGTCACAACGGCCTGCCAGAATAAAGCCCCCGGAGCAGACGCAATTTCTGTTCGTCTTTTTAGGACACCCTGGCCGTCAATTGGACAGGCAGTGAGAGTACTCTTTGAGGGCTCACTTCGACTGAACCACTTCCCGAATGCATTCAAGCTAGCCGAACTGATTCTCCTCCCCAAGCCTGGCCGTAATCTCAGCACAACTAAAGGATGGAGGCCCATCGCACTACTCTCCTCTCTGGGTAAAGGTCTTGAGAGGCTAGTCGTAAGGCGTATAGTTTACACCGCCATTTCGCACAAGGCTGTGCCGCAGCAGCTTTTTGGAGCACTCTCCGGTAGATCAGCTAATGTCCTTGTCTCATGCGTTATCCACGATGTGGAACATGCAATGAAAAGACAGAAGAAAGCAGTACTTGTAACTCTAGACGTACAGGGGGCATTTGACGCTGTACTCCACGGACGACTACTGCAAAGGATGAATAAAGTTGGGTGGCCGAAAGCAGCTATCACTTGGATAAAGTCTTTCTTGGACAAACAATCCGTCCGCGTCAGACACGAGGATGGAGTAACAGACCCAATTCACCTAGAATGCGGGTTGCCACAAGGATCGCCTTTATCCCCAATTCTCTTCCTCCTCTACATGGCCGAAGTCGTAGGGGGTTAGTAGTTGGAGATTTTGCTATTCAGATGATGTTGCTATC
Source organism: Blumeria hordei DH14 (assembly GCA_900239735.1). Taxonomy (NCBI): domain Eukaryota; kingdom Fungi; phylum Ascomycota; class Leotiomycetes; order Helotiales; family Erysiphaceae; genus Blumeria; species Blumeria hordei. Next base: position 4,946,419 of record OENG01000016.1, read on the forward strand.
CTCGGCATAGGTTAGACTCCGAATGAAGCCGCAGCAGCTGTCCAGAGAGAAGTCGATGCAGTCCTAGGGCGGGCTGCTAATAATGCCGTCTCTTTCGACCTAGATAAGGCCGAAGTAGTCTACTTCGTCGGCCCAATATCCAGGAGACACGATCTTCCGGCTATATAGGTAGGCACTCGCGATGTACAAGCATCCGACGATATCCTATGGCTCGGAGTATACCTTGATCGCGGTCTGACCTTCGAAAGTCACGTCGCAAAGTGGACCAGTAAAGCAATGCGGCTAGTGCAGCACTTCCGACGGCTCACTCAGTGCACCCAGGGACCAAGGCCTGACTTACTAACCACAGTTATTCGCACGGTAGTTCTGCCAATTTTGTTGCAAGTAGCAGAGTTTTGGTGCCCGGGGCCAACCAGGGAAACATATCGAGGTGCCACGTGTAATTCCTACAAGAGACAGTGCAAAGTAATCGATCAAACTTCTGCCTTTGGAATCCGCGTGGCTCTACCAACCTTGCGTACGATGCCCATAACAGCCCTGGGAAGAGAGACTGGTATTTCACTAGCACACATTCTGCTCGAGGAACGCAGTCTCAAGACTGCCGCACGAATCCGGAGACTGGATGATTATCATCCGCTTCGACTTCGTGCCACGGAAAGTACTGACAGCACTCGTCACCGATTCGGACTAAAGACATGCAACAAAAGCAGACTTGGTCTCGATGGAGTACATGATTCAAGGGTCCAGAGGATGTACCGACTTCTGCCAGAGGCCGAACTTGCTCCACCGCTCCGATCTGCAGCACCTCCCCCGCTGGACCCCTGCTAGACAAGCAAGAAAGAAGCGGCTAAGTTTATAAGAGAGTGGCTACCTACTCTCCCACCCGACTGTCTCTGCGTGTATAGTGATGGCTCTGGGGCTTCCACCGACAAAGTGTCATGGGCCTTTGTGACTTTTATCAGTGGCACAGGCACGGCAATTGAGCAAAGTGTCTCAGGCAAAGTAACGAATGCGGAGGTCTACGACGCGGAGGTTCATGGAGCTTTGGCTGCTCTAGAAGCAATCACTGCAAGCAGTCGAGATTGAGGACGCAGCGCCATCTATTTCCTGCTCGACAATTCCGCGGCTGTCCAGGCTTTACTAACAGGAACAACGGGCTCATCATCTTGGCGAATCCAAAATTTCGTGAAAATGGCCGCGAGATCAGCCGCACCTGTAAAAATAGGATGGATCCCGGGTTACGAAGGGCTGGCAGGAAATGATATCGCCGATGAACTCGCTCGAAGAGAGCTCAACTTACCGGACAACTCTTGGACGACACATGGTGTGATGACTCTCGCCTCATCTGGACGGAAAGCCCGTGAACTGGCCAGGCAGATGTTGACAGACTGATGGCACTTGAATCGCCCCAAACATTACGCCGATCTTGAACTCGAGATGTGCCGCAAGAAACCGCCAGAACTAGTGCTACCGATAGCGGTCTTTACACGCTTGATCGCTGCCCGAACTGGACATGGAGACTTTGCGGCTTATCATCGCCGCTTCAACCACACTGACGCTACACTTAACTGCATGTGTGGGAGGGAAAATCAATTGGTCACCTTGTTCAGTGTCGAAAAGCACTGGCAACATGGCGGCTGAAAAGCGGAAAGCGAATGGCACCAGCTATAGAAACAATGCTCGGATCAAGGGGATGGCAGCTGTTCAGGGATTACGTCCAGGAGAGCGAAATTTACGCGGAAGCTAGTCGGGGGATGGCAGGGATACCTGTGACTCGGAGGTGATAGATCGAAAGCCTAGGTGGTTTGGCATGGAAAGAGGGAATTGGAATCGAAGCTCGGGCGCGTGGTGGCCGAGGCGGAACGATGGAAGGGAGATTGTCAAAGTTTTTCTTTTGTAATGCAGTATTTTGCGTGGAAGTTTTCTTTTGTTTTGTTTCCAACTCTAGGCTGCTGGACTCGTCATGATTCAACACATAATTGCGTTTTGGCATGGTTCCGGTCATTGATGTGGGACGAGGCATTTGTACTGCACGGTAGTTAACTTGATCCTGCCCGACCCCACTCGTGCTCAAGCTTCAGTAGGAGTGCGACGATAGTTACTTCACCTAGCACGTTATTGTACAAACAACGCACAAATCGAGAAATTCGAAAATTCGAAAATCCATTTTTTCCCTCTTTCCTTCCTTCTAGACCTCGTCGCATCTATCTTCGAAATGTGATCGAGCCAAGGCATTTTTACAATGCCTCCAGTTCGAAAAAAGCGCCCCAAGGCTAAGTTGGACAACACGAGAGTCCGCCCGAGGGCTCTCGAAAAATTACCTGACCTTACCCAGTCTCCGAAATGCGCGGAGATGAGCAAGGTCTCAACTAAAGGGAAGGAAAAAGCCCTCCCCGCCGTCACTGAGCCCGATACTGACATGATCGGATCAGTTGAAATTGTTGAAGAATTTTCTCAACCATCTTCTGTCCCTCACGGGATTGGAGAATCGTCCAAATCTCCCCCGACCGCGTCAAAACCGTCGGAAAACGCTGCAGACAAACCAGTGCAAAAATCAACGTCGCAGCCAAAAGCTGCCACGAAAGCACAGTGTTCACTCGAGCTCCGACCAATTGTCGAAACTGAACAACGACGCGCCGCCGAAACAGCGGCAAATCTGGCCCTCTGCTCCGCCGCCATCTCTGGCGCCGAAGCCACCCTCCTCCCTTTGACCAACGGGTCAAAGGGACAATTGGTAGACTCAATGAGAGTCTACTTACGCACCGCCATTGCGCAATACATGGCCACGGGCCCGGCCACCCGTCCTCCCTCCTCACCCGGCGAACCCAATCCCAAGGGCTCCCGACGCCAGGAGCATACCAATTCCCGCCGTCCCAGCACTTCCTATAAAAAGTACCTGGGCCATAGTGGCTAAAAACGGACTGCGACAAGCAGCAGTTCCTATAGCAAAGGCTGTGCCGCGACCTGCGGCGAAAGCACAAAAGAAAGGAGCTCCCAAGGCGAAAGTCGATAAGCGACTGTTCCTTCGCCTGGAAAAGGAGCACTCACGGCGGAATCTTTTTAACACCATTGTGAAGAGTAAGGTAGCGGACACGCTTGATCTCTCTTACAATGATATGACCTCGATTCATCGAGTAAAGACCGGCTTTGCTATTATAGCAAAGAACGAAAAAATACGACAAGAGATCCTAGATGTCTCTCCGAAGCTGGCAAGTGAAAACGCCAAACTCGAAGCATCTTCGGATCTTATCGCCTTACAGATACCGAATATACCTGTAAGTACCGTTACACAGTACGGCCCCGTAGCGACCAATGCTGCAAGAGTCACCGCTGAGATCTTCCTTAAGACCAGCGCGTATCCAATCCAGGTCCGACCTCATGCGACATGTCGGCCTGGATCGCCTTATTGAAACTGGCATGCCCTTTTTCACCGGGACGAAACCCCTCGTGCGGGCTTCCGCCTTTTCGAAGATTCGGGTATGGCTACCATCCACAAGCCTCGCCGACAAATTGAACAGTGCAAACACTGTTTTGGCTTCCACGCAACTCGTGGTTGCTCCAGCACTCCAGCCTGCTGGAACTGCGGATCAACAATGCACTCGGCTTCCAAGTGTAGGGCTTTCACAAAGTGTCGTAACTGTGGGGGACCTCACCGATCGGACTCTCGGGCTTGCCAAGCCAGACCCAGAAAATCAGGTCCGGTGACCAAAGAGCAGCTCGCGCGGATCCGCCAAATTGAACTAGGGGAGTTCTCAAAGGTGGCACGAGTCAGGGCTGCAGCAAAAAAGGCCGAAGAGTGTTGGAAATCTAGACTTCGTATGTATGAAGGTTTAGATTTCTAGTTTGATCATCAAGATCAATTTACTTGATTCTATTGCATACGATTAAGCTCAGCTGGGGGAAACGAGGTTCAATAGTATCTGAAATGCAGTGGCTAGGAAATGCCACCATGCGGTAATTGAGTGGCTGGTTGTAGCCGGATCACTGGGAGTTCGGGAACACTATAACCTCGGGGATCTGTATTTAAGGATTGGCTTATTTGTATATGTTAAACTAAGTTAAATGAAACATTATATTTTATTAATTCATATTGAGAAGAGAATTCGATATCCTATACAACCATCAATATATTCTTGTCCGAAATTGTATACTTGTTCTTCGAGATATTTCCTCCTAGAAATCCTTGACAATTTCTAACAAAGAGGCTATCATCGCCGCGGCGAAGGATGTCTCGATGGCCGAGGCAACAGGTTTCGTAACGCTGGAATCTGAAAAAGAAGTTTGAGGAGTCAGCAACTTCGACGATGCCTCTTTTGGGGCATCTACTAACCAATAGCAGAACACCGGCTGGATCAAAGGTGGCTGCTAGCTCATCTACTGCTCTCAGCGGATATTGAGTAAATTTGTCATTTGGAAGGTGTGACGGACGACGGAATGTGTGAGGAGCACACTGCTTGGTTTCAACATGGAGGAATCTTCTGTCTTTTTCGGAGTTAGTTTGATTTTCGTAGTTTTTTCGTTTCTGCACAATCAACTGCACTTTTGGTAGCGATTCACGAGGTTGGAACAGTTAGGCTGTAGGAAAGACTACAGGGAACCCTGCCGGTTCCACCGGTCCTTGACCTATTGTGGAGGGCAAGACTGAACACCTGTACGCGGTGTCCTCTACGAATCTGGGAGTGAAATATTCTCACAGAGCCAAGTTCAGTCAAATTTCGCAATACCGAAAAAGTTGGCCCATGAGGCAATGATTCAAGACTCTCCACCTAATCAAATTTTCACACCCGACGAGATAAATCACCACCAAAACCTCATCAAGTTTGCAGGTACGACTTAGTACATCCTCATTTCAATGATCACACCTCTCGTCGAATTTCTCTGGCCTTAATTTACCACCACGTATACGCCCACGCCGATATTTATACCCGACGGAGGAATCAAAGCGTGGCGCACAAACCTGGGAGACAGTTCTTTGGGATAGCCGTGAGAGGAATCAGGACAAGTTTACAAGATGATGTAGCGGATGGCTACAATCTCGACGAGCGTTAATTTTGGAATTTTCATAACGAGTTTTCGAATTGAGCTTTGTGCGTGCGCCAAGACTTCGGTTGCGCGAGTGCAGGCGACACTATAAACACCGCCGTGGCTAGATGGTGCGGTGGTACATCATCTTGGCCGGTTTCTCAAGTAAGGTCTGGATAGCTAGGACACATATCCCACCCGAGACAGAAGACCGCTGGTTCGAATCCGGCAAAACCTAACTACATTTCTCGCGGCGCTGGTATTAATGGATGATGAAGGCATGCTTGGATAATCAAAGGTTTTGAATTTCCCTTTGGTGGGTACTTACGGAGGAGGGTCGACTGTTTGTGTAAGCGAACATACCTCATAGTGGTATTTGCAAATGAAATCCAGAGTATGAGTGTCTCTAACGTCAAAAGAGTCATCCTACATGTATATATAGTACCGGTCATGTGTCATAGCTTAATAGCTGCATACACATTAAATGATTAAAAAAGAAATTGACCCATTGTGGGGAAAATAGCTATAGCTTAGGACAAAAAATAATCAAAAAAACCAACAAACGATAACGATAATTAAATATAAAATCCTATTGTAGAGGAAATTACCTCGAGAATAAGTATCCACACGTAGCTGAATTAATAGCTGATATGAATTATACTTTTAATTCCACTGTCGCATAATATTCAACAACTTCTTTTAGGGCTTGTCCCTCACGGTCCATGAGAGCAAAATTTAAAGTTAAACAAATGGAAATATAAAATGTAGCTTGTATCTTTATAGATTCTAGGAGTCCTCTATAGTCATCGACTCAGTTAGGACTATAATATAAATCTAATCTAATCTAACCACTATGAGGTATGTCTGCTTACACAATCAGGCAACCCTCCTCCATAGGTATCCACCAAAGGTAAATTAAGAACCTTTGATTATCCAGGTATGCCTTCGTCATCCATGTATACCAGCGCCGCAAGAAATGTATTTCAATTTTGCCGGATTCGAACCAGCGGTCTCTTGTCTCCAGTGAGATATATGTCCAAGCTATCCAGACTCTACTTGGGAGACCGGCCAAGATGATGCACCACTGCACCATCCAACCATTGCGGTTTTTATAGTGTCGCCTGCACACTCAGCACTAGTCTCATGTGCCTGTCAAACTTTGTTATGACCAGCCACCTCTCATATGCCATGATGGGCCAAGATACACTGTAATACGTAAATATGCAAACGTGTATGCAACAGTAAGTGCGGTTAGCGCACTCGGGACATCTGTATAGAGATTCGATCTTATCAGGAACTTCAGACGAAACAAATAACGAGTGAGCTCGGAAGGTGTCGTGGTCCGCCTCCTGGTGGTGTTCTCCGGTACAGTTTGAGTAGCCTGGGTAACTACTCCACTTGGGAAGGGGACACCTCAGACTATATTTCGCGCGGAGGAAATTCAGAGGATGATGAAGGCATATCTGTATAACCCAGGGTTTTTGAGACGTTCCCCTGGGTGGGTATTCACGGATGAGGGTTGACTTGGGGTGAAGAAAAAGCCGCCATAACTTCGCAGTGGTACTTGCAAATGAAATCTGAGGCATGAGTACTCTTACTGTAAATTGAGTCATCTTTTCTGTATATTTCCTCTGATATTGTGTCATAGTTAGTTAGCTGCATACGCAATTAAAATCTGTTGCAAAAAAAAAAAAACTGGTCAAGATCCCACATCTATATATATCTTGATTAGTAAGGGTCTGTTGTTGGTATGACAGGGGTCTTTGACTTGAAATTCAAAAGTGAGATTGGGAGAGAGAGATATATATTTATTTTGCTACTTAAGTCCATGACTATCAAGCATATTGCACTCTTCTCTGACCCAGGCCACAACTTGCACAGCGCTCCTATCCTATTTTGTTACTTCGAAGGTCATTGATATATTGCCCATGATCAATAGCCATTCAGTTCAGAATCTATCCACGGAATTCAGTCACCTTTTCTGGGGAGTCTTCAGCCTCACAGTAATTCAGGCTCGAGACAAACAAATCTTGTGAATTGTTGACGGCTCTTGAGCCCTTGCATCGCTACGCGCCAGCTGAGTTTCTTGTGAAGCGGCTTTGCCCAAAATACCACCAATTAATATCTCAGATTGCCGCTCTTATGCGGTTGAGGTCTCTTCATCCACGGTCGCTTGGCTTCCCGATCCTTGATGCATTGCATGAAATGTATCCCAGCCTGGGCGTTCCCGGCGATATGCACTGATTGATCAAGTATTATTGCCATGTACTTTCAATGGAAGCCTATGCCCCTCTCTTTGTCCATTCGTCTATTGTTGTGTATCTGTTTTTGGGTGAGATTCTGTCCTCGATGTCGCTGAAGTTCCACAAAGATGTATCGCTATTACCTCACCAAATCTCATGGGACACACAAGTTATTATTCGCTTCTGACCCAGGCTAGCCAGTCCTACACTTATTATTGTTGGAAATCTAGATTTCGTATGTATGAAGGTTTAGATTTCTAGTTTGATCATCAAGATCAATTTACTTGATTCTATTGCATACGATTAAGCTCAGCTGGGGGAAACGAGGTTCAATAGTATCTGAAATGCAGTGGCTAGGAAATGCCACCATGCGGTAATTGAGTGGCTGGTTGTAGCCGGATCACTGGGAGTTCGGGAACACTATAACCTCGGGGATCTGTATTTAAGGATTGGCTTATTTGTATATGTTAAACTAAGTTAAATGAAACATTATATTTTATTAATTCATATTGAGAAGAGAATTCGATATCCTATACAACCATCAATATATTCTTCTCCGAAATTGTACACTTGTTCTTCGAGATATTTCCTCCTAGAAATCCTTGACAATTTCTAACAATTATTCATGTTCAAAGATTCCTTAGGTTTATCTTTGATGTTCATTATTGCTGGATCTTGAATGACATATGTGCTAAGGGTTTAAAGAATTCAGAAGTACTTGAAGTTGATACTCAATGGGTAATGAAGAATTATTCCTTAAAAAACTTATCTACCGCGTCTTCTCAAGTCATTTATCTCCTCTGCGTAGACTAATGTTAATTCTCTTCTATGGTCACTTGAGAATCTTCCTTTCTCCCTGGCTCATCTCTTCTCATGTACCGTACCCCCCTTTGTTACCTCCTTATGCGCACCATTTACATTTCCGGAAGCGCTACTCTGTTACAACTTAACCCCCTAGATGGAGTGGTCCTGGTGACCAGTCCCAACCCGTGTAAAGCCCATCGCAATATGATTCCACTGACCGGTATTGTTACGTTTATTCGAATTCCTCGATTGTTGTGCTTTACACTTACTTGAAGTTGAAGTATTAGTCACCAAGCCTTATAACTCATGTGACTTGACTCGTACGCAAGTCTAGACTAGGGTCTGTAACATGTTTCGTAATTGTAGAACTTAATCGTTAGTCAATATTATAAACATGCCAAAATTAAGCTTCAGGCATTTACCAGTAGAACATAATTCTTACCAAATCTGCCCTCAACAATTTATTGCGGGCAGGTTTCTGGCATCCCTTATCAAAGTTAACACCGTGTCGTCATCACAGTTTTTTCTACTTTAACAAGAGTTTTTTGCTTTAAATTTTTGCTTTAACTAGGCTAGTATCGCTAATTACAAGGGGCTGCACTGTGACTGGTTTCGAGCTGATAGCCAACTTACGCTCGTCTTTATCCATTCACGCAATCTGTTTGTACGTTCGAAAAGGCTAGAGACTTTCTTTTAGAACATTTAAAATTTTATATTTCTCCAGTAGAGGAACCCATGCGAAAGTGACTGATCATAAAAAAGCATGAAGACAAGTCCCAACGCCAGATCAATACCATGCTTTGTCAATAAGATTTTGACCGTTACGCCGATTTAACCTTACCCGCATCAAATATGAATAATATTCTCCCGGAGTTTGATTCCCGAATATCGGACAATCCTATCTCCAGGAGACTGTCCCACGTTGTGAAATTAGAGTTTCGAGTCCAGCTCTTCAAATTCACTAACATGCTTTATGGCTTGGGGTCCAGCGCTTAAAGATAGCATCGACCGGAATGATCGAACGTCAGTGATTTTGATTGGAGGTTTTCCATTGTTGCTAGACGCTAATGGTATTGATTTACCTTCTTCAGTTTTATCTTTAATTGAAGCCAAGTCAGCACTTGATTGAGCATCAGGTGTGGCCGGACCATTAACGACAGGTTGAGCATTGAGGTGAACTGCCAGCTTAGACCTTGAAGGAGAGGTTGGACAAATGTAGTGATCAAAAAACTCGATCATATCATTTTTTGTCAAAATCTTAACTTCAGCGGCATCCTTGAGAGCTAAGATTTAATTAGCGGAGTAATTCAGGAAGAGTTAGCGGCGTACCTAGTTCAAAATCATAGTATTCACTGTCGATGTGAGACCATAGTCTTCCTGACTCTTGGTCGAGATTCTTCATTTTTTCCAACCGCTTTGTGATAAGACTTCGCTTATGACTTTCAAACTCGACGCTAGACATATCCTTCAGTGTACCTGCGTAGTTCGAGAGAAATGCATCAATTCGAGATTCAAGGTACAGAGGGGATTTTTCACTTTGGATTATAAAACGATATCCGATTGTGGTGGCATTCGTGCGAGCACCACTGAAGACAACATATCCTAATTGTTCTTTAGTTCGTAGCTGATCAAAGGCGGGCTCGCTTGTCATCTGATCTAATAGCAACGTCTTGGCACGAAGTGGACGTATTGCTTTGTCTCCTATGTAGAGCAAATACTCGATGCAGTGATTGACGTTAGCTGGATCTTTGAGATTCTTTTCATAGACAAAATTACCACCCGGTGGGAGTATAAGGGATCTAGATATTGGCCATTGTATTTGAGGAAGTGCTTTTGGCTTCAATATTGTTTCTATTGTTCGGCTGAGCTGAAGAACATCTTCCTTGTGGAGGTTTCCGTGAGCAAAAATCTCGAGGTGCATTTGCCCCAAGAGTTGTAACATAAAACGTTCAATATCAGATACTGTGACGTTTGATAGTTCATCAAGTAGCTGTTCGTTGATGTAACTTTTCTCGCTACCAAGCCATCTTGTATAATCGCCAACTTGGTTGTAAGGTTGACCATATTCCCAATTCTTTAGATTTCGCATAAGACGTTCTTTAATTATCTCGAAGCGATCTGTTTTTATAATTAAGTCTCTCATAGTTACGAGCACTTTTTCAAGCAAAACTGGTAATTTGTCATTATAGCCAGAAACAGCAATTTCTATTCCGGTGTAATGATTTGAGACTGAGTAATCAAGACCTGCAAGTTCAGCATCATATGAGTATTCCTCAAGAGCATCCCTAACTGCATCGGTGTACAGCCGTGCCTTAAGATAATTTCCTGCTGTCGCTTCAGGTAGATTATTTCGGCAGTTAACAAAAAGATTGGCTTTGGGAACCCAGAATTGATCATCTTTTTTGTACCATGTTCTTACTAGATCGTCATTGCGAATAAGTATTGGGGCAATGAGTGGCTCCTTGACTTCCTTCTTTTCAACTTCAAGCTTAGTAGGTATAAACTGGTTTTGTTGAGGTAAGTAAAGCTCAGTCAGACGAGTTTCTGAAGTAGACTCATTAGCTAGTTTGATGTCGGCGATGAAATCATTAGGTATTTTTTCATATGTATATTCAGTTCCATACCACTTTTCTTTCTGTTCCCATTTCCCAGGAAATTTTTGTGAGCCGACCATAATTCTGAGATTTTCTGGTCGTAGACATGCTAAGCCTTCTTGAATCAAAATTGGGTCAAACTTTCGAAGCCTGAGATTTAAAGTTAGTTGTAAGTTCACATCTGTTACATCATTATAAGTAGAATTGAATAAAATTAATGACATACCTACTATGGCCACTGAGTAGCCATTCTCTGGGCAGTGGTGTTTGCATCACAGCGCTTATTTTGCTGGTAAATCGGCTTGCTGGAGTTTTTTGCTTGAATCGAAACCCAAGGTCTGCTAGACCAGCTTGTTCTTGGAAAATCCACTTTTGAGGCGGAGTCTCACGCAAAAGAGAAACATACTGAAAGAATATTTGAACAATTTCTCGGTAGTTTTTTAATCCTTCTTCAGTGAGCCTTATTTGGCAGTTGAAGATACCTGGCGTCCCTGGACATAGTGGATATGCACCTATACATAGTAAGATATTTGAAGCTCTTGTTAGTTTGAGTGTGTTGGAAGGTTGAAAATTTTAAGATTTAATCCCAGCTGTAGTTGATAAAACCTATATGTATGATTGATGACTAAGATTGTGACGTGCAGGAAGGACAAGTCGATCAGCAAAGACATACCTGCGCTTAGAGAATTCGCCCAACCCTTTGATTTAATGCATGCCATTATGCTTCCCGGCCCCTCATGTCCTATTAGATGACTGAGGTAACGGCTTGGCTGAGTCTCATATAAGAACTCTTCATCAATAAATGGAAATATAAGTTCCATTTGCCTTGAGTCCATAACAGGTTTTGAAAAACACTGCATCATCAGATCTTCTTCTCTGTATGGCTTTTCATCCTCCCAGCGATTTTGCGGCAAGTTCTTGTTTCTAATTTCGGCGAATAATTCTACCGCCCAAGACTGTAATGTATCTAAAGACTCCATTCCCAGGATAACAAGTTTCATACGATTGGCTGAATAGTGCTTTTTGTGAAAGTCCATAAACTTCTGACGAACGTCAATGCCCCTTGCTTCGGGGTCAGTTTTTAAGACCTGAAGGTTCCCGGTTGAAAAATGGCAGTACGGATGCCTAGGATTTGATAGCGATTTGTCGAGTTGATGTGATCGCCATTGATCACTTTGTAAGTTCTTTTTGTTCTCAGAGTCCACAGCTCTCAATTCTCTGTCTAGGGTAGATGAGAGAAAAAGAGGGTCAATGAAGAACTGAGCAAATCTATCCAGTGCTCCATAGAGAGGTGATGTTTCATCTTGTCCGGCTTCCTCTGATTTTTTAGCAGCCACTTCAAAATAATAGTTCGTCGATGTAGCTCCAGTGTATGCATTAGAACTACCTGAATGGGCAGAAAGATACTGAGAATAGGCGTTCTCTACAGGATACTGGAATGTTGTCAGCAAAATCTTGCCTATAGACGGTGCAATGAGTAGTTCAATAAATTTAAAATTTTATAACAAAATACTCAATTTCCAAAACTGAATTCTTGATTTTTGAATTGATAGAGGATTAGTATGAGCAGGGTAACCGTACCTTTTTCGTGCCCATAAAAAGAAGGTCTAGTTCATAATAAGGGTTAGCACGGAACTTGTTGATGAATATGTGTGGGACCGACGTTCAACAGCATGCGCCATGCCAGGCATTTCGTCCTCGTCACTAAAATTCCCTACATTGACGTCCATAGCGGCACTAGCCTTATCGGTTTCGGCATCATGTACTAATAAGACTTCCAACTGATTGGACAGTCTTATAACTCTGTATGACCGGTCATCTAAAGACGGGGTCTCAAGATGATCAGTGAGCTTCTCGACCGGTGTCTCAGGAACGGGCGCTTGAATTTGAAAGGATGTCGACATTACGGAAAACCCTAATAAGTCGTACGCAGAAGATTTGACCGCGTGGTTGTGTTGGGAACGAAAAGACTTCTTAATAGTTCCTGGCCAGATGCTCTGGTGGACCAAGCTAGCTTTTATTCAATGATGTCTCGATAGGCTTAGGTCTGTGCACACGATGAACCGAACAGTTCAATTCAATGCCTCAGTCGACAAAGGCAAGCGCGATGATTGAGATCAGCCTAAAGATTTAAAGTGAGACCTAAGGCAAGGCGCCGGCAAATCAACTCCACTTGTTATATTTGTGTAGTCAATTAAAGATGTCGGGCAGGGAAATCAGTGTTAAGTAGCGGCATAAGAGATTACCTAGCCGACACTGCAAGACTTGAATAACACCAGTCATGGGCCAAGTAAGGTAAGCAGCTGATGCCACAATCGGCTGTGAAAATATTAAACAAGCAAATAATCGGCAAGTGAGTCTGTGTGTGGAGTCCATTATTATACCCCACCCCTGGCCATAAATGGACAAGATAGTTGAGCAACGGAGGCGGGCATCGGGAAGAATGGGTTGTTTGTATGGATTTCATATATTTGCAGACATGCCAGGGACGGGATTGAACGCGTCGCTCTAAGAATATTTGCAAGTTGAGTTGTAGAAAACAATCACGCAAGACATCTAGACGCGCTAATCGTGAGGACGAAAGGAAATTCGGGAAAATTTGTTACTGCAATTCTCAGGTGCTGAAGATTGTGGATTTCAATCTCCACAAGGGCTTGTGGTATACAACTTCAGAAATGTTAACATCTATGAAAGCAAAATTTGCGTACATGTGTTGTGGGATTCTGACTACCCTGCACTGTTTGCACCCTAGTCCGTTTGGTGCAGCCATCAGGCCAAACTTTGATGATCTCGGCTTGCGCATTTTCTTCCTCTGCACTTGAAAGTAGTCGTGGGAAAGATGATCACAACTGCCCCTACTATCGGGGCATTTCTACATGGGGGTGTTCAAGGGTCGAGGACCCAGTAAAAAGCGACATGAATAGGCAGTCAATATTAAAAGCGAATCCCGGACGCACCCATGTCCATATATCTCTCTTAGAAAAATCCCATTGCATTCCAGTTATTTCATGTTTCAATTGAAATAAATACCGTTGCTAAGGACATGCCTCTACAGGGTACAGCTCTTACACATGCGTTAGTGAAGCTTAGATGATCCTCAGTATCTCCCTAGGCATCACGTCCTTATATCTGTTTAGGCTCAAGTCCGTTCCTTTCGATAGCTGACCTATTTTTAGACATCAGGCGCCGGTAGCCGGAGGTCCGAGTTATCATAGGCTTGAAGCATCCCCCTGGACTGGGCGCAAGTTATTACCAACTGTTGCCACATTGAGTCCCACTATCACCTATGTCACACGATTGACTCCCGATGAATCGGATTGCTCCTCGATTCGCTATCAGGGTCGACTGCCCGTACACAGTTCCGGGGAGTCTGTTGCGGTTGCCCCACATTTCAAGACCTGGTTGATGCTAGCCTAGGACACACGTCTCTCTATCACGGGCCAAAACAAAAAAGGGGCCCATTGCCGGTCAGGGGACTAGATAGGAGATAATGTTTTTTTCGCAAAGTAGCCGATGATAATGTATGCCATCAATGAATGTAGGCTACTATCAACAATGTAAACCCAACCCTTTGCCAGCATCTTTACATATCCAACAGCATGCAAAATCACGTCTCTAACAACACACAACAAGCAGTCAATGACACTTCCTACCATAATCCAGTCCTCGCCTGATGGTCTAAATATTCAACGCCTCAGTCATATATCCATAAAAAATAAAGCACAATTCCACCCCATTCTCGAAAACTTGTCTCCGGCATTCCTCCAACATGGAAGATAGCTACGACAAATAAGTCTATGCAAGAGAATGTATCGATGTTTTCTAATACAGTAATGGTAGAGAGATCCACAGAATACAACAGAATTAACGAGCTACTTCATACGAAGAGTCAACGACAATGATAAAGACTACACTTTTATCTTCCACCACATCATTCATGGCAAAGAAATTGAATCTACTGGTCAAATCTCTACATCTACGATAACTATCGCTCTATATTCAATGAATCCACGGCGTTCAATAACACGAAAAAGAAAAAAAAAAGCAATTAATCAGTCATAAATCATTTAATTTCTTCCTTGAATTTTTTGGTTTCATGAACTAGCCCTATATTGATCCAGAGCCACAAATCAGAAACTAAATTGTGCGATTTAAAATAATTCTGTATAATAAGCTTTAATCATACCCACTGCTAATGAACACATCACATTCATTGAAGATAAAACTCTGCAGAATGGAAATTCTACAAAACATAGGCTCGCTGGAATACTACTTATAAGCATTGAGTAGTACGTGGACATGATCATACAAACGGTGAACACTATCTTCAATTTCGTCAAATTTAGAACTTTTATCACGAGTTTGGCTACTTGAAGAACTGTATACGCTACACGTCTTCGGTTGTAAGAGTGTATGCAACACCATGAACAAGATCCAGGTTAAATGTTGCAATGTTATATAAACCCTGTTAAGGGATAGATCCATACGGTTGATATTGGCTGTACTGGCACAGAGTCAATCAAAATACGCTGTAATACACTTGTAGCTACGAGGGTTGCCCTGCGAAGAGAATTTTGAGACTGGTAATTAATGCCATGTCTCTCGGAGTAATCATGATGAGCAAGGTTTGATTAAATAGAGGAACCAATAATGCTTCCGGCTTACTCTGTAGATCATAATGATCTGTTGGCTCTATTCTCGCCCAAGCTCTGATGACTACTATCATCAGGGGGACTTTTCTCAACACCTGTCAGTAGTTTTCTCTACGAACCTCCAGCTTTCACTGTAGATAATACAGAGCTGAGATCGAGTAACAAAGTCCTTCCTTCGATGAGGATCCCCAATCGCTTTCGCGGTCTGCATCGTCTTCATCTCTCGGCACAAACCCCTACCACCATTATCATGGATATACCATGCAATGAGTTTCCTGAGCGTATCCAGCTCCCGATACGGAGATGGTAGATTGGATCAAGTCGGCCTCTGATGTTATAAAGAAGGGAGATATTGATGAATATGCTCACCTCTTGTGGCTCCAGTGTCTAGGCCTCGCCTGGCTAGGGCTACAGGCTTTTTGAGACTTTTTCCATGGACGCAGTTTCCATTGCTACCTTTTTTATATTCTTTTATATTTTTATCGGGTAGAAGGTTTCGTGGAAAAGTTGGCCGAATTCTACGGGTAAACACTGAGCTGAATGGCTATTTATCATGGGCAATATATCATTGATATTCGAGGTAACAAAATAGGATAGGTGCACTGTGCAAGGTGTGGCCTGGGTCAGAAAAAAGCGGAATGTGCTAGATAGTCATGGACTCGAGTAGCAAAATAATCACCCTCTCACATACTATGAGACTGAGCATAAGACATCTAGATTATTCATTAGAGATGAAAGAGACCAGTCACGAAGGCCTCGAGCACTTTTTTTCAAGAACATGAGGCCGTAAACATATGATTACCATGGGCTAGTCTGTAAGCTATTACAACCTCAAATAGATAATGAGTCGAGGCTGCAACTGGATAAGATCCCACATCTATATATATTGATTAGTAATGGTCTGTTTTTGGTATGACAGGGGTCGTTGACTTGAAATTCATAAGTGAGGTTGGGAGAGAGAGAGATGTATGTTTATTGTGCAACTTGAGCCGGGAAAAACGAACCCTCCACCTTCCAATGCTGCCGGTGTAGTCACTGAGTATGTTTAGTATATCTGGGATATCCAAGAATGGTCGAATCAGAATCAACGTCGAAAGCAACCTCAAGCATATCTCCATTTGACGACTTCTCGACAATACCTCTCTTACCATTCTCATCTGAGTCCTCAACGACCAATAAAGAAGTTGCTCCAATTGCAAACAGGAGCTTGCCCCATTAATTACCGGCCATCACTCACTACAAATTTACGACGCTACGTATACCCGCAAGGAGGAAATTAAGTCATAATATACATTGCTCGGGTCATGGTTTATTGGGGACTGATGCTCTAATGGGGTTATACATCTTGAGGAGGGAAAGGTGCCTGAGATGTGGAGCGAGATGGGGACGAGGTCTCTGGAGAGCATGCTGGGACAAACATATTCGAGGGGTTTTCAACTTTGCAACGTTTGTGGGCGCCAAGACCGAGATTTCGGCTAATAAGCCAGGAGGACCTTAATTGTCGATGGATCTGTGGCACTACTCAGTGCTCCAGACGACAATCATACTCTGTCAAGACTTTTCTGACATTTAAGCACGACCTTCGTTTAGGAGTTGGAAGGAGGCGAGAAAGGCCTAGGGTGAATTTTCCGAGGTACCCAAAATTCTGCAGCGCCCAGCTGGCCCATCTCTTCGTACGCTTCAGAGGGTCACTATGTCTTCGGATCTAGTCCCAATGTCGGTATCAGGAGAGCTCTGCACCCAGTGGTTTTTGCGAATTTTCCCGGCTGCCATACACCCGCAAATGGCCATCGTCTAGTTGGCTGGAGAGGGGAGATAATGAAGGGCGAAGAGCTCCTCTAAGTGTATGATTGGATGAGGGCTTGTGAGTGGTTGTGCTGTTTAAGGGGTGCTGTATAGGAGGCATAGGAGGGTGTATACTACTGGTATAGGTAGCCTTGGCCTGTAAACAGAAGAATTGCATGCTCCCATATAGTTATGGACTCAGTATGACAATAATCACCAAAAAATCAATAATCAAAACCACAACTCCATCATGTTTAGGTGCAGGGATGTTATGTTTGATGAAAACTCTTATGATTTAACAAAAATTGAGTTTAGATCTCGTCTAACCTAATGTACTAGATCAGAAATTCTAGTTTATGATGTCGAAATAGACTCTTGTGAAGACAAAAGGTGCATAAATTGGATGAAGAGGTGTGTTTTTTGATCACGCAGATTCCATCTATACATGAAATTAGGCAAAGGAAATGATCTTCAACTTCATGCATTTAATCATATTTTCCAAGAGACCAGACAGCTTGCAAGATAGGTAAAATTTGTGGGAGAGAAATCCCAACGATAATCTCTTAAAAATACCAATATATATTCAACTATCTGGCCACAACACATTACCGGTATCTCGTTTACACGTAGGATAATTCTTGATTTAGGAACGCAAGACTGAACACCTGTGCGCGGTATCCTCAATGAACTTAAGAGTTAAATATTCTCCAAGAGACAAGTTTAATCAAATTTCGCAATCGCAAAAAGGTTGGCCCACGAGGCAATGATTCGACATAATCCACCACGTCAAATTCTCATTCATAGCGTGTTAAGTTAACTAGACTATTTAGGAGCAGGACGATGAATACTCTTGAGGAAGTTGGGCTCAAAGTGGTTCTAGCTAACAGCTATCGCGTGTGTTCTCGTTGTATGAAGGACTAGTGGAGGGCAAGACTGACACCTGTACCCGGTGCCCTCTACGAACCTGGGAGTGAAATATTCTCCCAGAGCCAAGTTTAGTCATATTTCGCAATATCAAAGAAGTTGGCCCACGAGGCAATAATTCATATACTCCGCCATCTCAAAATTTCACTCTCAACGATTTCGACTCTTACCTAAGTTTCATCAAGTCTCCAAGTACGAGCAATTACATCCTCATTCCAATGACCACTCCTCTCGTTGACTTCCTCTGGCCCTCAATTGACCGCCACGTACACGCCCACGCTGATATTTACACCCGACGGAGGAAGCAAAGCGTGGCGCACAAATCTGGGAGACAGTTCTTTGGGATAGATGTGAGAGGGATCAGGGCAAGTTTTCAAGATGATACAGAGGATGGATATAATCTCGACGGGCGTGTAATTTTGAATTTTGGCAAGGAGTTTTACGAATTGAGCTTTGTGCGCGCCAAGACTTCACTTGCGAGAGTGCAGCGGACACTATAACAACACGCAAACGATGGAAGGTGCCGTAGTCCGCCTCCTGGTGGTGTTCTCCGGTACAGTTTGAGTAGCCTGGGTAACTACTCCACTTGGGAAGGGGACACCTCAGACTATATTTCGCGCGGAGGAAATTCAGAGGATGATGAAGGCATATCTGTATAACCCAGGGTTTTTGAGACGTTCCCCTGGGTGGGTATTCACGGATGAGGGTTGACTTGGGGTGAAGAAAAAGCCGCCATAACTTCGCAGTGGTACTTGCAAATGAAATCTGAGGCATGAGTACTCTTACTGTAAATTGAGTCATCTTTTCTGTATATTTCCTCTGATATTGTGTCATAGCTAGTTAGCTGCATACGCAATTAAAATCTGATGCAAAAAAAAAAAAAAAGAAGGACTAGTATTTATATTCTCGTACATAGGAAGCTTTAAGTTGAGATCCCATTTTATGCGGCTCCACCTACTGCGTTATTCACAGCCTAGTGCTAGAACATTCCCTTGTGATATCATTTGTCACCTGCGGGAAATGACTATTTTGTTCTCCCTCAGTCCGTCAGTATCTCTCTGATTCCATTATATCTATTCTATTCTATCGAGTTCTAGTTCGGTTCACAAGACACACAAACGCATTGCACACTAAACACTCCACGGTTTAGTTCACAGTCACGTGCATCTACTATGACGTGACCTTAAGCATCTACCATGGTAAGCGACGTGGAAAACACAACATAGCGAGATCGATTCCTACGGAAGTCTCATCAAGTCTACAAGAACGACTTAGTACATCCTTAATTCAATGAGTAAACCTCCCATCGACTCTTCTTAGGCTTCAGCCGGTCATTAAATGTGCGCCCACGACAACAGGAGTACCCGTAGGAGAACGAAAATTCTGGCACACAAAATTGGGAGGAAGTTATTTGGGATGAACGTGAGAGAGAACAGGACAAGTTTACAAAATGATGCAAAAGAGTAATACAATCTCGATGGTTGTGGGATTTCGGATTTTGGCCAGGGGATTAACATATTGAAGAGCAATGTCCGCGCCATGTCTTTGATTGCGAGGGTGCAGGTGACACTACAGAAACAAGTCGACGATGGAAGGTGCCGTGGTCTACCTCCTGGCGGTGATCTCCGGTAAAGTTGGAGCAGCCTGGGCACCTACTCCACTTGGGAAGCAGTCACCTAAGATCACATTTTGCGCGGAGAAAATTCGGTAGATGATGAGGGCATATCTGGATTTGAATCGGAAAAACGTTTGAGGAAAGCTTGCTTACACAAAAAGTTGAACCTCCTTCGTAATATCCTATCAAATTAAACTTCAAAAACCCTTGATTTTCCATGCATGCCTTTGTCACCCATGAACAATAGCACCACGAGAAATGTGGTCGAGCTTTACTAGAATCTATCCAGCTGTCCTCTATTTCAAGTGGAATGAGTTTCTTAGCTATCCAGACTCTTCTTGACAGGCCGGCCTGGCCCAGACTTCACGGGGTGAATTGATAACGGTAGTGTGTGTGCGTTGTTTATCGTGCTACTTGAGTCCATGACTATCTAGCACATTCCGCTTTTTTCTGACCCAGGCCACACCTTGCACAGTGCACCTATCCTATTTTGTTACCTCGAATATCAATGATATATTGCCCATGATAAATAGCCATTCAGCTCAGTGTTTACCCGTAGAATTCGGCCAACTTTTCCACGAAACCTTCTACCCGATAAAAATATAAAAGAATATAAAAAAGGTAGCAATGGAAACTGCGTCCATGGAAAAAGTCTCAAAAAGCCTGTAGCCCTAGCCAGGCGAGGCCTAGACACTGGAGCCACAAGAGGTGAGCATATTCATCAATATCTCCCTTCTTTATAACATCAGAGGCCGACTTGATCCAATCTACCATCTCCGTATCGGGAGCTGGATACGCTCAGGAAACTCATTGCATGGTATATCCATGATAATGGTGTTAGGGGTTTGTGCCGAGAGATGAAGACGATGCAGACCGCGAAAGCGATTGGGGATCCTCATCGAAGGAAGGACTTTGTTACTCGATCTCAGCTCTGTATTATCTACAGTGAAAGCTGGAGTTTCGTAGGTGGCATCATTGACAAGTGATAAGAATAGTCCTTAGATTAGGATCGATACATTGTTGGGAGCTTGGTCGTAGCATTTTGATAGAGTGCTGAGACCGTAGTCTAGATACACGCTCCGTTTAAAACACATACTTTATCAACCCGACTTTCGGTATTCCTGCATTATTTGCCCAAAGGAACCATATTCTAATACTTTTCTCTTTCTCAGATCCCGACTAATCTTCATGCTTCAGTAAATGCGATCTATCGTGACCAGATATTCACTCATGCAGAATTTTTCAGGTTCCTTGAATTTTTGCCATGGCCGTTGAGAACAAGGCTTGTGCCTCGCACTTTAGATTTTGTTTTTATTCCAGCACCCTGGGAAATTAAAGAAAAAGGTTGTTAAACATTAGTGCAGCAGATCGATTGTTGTGTAGTAACTAGATTACAAAAAGGATGGTCTCTAATCATCGTGAAGCTTACTGACTCGCGATGCTTGCCTAGCTTACTAATGTATACCTTCACGTGATACTAAAGACTTGGTCTGAAACTATCTATTTCAACAAAGGTCAAAATTTAGCATTATTACTGTGAACTATAGTATGACGGCAGTCTCTTCGATCGATGGTTCATACTTACAGACCTACCTAGGAAGCATTGACCGAAATATGTAGCGCATGCAAATGCGCAGCACAACGATAGTCATTACTGCATGAAAAAGCCTAAGATCTCAAAATTGAGCCCTCCCGCAAGCTCTAGCGAACAACTGTCCTAGTAACTCATGCAAGATCATGGGAGATTAATGATTCTTCGCATGATTAGACTAAGGCATTTCAACAAATTTCAATTTCTGCTCTTGAGATCGTTTAGGTAACTGGCGCCAACTTGGAATGTGCCACACTTCTTGCGAAAGATTAAATATTGTAGGATCCAAAATATACAGCAGAACGCTTCAAAGAAAGCCCTTATTTTGGTACTCAAAGTTAAAGATGGCCTTATAACTGAAGACATAGCATCTTTTGATCCAGTAGTGATCTAAATAATTAAGCTTAATACTAGTAAACAACTAAACTCACTCATGTGTGCCGTTTAGTGGACCGCCTAATATCTGTGGTCCACGCTGGCTACTGCAGATATTGCTCGGTTTTCAATCATACTCGGACGGGAGAATTTAAGTATATTCTACGATAAGTGTACTTGGTACATCTTTATTATGAAACAATCCAGACTAGCTCAGAGATAGTAGGGTACCTTCTGGCAATGAAGAAATACCCTTGTAGAGGCTACCAAAAACCATCCAGACATGAGATAAGAAGCTATCAGATTGATCGGAATTTATGAGACGTATTTGTTCCCGAGAACGGGTCCAATGAGAGTATGATGTGGAATTTAAAAATACCTGACCAATCCTCTACGATAGCTGACCCCTCATCCAAACACAAACGATTATTGCTTTTTTCACTGGATCCGTGAAATTATGGGGCTTTGGGTAGTATAGGTAATTCTGCAATTAACTGGATACATAAATGTATGATCGAGCTAACAAAGTTCAAGGCAAGTTTGTAAAATCTGATGATTAAAAAAGCAACAAAAATGTAGTAGTTCGCTGAATATCATCTCAGCTAGGCAAGACCCTCAGTATCCATTGGTAGATATCAAACAAACCAATTTTCAAATTTACGATGAAGTTATATAGATATCTTTAGCAGTCTTTCATATTCACAGACTTAGTAGGGACTTAAATTTCATTCTATCATCTGAGCTAGGAATTTCGGCCCAATAATCATTCGGAAGCTTAAAGATGCATAACACGAAATTAAAAACTGTAGTAGTCAAAAATATTCAGAGCTAAGGGCAAAAAGTCTCAAGCGCTATGGCGTATATCAGATTGGCTAGCACACTTGCATGGGAATAATGGGGCAAAGTCAGAAAGACAGCATGATAAAAGCACCATAACTTTTCTATCATGCGACAAAGAGATAAATAAGACTAGATCAAACTATAAAAAACTACTGATAGTGACTGAAACTCCAAGAGCCTCATGCATGAAAATAAACAAAGATACAATTTCATTTTGCACGTACTCAAGGTAGATAATTCGGTGTGAGTGCTAGAATCCTTGAAAAAGTAGTATTACTTCAAAAAATGTTGCTACACTCCTTTATCGATACCTTTTTCTTGTATTAATACTGGTACTAAAGGTTATAGAGAACTGAGGGTTATGTTGATGTAATTATTATGAATACTCGGATAAGTCAGAGGTTGTAGGACAGTTAATTATGAAATTCAAGTCTAGTAAGCTTTGATAGCCGGTAAGCCACTTGCTTCATGTGGCCTATGTTGGCAATTGCTTCATGTAACCTGATGTGGGTGGTGCACAACTAATCACTGTCAATGCGTCAATGCATATGCCGCTCAATACGATATCTGAGCATCGATATCTAACTCAATAGTGCAACGCATTACTGGATCACATGTTGATAATAACGTGTGAGTATTGAATAACAGGTATGATCAGCACGTTAGAAGAGCCTCACAGGGAAGGAGGTAAGAGGGAAATGAGCCTCAGGAACGAAGAGGCTACTTTGGAAATATTTAGATAGACCTTATAAACATTCGATCATTTGTATTATTATTTACCACCATCGTTCCCATTTTTGCTCCAGCACCTGTTCCTTCAATCATGTCATATGCAATTCTCTAGTCCAAAGAGCGAATTAAGCAGTTGTGATGTGTACATGAAAATCGAACTGGCCATTTACTTGGGCCCCTAAACGATCCCTGAAAACAACTAATTTGGCAATTTTACAACTCCTCGGAAATCAGATTTAACAAAAACTAGCACCTTGGGCTCGTTTGAATAGGCGGAGTAGGAGACGAGAAGTATTTTGCAATCACTTTTTTGTAGTTTTCTGCCGAGGAGTTCTCAAGGATGAGGTTTCGTCAGCGTTCCACAGGTGCCACGGATTCGTTACAAGATGTTTAGTTAATTTTTTGTTTTAACGTATTCATTATAAAGCTCTGAAAAGAAAAACCCCCACGGCTAAAGACTACATTTATATACAATCTAGGGTGTCCCCACCCGAGAAGCTTTTCAATGATTTGAATAATTAGTACTCTTCGACAACTTCCTAGAAGACTCTCGATATGCCTGTCGCCCTCAAGAACCTTTACTATATTTTCAGCAGGTTCACTGAGGATTTTCTGAGCTCTTTGTCTATCAAGATCCTTCCAGGCGTTTTCTTGTGTGTTTTTGCCTGCGCTGGCCAGCGTAGACAATGTGAATCATTAGACATGACAGACATCACAGCGAAATATATACCAGGGCCTTTTGGTGACTAAGGCGGTAAAGTTGCAGATAAGAATGGGTTCAAATAAATGTCAGGTCTTCTCTAGTAGGAGCTTAATAGGCAAATCGTTACGGCAGAGGTGACATTTGGGTCTTGCTAATGGAGATATAGTAAGACAGACGGTGTTTCTGACGAAGAGATTATTGTGATTGATCACAGAGCTACCCCTGCATCTAGTAAGTATTTATCGCAGAGATGCAGGTTCAGAAGATCCAAATGGAACAGACTAGAATGAGATAGAGGAGAACAGCATGGAATAACTCATAATTCTATATTACTAAGCCATTGTGGATATGAAAAGCTATAGAGTGAAATATCTTAACACAAGAGCGGTGATTCTTAGTGCCTGAATGTAAGTAAGCAATACTATTACTTCATTACAACTCACCTCCATCTACCTCATTCATTGAACGTGAATTTATTGTTACTAGTTCCATTCATTTTCTAATATCTTATCCAACAGAAAGCCACGCTATGCACCATGTATAGCTTGACTCGAAATGCAAGTATTTGCGTATTAGATGTAATTTCTGTGTCAAGCAATATACAGTGTATTTGAAGAAGAAATGTGGGATAAGAGAACCTCTCATACGTCGGCTCATTATGTACAAAATTAGAAGCCATTGCCAACCAATTTCTTTGCACCAATTAATGTGTCCATGTTATTCTCTTGATAACCTTTTGCATGACTCTTTACACTGAAAAGTTGTTCTTAATTTTTTTGTTTTAACCATTTCACTATTCCTCTAAAATCAGCACTCTTATTAATTCGCATAGTTTTGCTTTTTTTTGGAAAAATACCATAGTTCAGAAATAGGCACTTTAGTATTGAAAAGTGACTCAACATGCTACCATTTCCCGAACTTCTGCATATACCCCCAGCCCTACTCCCCTTGGGAAGGAGACGTCCAAGACCACATTTCGCGCGGAGAAAAGTGAATGGATGATGGAGGCATATGTGGATAACCCAGGGTTTTTGACGTTCCCCTGGGTGGGTATTCACGGATGAGGGTTGACTTGGGGTGAAGAAAAAGCCACCATAACTTCGCAGTGACACTTGCAAATGAAAACCGAGGCATGAGTGCTCTTCTTGTAAATTGAGTCATCTATTCTGTACATTTTCTCCGATATTGTGTCATGGCTATATAGCTGCATACGCAATTAAAATCTGATACAAAAAAATTACCCCCAACACAAATCTATCACTGTTGGTTCTAAACGTTATTTTTGGTGCCCTTTCTGATTGAAGATTCTTACAGAACTTCAGAGTTGTTAGGATTTCTAGCTCTTGCAACCAATTCATCCGATAATCTTGGTGGTCATATCACCATCGAATAGGAAGGGTTTTAAGCGCGCTTTAGTTTTTCAATTATCGTGAAATCGATGGGATTGCTACTGTCGTCAATACATGGTAATTCTACGAAATACAGCCGCCATTAAATATGTCGGACCGCCACCATATCAATCATGAGGCGTTTATTTTTGGTGGCTCCAATTTTGACAATACCTATGTACAGAAAATATGAATCGATACAAACAAGCAGAGGATGAGCGAACCCAGCTAATCAGAGATCTTAATAAAAGTCCCATTGAGGCTGTAAATATTCCGATTACAATAAAGTCAGAAGGAATTCTTTTAATAAGGAGTACGTGAGTTAAGGTCGCAGAGTGTGGAATCCTGCAAGAGTCGCTGCGATCACCTCTCCTGTTCTTACTATATTTATCTGCCTTACTTCAAAATGGGAATAAGAACACCAAGTTTGGATACACTAATGATATTGTGATACACGGTATAGAAAGTACTGAGTTCGAAGTGGTGGCCGAAGCCCAGAAAGAAGTCGACAAACCTGTCTATCTAGCGAGCCAAAACATTTTAGACTTTAATCCGGAAAAAATGGGCTAGTAGTAATTGGAGCAGGTCCAAATAAGAAGCTAGATACTTCATGACTAGCTGTCTAGATCCAAGGCCACAACATACCGCCATCATCGTACGTGAGATAGCTTGGAGTATGGATAGACTCGCAACTCAACGTCAAGCAACATGTCTAGAAATGGCAAGGGAAGGCGCAACGTATTACTTGGTTTACACGGCAAGCGAATTCGGTTCAGCATGATGTAGCCCTAGGACCGCTCATCAAGGTATTACAGGCTTGTATCCTCAGTACAGCGCTTAACACAACACAGTCATGATAGCCAGGCCTCACTCGAATTACAACTCAGAGCGACAAAGCGTTCGGAATAGATGTGGGCTGGCACATCAATCTCCTTGACAGTACTATCCGTACCTCAATCCAAGCGGCACTATGTGTGTCGCAAACTGCGTCAAATATGGTGCTACATAGAGAGCCTGGCATCCCATCAACTGCTATGATACAGCAGTAGAGACAATTTCTAGCTGTCGGAAGGACTCAGAGGCTGGATGTATGGCATCCTCTTGTACTCAGATCTAAGGAGAGGCCCGAGGATATCATTGTCCACCTTGGTCTCCGCAAAGATCAAAGGGACCGTTCATTCAAACCCCCCCGAATGGTACCTTATGAGGCTCCAGATTATTGCAAAGACGTGACGATTACAGAAGAGCCCGGTAGAATATATTTCTCAAGGGGCGAGAGTACAAAAGAACTCACTTGGTGTGACAACCCGGATGAGATAGCGTACGTGAAACATTGGATAGCGAGCCTGTAATCTGAGACAGTATGTGTTTATTCGGACGGCTCATCATGTGGACTAGCTAGATCTGCGTGGGAGCTCACCGTATACAAAGGAGACCAGATTATTGGCAGTGACTCTGGCTTTCTTCTAGGAGCCGCGGTCTACGATGCTGAAAACCTAGGTACCCATAAAACTCTCGAAGTTTCCATACAAATAGTAGGATATGGTCCGATCAAAGTGCCCCTCGAAAACTCTACGGCTACAAGAACTCTACAGAGCGGCTGAACGAAGTCGCCTCAGGAGATTGCGGTAGAAAAGTTCACAACACTAGCAAGACAGGCCACGTCTATTTAGCGAGTAAGTGTGAGTATTTAAAGTACTACTTGAGTCTATCACTATCGAGCACATTGGGATCTTCTCTAACTCCGGCTACACCTTGTACAGTGCTCCTATCCTCTTTGCCCCGGAAAAAAAGATTTCTCATGAAATGCCCATAATAGTACCAAAAATGCATGATATGGGCTAATCATATCCCGTGGCGAGTGTGCATATTATTACAGTATGAATTGTAGATTCTAATGCATTGGGCCTAATTCCTTTTATACAACAATCTTTATATGGGGGATCTTTAAAATATCGAGTGAAGAGGAAATATAATTATCAATCATCTGATGTCGCAACTCAGCATTTAAATCTCTTTCAAATAAACATCCTCAACTCAAAGGCATTATTTGATTAGGGATATTGTGCAACAAATGCAGAGTGTAGAAAATTCAGTATTTTGGGGGTTTATTTTCCTATTGAGTCTATGACTAGTCAAGGACATGTAGTTCCTCTCTACCTACAGGCAAAGGATACCGATGACAGTATTGCATCCCCTGCTTTGTCTCCCATATAGCTCCTCTCAAATATTATCATCCCTCACAAGTCTTCAATCGATCATACACTAAGAGAAGCCCTTTGCCCTTCATCATCTCTCCTCTCCAGCCAACCAAATAAAAGATATTAACGCGTGTTTGGAAATCCAGGAAAATTGCAAAAGGTACTGGATGCGGGGCTTTTCTAATACTGACATTAGGGCTGAATCCGAAGATATAGTGACCCTTCTGAAGCGTCCGAAGAGGCCGGCCAGCTGGGCGCTGCAGACTTGTGGGCACCTCGGAAAATCCACTCTCTGCCTTTCTCGCCTCCTCCCCGAAGGTCGTGCTAAAATGCCGGAAAAGACTTGACAGCGTATGATTGTCGTCTGGAGCACTGAGGAGTGCCGGCGACTCAGCGACGATGGAAGTCATAGCTAATTTGCCGAATCCTTGATCTTCTCACCCACAAACGTTCGAAAGCCGAAGACACCTCGTATATATCACACATCTCTCCGCGACAAATCAGTATTGAACATATACCCAATGGTGGTAATACGAGTTCCGTCTCAAACAAGTGTGAATTCTACAACCAATAATCCGCCTCACTACTTCAGTCGAAACATATGTGTGTCTGTTACATAGCTGAGTATTACTTTGTAAGCGGCCTGGGGCAGTCAAGGCATGGATTCTTATTCGTTTAACCGACCGCCTCTACGACTCGCTATTCGAGTCAACTGAGGAATACTGGCGAAAATGTGGATTGTTTTGTTAGGGCATGGCTCGTAAGTCGGCAGCATGATGCGTCACTCAACCTTCAAAATTACATTTATTAGCACATGGTCTGTTCCTCTGGTATAGCCTGTCTTCACTGTAGCCCCATCATGATTTGCTTGGTGCCGCGAAGACGCCTAGCAGCTAGTTGGCTAAACCTTCGTGGCCTTGGATCGTCACATTCATCATCATGAGAATGAGGTATCAGCATACAGAGATCCTTTAGATTTCCAACCATACTTTAAAACAAGGCAATAAAACAGCCCAAAAGTGGACAAATTTGCCCGAGGAGCTCTCTATAACGAATAGATTACCGCAGCCTCACACGGTGGGAAGATCAAAGTCCAACCCTTGGACCATCTAGGAAATGAATTGGATTACTTGGCTAAAAGCTTTCAAAGACTAGATGCCAGTGGTTTCTGCCGGAAAGATAAAATTATTTACATATTTGTATGCACAGGAAGCATCTATTAAGGCTATACTTACCAAGACGAACATATCATCATCTAATGACAGCTAGAGCTGGCCATTATGCTTATATCTACTATCACGGGAAATTTTTTGCTAAGTTGAAGACTTAATGTGAGTCAAAGGATGAGAGCAAAAGCCCTGGCACTTTCAAAGAGTCGACCTTTTTTGAAATGGTATAGAAACTGCACATAATTAGTTCCACACCGAGTAATCGAAATGAAACGAAAAAATGTACGGCAGAAGCCCTTAAAACGTATGAGTTCAACGAAATATTTTTGCCCATCTAACAGTGAACATGATGGGATATTATTACGCTGTGATAAACACTAATGCGACAATATATGGGGCAGTGGAAATAGATCCAGCGCGGAATACTGTAGCTTCAGAGTTTTCATTCTTATAGCTATGTTGCCAGTCATGTAGCTGGCATTTTAATACTAACTCCCATTTTTCCATCTCACTCGTAGTAGATGTAGGGCACAATTCGTTTCGTTTAAAATTTGAAATAAAATGATGGAACTAGCTTGTTTTCATTACAATTTTCGCTCAATACCCATGTTGTCCTTATCGCTCGGCTGCTAAGACATTAAACACCTAAACGCCGTAACTTTCTGCCTCCTCTTTAACCTAATCTTTCATTTCTAGAATCTGATGTAGAATTGAAACCAGCTCCCATATAGTAATGCTAGTTAGTAAGATCAGGCCAAGTTATTTATGTCAAGTCTTCTATACTGGTTGCCACATTGGAGATAGTTCTACTTTCCTCATGTTTGAAACTGTACATTCGTACTTCTGAATCCTCACTGCCTGTGCACATCCGACTATCGCTTAGTCCAATGCAAGTTATAGACCCAACGTGGCCCGAAAATGTTTTCTCGCATCTTCCACTGCGAATATCCCAGACCTTGAGCAGCTTATCTTCAGCTCCCGTGACAACTCGAAGTGTGTCAGCAGCAAGCGCCCAGATTCCCTCTAGATGGCCAAAAAAAGTCCGAAGACACAAACCAGTGGATACATCCCATAGACGTACTGTGCAGTCTAGAGCTCCAGTGAGTATGTAGCGCGGAGGCTTTGGCCTTGTAGCTGGCCATAATTCATACCAAGTTGATGGTAGAGTAGAGGAGCGAGATTGAGTATCGGAGGTGATGCTTATAATACTACCATTCTCTGGCTCTGAGCCATCGATATGGTCAAACTCAAACTCTTTAGGTAAAAATGAAACCTGTTGTACTTGTCCTACGTGTCCATCAAAAACCTGAATAGTTTGGTGGGTATCAAGATCCCAGAGACGTACAGATCGATCATCAGAAGCAGAAAGAAGAGTGCGTGAAGCCTCATCCACCTTGATGGCATTGACCCAGTCTGTATGACCATGAAGAGCAAATACGGATTTATCTTCAAAGTTCCAGACCTTTATAGTTGTATCCATTGATCCAGAAGCGAGTAAGTTACCCACAAAATTAAGAGCAATAACCCCAGATTGATGAGCTAGGTATTGATTAATACATTCTCCTGTTCGCCAATTCCAAACACGTATAGTCTTGTCGAGACTCCCACTGATAAGTTTTTGGTTATCAAACTGAAGTGCTTCGACACCAGACCTATGTCCTCGGAGCGTACGAATACACTCTGCCTTCTCAAGATTCCATATTTTGATGGTAAAATCACGGGATCCAGTAGCAAGGACATTATCATCGAACTGGAGACATGATACACCACTCAGATGACCCCTAAATACTTTTGTTGAGCAGCGCCCATACTTCCAGTTTGAACCAACTTGAAATCGATCCTTATATACTTCTTTCCATGGCCTAAATTTGGGTTTCATTGCATCTTCACGCTGGTTCCATTTAGATTGACTTAAACTTGTTTCAGCAGTAGAACTATCGGAATCAAGCTCGTCGACCATTCTTTTAGAACAAGCCTTCGAGTTAAGCTGAATCGTTGCAGGACTATCATTTATATTGAACGAATCTTGAGGAACTGGCGATTTTGTCTTAGACCTAAGATCAGCAGTATGTAATTCTTTCTGGCGCTTCCATGTTCTTAGTTTTTTTCGTTCAAGTAGTGGCAGGCCCCATCCACATTTGGTACACTTTCTGTGAATATGTTGCTCACACATACGGTGCCATATGACATCATCTTCGGCTAGTATTTTCCACCCTTTGTTCACCTGAGCAGCTTTACACAAGGATTTCGTGTCGAGAAAACATAATATTCTTACAGAAACCTCAGTAGGTAGCGCCGTTATAAAATCTATGCGGATCAATTCTCTGACAGTTGTAGATAGATAAGATAGCTGGGGGAAACAACATTGTGCTAGAATGCCCTGAAGCATAAGGTGTCTACGTTTAGCAGACGCAGCAGAGAAGAGAGACCAAACTAGCGAAATACTCTTTTGGTCACTCTGTGAAAATGTTTCAAGCTCCTTTTTTGTTTAACTCATTGCCTTTGAGAAAGAGAATAACTCACTTTTTGTAAAAGTTCCATAGATGGCTCATCGGCCGTATTTCTACATTTTGAATTTGGTTGATGCCTGTAGCAGTAGTTTTTAATTGGATTGCTCATAGAAGTTATTGGAATTTGAGGACGAGAGCTTATAGGAGCATGATGATTAGGGGTTTGATTCATAGGAAATGAACCGTCCTTGTTTGTTGGTGGTAAGAATATTTCAGTGCTAGCAAAGCACTACGTGCTCGAAGCGGCCTTCAGCTTTATTTACCTTCAATATTTTTGCTGTTCTAATATCCAAAGTACAAAGTCAGATTATGCACTGATGGGGCACTGGAACGACGCATACGCTATTTCTCAAAGGTTTCTCTTTGATTTGACAAGGTTAGATATAGCTGGTTTAACTTTTGTAAGAGAATCAAGCAGACGGAAAAGGCTTAACAATTTGGAGCTTGATTTCTGAAGTATAAAACTTGGGGAGACCCAGCAAACCATGTTGTTGGAAGTGTGAAGACGTAACCTAACGCCTACCTGGGTAATTGATTATCACAGACGCCAACCTATATGCGCACGGGCCAGGCGAGCACGACATTTTATCTCACCGATAGATAGATCGGTCTCATGTTTGACCAATCGAAATACTATCTTTTCGTCGTAAATGGATTTGATTGATCTAATATTAAGCCAGCCTATGACCTATCTTAGGCACAGTGATTCAACGTATGTCCCAGGTTTTATCATCGAATATCCTATCCACATCCAAAAGTTTGCCGAGCCGAATTTTAGTCCATTTCTAGGTGTAATGACATTTGTTTTCGATGGGCAATGGACATTCTTCGTCACTCAAGACGCCGAAGAATTCTCACATTTGGCTAGTTATTTTCTCACGCTCCGTTTGGAAAATTTTTGCATTTAGATACAGCCTCCGATTTATTCCTAGAACTGAATGACGAAATAGCTCGAAAGAAGTTTACAAATATTTGATTGTATCTCTGAGATACTTAAAAATCCTCAGCGCCAAACTATCAGGTCTCCCAGCACCACAAGAAGGTAGCTATGTCTTCTGACTTAGTCCTGATGTAAGTATCATGGAAGCCTGACATCCAGTTGTTTGTTTGAATTTTCGCTACTTCCCCTATCTCGCAAATGACCTTCAGCACGTTTGCTAAGGAGGGCTCCGCAACCAGTGATTTTGGCGATTTTTCCTGGCTGCCATACACCCGCAAGCAGCCATCGTTTCGATGGCTGGAGAGGGGAGATAATGAAGGGCAAAGGGCTGCTCTAGGTGTATGATCGAATGAGGACTTGTGAGGGGTGTTACTGTTTGAGGGGAGCTGTATGGGAGGCATAGAAGGGGATAAACTGCTGGTATGGGTACCCTTTTCCTGTAGGCAGAGAGGACCTGCATGTCTTACATAGTCATAGACTCAGACAGGACAATAAGATGAATTAATATATGATCGGATCTGGACTCGAGTTGTATAATATTGTGGTGACGAAGACTACAGAGGAAACTAAGAAAAGAAAATAATACTTAAACCGTAATTTTCCTTGGCCTGTCAATAAAAAAGTCTTGCGTAATGGTATGCTGAGAAAGAACTGTGACCCAAAAATAATGTTAAAACTCTTCAAGATCTTTGTCGGGCTCGATTTAGACTTGAGTAAATTTTAAAGAACCAATCAATGCAGAAACATCAGCCTAGCCATGACACAGGGGCAGTTCTTAACGTACATGTTAGGCCAGTATTCCAACCTATGAGATACGACTCGTCGACACAAATTTCCGGTCAATTATCAATACAATGACTATGCTACCATGCATATAAAAATCAACCTAAAACATCAAAGTCTCCAATAAGTAGGCCAGTTGAAGAATCTATCAGTTTAATAGGTCAAACAATTTGCCTGTACTTATATAAAGCTGCCCAAACAAGGAAGGGAAGACATTCGAGCAAACAACCGAGCATAAGATCTAGAAAACTAGATAGAAATTTGCGGGGAATACCAGCCTAAAATACAGCAGAAAGAGGCGGGAATAGTCGCAGCATACCAAGAATGGGCGAAATCCTGGTCAACTTAGGTGAATCCAAAAGCCTTGACAACCTTCTATTGCAGACCGCGAAATGTGAAGATGAATCAACTTCTATCGAAGCCGACATTGAAAACGGTGGGAAATAAGCTTCAAAGAATCTCCATTTTCTCTTCGTCGTAACCTGAAAAGAGCCTAAAGTAGTCCAGCAATGCTAATTTGAAGTGAGCGTATAAGGCTCAACTAGAATTTACTCTGAAGAAATGTACCCGGAGTATCCTGTCAAAGTTTACCATGTGATTATCATTCATAGTGCCCCAGACACATAATTGTTTCCCACCATTGATATTCAAATGGTAGAGGACAGGTTTGGAGACAAGCTAAGGATTGATCCTTCGGAGCCATGATCAATAATCCTGGAGACATCAAGAGAATTGCACGGTGAATTCTAAATCATGATTGGATTGAGTAGTTCCAGGTAACAAAGACTGTTGAAATTCTGTTAATGGAAAGAAACAAGGCGAGAAACTCTTGGGATCAATGGAGAGGACGTGATTGGCTTACGTGGATAGCAATATATTGTAACTGCGCTTCCTGAAGGACAGATAGGAAAACTAAATATAGTTAGCAGAAAGATTCTGGGTTTCTCATTAGAGGGTTTCCTCACGTCAAAATATTACAGTTCTTAGACACCTAAATTGATCTATAGAGCACTAAATCAAGTTAACAAAACTAAATTTAAATTCAATGAAGAATATCGGGGGTCGAAAATTCAACTCCTGTCAGCAATGCTTCCTACGAACCTCTAGGCTTCATTAAAGAGTCGAGGTTGATCATCACCTTTCCAACTTTAAGCTGAGTTATCTCACCTCTCTTAAAGAAGCTATGGGTTCCGGTTGTTCAATTTATGATCAAATTAATTTCACGCAGGTGTCTCGTGGCCCCGACTAGTCGACAATATAATATAAGTAGAACTTGAGAGTAAAAGTAAGTGATTCTTTATTCAAAATACAGGATCACCAACCTATTTGAATATTCTCCTCGTACCATGTGAGCCAATCAACAGCGCACAATGTGCACGGTCGAGTTTCCATCAACTGGGATCCAAAATACGCTTCCGATGACATATTAGACGATTAAAACGGCAATAATGATGCTAATAACCAAGAAATGTATTGCGGCACCAATAGATACAATGGTAGTTAGAAAAGCTCTCGTTATATCACAACATGTGCTACCCACTAGCGAGCAAACAAAGAGCTCACGAAATCAAAATAAAAGACCCTTCCACCTTTAAGAAATGCAGATTTAGACTCCTCATTTATGTCGTCTCTCTTAATCTTCGATTCTAGATCTACTAGCCAGAGGGGATCCTGAAATATATGAGCTAATTGAAAACACCATGTAATTAACGACTTTTGGATGCTAGACTAGTCTCCTTCACGGTAGTCACTTTCGACCAAGACTTTTCTGACATTATTTGACGATCTTCGGGTTTTCATAGGGCAAGAATCGGGGTAGGAGTAGTTTTACGGGTCAGTAAGTCTAAAACTAAAACAAAATTGTGATGAAGCAAATGTGTGTTGGATTGTACTAGATAAAGTCATCTTAGCTTATTCAGGGATTGAGTGATGCACTGAGTCATTCAGGGACAACCAAAGAGAGTCACGAGGATGATGGCTATGACATCAATAATGCGAGGAAAAAGGTAGGTATCACTTATGCTAATCTGAGCTAGGAAATGCTTCTACCTCTGTATATAACGAGTCAGAATTTAAGAGGTTTTCTCCCCACACGGCGTCTTCTTTATGTTTTACCCTTACAATACATTTGTTTACTCATGTGACAACTCGAGGGTCAAAAGACCCGAGAAAGTCTATATAATATCTCGCCTTAGTTCTTTCTCTACGAACCTACTGATTGTTAGCTTCGTTGGTGAACCTTGCGTACTCTAAGCTTCACACCTACCTATTGCCTTACTGTTTTAGTTGTGTTGCCTTTATATACATATATATGAAAATGATGCACACACCACCAGGCAAAACCTCCAAAAAGATGGGAATACCAATTGGAACAACATTAACCAACGCCGGAAATCAAAAAATAAACGCACCTCATCAGTTGACTTCATCCACAACAGAGCAGGCTCTTCTGGACCATCAAAAAACATTAATACCCGCGCGTCTGCTCTC
This sequence comes from Blumeria hordei DH14, assembly GCA_900239735.1. Taxonomy (NCBI): domain Eukaryota; kingdom Fungi; phylum Ascomycota; class Leotiomycetes; order Helotiales; family Erysiphaceae; genus Blumeria; species Blumeria hordei. The sequence continues at coordinate 4,981,780 of OENG01000016.1, forward strand.
CACCGTTCACTAATCGGTTCCTTGTATCCAAATCTTCGCGATGCAATACCATTATCTCCTCCACGTCAACTACCACAAACAAGCAATGAGGAAATTGCGAATATCCTGCGAACGATGCAGCTACAATTAGATGAGCAGTCTCGAAAAATAACGGCGCAAGAGGAACTTATTCCTGAGTCGTCAGCCTCAAAAACTGCCCCATCTCAAAAGGCCGAAGGCAAGCGAATTAACCATCACGCTTCTCCTTCAGTAGTCCCTAAAACTGTAGCGCAAAAACCGGTAAAGAAATCATCTGAAGACGAAAAAAACTTAAATTACACAGTGCCTGCCAGGCGTAGGAATAGGTTTTCGGAACCCAAAAACAGTCAGGGAAGCGCAGATGATGGAAGTTCCTCTCAGAATGAAACCCCCGGCCGAAGTCCCTCTAGAATAATTAATCGTTCTAGAGCCCCCATAAATAACCGCGTTTATCGAGTCTCAGACCTTTCAGAGAAACTCGACGACGGAATGAACCCAACTTTTGACGCTTGGGAAATAATGCTCCAAGGAAGTTTTAACACCTACTCATATTATCTAACGAGCCAAACAGCACGTAAAACATACGTGTTCAGCCAAACAATAGGTGTAGCGCAATCGCATCTACCCAACGGATGAAGTCGGATCATCCTCAGCATTTCGATGACGACCAAGAGATGATAAATTGGCTGTCTGGATTCTTCCGTGATCCTAATGAGCGGGAAAAAGCGCGTGTGGCTTACAGCAAATGCCGCATGTCGACCTTGGAATCGTTCAATCACTTTTATAGCCGTTTTTCGGAGTTATCCAGTAAAGCCCGCATAGCCCCCGAAGATACCTTGTCGGATCTATTCCACAAACTCAGCCCCGAATTACATAAAATCGCCATTTCATTCATGGCTACGGGGCCTTATTTGTCGATAGCGCTCCAAAAATTCACTTGATTCGATAATGAGTTGAAACTGAATTGGGAAGCAGTATCTAGCCAGACTCGTCGGATAACTCCTAATCCATCGACTAACGTGAGATTTCCCCACCTAAAGTCGGGCTTGCCTAATCAGTTGGCACGCGATCGAAGCCTTGGTCCATTTTCATCTTCTTCTACTCTCGCCACACAGAATAACGCTCACCCCCTGCCCACAAATATCGATTCAGAAGCTGTAAAATGTTACAACTGTCAGAAGATGGGTCATTACAGCACCGAATATGTGCAGCCCCGTCGTAACAAGTCTCACCTACCTGGCCACATCATGGAAATAGGGGTAGATCAAGCAACGCCAGAAAATCAAACTCTGTCGGATTCGGAAAACGACGAGCCCTGGAGAAAGTCTCCTCTCTAGGGCATTTGGTCGAGTAATTCGAGATCAACTACGATCGGTTGATGGGAAATTTAGATATATTTCGCGATCCTTGTAGATTAGTTTGTAATGGAATTTCGGTCTCAATTCTAACTCTCCCTGGTTCCGGAGCACATGGCTTCTGCTTCATAGACCGAAAAGTGGCAGAAAATGTATGTGAACGCTTAGAAATACAGCCTGTAGCTCTACCCAGGCCCATCACTCCAAAGGGATATAACGGCTCACGTGGGCGTATAATTACTCATTTTCTTATTTGTACAATGGTCATTGACGGTTATTCCCTAAGGCAAATACCTTTTCTTATTGTCGATCTCGCTAATCAAGATGCCATACTTGGTGACGGTTTGATGGTTCACGTTGACGTTCTTCCAGACCTGCGTAATCGTAAACTATTTTGGTGCAATCCCCCCCAACAGAAACCTTCTTTTTGCAGTACCCTTAACATTCCACTAAAAAAAACTCGTCCTGTTCCGAAACACCAAATTGATGCAGACAGAAGAGACGCTGCATTCCTTCACGAAAAAATAGGTCTGAAAGAGAAGAAACTTTCATGAATGCGCTTTTCACATTATTGCCATAACCACCCAAGTACAGTCTAAGCCCCCTGAGAAGTCACAACCATTCAATTGAAGATACCAAGTGTATACGACCATATACACTACCACCCTTCAATGGGTTATCAGCTCGGTAGCCTTAAGCCTGCAAACAATTCTAGCATCCACCAAAAAACTTCCTAAGTCAACCAACTTTCTTCCATCTACCAACCACCACAATCATGTCCAACGATGAGAAAAAACCTTTCGGTTCCACCTTCACTATCAAAGGTGTCACACCAGCGAAACTGGATAATTATCCTGTCTTAACTGGTATTGAAAACTATCAAGATTGGGCCGGAACCTGGGAAATAGGATTTGAAGGAAGTACTAACTGGAGAAGTCAATAAACCTGAGAAGGCTTCTCCCGACTGGGAAGAGTGGGATATGGCGAACAAACTGCTCAGGGGATATCTGGTGTCTGCGGTTGATCGTTCCTTGCGGAATATGATCACCAGAGAGCAAACTGCCAGAGATGCTTGGGCCAACATCAAGGCTCGCTTCGACAGGGAAACACCATCATCAACCCTGTCGTTACTGCGAAATATTGTCGACTTTAAACTTCAAGAACATGAGAACGTAGCCGACCACTTAAATAACTTCACCAACGCATGGGATCGTCTTTACCAAAGGTCCCTCACCTCCAAATCCAGCGTTGCACAAGCATTCCGAGATGTTACCTCATCTGATGAAGTCAAAGGCGCGTTCTTACTACTCGCACTCCCTAAATCCATGGACAACATCATCGACAACCTAGCGACAAAAGACTTGATCAAACACCAGGACATACAACCAAAGCTCTTGGACCTCTCCGCTGATAGGAATGTCGGCGAAGCTGACAGCAAAGCCTATCACGCATCGACCCAAGAGGCAACAGAATGTTCATGGTGCAAAATCAAGAAGTTCAACTACAAGGGGCACACCTACAAGAATTGTTTCAAACTTAAGAAACATAAAGAACAACAGAAGGAAGCCAAGGTAACGAAGAAGAGCGCTTTACAAAATGAAAACGCCAAACGAGTCTCAGAATTAGATGACGAACTTTCAGACAGGGCTTTCATGGCTAACTCTTCTTCATCCACTCCAAAAGAATGGATCCTTGATACAGGTGCCACTACTCACATGACTGGCTGCATCGACGACTTTGAATCAGTTACACCCCTAGAAAACAAAACTGTACGAGTCGCCGATAACAGTTATACCCCAGTCACTGGCAAAGGTACCGTTCGTCTTCGCGCTCTAACCAGCGACGGGCGATCGCGAAATATCCTTCTAAACAATGTTCTTCTGGTGCCCTCTTTTCGACAGACTAGGTTGTTTTCATGGGAAAAATTAAGGGAGATGGGATATGAATTATTTTCTAAAGGCGACAATACTTTTATAAGGGATAAAAACGGGCAAGAGGTTCTGTGGGCGACAGCAAGGGAAAAGTCGATCGTAATTAAGTTAGAAGAAATAAAAGCTCGTTTCTCCTCCTATCGTGAATTTCATGAAGCTTTAGGACACCCCGGTGTAACAACCATCCGAGACTCTTCTAAATTATACACAGACGGTCACAACCTTCCTTCACTACCCCAGACCTTTCACTATCCCACATGCGAAAAATCTAAGTCCAAGCACATTGTTCCTGATCCAATCCATGAGGATCCCAGTAACGTTTTTGAAATTATTCACTCAGATCTTTCCGGGAAATTCTCTGTTCCCTCTTTAAACGGCAAATATTACTACATCACCTTCATTGATGGAAAAACACGATTCTCCTGGGTCAGATTCTTACAAAACAAAGATGAAGCCGCTGAAACTATTGTTGACTTTGTCAAACTTATCTATAGACAAGTCAATATAAAGATCAAGCGATGGAGGACTGACAACGGGGGGAGAATTCGTGAATAAAACCATCAACTCGTTCTTTAAATCTGAAGGAATAGTTCACGAACTTTCGCCACCCTACGAACATGAGAGAAACGGACTGGCTGAGCAATTTAACCAAACGTTAACTACAATAGCCAGAACAATGATAGCAGACTTAAGCCTAAATTTTTGGGCAGAAGCCATATCAACTGCCAGCTATCTTAAAAATCGCCTTCCTCATTCACGGCTACCTCAAAATATTACGCCATATGAGGCCTTACAAGGCAACAAACCCAAAATCAAACACCTTCAACCCTTCGGCAGAAAATGCTTTGTTCACATACACAAGGACTCGCGACCCTCAGGTTCAAAGCTATTACCAAGGGCAATCGAAGGAAAATCCATGGGCTACACGGAGAGCACTAAAATGTTCCGAATATGGATCCCCTCTAAGCACAAGGTGGGTAGAATCTCCCAACGTCAAGTTTGCGCCGCTCAATTTAGGGGAAGCGACTCACTCCCTTGAGACCACAAGCGAATCCAACTTTGAGATAAAAAACATCGAATCAACATCATTTCACCCAACCCTTCCGTCTAAACTTTCATCAAAACCAGTTGAAACTTTACCATCTGTAGATAACACCTCATCCTCACATCCGATAGAGCCACAAAACAAGCATGACTCCGAACAAACTTTACAGCAGCCAGCACAGCTTGAAACATCAGAGAATCATACTCAAGAAACATTATCAATCCGTAGCCGGCCGAAGCGGTCAACAAAGCCTATTGAGAGATATAGTTTATCCGCACACCACGGCTCAATTACACGCACTTGGAATGATAACAATTTTGAACAAAGCAGACTGGTTTCAGCTGAGGAATCTCAAATCGAAGTGGAAAACAATGCTGTGGCTCTGGCGGCAAAAAGAGCACCAAAGACAAATGAGGAGCCAAAATCCATAGAACATGCATTTCAACAACCAGATGGAAATCGATGGCGCGAAGCAATAGATAAAGAATTGACATCTTTATCTCAAAACCATACATGGGATGTAACTGATCGACCTCTCAAAAGAAATGTTGTTGGATCCAAATGGGTTTTTAAAATAAAGCGAAATGCCGACGGCTCCATCGAGAGATACAAAGCGCGATTAGTTGCTCAAGGTTTTAGCCAAGTTCCTGGCCATGATTTTAATGAAACCTTCGCACCTGTCACGGCGTAGAATAGGCACAAGTGAAAGTACAGCTTGTATGGCGATTATTCAATCTGTCGAGCGAATACTAAGCTGGAGAAGAATAGAAAGGAACAGAATCTAATTACAAAAAGCCCTGAGGCTATTCCTATTCGGGCGGGTTTCCACTAAATTGCCGCGCACGTGCTTCTTCCCGCATCAGCCATTAATCTCACCTCCTCCATCCACGTAATCGTATATCATGACGGAGCGGAATGCCGTGCCGTGACATCACCCCCTCCTCAGCCTTCGATTGTCCCAAATCGACTAATTTCGGCGGCGGCGTCGGTTGTCACGACCTTGGTTGGTCACCATGTTATCTTCCGGATGTTCCTCACTAAATCTATCATGTGCGGCATCGTCCAACCACGTAGCGAGGCGTCGTGGTGGCCCTGGCAATTCGGGGTGCTCATTGTGGAACCTTTCTAATATGAGGGGTGCGTTCCGAAAGTTGGCAGCCGGATACCATTCCTCGTCTGCGTCCCAGCCTTCCATTGGACCTTGTACTGTAGCCGATTGCGATACAGCCGCGCGTCCAACACCTTCTCGATCTCCCATTCTAACTCCCCATTGACCTCTTCTGCCGGCGGTTCTGGATTGGCCTGGCCGGGCAACGGGTTATCTGGATCTTTGCGCAGTCGGTCTGGTGAAAATACAGGGTGTATTTTCCAAGAGGCTGGTAGTTGTACGCGGAATGAATGCCCTTCTTTGGCAATGATCCGATATGGTCCCACCATTGGATTTTCCAACTTATCCGACGGTCTCGTAGTTCTCCAAGCACCGCGCCGGATATATACTTTATCTCCAACGTCAAAGTCTACTTCTCGGCGATGTTTATTGGCTTGAACACGCTGTTGTTCCTGTGAGCGTTTAATGCTCTCCTTAGCATAATCCAACGCGCTGCTGATCCGTTTAAGCCACTCCGCGGCCTCGTCCCGATTCAGCTTCTCTCGAGGGGTTCGTGGTTCCAGTCGCTGATTCCAGTCAAATTCTAAACGCATTTCGTAACCATAGTCAATCATTGATGGCGACAATCCCGTAGATTCATTTGGAATAGCTGCCGCAGCAGCATCTAGAGCGGGAAGCAGCTCCGCCCAATCGTCTTGGTGGAAATTAACAAATGGTCGCAGTCGCTGATCAATGATCTGGTTGATAATTTCGGTCTGACCGTCTGTCTGCGGATGTTCTGCCCGTAGATAGCTTAAGTTTCACGCGCGCTAACCTTGATAGCTCGTCCATGAAATCCGAAATGAATTGCGGACCGCGGTCGCTGGTAATGGTCTTCGGTGCGCCACGGAATCGCCAGACGTAACGGTAAAACAAGTCTGCAGCAGTCTTTGCTGTAGCACTTTTAGTGGTTGGGATGGAGATTTGGCGTTTAGACAATCTATCAACAACTACCCAAATGTTATTAAACCCTCGTTTGTCTGGTACCCCTACATCGTGGAAATCCATCGATATATCATCCCATGTACGTTCTGGATGGCTTAAAGGCTGTAGTAAGCCCGGTGTCTTATCTCTAGGCTTATGCGATCGTCGGCAGACATGACAGTTCTTCACATAACGCTCGATGTCTGCTGCGTATCGTGGCCACCAGTACCGGTCGCCAATTAGTTTCCTCATTTTGTTTCGTCCTGGATGAGCGGTGGATGTAGATTCGTGGATCATCTTCAACACTTGAGTACGGAGATTGTCTTTGGCTGACACCACCACGCGTCCCTTATGAAGCACCAACCCGGTAGGTTCCAAAGAATAAGGCTCTTCCCGCTGTCGTGCTTGCCGGCGTAGATCCTCGAGATCGGGATCCGCTCGGTTGGCCATAAACGTACGATCAATAGTATCCAGATCCTCGTCGATGGGCGCTAAAACCTTGCTGTCATGCGGCAACATAACTTTCTTTGAGGGAGGAGGATTTTCGTACGTTCCAGTTCTTTTGCGGCTTTTGTGTAGGGGTAAGTTCTTTCTTGCGAGATAACGCGTCCGCCAGGATATTTTCCTTGCCTGGCCGGTACTGAAGGTCGAAACTGAATTGCGATAGCACCTCTGCCCATCGGATTTGCCTATCGTTGAGCAGCTGCTTCTGACCAAAGTATTCCAGAACTCGGTGATCAGTCAGAATCACGAAAGGCTCCCAGGCGCTGGTGAGCTCTGCGCGCCATTCCTTCAAGCATTGGATGATAGCCAACAGCTCCTTATCGTGGATCTCATAGTTTGCCTCCGGACCAGTCAAGGTTCGGGAGTGAAAAGCCACAGGATGCCACACGCCATCCTCCTGCAATTGACTGAGTACTCCTCCTGTTGCTAAATCCGAACAATCGGTCTCTACACGTGAAGGCTTTTTCTGATCAAAGTACAGTAAGATGGGTGGGCTAACCAATTTCTCTTTCAGGGCAAGGAACGCTTCTTCAGCTTGCTCGGTCCATTGGAACAACTGGCCTTTTGGAATTGCCGTCAGGTTGTACAACGGCTTAGCAATCCGGGAGAAATTCTCAATAAAGTTACGGTAATAGTTGCAGAACCCCAAGAAGGATTGAATGGCAGTCTTGCTAGTAGGTCTCTCCCATGCGCGAATACTTTCCAGCTTCTTCGGGTCTGGCAGGAGTCCGGAAGTGTTAACAATGAAGCCCAGAAAATTAACAGATTTTTGATTAAAGCGGCACTTCTTAATGTCCACCTGCAGTCCAGCTCTGTCCAAACGTTGAAGGACCTCGCGTACTTCTGCGACGTGTTTACTTTTATCTTTAGAGTGGACGCATACATCATCCATATATGCGGAAACGTAACGTGCAAGCAGATTGCCTAGGACCGAATTGATATATCTTTGGAAAGTGGCCGGGCCACCTGACAGACCAAAAGGTAACACGCGGTAACGGTATTGACCGAATCGAGTACGAAACGTAGTCCATCCCACGGAGTCTGGATGCATCCGGATACGGTTGAACGCATGGATGACATCTAGAATGGTGAATTTCTTAGAACCAGCCATCTTGGCTAATGTCTCACCAATGAGGGGCAGAGGATAGCGATCTTTCCGCGTGTGTGCGTTTAATTTCGCGGTAGTCTACACAAAATCGAAGGTCACCATTCTTTTTCTTGACAAACAAGACCGGGGAATTGAATGGAGAATCGCTGGGTTCGATGAACCCGTTCGCCAAGTTCTCCTCGATGTAAGCGTGTACGGTATCTAGCTCTTTCTGATTCATTTTATAGAGGGGAGCTTGCTTGAGCTCAGGCTCGCTATCCAGATTAATCTTATGGTCGAACTCCCTATGCGGCGGCAATTCATTTGCGCGTCTTTTGGAGAAGACATGGGCAAGGTCATGATATTCAGGAGGTAATTGGCCAACAATGTGTCCTCTCTTCTTCTTCAGTGAGCTCCGCAATATGCGCAATATCGGTACCGTCGCAAGCGGTTTCCATTTCTACGAACCAGCATTGGTCTTCCCCTTCAATTGTCCCAACCTCGACGGCTGAAAGCGTAGGTGTGTCCATTTCGTCTAGACCAAGATCCTCTTTTTTCTTATCGTAGACTTCTTGTCGCTCCTGCAGTGTAGGCCGGGGAGTCAGAATAATTGAAGGGGTCGCCGGCGCTTCTGCTACCATTTCAGGGCGTTTCAATATCTGCTTCGGAATAAAACGTGGAGATTTTTTAGCAGGAGGTTTGTTGATTTCTAGAGGGGGCAGTTCAATCAGTCGGTCACGGCGGTTAGCGTCCCACTGATGATCATTGCGATCTTCTGGCCACCACAGCCGGTGTCGCACGCAGTCTGGGAGTACGTCATGATAGGCCAGCCACTGTCGACCGAGGATCACATTGTTCTTGTTACCAAGTGTGGTAGCAAAGAACGGCATGTTGACTCGGTGCGAATCTATAGTCAGTGTCATCACATAGGCATGGCGTAGAGGTCGGAGGACCCCGCCGTCGAAGCCTCTGATAGGGAGTGGATGACGGAGATTGTAGCGCGTCATCTTAATCTTACTATTTCGGTACCAATCACGCAGTTGTTTACGATCTGCGAAGGCATATCCATTAGCGCCGGTATCAATGAGGGCAGAGATTGGAAATTGCGAATTGTTTTTAGTTTCAAGAGAACAATCTATAACTAGTGGCCTTCCGCCAAACAAATTTTCCAAATCAATGCCATTTACTCGATACGTGTTATTCTCTAGGAAGGCGACTTCTCTAGAGACAATCTTTTCCCTCATCGGAGCTCATGGTGAATTCCGATCCAAATACTTCAGCTTCCTCCTTCTTCTTCGCATCCACCTCGTTGACTTTAACAGTAGGACACGCGTTAGCGTAGTGACCAGTCTTGTGGCAATGGAAGCAGACACCAGCGTTTCGGGCCAAGACTTTTGGCTTTGGCGGACCAGATGCTCTTGGAGGTGCAGTACGGGTGTGTTCCGGCGGGAGAAGTGGCTTCTTATACCTGTCCTTGCGTTTGTTGGTAGCGAGCGGCTTGATCCTCCGATTTGCGCGCTAATTTCAGGTGTGGTTCGATCTTCAAGCAGTGTTGAGACATCTCCAAGGTGGATTCAAAATCCAATCGCGGCGATAACATTTTGCAGCTTGGGACTCATCTTTTCACGAAGTTCATCCATGCGGTCTTCGTCTCTAAGTTGTAATTGAGAAGCGAAGGTCAAGAACTTAGTGAAGAAGGCTGAGAAGCTGTCATCCCTTGTCGGAGTTTCTTGAAGTTGGCACGAGCTTCGGAGCGCTTCTGTCCTCGGGTCTTGCCGTAGGCTCCTCGCATAACTTCGACGATGGACATCGCAACAGTGATGTGGTTGACGCTTTCTGGCTCGAGGTAGGGTTTGATAAATTCCTGTGCGTCACCACCAATAAACCCCAAGAGGTAATTAATCTTGTGGTTTTCATCATCGAAGTAGATCGAATCGCCGTTCAACTTGCGCTTAACAGCGTGTTCCCAGTTTTCGAAAGTAGGATTATGAGAACCAGTGAAGGTGGGTGGGTTCTCAATCTTCTGGCGGTAACGGAGTCGCTTAGCCTGTGGTCACGGACCTCTTTGTTGCTTGGTGGCGTCTCTGAGGCCTCACAGCCGGCGGCGTCTTTCTCAAAAGTGTTATAGGTAGCAGATCCTCGCACCGACTTGGATTCCTCCTTCTGCTTACCCTTATCCTTGGCTTTGAGATCTAGAGTGACCTCTGCAAATGCCCCCTTCCAGCGCTCAGCTTCCTCCGCCAGGATTGTGCCAATTTCTCTGCCTCTGCCTTTTGGTCCAGTGTATCTCGAAGGTAGTTGCTGATGTTGTTGGCGCGATCAGCTAGAGCGGTACACATAGTCTTGATATATTCGTGACGTTCTTTGATCAGTCTCCTTCTTGACTTCGGCAGCGCGGCGTTCGTTTCTCTTGATATAATCTTTGTCCAACATTTCAAACGTGACTTGCTGATACCATGGCACATCAATCTTTGTAGTTTGGTCCTCCTCTTCCCCAGGTCGCGGGTGGCGTACACCGAGGTTGTGAAATCTTCCTTCGGCCAATCTCCTGGCATTTTCTAATGTCCTTTATTAGCGAGGCAATTAGTCGATGACTGTCCAGATAATCGTGAGCGAAACGCTGTCCACAGATTACTGAGTCTGGAATTAGTGTTTTACCTCTCTACAGAGGTCGCGTTGAGTAGTTTGGGGAGCTTAGTATTATGTCACGGCGTAGAATAGCACAAGTGAAAGTACAGCTTGTATGGCGATTATTCAATCTGTCGAGCGAATACTAAGCTGGAGAAGAATAGAAAGGAACAGAATCTAATTACAAAAAGCCCTGAGCTATTCCTATTCGGGCGGGTTTCCACTAAATTGCCGCGCACGTGCTTCTTCCCGCATCAGCCATTAATCTCACCTCCTCCATCCNAGCTTGTATGGCGATTATTCAATCTGTCGAGCGAATACTAAGCTGGAGAAGAATAGAAAGGAACAGAATCTAATTACAAAAAGCCCTGAGGCTATTCCTATTCGGCGGGTTTCCACTAAATTGCCGCGCACGTGCTTCTTCCCGCATCAGCCATTAATCTCACCTCCTCATCCACGTAATCGTATATCATGACGGAGCGGAATGCCGTGCCGTGACATCACCCCCTCCTCAGCCTTCGATTGTCCCAAATCGACTAATTTCGGCGGCGGCGTCGGTTGTCACGACCTTGGTTGGTCACCATGTTATCTTCCGGATGTTCCTTCACTAAATCTATCATGTGCGGCATCGTCCAACCACGTAGCGAGGCGTCGTGGTGGCCCTGGCAATTCGGGGTGCTCATTGTGGAACCTTTCTAATATGAGGGGTGCGTTCCGAAAGTTGGCAGCCGGATACCATTCCTCGTCTGCGTCCCAGCCTTCCCATTGGACCTTGTACTGTAGCCGATTGCGATACAGCCGCCGTCCAACACCTTCTCGATCTCCCATTCCTAACTCCCCATTGACCTCTTCGCCGGCGTTCTGGATTGGCCTGGCCGGGCAACGGTTATCTGGATCTTTGCGCAGTCGGTCTTGGTGAAAATACAGGTGTATTTTCCAAGAGGCTGGTAGTTGTACGCGGAATGAATGCCCTTCTTTGGCAATGATCCGATATGGTCCCACCATTGGATTTTCCAACTTATCCGACGGTCTCGTAGTTCTCCAAGCACCGCGCCGGATATATACTTTATCTCCAACGTCAAAGTCTACTTCTCGGCGATGTTTATTGGCTTGAACACGCTGTTGTTCCTGTGAGCGTTTAATGCTCTCCTTAGCATAATCCAACGCGCTGCTGATCCGTTTAAGCCACTCCGCGGCCTCGTCCCGATTCAGCTTCTCTCGAGGGGTTCGTGGTTCCAGTCGCTGATTCCAGTCAAATTCTAAACGCATTTCGTAACCATAGTCAATCATTGATGGCGACAATCCCGTAGATTCATTTGGAATAGCTGCCGCAGCAGCATCTAGAGCGGGAAGCAGCTCCGCCCAATCGTCTTGGTGGAAATTAACAAATGGTCGCAGTCGCTGATCAATGATCTGGTTGATAATTTCGGTCTGACCGTCTGTCTGCGGATGTTCTGCCGTAGATAGCTTAAGTTTCACGCGCGCTAACCTTGATAGCTCGTCCATGAAATCCGAAATGAATTGCGGACCGCGGTCGCTGGTAATGGTCTTCGGTGCGCCACGGAATCGCCAGACGTAACGGTAAAACAAGTCTGCAGCAGTCTTTGCTGTAGCACTTTTAGTGGTTGGGATGGAGATTTGGCGTTTAGACAATCTATCAACAACTACCCAAATGTTATTAAACCCTCGTTTTCTGGTACCCCTACATCGTGGAAATCCATCGATATATCATCCCATGTACGTTCTGGATGGCTAAAGGCTGTAGTAAGCCCGGTGTCTTATCTCTAGGCTTATGCGATCGTCGGCAGACATGACAGTTCTTCACATAACGCTCGATGTCTGCTGCGTATCGTGGCCACCAGTACCGGTCGCCAATTAGTTTCCTCATTTTGTTTCGTCCTGGATGAGCGGTGGATGTAGATTCGTGGATCATCTTCAACACTTGAGTACGGAGATTGTCTTTGGCTGACACCACCACGCGTCCCTTATGAAGCACCAACCCGGTAGGTTCCAAAGAATAAGGCTCTTCCCGCTGTCGTGCTTGCCGGCGTAGATCCTCGAGATCGGGATCCGCTCGGTTGGCCATAAACGTACGATCAATAGTATCCAGATCCTCGTCGATGGGCGCTAAAACCTTGCTGTCATGCGGCAACATAACTTTCTTTTGAGGGAGGAGGATTTTCGTACGTTCCAGTTCTTTTGCGGCTTTTTGTGTAGGGGTAAGTTCTTTCTTGCGAGATAACGCGTCCGCCAGGATATTTTCCTTGCCTGGCCGGTACTGAAGGTCGAAACTGAATTGCGATAGCACCTCTGCCCATCGGATTTGCCTATCGTTGAGCAGCTGCTTCTGACCAAAGTATTCCAGAACTCGGTGATCAGTCAGAATCACGAAAGGCTCCCAGGCGCTGGTGAGCTCTGCGCGCCATTCCTTCAAGCATTGGATGATAGCCAACAGCTCCTTATCGTGGATCTCATAGTTTGCCTCCGGACCAGTCAAGGTTCGGGAGTGAAAAGCCACAGGATGCCACACGCCATCCTCCTGCAATTGACTGAGTACTCCTCCTGTTGCTAAATCCGAACAATCGGTCTCTACACGTGAAGGCTTTTTCTGATCAAAGTACAGTAAGATGGTGGGCTAACCAATTTCTCTTTCAGGGCAAGGAACGCTTCTTCAGCTTGCTCGGTCCATTGGAACAACTGGCCTTTTGGAATTGCCGTCAGGTTGTACAACGGCTTAGCAATCCGGGAGAAATTCTCAATAAAGTTACGGTAATAGTTGCAGAACCCCAAGAAGGATTGAATGGCAGTCTTGCTAGTAGGTCTCTCCCATGCGCGAATACTTTCCAGCTTCTTCGGGTCTGGCAGGAGTCCGGAAGTGTTAACAATGAAGCCCAGAAAATTAACAGATTTTTGATTAAAGCGGCACTTCTTAATGTCCACCTGCAGTCCAGCTCTGTCCAAACGTTGAAGGACCTCGCGTACTTCTGCGACGTGTTTACTTTTATCTTTAGAGTGGACGCATACATCATCCATATATGCGGAAACGTAACGTGCAAGCAGATTGCCTAGGACCGAATTGATATATCTTTGGAAAGTGGCCGGGCCACCTGACAGACCAAAAGGTAACACGCGGTAACGGTATTGACCGAATCGAGTACGAAACGTAGTCCATCCCACGGAGTCTGGATGCATCCGGATACGGTTGAACGCATGGATGACATCTAGAATGGTGAATTTCTTAGAACCAGCCATCTTGGCTAATGTCTCACCAATGAGGGGCAGAGGATAGCGATCTTTCCGCGTGTGTGCGTTTAATTTCCGGTAGTCTACACAAAATCGAAGGTCACCATTCTTTTTCTTGACAAACAAGACCGGGGAATTGAATGGAGAATCGCTGGGTTCGATGAACCCGTTCGCAAGTTCTCCTCGATGTAAGCGTGTACGGTATCTAGCTCTTTCTGATTCATTTTATAGAGGGGAGCTTGCTTGAGCTCAGGCTCGCTATCCAGATTAATCTTATGGTCGAACTCCCTATGCGGCGGCAATTCATTTGCGCGTCTTTTGGAGAAGACATGGGCAAGGTCATGATATTCAGGAGGTAATTGGGCCAACAATTGTGTCCTCTCTTCTTCTTCAGTGAGCTCCGCAATATGCGCAATATCGGTACCGTCGCAAGCGGTTTCCATTTCTACGAACCAGCATTGGTCTTCCCCTTCAATTGTCCCAACCTCGACGGCTGAAAGCGTAGGTGTGTCCATTTCGTCTAGACCAAGATCCTCTTTTTTCTTATCGTAGACTTCTTGTCGCTCCTGCAGTGTAGGCCGGGGAGTCAGAATAATTGAAGGGGTCGCCGGCGCTTCTGCTACCATTTCAGGGCGTTTCAATATCTGCTTCGGAATAAAACGTGGAGATTTTTTAGCAGGAGGTTTGTTGATTTCTAGAGGGGCAGTTCAATCAGTCGGTCACGGCGGTTAGCGTCCCACTGATGATCATTGCGATCTTCTGGCCACCACAGCCGGTGTCGCACGCAGTCTGGGAGTACGTCATGATAGGCCAGCCACTGTCGACCGAGGATCACATTGTTCTTGTTACCAAGTGTGGTAGCAAAGAACGGCATGTTGACTCGGTGCGAATCTATAGTCAGTGTCATCACATAGGCATGGCGTAGAGGTCGGGAGGACCCGCCGTCGAAGCCTCTGATAGGGAGTGGATGACGGAGATTGTAGCGCGTCATCTTAATCTTACTATTTCGGTACCAATCACGCAGTTGTTTACGATCTGCGAAGGCATATCCATTAGCGCCGGTATCAATGAGGGCAGAGATTGGAAATTGCGAATTGTTTTTAGTTTCAAGAGAACAATCTATAACTAGTGGCCTTCCGCCAAACAAATTTTCCAAATCAATGCCATTTACTCGATACGTGTTATTCTCTAGGAAGGCGACTTCTCCTAGAGACAATCTTTTCCCTCATCGGAGCTCATGGTGAATTCCGATCCAAATACTTCAGCTTCCTCCTTCTTCTTCGCATCCACCTCGTTGACTTTAACAGTAGGACACGCGTTAGCGTAGTGACCAGTCTTGTGGCAATGGAAGCAGACACCAGCGTTTCGGGCCAAGACTTTTGGCTTTGGCGGACCAGATGCTCTTGGAGGTGCAGTACGGGTGTGTTCCGGCGGGAGAAGTGGCTTCTTATACCTGTCCTTGCGTTGTTGGTAGCGAGCGGCTTGATCCTCCGATTTGCGCGCTAATTTCAGGTGTGGTTCGATCTTCAAGCAGTGTTGAGACATCTCCAAGGTGGATTCAAAATCCAATCCGGCGATAACATTTTGCAGCTTGGGACTCATCTTTTCACGAAGTTCATCCATGCGGTCTTCGTCTCTAAGTTGTAATTGAGAAGCGAAGGTCAAGAACTTAGTGAAGAAGGCTGAGAAGCTGTCATCCCCTTGTCGGAGTTTCTTGAAGTTGGCACGAGCTTCGGAGCGCTTCTGTCCTCGGGTCTTGCCGTAGGCTCCTCGCATAACTTCGACGATGGACATCGCAACAGTGATGTGGTTGACGCTTTCTGGCTCGAGGTAGGGTTTGATAAATTCCTGTGCGTCACCACCAATAAACCCCAAGAGGTAATTAATCTTGTGGTTTTCATCATCGAAGTAGATCGAATCGCCGTTCAACTTGCGCTTAACAGCGTGTTCCCAGTTTTCGAAAGTAGGATTATGAGAACCAGTGAAGGTGGGTGGGTTCTCAATCTTCTGGCGGTAACGGAGTCGCTTAGCCTGTGGGTCACGGACCTCTTTGTTGCTTGGTGGCGTCTCTGAGGCCTCACAGCCGGCGGCGTCTTTCTCAAAAGTGTTATAGGTAGCAGATCCTCGCACCGACTTGGATTCCTCCTTCTGCTTACCCTTATCCTTGGCTTTGAGATCTAGAGTGACCTCTGCAAATGCCCCCTTCCAGCGCTCAGCTTCCTCCGCCCAGGATTGTGCCAATTTCTCTGCCTCTGCCTTTTGGTCCAGTGTATCTCGAAGGTAGTTGCTGATGTTGTTGGCGCGATCAGCTAGAGCGGTACACATAGTCTTGAGGGTATATTCGTGACGTTCTTGATCAGTCTCCTTCTTGACTTCGGCAGCGCGGCGTTCGTTTCTCTTGATATAATCTTTGTCCAACATTTCAAACGTGACTTGCTGATACCATGGCACATCAATCTTTGTAGTTTGGTCCTCCTCTTCCCCAGGTGCGCGGGTGGCGTACACCGAGGTTGTGAAATCTTCCTTCGGCCAATCTCCTGGCATTTTCTAATGTCCTTTATTAGCGAGGCAATTAGTCGATGACTGTCCAGATAATCGTGAGCGAAACGCTGTCCACAGATTACTGAGTCTGGAATTAGTGTTTTACCTCTCTACAGAGGTCGCGTTGAGTAGTTTGGGGAGCTTAGTATTATGTCACGGCGTAGAATAGGCACAAGTGAAAGTACAGCTTGTATGGCGATTATTCAATCTGTCGAGCGAATACTAAGCTGGAGAAGAATAGAAAGGAACAGAATCTAATTACAAAAAGCCCTGAGGCTATTCCTATTCGGGCGGGTTTCCACTAAATTGCCGCGCACGTGCTTCTTCCCGCATCAGCCATTAATCTCACCTCCTCCATCCACGTAATCGTATATCATGACGGAGCGGAATGCCGTGCCGTGACAGCACCTGTCGCTCGATATGATAGCCTGAGGATATTACTCCGAATCTCAGCCCAAAACAAATGGATCCCTCAACAGATGGATGTAAACTCAGCATATCTCTACGGCATGCTAGAAGAGGAAATTTTCATGGAATTACCACCGGGATACCGTATAACCGGAAAATGTGCCAAACTCCGAAAATGTATCAACGGCCTTAAACAATCCGGCCGAGAATGGTATGAATGTATCTCGAATTCCCTCAAAGCAAAAGGATTCGAGTCAACAACATTTGATCCCTGCGTCTTCGTGCACCCAAAGGAAATGGTATTTATTTCCATATACGTAGACGACATACTCATCTTCGGACCCCCAAACGACTTTCGACAAAACCTAAAGATATCGATCGGAAACGATTTTGATTGCAAAGATTTAGGAGACGCAAAGTACATACTAGGTCTCGAAATAATAACCAACTCATCAGGTATCCGACTTTCCCAACAAGGATATTCAAAATGGGTCCTAGAACGCTTTGGCTTTACAAATGCTCATAAAATTGGCACACCCCTCGATCCCAACGTAACCCTATTCAAAGGAACCGAAGAGGAACGTCTCGAGAACGTCAAAGAGTATCAAGCCATTGTTGGATCGCTAATGTACCTTGTAATAGGCAGTCGTCCTGATTTAGCATATACAGTCACTCTTTTAAGCCAGTCTTCGTCCTGTCCAAACCAAACTCACCTGCAAGCCGCCAAGAGAACACTTCGATATTTAGCTGCAACAACCAATTGGGACTTATTTTACCCAAATGGAGCCTGCGAAGATCTCGAAGTCTATGCCGATGCTTCCTATGCAGACAACCCTCATACCCGAAGATCTACATCAGGTTATCTCATTCGGCTTGGCGATGCTGCAATCTCCTGGTGTAGTAAACAACAGCGATCTGTAGCACTATCTACTACAGAAGCCGAATATATGGCCATGTCGCTTGCTGCCCGCCAAATCACCTGGACCAAATATGGACTAACCCAACTGCGCCAAAAGTTTGAAACTGTACTTCACTCCGACAATAACGGAGCACAAGAACTTGCGAGAAGCCCGCGGATCCACGAACGATCAAAGCATATTGACGTGCATTACCACTACGTTCGTGATAAATTAAAAGAAGGAGAGTTCGAACTCCTCTACGTCAAATCCGCAAGCAACCTCGCAGACTTATTGACCAAAGCTCTTGCAAAACCTGCTCACCACCGACTATCTAACCATATCAGATGTGCTAAGCGAGGGGAAGTGTCATGAATGCGCTTTTCACATTAGTAGTAAATTGTCATCCACGTAGTGTAGCATGCAGGGCTAAGGTAATGGAACTAGATAAGTGATAGATTACATACCCCAATCTCTACATTCACCTGTAGACCACTCCTAAAGGAGACTAGTTAAGGGGCTATCTGGAAGTATGTGGGATTGGTTAATCATCATGTAAATAATCTATAACATAACATCACACAATAAGATACCATTCGCACCCAAACACATTATTGCCATAACCACCCAAGTACAGTCTAAGCCCCCTGAGTAGTCACAACCATTCAATTGAAGATACCAAGTGTTTACGACCATATACACCACCACCCTTCAATAGAAACATTGAAAAAAAATCATACGGTACGCCTTCTCAAAAGAAAAGTTGTCAGATTTACCCTTCTCTATGAATCATCAAATACATCATTTACTAAAGAGCTGAATATATTGGCTACTCCATCCTCGACAACAAAATATTATGCAGCAAAGCCAAGGAATTCCTGCGTATCCGAGCATTTTTATAAAAAACAAATTACAGCTTCCAGTACGGTAGAGCCGGACATCCTCGAAATTTCTGCAGTGACTTTCAACCTACTGGCAGGCCATAAAGATTCCGAAACTTTCTCGATTACCCTCCAACAAATTGACCATGAGTTAAACAGTCGAGAATTGGATCATACAAATTATGAAAATAGTCAAGTTACAGATTGTCAAATTTGTCCCCCACAGTATCACGATTACTTAGATGTCTTCTCGAAAAACGCATCGGACTCGATCCCCCCTAATCGGCCACATGACCATAAGATAGAAGTAGAAGGTCACGAATATCTAGGTTATGGTCCTCTTTACAACCAGTCTAGCGAAGAATTGCGGCAAGTTAAACAGTACTTGGTGGACAACTTAGACAAGGGCTGCATTGTACCCAGTCAAGCGCCCTCCTCTTCCCCCGTCTTATTCGTGAAAAAACCGAACGGAGGTTTACAATTTTGCGTTTATTATCGAAAGCTCAATCAAATTACGAAAAAAGACCGCTAACCGCTTCCCTTAATTGATGAGACTCTCGCCCGACTAAATCGTGCAATAATAATCACCAAATTAGACATTCGCCAGGCGTTTCACCGGATACGCATGCATCCAGATTCAGAAAAATTAACTTCTTTCCGTACTAGATATGGTTCATTTAAGTACCGTGTTCTCTTGTTCGGTCTCAATAACGGCCCCACTACTTATCAGAGGTATATGAACGATACTCTTTTTGACTATTTGGACGTCTTCTGTACGGTATACCTTGACGATATCTTAATTTATTCCGACGATTCTTCCGAGCACGAAGCCCAAGTCAAGCTCGTCCTACAAAGATTGTGAGATGCCGGGCTACAGGTAGATATTAAAAAATGCGATTTTAGCATAAAAAAGAGGAAATATCTAGGTTTAATTGTTGGCATTGACGGAATTTGTATTGACCCTGAAAAAATATAGGTAATGTGGGTTAATAAGCTTGGTCAAAGCTCGACGGAGAGAGTATCCATCATGACGTCAAATATTATCACGTGTTCTAATGTTAACGATTACTCTTGTATAACTTATGTAGATGATGGAAGACGTAGAGGAACATATATACATTTTCGAATAACCAACCTGACATTTGTCGACCCTTGTGATATCACATTGTAAGACCTTCCAACACTGATCAGTGATTGCACAAGGCAATCACAGACTGGCAAGGAAGAAGAGACAGATCAATTCCTGAAGACCTCCCTGGCTTGACCATACTCTCGAGAAGGAATTTCTGTGCTACAGCCCTCAACGTTATTCAGACCTCCCTGGCTCGACCATACTCTCTGAAGACACGTAAGGAAGATCAAGGCTATAAATCAAGGCTTCTGATTCATTTCAAACTTTTGATTAAAGCCAAGATACGCGTCCTACCACGCAACTATCAGTTTTGTACAAATTATCTAATATAATGGCGAACGACACTCCCAAAGTCCCTGCAATTCCTACATGTACTCTAAATGATATCCTAACTGCAGGCACACTCAATATAAGCCCTGTCGCATGGCAGCAAATCGACCCGAGTCTCTGGTTTACCCCCGTCTCTGACAACCCGACTGAAGTTCATGTCACAACGTGGGTTGCACGGCAATTACAAGACTACACATATGGAAACTTGGTGGAGATGATTTGTTCTATGCTTTTCAAGAGGACTTTGCAACCTGGACGGAAATGAATTTTGATAAGATAAATCAGCCATTTAAGAGAGAACTTAAGCTCCTCCTCCGCAAGCGAGGTATCTATACTGGCAAGAATAATGGTCCTATCGGACGACAACTTGCGAACTTGCTTAAAATAGAGTCATGCCCTGAATGGCCCGTGGATGAGCGTTGCCCAAACCCTCATGAAAGATTTGTCACATACAAACCGGAAGCAAAGCAAGAGGATACAAAAGTTTTGTTGCAAGGAACTTCTTTTCTTGATTCAAATGCCTCTCAACAGAAAGAAAAATTACAAGGATCAGTCACCTCGAACCTTTACAAAAATGAGCAACCACCTAGGCAATCACAAGCCGGAACGTCAACCATGTTACAGAATCCTTACATCACATTACCACCAGAACCAACTGTAAATGAAGATTTAGATCCCCATGTGCTAACCCAATTCGCTAAGCTATGGGATAAAGGAAAAATGTATTCAGGCGAGCCGTATGATATACTTGATGACAAGCTTCGAATTTTCCTGAACATTTGTAAATTTTTGAAAATCCGACCCGGTCAATTCCACGCAGCATTTCCAAGGATTTTAAAAGGTCGGGCTGAAACGTACTACCTTCATTACATCGGCCCGGAAGCGAACTTTGCGTTGGCCTATATGAAACTTAAGGCGCATTTCGATACAGAAATCAACCATAATACGTACTACACAGACTGGACTACAACAACTTTTCATAAAGTTCGCCAAGAAAATAGTGAAAAGTCTTTACAAGAAGTACTCCAGATATTAATTGACAAGCTTGAACTTTGCCAACGCGCCCTTGGTCCGAACTATACTGGAGAAGAAGTGCTACGTACCGCCGTCATTATGGCATGTCGTGGTGTTCCTGAACTTAAGAACGCCTTATTCAAACCAGCAAAATACTGTGAAGAACTTTACTCGGACCTGCGATCATCAATCGAGACCTCTTTGAACGATGTCCCTCCACGCCAATTTATGACCGATAATCAGGAGGATAACGACCAATACTATCTTGACCGACGCTATAACAACAATCGGCAAGGGATGTATAAGAAAAATAACCGAGGGAACTATGATCAGGATGATTCCCGGCGGAGCAAATTCAGACAGGAAAACCTTGACTGTAATACGAGAAGTAATCCCACCTGGAAAAAGAAATGTTTTATTTGTGGTAAAGAGGGGTGTTGGTCTACAAAACATCCAAATGATGAACGTCGTCGAGCACGAACTCGTTACCTCGCCCATTGTCATTATACAGGCGACATTTCAAACGACTTCGCAACTTACCTTGTCGGCTACGAAGGGCACGAAATGGCTGTTCAACAAGATGAAACCCCAATGACTTTGAAGATGAAACTTATGCAGCCGAAACAGCAAACTATCTAATGAATCAAGCATATCTTCACCAACTTACAGGAACTAATGTCTTTAAAGAGCAAATAGACGCCCCGGCCAACCAGTTTTTTATTGAAGACCGTTACTCAAGAACTGTTTTCCAAGGTATTCTACCTGATACTGGCGCTGCCCAGGTTTCAACGGCAGGATTAGAGCAATACCTCGCACTGCAGCGAGTTGAATCATCTGTGCAACTTGACAAATCAACAGCTGGCCGAGCATCAGTCTGTTTTGGCAAAGGATCAATAGTCAACTCAATTGGCTCTACAGTGGTTAGGACACCAATCGGAGAAATAACTTTCCATGTTCTCGATACTCCAACACCATTCTTGTTATGTCTCGCCGACATGGACCGAATGGGTGTATATTTTAATAACATCACGGACGAGATCATCAGAGGAAACACCCGAATCCCGGTAATCCGAAAATGGGGACACCCCTGGTTTTTCCTCAACAGACTCGAAAGCTGTGCAGCGTTTCTTACTGAGATTGAACTTCGTCGATTACACCGCCGGTTTGGCCATCCATCTACGGATCGTCTTTGTCGTTTGTTAAGGAAAGCCGGACATGATGATGTGAACGAAAAATCGCTTGAGACCATAACCAAATTTTGTCACCAGTGTCAAATGCATAGTCCAGCTCCGAGACGATTCAAATTTACCCTGAAAGATGACCGCGAATTCAACCATGAGATCTTTGTTGACGTACTGTATATCATCGAGCGCCATGTGTTGCACGTTATTGACTCAGCAACTTCGTTTCAAGGTGCCCGATTCCTCAAATCTTTATCAAGCAAAGAAACGTGGGAGACACTCCGTATGTTATGGATTGATACATACCAAGGTCCTCCCGATATCATCACAAATGATGCCGGTACCAACTTTGCTTCTTCAGAGTTTAGGAATGAGGCCAAGATCCTTGGGATCACATGTAAACAGGTACCAACCGAGGCTCATTGGTCAATAGGAAAGATAGAACGATACCACGCTCCTCTTCGCCGTGTTTTCGAGATCCTACATGCTGAGCTATATAGTACTACAAGTCCAGAAGCAATACTACAAATGGCAATCAAGGCGATTAACGATACGGCTGGACCAGATGGTCTTGTGCCAACACTTTTGGTTTTTGGCGCATATCCTCGGATGACCGTAGATTCACCACCATCCCCATCAACCTTGAGGCGAACCGAAGCAGTTCAGAAAGCCATGAAAGCCTTGCGGAAACTCAACGCCGACCGACAGATAAATGACGCTCTGAATACTAGAAACGGACCTTCAACTCACGAGATTCTTTCATTGCCTCTACAAAGTGAAGTACGCGTTTGGCGTGAGAAAGATGGCTGGCAAGGTCCCTACAAGATTATCGCGACCAACGGCCATGATATAACTCTTGACATGGTGAATGGCCCAACAACCTTTAGATCTACGGTGGTTCAACCATACTACCGGAACTCCGGTGAACGTGAAAACTTAGAACCTCAAAATCATCTCGAAGATCAATCCACTAATGATTTTCAGCCTGAAATTCCGATTATGAAGCCTCAGCCACGCAAAAGAGGTCGTCCCTTGGGCTCAATGAACAAGTCGAAGAATGTAAGTGCGGCATACTTGACTAAAAAGGAGGAAGATGACTATGCTCTAGCTATCAAGTTGAGAAACGATGGTGTAATCACGTCACCTGAACCTCCCTTCGAAGAGTCGGATTCAAATGAGATAAATGATCTAATCAGTCGTGGTGTATTCAAATTTGAACTGTTTAATAGCAAGATCCATGGAAACCACCGAATTTTTAAATCACGAATGGTACGTGAGGTTAAAGGCAAAACAACCAAGCCCTATGAAAAGTCTCGCTTGGTAATACAAGGGTACAACGATCAAGCTAAAAGTACCATCCTGACGCAATCACCAACCATCCAGCGAATGAGCCAACGTTTGATCCTTGCTCTCGCCCCCTCATTAATGATGAAAGGAATGATCATCGCAATCAGGGATATCACACAGGCTTACCCTCAATCACATACCAATCTCTCCCGTGTCGTCTTAGCAAGCTTGCCCTCGGAACTTAAAACAAAGTACCCTGAAGGAACTATTATTCGTGTAATTAAGCCTCTGTATGGAATTGCAGAAGCAGGTGTTCACTGGTTCTCTACTTACCAAGGTCACCATAGGAAACTGCTAGACATGTCCACTTCGACATTTGATGAATGTTTTCTCATTACAAATGGAGAAATAGATAAATTTGGTATTGTGGGAATACAGACAGATGATACCCTCATGTTATGCACCAAATCTTTTTCTGCAACAGAGGAGGAGAAACTTACTGAAGCTCAATTCCGAGCAAAACCTAAGGTGATTCTATCGGCCGAAACACCTTTAGAATTCAATGGAGCAACAATTATCTTTGAAAATGACGCAATTGTACTTAAACAGAAAGGACAGGGACTTAAACTCAACTTGGTAACTAACAAGGTGTTAGATCGAAATCAGAGGTATATTGAGCAACGTGCCCGAGGAGCGTATATTGCCTCCATATGTCAGCCCGAGGCAGCTTTCGATATGTCGGTAGCAGCACAAGCCAAAGATCCGGACGAAGTGGAATACACTGCTTTAAACCGGCGACTCAAATGGCAAATAAAGAACATACAGCGTGGATTACGTTTCGTTCCAATTAACTTGGCCACGGCTAAGATAATGGTCTTTACGGATGGATCATTTGCTAATAATAAGGACCTCAGCTCACAACTTGGATTTGTATTGATACTTGCTAATGAGGATCAAATCGGATCTAAGACCAAGGTTCGAGGTAACCTTATTCACTGGAGTTCGACAAAGTGTAAACGAGTCACCCGCAGTGTGCTAGCCTCTGAAATCTACGGAATGGTCAATGGCTTTGACATTGGTCTTGCAATCGCATCTTCTTTAAAGATGATAACCGAACGTCTTAATCTTCCTGAAATGCCTCTAGTTATATGCACTGATTCTTACTCGTTATACGAGTGCTTGGTAAAGTTAGGTACTACTAAGGAGAAACGCCTAATGATTGATATTATGGCGCTTAGACAGTCTTATGAACGAAGAGAGGTTGCGGAGATTCGATGGATCAACGGGGAAGATAACCCTGCTGATGCTTTGACAAAAGTATCACCGAATCGTGCCCTGGAACGATTCATCGATAATAATGAGTTAACGATTCGAATTGAAGGATCGGTAATAAGACCGTAATATTAGTCAGTAAGATATGGCAGACGGGGGCTTTCTATTCAGTGCTAGTTCATAAAGAAAAGATTGCCGGTGTGGGTTAATAAGCTTGGTCAAAGCTCGACGGAGAGAGTATCCATCATGACGTCAAATATTATCACGTGTTCTAATGTTAACGATTACTCTTGTATAACTTATGTAGATGATGGAAGACGTAGAGGAACATATATACATTTTCGAATAACCAACCTGACATTTGTCGACCCTTGTGATATCACATTGTAAGACCTACCAACAGGTAAAGAAAAATTGGAAACAACCAACAAACGTTAAAGAGGTACAATCTTTCCTCGCATTCTGTAACTTTTATAGACGGTTTATTCAAAATTATGGTGTAATTGCTAAACCCTTAACTCGACTCATTCATAAAGATGCTGAGTTCTAGCTTTCAGATGAATGCGAAGCTGCCTTTCAAGAACTAAAAAATCGTATGATCAACGCTCCCGTTCTTTAACACTATGACCTGAACAAAAAATCCAGGATTGAAACTGATGCATCCGATGTTGTGATTGCTGGAGTCTTTTCCCAATTATCTGAAGACAATGATTGGCACCCTGTGGCATTCTTCTCGAAGACAGTGGCTCCAGCTGAGTTGAATTATCAAATTCATGATAAGGAAATGTTAGCAATCGTGCGCTCCCTTGACCATTGGCGCACAGAACTACAAGGCACACCAAATCGAATCGAAATATTTACTGACCATAAAGCTTTAGAATATTTCATGACATCCAAATCCTTGAACGCTCGTCAAGCACGCTGGGCCGAAGCGCTATCCGAATTCAACTTCTTAATAAGATACCGCGCAGGTAAAGCTAATGCCGCTGCAGATGCACTCTCCCGTTGTGAACAAGACGTTAAACAATAAGCTCTGAAAAAATCGTCTATCCAGAATAAAGCCCTACTCAGCAAAAACCGTGTCGAAGATCCCCCGATTGAATTAGCTCTGGATTATCCTTCGTCGAGACGTTTGAGCTCGCCGATCAACTCTTGAAGATAAACAAGGAACATCCATCACTGACCAACCTCTGTGATATTGCTAAAATAGAAGCAGTGGAACACTATAAACTGGAAGAAAACCTCTTACTATTTGATGGAAGACTGGTAGTTCCAGATGTAACGGCTGCAAAGCCGGTAATTTCCTGTAGTCAGTACTGGCCAGTACAGACATAAAACTACCGGACATTGGGCCCTGTAGAATATACTAGAACCACTGGCGAAGGAGCTAGAAAATGTTTCACAGGATTAAGATTTAGAATGAACCTTGGAGAAGCTGCTAGAAATGATATTCTTGCAGTAGCAACTGGAATTATCTAGAAGTAACCTGGCCTTAGAAGGAAGATCTTAGAAGCCAACAGGTCTGTACATATATGTGGCTTGGTATGTAGAACTTAGCTCTCCATAGTTGAATTGTTAATATACCATCACCCATACAAATGCTCTCTGCTTTCTATGGCTGATCCGTGACACCAGATGTGGATGATATCAGGACAAAACTCGTGCGTGAAGCGCGCGGTCAACCCTCGACAGCGCATCCAGATTTTAAAACGACATATAAGCTGTTAGCTGACAGATATTATTGGAAAGGTATTAAGAGCTTCATCGGACAATTTGTTGCAAATTGTCACCCCTGTAGAAGATCACATTTGAATCACGATAAAACTCCCGGCTGGCTTCATTCACTGCCAGTTCCAAAACACCATTGGCAAAGTATTTGTGCTGATTTTAAAGACATGCCAGAGGATGACGAAGAACATGATATGGTAGCTGTGTTTATTGATCATCTAAATAAAAAAGAAGTCACTATTCCTTGCAAAAAAACTGTGAATGCTAAGGATCTTGCTGAGATGTACTATGTTCACTGCTTTCGACATCTAGGAGTACCCGAATCTATTGTGTCAGATCGTGATCCACAGTTTATCTCCGAATTCTTTGGTACACTCTGCCTACTTCTTGGAATTAAAAGAAATATTTCAACTGCCTACCATCTAGAAACCGACGGTCAGACCGAGATCATGAATCAGTATCTAGACCTGCGACTCCGTCCTTTTGTTAATCACTTCCAAAATAACTGGTCTCGACTACTTCCACTGATGGACTTTGTACAACTCGCATTGCATCATGACAGTGTAAATACCTCTCCATTTCAACTCCTTCATGGCTATCCACCTCGCCTATCTTTCGACTGGAAAGCTCCGGAAAACCCCGAAAATTCTCGTCAAACTCTTGCCCAAGAAGAAGCAAGAAAGAAAATGCGCCAAATGCAAGAGGCGTGGGAATAGATTCCTGCCTTGGATTTCGCCTAGGCATCGATATTTTGCAGAAAACCCTAAGCAAGGCTCATTCGCTGCTTTCTTTGGCGTTCCGATTGCTCCATGGCGGCAGTAATCCCAAAAAGTCTCGGGTGTAAATGGTCGCCTGGGTCGATTGACGCCGAGGAGGACGGCTGGTTGTACGCAACCATGATGCTGCTTGATCTCTCGGGTTTGGGTACAGGGATAAACGTACTGATACGCATGTATGGGATGGAAAAATTGGATGGGGCTAGGTGCATCTAATGGATGATGTGAAGTATGATTTTATTTTCAATGAGGTTGCCTCGGCATATGGTTTGGTTTAGTTTATTATTTTACGTCTATCTATTACAAATCCTAAGTAGGACATAAGACGCCAAAGCTTACTGCCCTGGATGCCTTTGACGGCCCAAACCTGAATAGCCAAAGCCTTTAGTTTTTGTGGACAAAAGATTATGAGGGAGTTATCCTGCTCCATAACATGAAATACATTTGCGGTTACGTTTCTTGGGCATGAAAATACTGGGACAAATGACTATCTATGTATTCGAGTTGGGTTTGTTTGTTTGTTTATTTACGTGCTAGGTATAGTGATTCCAGTCGCACTCCTACTGGAGCTTGAGCACGGGTTGGGCCGGGCTGGATCAGGTTAACTTCCATTAAGTACATATACCTCGTTCCACCTGAATGACCGGACCACCTCAGACTTCACCCATGTGTTGAATCATGTCAAGCCCAACCGTCCAGAGAACCCACATTTGATGCGTCGGAGCGCGAATTCCTCCCCAGCCTCGGCCACCACGCACCCGAGACCTTGACATCCTTATTGACTCCGAAATATAAATGCCGTCCAATATCTCATCGTTGCTCTAGCCTTGCACTTTCATATCTTATCGTTTGGTTGTTGTCGCCATAATGGAACAATTTGATACCCTCGTGTTATATTCCCTTTTCTTCTTCCTTTATACACGTCCCGTTTCCATCATGACTTTTCTCATTAGGGCGTGTGTAGGTAGGTGATCTGACGAGTATGGAGGTGGGTCGCAGGTGTAGGATCGACTGAGAAATGCTTCGTTGCAAATATATGAGGAGCTTGAGAAATGTCGGATGTTTGAATACGACCCCCGGACAGACCTTGGTCCATCCTTGAATCTTATGTTGGTAGTGATGAGTTTTTGTTCGACTTTCTTGCGGTTGTGAAATCACTGTTGACTGATTTTTCGACCAAAGTACCGAGTACAACTACTTCTAGCCGAAAATCCATCGAATGAAATTCATCCCACCCTTGTTCGTGACTGAATCTCGGCTCTGGGAGAATATTTCACTCCTAGGTTCGTAGAGGACGCCACTGACAGGTGATCAGTCTTACCCTCCGAGTAGTGCCTTTGTTACTACCGTTGTAGAGGGTTTTTATCATTAAAGTGTATTAAGCTATTTAACCCTGACACAAGAGTGCTTCGTGCACATGTTGGATGACTCTTGATGTTGGAGATACTCATACTCTGGATTTCCTTTGCAACTACCACTATGAGGTATGTTTGCTTAAACAAACAGTCGAATCTCCTCCGTGAAGGAGGGCTGGTCCCACGAGAGCCAGAATCAAAATGCCCGGCTCACCTTGCGAGTTGGAGGGCGAGAGTGGGAGATGCTATGTTTAAAATGTGTGGGAAAGGGGATCTGAAGAACATTTTGTGAGGGAGAGCTGTAATTTGTTATTTTACTCGTTCCCGGGCAGGGGGACTATTCTCAACACTTGTCACTGGTGTCCCCTACGAACCTACAGCTCTCACCGTAGAGTCTGTAGAGTCGAAATTGAGTAGCAATGTCCTCACTTCGATGAGGATCCCCTATCGCTTTAGCGGTCTGTATCATCTTCATCCCTAAGCACAAAACCCCTATCATCATAATCATGAAGCTAACCACGATCAGATCAGATGGTAGGGTCGGAGCCCTTTTCATCACCAACCCTTGATCATAGAGGAAAGGCCATCCGATGAGTTTCCGGAGTGTACCCAGCACCCGATACGGAGATGGTGGATTGGATCAAGTCGGCCTCGAATGTTTCAAAAAAGGGAGATGTAGATGATTATGCGCACCTCGATTGTTTCCGCCGTCGAGGCCTCGCCTGGCTGGGGCTACAGGTTTTTTGAGACTTTTTCCCACGCACGCAGTTTCCATTGCTACCATTTTTTGAAGTTTATTTGAAGTCTATTTTATGTAGAAGGTTTCGTGGATAAAGTAGCCTAATTCCAAAGGCAAATACTGCGCTGAATGGCTATTCATCACGGGCAATATATCAATGATCTTTTAAGTAATAAAAGAGAATAGGAGCACTGTACAGAGTGTGGTCTGGGCTAGATAGTATAAGAATCAAGTAGTACAATAAAAATACCTCTCTCTCTCTCGTTCACTGGCAGTGAAGTGTGGCGTAGCTAGTGTGGGCTGAATCCACCAAAAATGATCAAAAAAAAGTATCTCCTCCATAAGTGTCCAAAGGGAAATTTAAACCATATGGTTGTCCAATCATGCCTTCGTAATCCATGCACACCAGCACCGCGAGACATGTGGTTGTTTCCTGCTGGATACGAACCATTGATATCGTGTATGGAATAGGACGTGTGTATAAGCTATAGAAACTGTTCTTGGAAGACTGGCTCAAGTGATGTACGATATCACCATCCAGCTGCGTCGGTGTTTAAAGCGTCGCCTGCACCCGCCCAGTACAGGTTGGCTAATGGGTGCACGGTGATGCATGCTACTCATTATTAAATGTAAATGCCGACGCGACTGAGTGACAATTATGCCAGCAACAAAGCTGTCAAAATAGCCGAAAATTCATAAAATATGCCTGATGGGAAGCTGAGAAGTTAAGTCTACTCACCACTGCACTCAGGTATGCTCTTAATTATACACACGACACCTTAGGTTGATAAAATCAGATAATAATTCACTTGAAGATCAACTCCCATTCGTTTCGAGAATCGTTGGTCCGAGGCCAGGAAGAAATATGAGCCAACCAAGAGACGACAACTCACCAAAGTTAGACCTGGGCGGCTACGATGCAAAAGCCTCCTGGTGGAGTAATTATTGGAAATTTTTCACCGGTCGCATGTCGTACAGCGGACAGGTGGAATGGAGTCAAGACCTATCTCGAAAAAACGAAAAGGCTGACTGCAAGCGTTGTGACGAATATAGAGATTGGTGCTTTAAATACTCACCTACCATTATTTTCATGAAGAAAAATATAGAGGCATTAAACGGAGAAGTTAATGAGGACACAGTCAGATGCCGGAGGTGTCCAGCATGGAAAGATGAAGAAGGGAATTGGAGAAGACAGTCAGGTGGATTCACACCTGATCATGGAATTTTGATTTGTGCAAATGAGCTACAGGATAGAAAACACCTAGAGGACACATTGGCCCACGAGATGATACATGCATGGGACCATCTACGGTGGAAGATAAACTGGATGGATCTGAGACATAATGCGTGTACTGAGGTATTGAATTGATTTACAACGTGAAGGAAAGCGCTGACTCATACAGATTCGTGCATCAAGCCTTAGTGGTGAATGCAGGTGGTCAAGGGAATTTTTTAAAAGAAACAACTGGACCATAACTGAGCAACACCAAGAATGTGTTCGAAAACGAGCCGTGATGTCTATGCTTTCCAGATGCAAAGATGAGTCCCAAGCTAGCAGCCTTGTTGACGAAGTTTGGGATTCGTGCTTCAATGATACCCGCCCTTTTGACGAGATCTACAGATAAGGTATTAGGTAGGCAAACTGTGTACAAGGACTGTGCGTAGAAGTACGAAAAAACGATTTGACTGATTCATTACAAACATGAGTAAATAGAATTTCTGGAAAATTCTCAAAGACAACGCTTTAAACGCCAATACCTTTCCAACACCTATACACTGTAATAAAATCCTCACTCTTTTACCGTAACAGTCGATTTGCCGCCAGCGGATTTTGGGTTTTGAGAGTTAGAGCGCTCTCCTTTCACACAATGTTTTATTATCCAGGGGTGCATCTGTACCTGTTCGAGTGGTATCCTTTTCTCTGGATCAAGAACGAGAAGCTAAAGTATTTGTCAGATATGAGCTTAATCACAACAGGGGTGCTTACCCTTTTAATCAAGTCTTTCGCCTCTGTACTTACAAAGCTAGGAACCGTCATTTCTCCTCTCGCAATTCTTCTTTGAGTCATCACAGGAGTGTCTTCGAATGGAGCTTCTCCGACCAAGAACTCATACATTAAGACACCTAAGCTCCACAAGTCAACTTTTTCTGTGTAATAATTATCTGAACCATCAGGTTTGATCATCTCTGGAGGAAGATAGTCGAGTGTGCCGCACATTGTGTTTCTCCGGTTGTTGGGCGCGTGGACGCTCCATCCGAAATCTGATATCTTTATCTCCCCATGAATACCGACTAGGATATTCTCTGGTTTGATATCCCGGTGTATGACGTGTTTCTTATGTAAATATTTTAAAGCAGCTGCCATCTGAGCTATATACTGAGCAGCCTTGGATTCAGTGAATCGTCTTTCTTTGCGCAAGTGCTTGTACAGCTCTCCTTTACCAGCAAATTCGAGAATCAGGAACACTCGTTTGCTATCGTGAAAATGACCATACAATTGCAGTATATTAGGGTGACGCAGATTGCTCTGGATTTCAATTTCTCTTCTGACTTGCTTCTCGACTTTACCTTGCTGCAATTCATTTTTGTGCAAGACTTTCAAGGCACAAACGAACCCTGAGCTTCGCTCTCTAGTTAAATAGACTCGGCCAAATTTTCCCTTTCCAAGTGGTCTACCAATCTCGAACATTCCTAGATGAAATTGTTTTGGCGGAGCTGGCTGTTCGTATAAGGGATTTGCTCTTCTCTCGATCTGGTTTAGTTCTGATGATCCACGGCAAGAGACTGTCACAACTTTTCTTGAGTGAGGGCTCGCTGCAGCCGTAATATTTGAGGCTCGCCATTGACTGGCTTGTGAAGGGACTGTCACAACTGCGCTTGGTATATTTTGGGACTGCAACGCCAATTTGAGTAGATTTGTGCGAGATGAGCCGTGTGATCCCTGATTATAGCTAGAGGTTCCAGTCACCTGAAGATTTGTCAAACTAATTTTCTTTTTTCATTGCTTTATCGCAGTCACCTTGGTTTTTATACACCTTTTTCCGTCTCCTGGATCATTCTCATCGTTAACAGATAGACTTTCGAATCGTGATTCGAGAGTTCGAGTCGCCATTATAAGAATTATGTGGAATTAAAATTTAACGATCGTGGTCATAAGATGAAGTGATGGATAAATTCTCGACTTCGAATACGTAACTCTATACAATCCTGTTGATTATTGAAGAGCTAGCGGTTGGCAGAACAACCGAAGTCGAACAGCTCTGGTTATGATTAGTCACCTCCGCATGCCGAACGACGTAATTAACCTGAGAAGAGTTGCCCACGAACCGCAATATATCCTCGGTAGGCTACCATTTAAACTTATAATTATGACTATGCTCGGTCCCATGGACGAGTACTATCCTGATATGGATGTAGCTGATAAGTTCACCGTGTCACATATACAAAAAGGTTTTAAAATAAGTGCTCGGAAACTACCTATTTCCAAATCAAATTCGATAGATGAGATGTCTGAAAAGCTTCATATTCCTATCCCTGAGATGATATTTGGCGATAATTATGTCTCGATTGAACATCTTAACAGTGGATGGAGGATTAATTTTAACGCTTTTGATGCATTAGACCAGGTTGAAAAGACGGATAAAAATATGCTTAAGGTAGCCTATTCGCATGAGTGGTCTAAAAGCAGGTTGGTATATTGCATCTCTAGGAATATTGCTAAGTTAAAACAGACAGAAAGCACATCACGGAATCCAGGAAGTCGTAAAGCCATTTGATTGGTCTTACACTACTAGCTACAAAGGAACTATCACCAACGGAAAGCAGTTTATTCAGAGTGATCGTGCCAATGTAACAATACCTATTGAACTTTTAAAGCGACCAGATCCAATTCTTTTCTTCGGGGATATAGTACTTTACGAAAGCGAACTTGATGATAATGGAATATCTGTCTTGACTTGTAAATTCAGGGTAATGCCTGACCGAATGCTCTTACTCTGTCGCTTTTTCTTGAGGCTGGATAATGTAATCATTCGCATCAGAGAAACCCGTATCTACGTTGAATTCGAAACTGGTGTGATAATCAGAGACTACTCTGAAAAAGAAGATAGCTTTGAAAATACAAAAAATGTACGTCTTTCTCCAAAAATTACCAGCTATTTAGGATCTAAAACCAAACATTCTTTTATCGTTGCAACAAAGACCAGATCTTTCTTCCACTCCAAATAAGATCATCTGAAAAGCTAATCTCACAAATTGATTATAATTATGCACTAACACAAAGTAGCGTCTCATTCGCTCCGGTACGCCTCATTCAGATGTTATGTTTACTATGTGCGATGCTAATATTCTCTCAAACTTGCTACCGGAGGTTCAACATACTGTGGAAAATCTCACACTCCCTTAAACCAAAGTCTCACAGCATTCCTTGATATATTCATCATATGATGGAATTAATCATCTCAGTCCATACCTTATTCTGGTGTCTCACTGGATAATTTAATAAGAAAAATTATCCCTAGGGATATTTGTACGTTTTTTTTAACGACAAAAATTAATCCAGTTTTTGATGGTGCGCGCAGCCCTCTTGGTAGCAATGATCTCGAATTATTTTGTGGAACTAAATAGAAAGCTCTTATGCCTTATCTACTATGAGTATTTCTGCAGCACAAAGTATCAAAATTCTTTTATTCCTGGAGCAATTCATTGTAATTTCGCAAGGTGTCTTTATTATTAAGATTATACTTGGAAATGGCGAAGGTGGTTTAATCCTTTACTACCTGAATACAAAATAAAAATACTAAAGCTGGGTAGTTTGTCTCCACATATCTACTCACACATTAGTATTTCTTTGTATCGCCGGTGGATGATCTACACGACAAGCGTTTAACAATCGAGAAGATATAGCAGCTCGCCCCTGATACTGAGCTTAATCACTAGAACATATCTGGGAAATTTAATAGAGATATGAGGTCAACTGCTATCCCTCTATTCGCAAATCAGACGGGGAAAACCGTTCGTATAAAAAGGACTAAGTCTGCTCGAGCTGGGTCATGTGACTGCGAATAAATCTTTGCGAAACAACGAATATAGCGATGAAATCTTAGTTATGGCGTAGATAACAAGGTTTCCAAGATTAGAATTTAAATTTCAGTATAATCATGTTAATCTCTAGTTGTTGCACATTTAGTGTCGTCTATATATGTTACTATCAGGCCTTATTCTTAACTAGCGCTCAGCTTATCAATGACATAAGAGTCAGCTTGGTTACTTTAAAGCGCATGAGAGAGGTGTGTTTATAATACTACTTTAGCCTTAGACTATCAAGCGCATTGGGCTCCTTTCTAGCCCAGACCACACTTTGTACAGTGCTCCGATTCTCTTTTATTACTTGAAAGATTATTGATATGGCGCCCATGATTAATATCCATTCAGCGCAGTGTTTGCTTGTGGAATTAGGCCACTATATCCACGAAACCTTCTACCCAAAAAAGACTTCAAATAAACTTCAAAATATGGTAGCAATGGAAACTGCGTGTGTGGGAAAAAGTCTCAAAAAAACCTGCAGCGCCAGCCTGGCGAGGCCTAGGGACCACGACCATTTGAGGTGCGCATATTCATTTACATCTAACTTCTTTGTGACAGTCGAGGCCGACTTGATACAATCCACCATCTCCGTATCGGGTGCTGGGTACGCTCCGGAAACTCATCGGATGGCTTTTCCTCCATGACCAAGGGTTGTTGACGAGGAGGGCTTCGACCCTACCATCTGATCTGATCGTGGTTAGCTTCATGGTTATGATGATAGGGGTTTTGTGCTTAGGGATGCAGACGATACAGGCGGCGAAAGCGATTGGGAATCCTCATTATAGTGAGAACATTGCTATTCAATTTCGACTCTACAGACTCTACAGTGAGAGCTGAAGGTTTGTATGGGACACCACTGACAGGCGTTGAGAATATTCCCCCTCCTGGCATGTTAAAGGTATCAAATCAAACACCTCAGTCATTGAGGTTGTAGAACGCATTCATTCTAGTAACTGCCGAAATAAAACTAAGTACAGGATTTGCAGTCACTTGTATGACAACGACATGGCCTTGTTGTTGGGCCCAATGAGTCCAACTTCTAAACCAAAATCAAGAACAAACAAGTAAGGTTCTCTGTTCACTTACAACGCAATGCCGTGTCACACGTACCTTTCTCAAGAAAAGCCTTCAACAGATATCTTCCGTTCAGTTACAGAAAATTCTCTACAGTTCTTGACGTGAGCGATTAATCTATACAACTACCGTGGCTGTGATAAGGGATTGAGAAGAGGTGTGAGATTTAGTTTCAGAAAATCAATCTAAAGGCATCAAGCTAGTTATGAAATATGATCAGTGCTCTATGAGCAGGTCAAGTGAATCTTTCGGTCTCCAAGATACTCGATCTCTGGGTTTCATTTGCAAATACCGCTACGAGATATAGTTACTTACGCAGATTAGTAGACCCTGTATGGCTACCCACCAAAGGGAAACTCGAAACCTTTAGTCGTCTCAGCATGCCGTCGTCATACATGTACAACAGTATTGAGAGAAGTATGGTCGAGCTTTGCGAGATTCAAACAACTGATCTATCTCAAGTGGGATAGGTGTCTAAGCTATCAAGAGTCTACTTGGGAGACCGACTCAGCTGATGAACCACTTCATCATCCAGTGAAAATCGTGCTTAGAGCATCGCCTGCACCCTCGCAATCGTAGAGTTGGTGCATACAATGCTCTTCAATGGGTAAAAATGCTAGCCAACATTTAAAGTCTCACTCCCTTCCAGAATTTACGTGTGAATTGCATTATCTTGCCCGCCTCTCCTGATCTCTCTCACGTCTAATCCAAAGAAAACCCTCATACTTGTGTACCAAGATTTTGGTCGTCGTGCCAGTATTCGTCTTCCCGTGGGCGTGTATCGGGAGATGAGTTGATGCGAGAAGCCGATTTGACGCGTGGTGTAAATATCAACGAGGACTCACTAGGCCATACCTGCAGACCTAATGGGATTTAGTAGAATTTGGCTGGACTTGGCCGTAGGAAAATAATATATACCCGTGTTCGTTAAGGCCACCGCGGACAAAAGTCAAGTCTTCATGCCCCAACTCCACAGATGGGCAGCCCGCGATTACATTACGTACCGAATGAACTGTTTTTTGGCGTTTTCAGCATAACCAGCAGCCCAAGTCGATTGGAAATCAAAAGATTAAAATAAAAATAGACCTTATGATTAAGTTTCGAGCCTATTTTACACGCCTTGGTGAATGAAGGCACTATCAGTGCAGTAATCTCAAATCTGTATAACTCGATCAAGTGTACAAGTATGAACTCTGACACATCGGTATCGATGAAATAGCTGTAGCCTAGTGCCGGTATACCCATCGAGGCATTTGGTGAAGGCCGTGGAATCGGAGCCTTCTTCCTGCGATCTTTGTCAGAGATCCAGCTCTTGCAGATAGAGCCATACTAACGATGGGCAAACCCAGGATGTTTCGACAGTAGCCAAGCTTCCAAAGTAGATATGTAGGCTTACGGATTAATGTCACGTTACCATGGCCGAGACTGGGAGAGTGATGGACGGATTGCCATGCGATCAAACAATAAATGACAGGAAAAGTCAAAATTGGGGCCCAAATGCGTGATATTCGAGGACGGAAGGGGTTTGCGCCCCGGTGCACGATGTCGGTTTTTGACGACGCGTAGACTGGACGCGATTCAAAGCGTAGGTGAAGTCTGCTCTGTTCGGTTTGTCCAGGGTAGATGGATCTTATCGCTCTACACTTGGCACTCAACTACACTCAGCTTGGCCCAAGTCGTGCCCAGGTCCGTAGGTTGAAGGAGGATGCCGAGAGTCAGACAGATTCAAAGCAAAAAATCACTACACTCTGAATTAATTCCATCTCTGACATGATAATTGAGTGGTCGCATTGCTGATCCACTTGACCTCGATAATCACTTTGTATAAGCGCATATATATTCCATACTAACCAACTCTTGTCATAGGGTCATGAGATACAAGTGTAGTCAGGTGTGTGAGATTGAGTGTTGTATAGGTAAAGTAGAGGATATAAGCGCGTATATACAGATGACGAGCACGCTTGCTAGAAATAGCTTGGCTGAGAACTGCCGTGTTTTATTATTGTAGTGTGAGTGGAAGTTGTGCATCTTGGAATTCAATTAACAAGATCATCGCATATACGTGTCCCCCGAGTCTGTGCACCGCCGTCACATTACGAGATCAAGACCACTACTTATTTTCATTTATTCATGACATGATGTAGATATCAGCTTGATTTCTGCTTTCGGCTGATACGAAGACCTAGCCAGTAGTTCCAGAGCCCTACTACAACCCCAAGCAATGGGCATATCAGGAGGCACCTGGCCCACCACTTCGGGCTACCTCTGACTACACTCGTCATGGCCGCCCCAATACTCTCTCTTAGTTCATCGAGATCCGCATCATTCCAGATGACAATGCCCCTTTCATTGCCTCGAAGGAGACATTTTTGAACCTTTTCTCCCATCTTGCCCTGACTTAACACGCGATCTTGGGCCTCAGTTCGGCTCAAATGATCATCTCGCTTCATCAAACGCTCAATTTGAAGTTCAGCGTCTGTAACAGCAACCATAATTACGGTGCCGCAAAATAAATCAAGTCCACTCTCAAATAATAGCGGTACATCAAGTACAACCGCCCAGTGCCCCTTCAAGTACGATAGTAAGACTTGTCTGAAAATCTCTTTCCGAACTGCCGGGTGCACAATGCTATTTAATACTGCGCGGTCTTTCCTTCTTTCCTCGCTGTCGCCGAAGACGCGTTGACCGAGAGCGTATCTGTTCAATGGTGCACCCCTGTTAGTATCATTAGACGTAGAAGTCGATGCCGGCTGTAGTAGGTCAGGTGTAGTGGTAGAAAATTTTTCGATGATCTTCAAGTATGCTGGTGTGCCAGGTTCGACAACGCGGCGTGCGAGCTTGTCTGCATCAATAATTGGCAAAGAGTACGGTGGCTGCGATAGGATCGAGGAGACAGTTGATTTTCCCGTGGCAATGCCTCCTGTTAAGCCGAGAATAAGCATTATGTCGAAGACTAGGTCCGACAATATCGCAACAAATAGATACAGCTATTGCCAGTTTTCAAATATGTTTGGGGACTCTCTTGACATTTATTTCAATCCCTTCGATTGAGGGGCGCGGAAAGCTTTGGGCTAGGAGCTGCTGCTGACGTAGTGCCCAGACCTTGTTCGGATAAAGTTATTGGCCAATGTATTTCAACACGAAAGTACGTATTATTTATGGATTAGTCATATGTCTGTCGCAACAGAGCAAGTACAGAATTCAAAAAAAATTATAAAAGAAGGAATCGTGATGGTGTCTGATTCTGTGAACAAATACGGGTACTAACTCGCTTCCAGACCTTCAGGCAATTCTTGCGCAGCGAGTACTAACCTCATGGAACGGCACTCAATATAATTGGGCAAGCTCAGAGGAAACTGTCTGTACCTCTCTGATTGGTCCGAAGCATAGTCCTCCACGCACATCTGTTGATCGCACTAGGGCTTTGGCACCTACATAGGAAAACTCTCTGTAGTATGCTTGGTTAGAGAATCAAGAAGCATGTAACCAAGCATTATCCATCTGCTAATAGATTCAGCCTGTGCCAACCGAAACTGTCGTCGAGTTTTAATCGTTGAATTGAATCGAGGTCATTCCACTTAATTTCGAGGAAAGTCTGATCATCCTCAAAGGCCTAGAAGTAAGTTTGCGAGCATAAAGCCCCGAGTCCCGTGATTGTGATATGAGGCGAGTCCTCTACGACTTTGGACTTATGAAGAGGAAATATGACTATGTTATTCAGGCTTAACCGCAACATTTCACGAGCTGGTCTTCATTCATCTTTTTCACGAAAATCGCCATCGAATTCTCAAGGCTGCGGAAGCAACGTTTTATGACTGTATTTGATCTTTCGTCTCGAAAAATGCCATTCGCCGCCTATGGATACCTTTGGTTTGCGCCAGAAAGGCAGATATTTCATCTTCAAACGGTGTGGATGTAATCGCTCAATATGCTCTGCACATGTGGGATAGACAAGAAGAGTCGCATATTGATGGAAGTCAAAAGCAGACACGAGAATGCCCAGGGGAGGGCAAGACTGGACACCTATACGCGGTGTCCCCTACGAACCTGGGAGTGAAATATTCTCCCAGAGACGAGTTCAGTTAAATTTCGCAATACCAAAGAAGTTAGCCCACGATACAATGATTCAAGATACTCCGCCATGTCAAATTTTCGCTCTCAACGAGTTCGACTCCTACCTAAGTCTCATCAAGTTTACATGTACGACTTAGTACATCCTGGTTTCAATGACCACACCTTTCAACTATTATCTGGCCTCAGCTAGCCGCCAAATACACGCCCACGCCGATATTTGTACCCGACGGAGGAAACAAAGCGTGCCGCACAAATCTAGGAGACAGTTCTTTGGGATAGACGTGAGAGTTATCAGGACAAGTCCACAAGATCATGTAAAGGATACAACTCCGAAGAGCGTGAAATTCCGAATTTTGGCAAGGAGTTTTGCGAATTGAACATTGTACGCGCCAAGGCTTCGCTTGCGAGAGTGCAGCTGACACTATAAAAACACGCAAACGATGGGAAGTACCGTGGTCCATCTCCTGGTGGTGTTCTCTGGCATAGTTTGAGTAGCCTGGGCACCTACTCCACTTGGGAAGGAGACATTTCAGATCACATTGTCACGAAATGGGTTCGTGATAT
The DNA here is from genome assembly GCA_900239735.1 of Blumeria hordei DH14. Taxonomy (NCBI): domain Eukaryota; kingdom Fungi; phylum Ascomycota; class Leotiomycetes; order Helotiales; family Erysiphaceae; genus Blumeria; species Blumeria hordei. The sequence goes on from OENG01000016.1 coordinate 5,021,999, forward strand.
AAGCAATCGAACAAAGTTAAAGAAGTCTATTCTGATTATCTTAAGCAATGATATCAAGAAGATGTCTCTACAGTGTATTTAAGAGGTTTCAGTACAAAGATATTTTATCGGGGTAATGTTAGTGTTACCTAAGATCGACATTACTTAAGTGGGTCTCCAGACCTTATTCGAGGAATCTATCTTGATACCCTTAAGCCCGTAACACACATTTCGTACGGAAAAAATCCAGTGGATAGCGGACGCATGTCTGCATAACCCAGGGTTTTTGAGACATTTCCATGTGTGGGTATTGACGGATGAGGGTTGACTTGGGGTGAAGAAAAAGTCACCATAACTTCGCAGTGATACTTGCAAATGAATTCTGAGGCATGAGTGCTCTTCCTTTACATTGAGTCATCTATTCTGTATATTTTCTCCGATATTGTGTCATGGCTATATAGCTGTATACGCAATTAAAATCTGATGCAACAAAAAAAATAGAACTCCAACATACTTCCTCATCTCACCTGAATGGAAAGGTTGTCGTAGCTCCTAATGCCAATAAATCCAGTCAGGCATCTATTGTATAATTACCGTTCATGCCAATGTGCAATGATATAGTTTAATCTTATCTCATGGCGCAAGTTCATATTATTCCAAAATGAACTGTTTAGGTGCGCGTGACTATTTTCCACACCTGTAAGTGGTGCCCCACACAAACAACCAGCTCTCACTGTAGAGTCGAAATTGAGTAGCAATGTTCTCACTTCAATGAGGATTCCCAATCGCTTTCGCCGCCCGTATCGTCTTCATCCCTAAGCACAAAACCCCTATCATCATAATCATGAAGCTAACCACGATCAGATCAGATGGTAGGGTCGGAGCCCTTTTCATCACCAACCCTTGATCATAGAGGAAAGGCCATCCGATGAGTTTCCGGAGTGTACCCAGCACCCGATACGGAGATGGTGGATTGGATCAAGTCGGCCTCAAATGTTTCAAAAAAGGGAGATATAGATGATTATGCGCACCTCGATTGTTTCCGCCGTCGAGGCCTCGCCTGGCTGGGGCTACAGGTTTTTTTGAGACTTTTTCCCACGCACGCAGTTTCCATTGCTACCATTTTTTTTGTTTTGGGTAGAAGGTTCCGTGAAAAAGGTGGTCTGATTCCACGGGTAAATAGCGATATGAATGAATATTCATCACAGGCAATACATCAATGATTTTTGAAGTAACATAAGGTGCAAGGAGCACTGTAATAGGCGTGACTTGGCTCAGAGAGGATTTCAATGTGTTAGATATTCATAGACTCAAGTAGCACAATAAACTCACACAGATACAAACAAGTAGATTGGGACTACTTTATTTCGAGCCTCACAGGATCCATTTAATGTTTCCCGATGCAGAATTTATTAAAGATACAACATTTACCTCCGTCGAAAACTGCCGTTAAATATGGTTGCATTCATTTTTGAACTCTTTCTGCCCAACAAGCAGTAAAATTTCTAGAGAATTCTAATTTTTCCCTTGTTAATAGTCCGTTTGGTCTTGGGCTTCACAGACGAATACATATTGACAACACGTCTAACAAAAGATGCTGTGCTCTTTGCTAAATCTTGATATGCATCGGTGTGGCTCTTAAGACTGCCATTTCTTTGACACTATCACGGAGCACGATGATTGCCTCTTCTCCTGTGGTGAAGGCTATGTCGCCATCGATCACAAACAATATTATCTTCATTAAGCTACATCTTTCTTGTTCATCGACGAGATATTTTTTACCACAATTCTAACTCTTGAAATGATAGTTTTTTGTTTACTTCCATCACACCACAATCGTCCTAGTCATATATCACACAAAGTAATATGGACATAGAGAAGGGAATTGAGTGACGGGCCAAACCCTTAGGTCGAGATAGCTTGCTTGTGATATATTTTACCAGAGGCTATATAAATCTCCTATTTATGTATGATGCATGAGTTAGACTAGCTATATCCGGTGTGTTAAAATCATATCAATAGTTCAGATATTGCGACTTATTTTTCCCATAGGAACAAATGATTGAAGCTTTGCTAGATCCAACTGTTTACCCGATGTATGTGGATAACCAGGATCCCATAGGCGGTTATAAAAATTTTCAAATTCACCGTCTCCTTTCAATTTTCTCAACTGATTGTTGATTCTGGTGGATAGACGACCATAGGAATTCCAAATTTCCAGGTCGGTTCCAAGCATGTACATTAAAATCATCCGTCCATTCTGTGACTCCAGCCCTGTTTTGGTGAGGGGATACCAGCCATTGAGCCTGGCTTCAAACAGATGTAAATATCCCTGGTACCAAGCTAGTGCTATTGACTCTTTATCCCAGTCGGTACGCCGGAAAATTTGGCCATTTTCGATCAATTGGTCCAGTGAGAATCTCTCGGAAACAATGATGGGCCTTAGTGCTCTGGATTCTCTTCTCGGAAAGAAATGTTGATAATCTCCAATGACTAAAACAGAGCCAGTGTAGGCAAGGTAGGAAATAGTCTTGGGAGCGCATATCGTTTGCTCAAGCTCTGAGTATTTTACGCGAACTCCTCTTAACTTTTTCACGGTATCTTTAATATTTTCCCAGCATGTTTGAAGCTGCTCAGGCTCCGGAATGATTGTTTCATAAACTAAGCTGGTCTGAAGCATTGGAAATTTTGTAATCATAGTAATGATTCCTTGACTCCCTAGAAAAATTGAGCAATATACAGCAGTTGAAGTCCTGGTGCCGTCGATCGACGATGTGCTCATTATTATACCATCAGCCCGTGGGAATTCGTTTCCTTGGTGAGGAAAGACTCTATAACTGTAGTCTGATATGTCACTGGTCACAAGAACTAAGTGATTCGAGGGTTGAAAGTTCGTCGACGCTGTGAGAAGAAAGGCAACAATACAGGCCATGGTGGCAGAGTCGCCGAAACCTTAGGCTTAACTCTGAGATTTCATGTAGTAGCCGCACAGCAAAAAGCAGATTTTTCCAGCCAGGCTTTTGCGTGCAGTTATAAGATGGTAATGTGCGTGTAAACGGAGGACATTTTGAGGAGTGCAAAAATTGGAGTTTGTTGTTGGCTGAAGACATGTTCTAGTCATGAAAGATTCTAGTCTTCAACATTTATTTCACGAGTCAAACTTGGTACACTGATCGTCTCATGATGATCCAAACCGAGAAGAATGCCAGGTGTCTTGCGACGGAACCATCTCGGGACTATGACAGAGTAAAATAACATGATTAATTCAACCTGACAAGGGCCCAAAGTAGTTTAGCGATGCAAATACGAAGTGGGCACATGGGGCTCAATTTGTATCTATATAGAAGAAAAGTACCCGAAGTATTAAGTCCAGGTTTTCCATGTGGCTACCAATCACAAAACCCCAAGCATATGGTTATGTCCTGCCTCCAATGGTCAAATGGTAGAGCTGAGATCTGGAGATAAGCTAAAGATCGGTCCTACAAAGCAATGATAAATAATCCTGGAGACATCAAAAGGATAACACAGGGGCTTTTCTGGAAGATGGAGGAACTTGTATTTTAGATGTCCTCCATACATGTCATGTCCACTGGATGGAGGATGTAAGCCTGGCACTAGAAATAATAATAATTATAATAATAAAAGGATAACACAGTAGATACTAAATAATGGGTGGATAGAGTAATTTCAGATGACAAAAGTGTTTGAAATGCTACTGAGGGAAAGGGACAGCTCTAGTAATGCTTGGGGCGATCAGAGATGATTGGGTTGGTTTTAATGGATGGCATTACAGTATAACTGCGCTTCCTGAAGAAGATATTTTAAAACTAAAGACAACAAGCAGAAAATTGTGGGAGGTTTTCACCACAAAGGTTTCTTCCCCTGTAAATTTTACAGATTTTAGACACCTGCATGGGCCCTTGGGGCGCCAAATAAGGATAATGAAATCAAATCAAATCAAATTTGATTAGTTTAATTTACTGTCCTGTGTGAGTCTATGACTATGTAGGATATGCAGGTCCTCTCTGCCTTCAGGTCAAGGATACCTATGCCAGTAGTATATCCCCTCCTATGCCTCCCATACAGCTCCCATCAAACAGTACCGCCCCTCATAAGCCCTCATTCGATCATGCACTTAGAGAAGCCCTTTGCCCTTCATTATCTCTCCTCTCCAGCCAACGAAACGATGGCTATTTTCGGGTGTATGGCAACCGGGAAAAATCACAAAAACTACTGGGTGCGGGGCTCTCCTGATATCGACATTAGGATTAGATCCGAAGACAAAGTGACCCTTCTGAAGCGTTCAAAGAGGCCTGCCAGCTGGGCGCTGCAGACTTGTGGGCACCTCGGTAAATTCACCCTCTGCCTTTTTAGCCTCCTTCCAACTCCTAGACGAAGGTCGTGCTGAAATGTCAGAAAAATCTTGACAAAACGTCAATACTGTTTAGTTGCTTAGCCCAACTTCTTTTGTGCCATCAAGGGCGCTGAGGAGCGCCGTCGACTCAACAACGAAAGAACCCTCCTGGCTAATTAGCCGAAATCTCAATCTTGGCGCCCACAAACGTTCCAAAGTTGAAAAGCCCTCGAATATATCAGTCCCAGCATGGTCTTCAGAGACTCCTTCTCCTCGTCGCTCCACGCCCCAGTAGTCTTTCCTTTCTTAAGATGTATAGCCCCATTAGAGCATCAGTCCCCAATAAACCATGACCCGAGCAATGTATATTATGACTTAATTTCCTCCTTGCGGGTATACGTAGCGCCGTAAATTTGTAGTGAGTGATGGCTGGAAATTAATGGGGCAAGCTCCTGTCTGCAGTTGGAGCAACTTCTTTATTGGTCGTTGAGGCGAGATGATAAGTGGTTTGAAAGAGGTTGAGGACTTAGATGAGAATGGTAAGAGAGGCATTGTCGAGAAGTCGTCAAATGGAGATATGCTTGGGATTGCTTTTGACTTCTATTCGAATGCGATTCTTCTTGGCTATCCCAGAAATGCAGAGCATACAGAACGATTACACCGGCACCACTGGAAGGTGAAGAATTTGTCTTTGTCGGCAAGAATAACTTGGTTCTTGGCACATGATGAAATTCGCGCTCGAGAATCTGTTGAAGGTAATTTGATTTATGTATATCACGTGACTCGCTTAAGAACCTGCTTTCTCTTATTGTAAATTATCTGCAAAGCAATAGCAACATATAAGACAACAATAACAATATTATATATTCGAAAAAAAACATCAGTTTTGCCTTAAAGCTGCGCAGCCTTCCACGCTGCCAGTATCGTCAATTTGACATAGTGATTATCATTTATTCATCTTCATTACCCTCCTTCCATCTTTCCGCTTTCTGTGCTCCAACATGTCGAGTGTGGGTGCTGGTGTGGGTAAATACAGCGGTTTCAACGCGTCGTAAAATGCGACAATGGTCTCAACGAACAACGGCAGCGGAGCTTAGACAGCTCCAAAGGATAGAAACCTCGAAATCCTGGGGAAACTACTAAAAAAGATTAGACTAATAGTGATGGGAGAGATGGATGAGGAGGACTTACCATCCATGGAGGACTTGAACGAGGCCGTGAAGACCCTCAACGCGCATAAAAGCGCCTGGACGGAAATGTCCCAGAAGAAGTCTCCCATCGAGGAGAGGATGATGGCGTTAGGGGAAGTCGTGAAGAAAAGCCTCGCGAATTCCGCTCGAAAAGCCGCTTCAGTAGTAGTTTCTGGCGCGTCGCCAACTAGGAGTTACGCGTCGGTCGTGGCTCCGCAAATGACGAAAACAGCGGTGCGGATAAGAATCGATGGCGCTCAAAACTTGCAGCCACAAGAACTGCTGTCCAAGACGCATTTGCAATTCGGCAGATGCGAAGCAACGACACTGAGGTGTTTGTCCAGTCGGCTTCCCAGAGAGACGCGGCGCTTAACATGCGACAACTAGCGGAATTTAAAACCTTGCGGCAAGACTTTTCAGTCGAGGTTTTTGGAGTCCCACTGCAGACAAGAATTGAAGGCGGCAGAGATGCCAAAAACTACGCCATCATCAGGGAGATTGAGACGGCGACGAAGGCACGGATTCCAGGCCTAGTAATAAGTAGAATACGGTGGCTCCATGACGGAAAGAACCATCAGCAATCGAAGAAAAACGGTCACAATCGCGGAACAATTGTGATCAGCCTCCCATCAGAGGCAATGCAAACGGAGATAGTTCGAAACGGCCTTGTAATTTACGCCATGCTCTTCATCGTGCAGGTGTGGTCACCACGGTCCCGGCCAAAGCAGTGTTACAACTAGAGCCAGTGGGGACACATACAAGCGTCTTGTGGAAAGGCAGGCAGGTGCGGCGAGTGCGCAAGCGCTTACCAAACTCGGGACTGTCCGAGGAAAAGGATTTCTTGTGCCAACTGCGGCAAGGAACACCGTTCATGGCAGAAAGCAGCATGTTGAACCTATCAAGTCTACAAGGGAAGTGTGAAGTATTGAAGGGTGGTGGTGTATATGGTCGTATACACTTGGTATCTTCAATGGAATGGTTGTGACTACTCAGGGGGCTTAGACTGTACTTGGGTGGTTATGACAATAATGTGTATTTGGGTGCGAATGGTATCTTATTGTGTGATGTTATGTTATAGATTATTTACATGATGATTAACCAATCCCACATACTTCCAGATAGCCCCTTAACTAGTCTCCTTTAGGAGTGGTCTACAGGTGAATGTAGAGATTGGGGTATGTAATCTATCACTTATCTAGTTCCATTACCTTGGCCCTGCATGCTACACTACGTGGATGACAATTTACTACTAATATGAAAAGCGCATTCATGACATGGAGAAGGCTCGGATGGAGCTGCTATCGAGAACGGCGGGAAAATGGAATGAAAAACTTACGGTGGCGCCAACAAGAACAGTCGGCTCAACTGATGATCAGGGATTCACTTTGGTCACCAGTAAGAAAACTGGAGGATTCAAAAGGGGGCCAGGACGACCACGCAAGGTAGTCGAAGCATTAGTGGCATCAGCCATCCCCGTGACAGCACTACCACCATCGGGACCAACTCTCCGAACACTTCGAAGACCAACGCCGAGCGAGGAGATGCCTTCTTTGTTTAAATTTTCATAACATTAGTCTAATCGAAAGAGGAGGTAATGAATTTATGGAAAGTTTATAACATTGTGGTTGAAAGGAACGGCCTCAGCATTAAGCCGGGTGTCAAGGGATGAATGATCGTGGTCGACAAACCGTAAGATGAAAAGATTTACTACAGATCCAGAAAGAGGTTCAAGGTGGAGAGGACCTATATACAGCTTGCTTTACAGGGGAAACATGAGTCCAAGCGCTTTTGCTAATGATCTACACCTTGATCTTATTGCATGTTCCAGGTCCCAAATACAAATGATCGCTACTTGGAATAACTCAACTCCGCTTCAATGCCATTGTTTCGTTCCCTCACACCGGGTCGGTTCAGAGTGGTGGGATATTGAGTTTTGTTTGTTGAAAACATTTTCCGTCACCAAAGCGGCTTACCCTCCTGATGGTTCTGTATATAGATACCGCATAGGACGTTAAACTAGAGAAATGAATGAATGAATATTATATGTTCAATCTTATAGTAAAGACACTTATTTCGAGAAAAAGTATCCACACGCAGCTGAATTACTAGCTGGTATGAAGTATGCTTTTAATTCCATTGTCGCATAAATATTGAACAGAATCTAGCGTCACTACGCTGATGGTCATCGAGAATATAAGCTAGTTGGTCCTTGATTCAAGTTGTATGATGAAGCATTACATCACATCGATCATATAACTTGATCCGAATAGATACCAAAAACGTGAGGGACGGGCCTCGCATCCAAAAGAAACAATAAGAGCAGTTAGCCGATAAAGACGAATTATTCACCTTCCAATGGTGCCGGTGTAATCGCTCGGTATGCTCTGCATTCCTGGGATAGCCAAGAAAAATCGCATTCGAATCGAAGTCGAAAACAATCTCAAGCATGTCTCCATTTCACGACTTTTCGACAATGCCTCTCTTATCATTCTCATCGGAGTCCTCAACGACCAATAAAGAAGTTGCTCCAATTGCAGACAGGAGCTTGCCCCATTAATTTCCGACCATCACTCACTACAGATTTACGACGCTACGTATACCCGAAATGAGGAATTATAGTCATAATATGCAAAGCTCGGATCATGGTTTATTGGGGACTGATGCTCTAATGGGGCTATTCATCTTAAGAAAGGAAAGACTACTGGGGCGTGGAAAGAGAGAAGGAAGAGACCTCCTGTGGAATTCACAGGTCTGATAATTGCGATATGTTTTCAACTTTGGAACGTTTGTGGGCGCCAAGACCGAGATTTCGGCTAATTAGCCAGGAGGACCTCGATTGTCGATGGATCTGTAGCACTCTTCAGTGCTCCAGACGACAATCATATTCTGTCAAGACTTTTCTGGCATTTCAGCACGACCTTCGGGTAGAAGTTGGAAGTAGGCGAGAAAGACCTAAGGTGAATTTTCCGAGGTACCCAAAAGTCTGCAGCGCCCAGCTGGCCCATCTCTTCGGACGCTTCATAGGGTCACTATGTCTTCGAATCTAGTCCTAATGTCGGTATTAGGAGAGCCCCACACCCAGTGGTTTTTGCGATTTTTCCTGGCTGCCAGACAATTGCAAATGTCCAATTTTTTTAAGTTGGAGAGGGGATATAATGAAGGGCAAAAGGCTCCTCTGAGTGTATGATCGAATGAGGGCTTATGAGGGGTTGTACTGTTTGAGGGGAGCTGTATGGGATGCATATGAGGGTGTATACTACTGGTATAGGTAGCCTTGGCCTGTAGGCAGAGAGGACCTGCATGTCCTACATAGTCATAGACTTAGACAGGACAATAAAATGAATTAAACCCTCTCTGACTAAAGTGGTTAGTGTAAACAAATAAGCGGGGTACAATAAGGAGAATGGTCCCCTTGGAATTGTTGTTGCTTCGCGATCATTCTATATATTAATAAGGACATCGTCTAATTTCGTGACAATATCCCAAAGAACTTTTTCCCAGATTTGTGCGCCACGCTTTTCTTCCTTCGTCAGGTATAAATATCGGCGTGGACGTGTATTCGGCGGCTAGCTGAGGCGAGAGAATAGTTGAGGAGAGGTATGGTCATTGAAACGAGTGTATACTAGCTCGTACTTGTAAACTTGATGAGATTTCTGTGGAGGCCGATCTCGCTGGGGGTGAAAATTTGATTAGGTGGAGAGTCTTGGATCATTGCCTCGTGAGCCAGCTTCTTCGGAATGGCGATATTTGACTGAACTTGGGTCTGTGAGAATATTTCACTCCCAGGTTCGTAGAGTACACCACGTACATGTGTTCAGTCTTGCCCGCCTCTCTCCCACCATATTCTGCTGTAAACTATGGCAGGTTTTCTATTCATGCCATTAACGTCGCAGCTCAAACAATCTATGCCAGATGTGAAAATTTCTCAACACGCTGCCATGAGCTTCCTGTGGCATCTTGATGTCACGGATCATGTAAAAGAAGCAACGAGCATTTGTATCGAAGATGTCAGTTTATATTTAGACTCATGGTGAGCCAATCAGGGAATTGGTCAGGTGTTTATACGTTACTTTTCATGCCGTCTTTGGTCCTCATTTCCAGGAAGCATGACGGCTTATTGGCCTACATCCTCCTAGTAACATCTCATCTCGTCCCTGGAAGATTCGCATTACTTCCCTGAAAGCACCTCGTGGCATCTAGAAGCTTTCTTCTTCATTGCTAGAAGATTACAACTCCTTTTAGCTGATTCCCCATCGTTTCTGGTACCGAGGCCCGACATTTCAATTGGCCACGTATACGTCGGTCTCCAATCACCGATTGGCCGGCACAACATCACTCCCAGTACTCTAACGACTATATCCAAACAGACACGACTCTTGCGTGTGACCAACCACGATTCGAGAGGTTTGCCATAGACGTCAGAGTTCATACGAAACCCCAGCGCTGTAGACGACCAGGCACAGAAGGTTTCGTGTTGGTAACTTGATTTGGAAAGTTGATGAATTCCCATGTACATATTTACAGATTCGTATGCCTCTAGGCGCTTTTCCCTTTGGTTGGGAATCTTGTGATTTCAGCCCGCGCCAGCTTTTCATCACTCGCTAATTGTCCTTTGACCCTCGTGTATCCATATCTGGTCTAGTCTCGAATGTCGCACGCGAAAGATATGCCAAGTAAGCAAATACAGGAATCTACGAGAATGACTAGATAAAAGTTATGTAAGTGTTGTTCAACTGCACTGAGCTTGCGTCAGGCATCAACATGTTCTAGGCAAATAGGCAAGGGAAAACTGAACACGTGATATAACCTTTATGTATATAGTGCTGAGTAGCCTTTTATATTTAATCGGATTTTAATTGACTATGCATCTATCTAGCTATGAGACAATATCAGAGAGAAAGTACATGAAAGATGACTTAACATAAAAATGGAGCGCTCATGCCTTGTATTTCATTGACAAGTTCCGACGCGAAGTCATGTCGGCTTTTTGTTCACCCAAAGTCAACTGCCATCCGTTAATACCCACCCATGGGAACGTCTCAAAACCCCTAAGTTATCCAGACATGCCTCCATCATCTATTGACTTATCTCCTTCCCAAGTGGAGTAGGTGCCCGGGCTACTCAAACCTTACCAGAGAATACCACCAGGAGGCTGACCACGGCACCTTCCATCATTTGCTTATTTTTATATTGTCAGCTGCGCTCTCGCAACCAAAGTCTTGACACGCACAAAGCTAAAATTGATAAACTATTGCCAAAATTGCAGGTTTCACACTCATCGAGGTTATATCATTCCTTTGCATCATCTTGTGAACTTGTCCTTATTTCTCTCACGCCCATTCCAAAGAACTGTATCCCAGATTCGTGTGCAACGCTTTTCTCCCTCCGTCGGGTGTAAATATCGGCGTGGGCGTGTATTTTGCGGCTAGCTGAGGCCAAAGAATAGTCGATGAGAAGTGTGCTCATTGAAACGAGGATATACTACCTCATACTTGTAAACTTGATGAGATTTCTGTGGAGGCCAATATCGTTGGCTGGGATAGTACGATTTCGTAGAGAGCCTTGGATCATTGCCTCGTGAGCCAGCTTCTTCGGAATGGCGATATTTGACTGAACTTGGCTCGGGGAGAATATTTCAATCCTAGGTTCGTAGATAACGCCGTGTGCAGGTGTTCAGTCTTTGAGCTCCCCAAGCGCTCTTTGAAGTGCTTGGGGGCCGGGCTTGTCCCGTGTGCCTTCTTGGCGTTAAATGTAAATCAATCAATTACCCCAAATTTTAAAAAACCAAAATTACCATCGACCACACCAGAAAACGTCCAACCATTCACAAGTTCTGTGCCATCAAGATAACGTCCATGCAACGAGCTTAAATCCGTCGACATCTCGGTCAGGGAAATGAATAACTTGATATTTGACGAGCCGCCACCACCAAAAAAGCAAGGATATCCCAGTGACACATCAACAAAAGTATTTGTCTTGTCCTTGAGCTTTAACTCACATATTAGGCTTCCATGGTCCGGGGTACGACAATGACGGGGCCATGCTGGAAAATTAGACAGCTTTTCAAACTTCTCAATGGAGCAGTGAATGAGAGGCTGGTCTCAGTCAGCTGTAGTGGGCAACTGGACGAGGTATTCGGTGAAGAAAACGATCCGTAAATGAGATAAGTAGGTTCAGGGAGACGGAATTGATGGGACCAAGAGAAAGAAAGAGTTGAGGAACAAATGAGTATCAAAGGCTGGGGCGCACGGCGGCCAAGGCTGCGGAGGATTTTCGCCTTTGCGCATAGACTGCGGGCTTCCAGGACCATTGGACTTGGCGAAATACCGAACATGGACGACGAATGGGGAGTGGAGTCTATTTTATCCATGTCCGTTTTATCTGTATATAGGTATCTATTCGTGTCTTATGAATAGAATAAAATTTATGTCCCTACTGAGTCTATGACTATGTAGGACATGCGGGTCCTCTCTGCCTACAGGCCAAGGCTACCTATACCAGTAGTATACACCCTCCTATGCATCCCATACAGCTCCCCTCAAACAGTACAACCCCTCATAAGCCCTCATTCGATCATACACTTAGAGAAGCGCTTTGCCCTTCATTATCTCTTCTCTCCGGCCAACGAACGATGGCCATTTGCGGGTGTATGGCAGCCAGGAAAAATCGCAAAAACCACTGGGTGTGGGGCTCTCCTAATACCGACATTAGGACTAGATTCGAAGACATAGTGACCCTATGAAGCGTCCGAAGAGATGGGCCAGCTGGGCGCTGCAGACTTTTGGGTACCTCGGAAAATTCACCCTAGGCCTTTCTCGCCTACTTCCAGCTCCTACCCGAAGGTCGCGCTGAAATGCCAGAAAAGTCTTGACAGAATATGATTGTCGTCTGGAGCACTGAAGAGTGCTACAGATCCATCGACAATCGAGGTCCTCCTGGCTAATTAGCCGAAATCTCGGTCTTGGCGCCCACAAACGTTCCAAAGTTGAAAACATATCGCAATTATCAGACCTGTGAATTCCACAGGAGGTCTCTTCCTTCTCTCTTTCCACGCCTCAGTAGCCTTTCCTTTCTTAAGATGTATAGCCCCATTAGAGAATCAGTCCCCAATAAACTATGACCCGAGCAGTGTATATTATGACTTAATTTCCTCCTTGCGGGTATACGTAGCGCCGTAAATTTGTAGTGAGTGATGGCTGGAAATTAATGGGGCAAGCTCCTGTCTGCAATTGGAGCAACTTCTTTATTGGTCGTTGAGGACTCCGATGAGAATGATAAGAGAGGCATTGTCGAAAAGTCGTGAAATGGAGATATGCTTGAGATTGCTTGCGACTTCGATTCGAATGCGATTTTTCTCGGCTATCCCAGAAATTCAGAGCATACCGAGCGATTACACCGGCACCATTGGAAGGTGAAGAATTCGTCTTTGCCGGCGAGGCCTATGTATTTGTTGGTATGGAATCTGATCAGTGCAGTCCCACCCATAAAATAACCCTGCGGGGAGCAAAGGGTGCTACTCGTCTTGCACTTTAGACTACAAACATTATTTACTTACACCAAAAGAACTGTGGCATTCATTATCTTTTTACCAAGAATTGTTGATGTGCTTTCAAACCATGATTTTCATATTATTGCAACCAGAAAAACGATAAAATAGAATATAGTGCCAATGACTAACATCCCAAAGGAAAGCAGTGAATAAAGTTGAGCAGAGCAAGATTTACACACAAACAAGATTCCTTCGCAATAGGAGTGCTTAATGTGCTTGTCAAACCTAATTGAAAATCTTGTGATATGGATCTATCCTCCAAGGCATGAGCGCCTACTATCCCTAGTCTTTTTGTAAGATAACTAATCTTCTGAACCTGACTCGTATAATACAAAGGTAATGACTCTTGGGTAGAACTTTCATGAACATATAAACTACAGAAAGTATGAATATTCAATCTTCTATTACTAGCCTCTCTTTCCTCACACTCTTTTAAACTTTCCTCCGAAGGCACACTCACTCAAGAACATTTTGATACTTCGCGCATACGTCTTACTTGATACCGAAAGAATTCCTGTAAAACAAGCTCTATTGTTTGCTCAGCAGAAAAACTAGGAAAACCACCAATATAGTCTGATTACCAGTCGCCTCATTCCCATGGCATGTGTTATTGCACTCCTCCTTGCGTCAGCAAAAATGCAGACTTTGAATCGCATGGTACTGGTGACTGATAAGCAATCAGACTACAGCTATACAGTCATACCTCATGTCAACACACTTATACCGGCACCTGAAAATACATACATGAGCTCATTGCCGATCCAATATTCCAGCACGACCAGCGCGGTTTACTGCTCGGCAATCATGAATAGCGAAGAGATAGTTAAAAGTATCAGTAACAGTGCAAAAGAGGCAAAAGAGGACAAAGATCAAAAAAATAACATTGACGATGAATTACAGTTAAACGAAATAAAGTGTTTCGAAAATATCAAAGCCGTTGCAAAGAAAACGTGGTTTAGAGCAGTTCACTCGTCACAACTAGATCAATCCCTTTGTCAAACAAAAACTCTCATTGATCTATTCCATCATGGTGTAATATTACCTCCTAAAAAATATAACAAATTTTTCCCGAAAAATGGTACAGGTGCGACTACGCGCATTGTTGTTGATAAGATAAATATTGGTGACATTGTTCAGGATGGCAAAATTTACCATCACACAGAATGGGATGCAAATTTATCAGCACTCGCCTGGTACCAGGGTAATCTGCATATCTTTAAAATAGGAAAACATGGCTGGTATCCTCTTACCAAAATAGGGAACGAGGCACTAAACGGACCGATGATCTATCTATTTATGCTTGGAACCAGCACAAAACCATGGAACTCCAAAAAATTTCGATATGATGAAGTTGAGAGTGGTTTGAAAGTTTTGGGTGAAAGCAGACAGATAACTAGTTTCAACAATTACTTGAGGCTCTCTAGCATTCCACCATCATCACAAGTCAAGATGAAATTGGCAAAACTAAGCGCTATTTCTCCTGTGGGCACAATTGGTACCAAGTAATAGAAAATGCTAAACAGCTAGGCGACTGATTTGAATAGATAATAATTAGGAAACTCTATTTCCACACGTACATTGTTACAGGTTTTTTTGATTTCTTAATGTCGTGCCAGCACACAAACTAGACTATAGGGGCAAGTGCCGACTAGCTCATTCTGGAGAGACTACCCGACGTGTGAGCGCCACATAATAGTCTAAAAAACTCAAAGTGAGGCCTAGCTAGTGCTCAGAACTTCAGAAAAATAAAAGATTCTCGAAGAATTGACTACCCCTGTCAACTTTCTGGCTGATAACCTCCCAATCTCGACTCCTCCATTCCAAATATTTCCAAAACGTCCGTGGCCCAGCATCTCTCCCAACATCACTTGCAGGCTTTGATTTCGCCATAGAACATTCATACTCACAAAGCCAAGTTTGGCGTCCTCCATTAATTCCCCGTAGACAAGAGTGTTTGAAGTAAAGGCTGCGCGTCGTACTATGAATTTTTTGGGCGCAAAATAGGGACTTCAAAAATTGTTTGGTGTATCGAAGTGGAGTGCGATAATCAACTTAAATTGGCTTAATAATTTTCTTCCTGACTAATGAGGTCGAGAAATCACTACCATCCAGGAGTTACGATCGAAATCAGCCTAGCTTTAATCTATCTGACAGGGGGACTATTCCCAACACCTGTCAGTGGTTTAGTTTAGTTTATTTCTAGTGCCAGGCTTTCACCCTCCATCCAGTGGACATGACACGTATGGAGGACATCTAGAATACAAGTTCCTCCATTTTCCAGCAAAGCCCATCCGGTGCCTGACTTTTCCTGCTACGTGCCTCACGCTTGTTACATCAGGTCGAATAGGTAGGAATGCATTCACCATGATCCTCAGACCATGCATTGAGGGTAAACCTTCGTGGGAAAACCTCAATAATTCCTCCTGTACTCTTTCACGACGAGCAGCCGTAGTCCCCCCTTAAACAGGCCGTGTAGGAATCCAACCTACCACTTCTAGGAAGCACATCCAGCACCCGACCAACTGTGCCAACAGCCTATTGAAAATCACATATTATTCTTCCCAAATTCTCCCCTGAATTGCGCTCAACCCCCATTTGAGAGGGCTGAAATTCTGAAATCGAGAGCTCAAAACCGAGGCATCGATGCCCCAGCTTTTGTCGTACATTGATCGTTGTCTGAGTGAGGCGTCTTAGTTCGCGCCGTCTTTGGAATGTGTCGAAAAGTTGAGAATGTTGATGTCGCGGTCGAGGTGCCTGTCTAAAATGAGGCCGAGCAAGTGCCCAGTCCTGCACACAATATTAGTAAGGTTGAAAGCGAAAGGAATTTTATCTTTGATTTTGGGAGGTTATTGGTGGGTCGTAAAGTCCCCCCAGTCAAACTCAATCGGGAAGTTGTTAGAAGACTGAATAGAAGAGACCCAAACTTTTGATCTATCGTGCCGTGAATGGAACCTAGCCCATGCGTCAACCGAAATCGACTGGACCACGCTCAGCAAGCTGCCGTTGCTTTTGGTATTATTGACTGAGTTTAGTTTACCTGTCAGTGGTTATTATTATTAATTTAATTTATTGTCCTGTCTGAATCTATGACTATGTAGGACATACATCTCCCCTCAAACAGTACCGCCCTCACAAATCCTCATTCCATCTTAAACTAAGAGGAGTACTTCGCCCTTCATTATCTCCCCCCTCCAGCCAACGAAACGATGGCCATTTGCGGGTGTATGGAGGCCGGGAAAATTGCAAAAGCTACTGGATGCGGGGCTCTCCTAATACCGACATTAGGACTAGATCCGAAGACATAGTGACCCTATGAAGCGTCCGAAGAGATGGGCCAGCTGGGCGCTGCAGACTTTTGGGTACCTCGGAAAATTCACCCTAGGCCTTTCTCGCCTACTTCCAACTTCTACCCGAAGATCGTGCTGAAATGCCAGAAATGTCTTGACAGAATATGATTGTCGTCTGGAGCACTGAAGAGTGCTACAGATCCATCGACAATCGAGGTCCTCCTGGCTAATTAGCCGAAATCTCGGTCTTGGCGCCCACAAACGTTCCAAAGTTGAAAACATATCGCAATTATCAGACCTGTGAATTCCACAGGAGGTCTCTCCCTTCCCTCTTTCCACGCCCCAGTAGTCTTTCCTTTCTTAAGATGGATAGCCCCATTAGAGCATCAGTCCCCAATAAACTATGACCCGAGCAGTGTATATTATGACTTAATTTCCTCCTTGCGGGTATACGTAGCGCCGTAAATTTGTAGTGAGTGATGGCTGGAAATTAATGGGGCAAGCTCCTGTCTGCAATTGGAGCAACTTCTTTATTGGTCGTTGAGGACTCCGATGAGAATGGTAAGAGAAGCATTATCGAAAAGTCATGAAATGGAGATATGCTTGAGATTGTTTTCGACTTCGATTCGAATGCGATTTTTCTTGGCTATCCCAGAAATGCAGAGCATACCGAGCGATTACACCGGCACCACTGGAAGGTGAGGAGTCCGTCTTTGCCGGCTCCATACTGTTCATGAATAGCGTGTGCACCAGCCTGTATAATCCATGTCTCCAAATAACTCAACCGATCAAGCACGATTATTCTCGAATTCGAGGTGTCTTTGGACGCCAAGGCCAAGATTTCAGATAGTACTAATGCCCCATTAAACACAGGACGCACCACAATTACCTCCATGGATGGAGGATTAGGAAAATGGCTCCCACTACCACAACAAAAATCGGCGCTATAGAAATTGATTTCTTGGTGAGCGACATTAGAGGATTCAATCGAGGCGCAGGGCAACAGACCTGGAGATTGTATTTTACTCACGATTTTTTCCTGGTTATGCAAGAGTTAGTTTTGTAGGTAGTAATATGAGTTTGTTAAAAACTACTCATCTCATTCCTTTTGGATACAGGGCTCATGCCTGACAATTTTCAAGGAGCAATCCAAAGCAAATTGTAGTCTCGATCACCTCCAGTGTAGTGCAGTCAGACACTTATGCGCGAAATTACTTCCAGTGACGAGGATCCAGTTTATTTACCCTTGGATCCTCCCTGGTTAGATCTCTTGCCAGACGCCTGATGTCTTTTTCATTCCGAATTACCATGAGATGATCAGTATACTAAGTCTGACTCGTGAATAAATGTTCGCGGGTGAAATCCATGAGATACATTTATAAAGACGAGTATATATGACGGCTAAAAAATGCCCCTGTCCAACAGCAGAATCCAATTTTCCTCTCTTTCGAAATGCTCCCGAAGAATACGCAAAAAAATATCTGATTATTCAGTGCAAATAGCCTGATTGAACAACACAAAGACCTCCTATCAAAATATTCCGGGTCTTTGCCGTGTGGCTAGTGCGTGATACTATCTAATCAAGGACGAAGATATCAGCTTTTCTACCGTTATGTCTTGTATCGTAGCGTTCCTTCTCATAGCGTCATCGAAATATCAGACTTCAAATCACTTGGTCTTCGTAACTAGCGACACATCAGATAACAACTATAGAGTTTTTGCTCATCATGGAAATGAATTCCCGCAGGCTGATGATAT
Source organism: Blumeria hordei DH14 (assembly GCA_900239735.1). Taxonomy (NCBI): domain Eukaryota; kingdom Fungi; phylum Ascomycota; class Leotiomycetes; order Helotiales; family Erysiphaceae; genus Blumeria; species Blumeria hordei. Next base: position 5,040,116 of record OENG01000016.1, read on the forward strand.
ATTAATGACCACATCGCCGATCGAGGGCACCGGGACTTCTACTGCCGTGTATTGCTCAGTAGCTTTAGAGGGTCATCAAATTGTGGCAAGAATCAAGAGATCAAAAATGCTACAAACAGATTTAGCATATAAATACATAAACCCTCAGCCAGATCAGCCCGTCACATGCTGGGACAATATTCTGGCCACTATGAGCAAACATGATAGGCCAAGAGTGAATTACTCAGAGCTTGAACAAACAGTATGCACACCTCAAACTATTTCCTACCTATCATACACTGGTTTTATCTCAGTTATTGGAGATTACGAACGCTTCTTTCCAAAGAAAGGATCCGGTGATGATAGGCCTTTTATTGTTGCCGAGAGATTCTCACTGGACCAACTAATCGAAAAAGGCCAAATTTTTCGGCGTACCGACTGGGATAAAGAGTCGATAGCACTTGCTTGGTACCAGGGATATTTGCATCTGTTTGAAGCCGGGCCCAATGGCTGGCATCCCCTTACGAAAATAGGGCACGAGTCGGAGAACGGACGGATGATTTTAATGTATATGCTTGGAACAAACCCGAATATTTGGGATGTCAGTAGTCATCTATCCTTCAGAATCGACAATTACCTGAAGAAGTTGAAAGAGGAGGGTGAATTTAAACAGTTCTATCATCACCTATTGGATACTCATCATTCACATACATTGGGCAATCAGTTGGATCTAGCAAAGCTTCAATCATTTGTTCCTACGGGCAAAATAAGTCGCGCTGCCTGAGAGATTGATTTGACTTCAACACACCGGATAGTGCAAGTCTTACTCTTACATCATACACATATCTCATATTTGTGTGGCCTCTGGTAATATAAATCACAAGCAAGTAATCTCGACCAAACGGTTTATCTCTTTACTCAATTTCCTTCTCTATGTCTATACTATTTTGTGTGATATATGACTAGGACGATTGTGGTGTGATGGAAGTAAACAGAAAACTAGCATTTCAAGAGTTAGCCTTGTGGTATAAAATATCTCGTCGATGAACAAGAAAGATGTAGCTTAATGAAGATAAGATTGTTTGTGACCGATGGCGCCACAGCCTTCACCACAGGAGTGGAGGCCATGATCAGTTTCCTGGCAGTCTGAGAGTTTAGGAAACTTCAGGCTGCACTCTGATACAAATATAGGTTCTCGGACGGACACACTTGGTATTTGGAATTCGTCAGTCAAGCGATATGTGGGATAGGCCATCTACACGAGGCAGCTTGAAGTCTACTAAAAATGTCGCTGCTAATTAAACTTGAGTGCATTACATCCATTTTAATATAGTAACTTCTTCACATAAAAAGTTCCTCACAACGCAGGACCTACTACTTCGCGATGGCCACTCATTGTTGAGACCTAGAATATACAATATTAATACGATGGAAATAATGTATGGGTCACTGTTGTCTGGGGGTAGTATTTCACCTACTCATGGAAACTACGATAGTTAGGCCGCATGAAATTCCTATATGTACATAGATTTCATCCTTAGTAGTAGGGCTCTCTAGTCAACACTTACAACGTAATACCGTGTCCCACGTATTTAACTTATGAACTGATTGGATCTATGGCTGTCTTATTGTGTCTTGATGCCTTAGGAAATAAGGTTAAAATGGTGCGCATGTTTGTTTGTGTTCATTGCCCTATAAAGTCTATGACTATGTAAGGGCATGTAGGTCCTTTCTACCTATAGGCCGGGAGTATCTATGCCTCCTTCACGACTTCTTTCCAACAGTAATACCCCCACAGATCTTCATTCGAGTACACACTAAGAAGAGCCGTTATCTCGTCATTATCTCCCCTCTCCAGCCAACAAAACGATGGCCATTTGCAGGTGTGTAGCTGCAGGGAAAAGTCTCAAAAATCACTGGGTGCGGAGCTCTCCTATGACGAAGAGGCCGGCCAGCCGGGCGCAGCAGACCTGTGTATACCTAAGAGCGTCTCTCAACCTTCCTAGCCTCCTCCTTCCTCTTTTCCTGATTCATGCCGCAGGACAAACCGAAGATTGTGAAAGGATGTCAGAAAAGTCTTGGTCGAGAGTGACTGTCGTGAAGGAGCCTAGCCTAGCATCCAAAGGTCGTTACGGACGTGGAGTCGTCGGGTAGCTCATGTATTTCAGATGCTCTCCTGGTCAGTAGATTCGGATGTAAAGATTAGAAGAGACGATATTATAGACGAGTCGAAACTTGCTTTTCTTGAGGGCGGAAGGGTCTTTTACTTTGCTTTCGTGGGTTTTTTTGTTCGCCCACCGGTGGGTAGCACATGTTGTAATATAACGAGGGCTTCTGACTACTTTTGTAGCGTTTGGTACCGCATTATCTTTCCTCATTTCTAGCATCATTATCGTCGTCATGGTCGTCTTGTGTGTTATCGGAAGCGTATCTTTGACGACGGTGGAGATAACTCAGCTCAAAGTTGAAAAGGTGTTACTCAATCTTGGCTCTGCAGACTCTACAGTGAGAGCTGGAGGTTCGTAGGGGACACCACTGACAGGTGTTGAGAATATTCCCCCTCGTCAGTACAATGAGTTTGCTCGAAAACCCGCTCATCCTCCAATCATGGGACCAAGTCTTAGAAACGGCTTAGCGAACTCGGTATTTAAAGATTAGCATGTACATAGTTAGATTCACTCTTCTCATCGCACAGCACAGTTATAATCCCGATATTCCCATAATACATTCCGTGTAACCTCCTGATGATTGGCCGAGGAAAGACGTTCTGTTGAAGTTCTCACTATCTCAATCTATCCCCCAGTTCCTTGGTCATCTAAAGGCTTTTCAAAATGCGTGAGCAACATCACGCCGTGATTTTTCTGAATTCTTTCGTTGGGGGTGACGCGGCGATTATATTACCATGAACCCTCGGGAAAAGCCTCGTCATGTCATGTTAACTTTTAAGGAGTGCTCTTCAAGACTATGGCCAACTATGATGAGGTATTTCACAGGTTGCGGTCCTACTTGCGACAAGATAAAGACTTTGACATAGCCATCAATTAAGGCAAACTAGTACAAACTATCTCCCTTGCTTGTAAGTTTGCGTGTGCTAAATACCGAGTAAGTGATGTAATATTGTATCGAGATGTATTGGCGGTACTCAGTCAGACTTTTGTACGTAGCCTCAAAGTGATGTTATGTTAATCTTTTGATGATTCAAGGTACTTGTGAGAAACAAAGAACATGACGGGAAGCTTGATGTTTACACCTTCTATAGTCTTCGTGATAACGAAGCATCCCTAAATGTCTCGATGCCTGGATATTCCGAGAGCCAGGTTCAGTAGATTTGTTGTTTTTCAGCACGATTAGAGCTAGTGTAGATTCGGCCGTGATGTGAATGAATCCAGCCCGTACCGTTTGCAGAATTAGACAACTAGAGTTTCTGTAGCCGGCACCATTTCGCAAATATCAGTCTGATGTAGCTAGACTAGTCGTAGTGTGTACAGCTCGTACGAGAATATGTCGGGTTTAATGATACTATTTTTTTACCTATTATTCTGACATACCGAAACAACTTAGGAACATCCCGGACATGCCGTATTCCTATCCCTTTCTTAATGCCAGATTCTATCCTTGTGCCAAGACGGTATGAGCTTTAAACTTTGTCTCCGGAAACCCTTGATAAATATCTCTTGCCCTTTTCTTGGGGATTCGGGTCACGGTAGATTTTCCCCGGCCGCGAAGGATGCAAGAGGAGCTAGAAACCTTCTCTTCATTGATGAGGCCTGCATGACTCCGGAAGGCGTTCTCAGTACATCTCTCTTCTTCGCAGCAGTGCTAGGATTGAGCTCGTTTATGCAATATTAATTGGACCGCATCATGTGGCCATCGCCTAAGTGGCGAAGGTACTTTGGCGTATGAATGCGGTAAATTCTCGCGCAATGTTTGGATGTGATGAGGTGCATACATCCAAATGATAAATATCCGAGAAGACAAAGACCCAGTTCCGGGCCTCGGCCACGACACAGGGTAAATTTGAGAGTTTCGTCGAGATGGTGATTGGCGGAATTGTGTTGGCAAACTTTTGGTCGAAAATCCGACCTCCAGAGATTTCACGAGAGCACAACCCAAGGACTTCAGCCACCTAGACTCCAGATATGAACCGCTCAGCTTAAGCCCGGTCTGATGTTCGCATTAGAACACTTGACAATATTTACTATCTCTGATTTTTCTAGAAGATTTCTTCCAGCTAATTCATCTCGCAACCCTCTACAAAGACATTACACCACCTACCGAAGGTTCCGTGGAAAAGGTGGCTGGATTCCATGGGTAAATACTGAGCTGAATGGCTATCCAGCAATGGCAACATATCAATGATCTTTCAAGAAATATGAGAGGCAAGGAGCACTGTACAAAGTGTAGCTTGGGTCAGAGAGAATCCCAATGTGCTAGATGGTCTATGACTCAAATAGTACAATAAACACACACACATACCACCTACCGAAACTTTCCATAATCTTAGGGTCCTCCGCGTGATCAAAGATACAATTGGACATTCATTTCGTCAAAATTGTCGTGCGCTGTGAAGCCACGGTGGAAGTACCGGCCTTCAATTCGTCGATACCTCGGCCAAGGGTAACGACAACTCAGCGTGGGACGAATCGCCATCGACAGAATATGTACGAAATATCGCCGGCATACCAACTAGAGCGTTCGACAAAAGCTGAGGCATCGGTGCCTCGGTCTTGAGCTCTTTGCCCATATTCGGCCTCCACAAATAGTGGTACGGCAGCGACGGGGCAATATCGGAGGGATGGAAAGTCTACAAAGTTTCTGAGATGACAACGATAGAAGGTTTGAGGGGAAGTTGTAATGGAGGAGGTCTTTGACAAATAAAACGACTCCTGGATGGGATGAGGAGATTCTGGGACGAAGCATGATTAGGAATGGACAGGAAGCAATAATTTTGAGACTGGGAAGATGTCAAGGACTCTGGTGCGTCGCTGCTAGATCTGAGGAAGAATTTGCGTTTCGGTGAGTCAAAGTGAGGCTCTCTGGACGGTTGGACTCGACATGTTCAACACAGGGGATAAGTCTGCGATGGTCCGGTCATCCAAGTGGGTCGAGGATTTCTCGTACTTAATGGTAGTTTAGCTGATCCAGCACGGCTCTACTAGTGCTCAAACACCCACGGGAGCGCGGAGGGTGCCAACTGCCTTGCATGTTAACCTACAAAGAAATCCTTAGCCATATCAAGGCGCTTTGTTACAGGCTACGCAGGTTGAAAAGTATTAGGTCAAACCACTAGGACTAGGTCAAATGAGGTGTTATCAGGGTTTTCATTGTTGAATGAAGGCTCTCTCTTCCCTGAATCTAATGAGATCTTCATCTCTCTAGCCTGGACACATGATCATTACCCAAGGTGTGCATTGAATGGTTTTCTGGGCTGAACTAAATCTAAAGCTCTCGATTCCATTGTATATGTTATCATAAATTCGCCTAGCTCACACGATCCAGATGCCCTGAAACATACATTTCCACGGGAATGAGCTTTCAATGCCCTAATCCTCTGCTACACGAGCACCACAAGAAAAAAGGACAGGACTTACAAGGTTCGAGAAGCAATTTTCAAGCCTGAGTAGGATAGGTTCACAGGCTTCCAAGCGACAGGCATAGTCGGAATATTTGTAGAGCCAATTCATCAATGCAGCGCACACTTGATTCTTTGGGGGGCTAAGACGGCGGGAAAGAGGGATAATCTAGGACTTGTCCGGGTAGAGAGGAGAAAGAAGTCGAGATTCGTTTCAATCGTTCATTTAAGCGAGGTATAAGCTCATTTGATATGGGGGTGGATAAGTAAGTATTTTTGGTGTTTGATTGTTATTTATGGACTAAGCTGGAATACCTAACTAGAATCAACTTGAGGCCCAATCGGCTCCCCCTCTGCCCCAAGGTTAACGCTGTCGACGATGGCACTGGAGCCTGATTAGCTCCACACTGTGGGGTGGAAGCTAGTTGAGCTGCCCTTGCGGTTCCTTCTCCCGTGGTTGAGGCTGGTGAGGTGACGGAAAGCAGACTCATGGCGAAGTTCGCACCTCGTGATCCAACTCCGTCTTTCCGCTCGAGCTTCCTAACCTTGGCCCCATGAGCACAAACTGCACACACGACTGGCGCTGGATGACTTCTTTGATATCCGTCAAGCCTCTCGATCGGCAGATGGCGGTAGCGCGTGTGTCTATTCCTCTTTCGCCGTCTCCCCGAGGTTGGAATGCTGCAGGAAATTACCTGCTCCGGGCTATCGCTTACTTGGCTCCGGTTCCGTGCGCAGCGGGACCCATCCTAGACGCCATTCCTTATCAGGCGTTACCCGCGTAGAGACATCTGCTTCCGCGCCTCATCACCTGATATCTGGAACAAACACCCAACCCTGCTGAGTGTTTTTCTATTTCGAAGAAGACATGTATTGATTTTTATTTTTTATTTTTTTGCATCAGATTTTAATTGCATATGTAGATATCTAGCGTAACACAATATCAGAGAGAAGGTACAGAATAGATGACTCAATATACAAGTAGAGCACTCATACCTCGGATTTCATTTGCAGGTACTACTGCGAAGTTATGGTGGTTTCTTCTTCACCCCAAGTCAACCCTCATCCGTGAATACCCACCCAGGAGAACGTCTCAAGAACCCTGAGTTATGCAGACATTTCTTCATCATCCATTCACTTTTCTCCGCGCGAAGTGTGGTCTGCGGCGTCTCCTTTCCAAGTGGAGTAGGAACCCAGGCTACTCAAACTATACCGGAGAACACCACCGGGAGGCGGGCGATGTGTTTATTGTGCTGGTCGAGTCATAGAGCATCTAGTACATTGGGCTCATCTCTGGTCCAGGCTACACCTTGTACAGTGCTCCAATCATCTTTTGTTGCTTGTTAGATCATTGATATTTTGCCTGTGATGAATCGCCATTCAGCTCAACTTTTACCCATGGTATTTTGCCACCTTTTCCACGGAGCTTTCCCCCCCCCCCCAAACAAAAGGGTAGCGATGTAAGCTGCGTGCGCGGGAAGATGTCTCAAAATGCCTGCAGCTCCAGCCAGGCGAGGCCTAAACACCAGGACCACTTGAGGTGCGCATATTCATCTACATCTCCCTTCTTTATAACGTCAAGGGTCAACTTGATCCAATCCACCATCTCCGTATCGGGAGCTGGGTATGCTCCGAGAACTCATTGGTTGGCTTTTCCTCCATGATCAAGAGTAGGTGATGAGAAGGGCTTCGACCTCACCATACGATCTGATCGTGGTTAGTGTTGGAAATATCGTGCAATGAAATGGACGCAATACCTATGGAACGAGAGAAGATGTTGACGTGTAGAGTGAAAAGTGTGCGCTACAAGTACAAGTTTAGGCGACACAGAGCCCAAGTCACAACATCAACAAATGTGGCGCCATCTAGGCATAGTAAAATTTGCAATAACCTGCTCGTGCTCACGCCATACAGCCGCTCATGCATCTATTAGGTCGGCTGAAGCGCTACCATATTACCCATTCCAACCTCTTGAATAATCACAAGATCGTGCCGGGAACCCAGATGAAATGGAGGGCCCTTACGTCCACAACACTCCGTCTCCATTTCCAACAGTTAGCTTCATGATAATGGTGTTAGGGGGCTGTGTTTAGAAATGAAGACGATACAGACGGCGAAAGCGATTGGGAATCCTCGTCGAAGTGACGACGAAGTTGTTAGCTAAACTCGGCTCTGCAGACTGCTGTGGGGGCTGGAGGTTTGTAGGGGACACCACTGACAGGCCTTGGGAACAACCCCTCCCCTCTCTCTCTCTCTTAAATGCATATTTATTCGAGACAGATGATTGCAAAATACTGCCAGTACTTTGCGGCAACGACACCAAATTATCCACAAAATTGCGTCCACCCGCTTCGCTGCCCGCAAGGCCACGGCGGCAAGGATGGTGTCGACCAGGCGTACTCTCAGACTGGAAGGCAGTTGATGGTCGGACGGTGCAGTGGTTGACCATTGAAGACAATCTTCCAAGCAGGGTCTGCTCAGCCCGGATACTAAGCCAGCCCCAAACACGCGAACGCTGCGCCGAAGTGAGTGAGACCTGACCGCATTTCTATCGATGACTGGGGCTGGACGATCAAAGGCTGCCTAGAAACTCTACGTGTTCTGAACTTCTCGTTGGTGAACGGCTGCATACGAGGCTTCGCCAAACTGTGTAAACACAGATAGCGTGAAAAGGTATTTGTGGATTAAATCTAGGGTACGAGGATCCATGGGGCATTGATGATGATTGGGTCCAGCATAGCAGAATGCACAACAGATTATTTAATTCCACAAGTAGTCGACAGTGAGGATGTGGTTGGCTTACATGGATCGCACTATAGCGTAACTGTGTTTTCTTAAGAACAAATGTGAATGCCAAAGATAACAAACGGAAGAGTCTGGGGGCTTTTACCTCCAAAGGCCTACTTTCGTGTAAACATTACAGTTCACAGACACCAGAATGGGCCTACAGGGCACCAAATCGAGATATTGAATCCAAATTTAAATTCCAGAAAAATAGAATGATTATTGATGATCAGACATGTTGCCAAAGTTCGGAGAAATTGGATCGGGGAAAAGCACTGCACTGCCTTGCATCAAGCGGGAGATATTTTCTGGCAGAAAATCACGGCATTTACACCTTAGGATGTCTTTTACGCATCAAAAAGTGCCGTAGCTTTTGGATCTGAGCCGCAGGTCTTTTGCTTATCTTATAGGTCTGGATAGAACGCAACACTGTTGCTCAGCCTCCCACCCGCAATGGTCAAATTTTGATAGAGTCATGGTAAAATTTGGGCATAGATGGGTTAATACCTGGCATCCGGTGCATCATTTATCAACCTATTAATATATAGTAAGATTACATTATACATAAAACCGATCCATCTCAACCCTCCATTCCGCCAAACGCCATGCGTGCTTGAATTTAGTTCGTGATTGATTTGTCAGATGTTTGTACTGAGACTTCGGATCTTTATATTCCCAAAGGAGTAATTAGATCGATACTGCGCGATCGTTGGCCACAGCCAGCTGTGGCAACCTTTTTAGGTAAGGGCCGATTTGTGTCCGTAAGAGTATTCAATTTCCTCGAGCTCATATACCCAGAGTACGAAGCAAAATAATCAGTTTTAGATGCAAGATTCTTGGTACTAAAGACTGAGCCATGACCTTGGCTAACAATGTAAGCAGGGGGAGATAGTTCGAGGCCCGGCTTGACAGTGGCTTTGGTTGTGAAGGACGCGTGGCTCCAAAATCCAGAGCCTGCTCGTGAGCGGGGCACCGATAGGGACGAGCTATCTTTGACACGAGGCAACGCCGTAGCAAGAGAGCGCAACGACTCCAGGGCTTGATTAGAGTTAGAGGCCGGACGATGGGGAGCTGGATAAGGCGGAGTCGGCGAATATCGAGGGAGAATATCTGGACCTTCAGTTCTAAGATTCGAAGCTGGCATGTAGTCGTTGTAGATGAACCGCGAAGATGTAATGTTAGATAGCGCCGGCTGGTCTCGTTGACGACACCTGAAGAAAGTATTAATGAGGGTGCTTGATCCTCAGGGGTAGCGGGCCGTGGACCTACCTGTCAGAGCAGTATAGCAAGGTTGTCTGGGAGTGGAGGAATTGCTTCTCACACATCATACTTTTGACATTAGGTTGGCTGGCACCTCAAAGTTGCAGATTAACTCACCAGAACTGAGGAAATGCCTCCATGTCCCATTCAGGTTCTTCATTCTTAGCCGTACTCACGCTTTTGCACGCAGCGGTAGCTGCAGCAGTAGTAGAAGTGGCAGGACGACCGGTAGTTGTCCCTTTTGAGAGGCTGTGGCCATGTATCTTGTGATTTGCCGATGGTCGTCGTACCTTTCTTTCCGACAAACTCTGGTCTTTGCTCGTCTTGCGACGATGCTGTTTCTTTAAGCCGTCAGATATGCGCGGCGAGGGAGACGTGGCCATGCCAGCATGGCGGCCTGTCGAATGTTTTCGAGCCGATTTGATAGATGAACTGGATGATTGCATGATTAAATTATAAAAGATGGCATACAAGAGATCGGGTGAGAGAGGATTACAGCGATAGATGATAACAAACAAAATTGAGGAACAGCTGCGCAATGATATATGGTGTGTCTCTAGACTCTGGCGCAGAAATCATGGGCTATGAGGTGATGGAGGCGACACGCCCCTAACAGGGAGGGAGGGGCCCATACTCAAGCCAGCGTGAGAGCGAGAGGGCGTGACTTGGATCGTCTCGCTCTGGCGGATTCCATGGCTCCAAGACGATAGCGGTTGGACAAGGGAAATAATAATGGAGGGAGTTTTTGTCGTCCAACTCGCTTGCTGCGAGCGCAGTTACAAGAGACATTTGGGCCGGGCGACAAGAGCATGGGTAGCTTGATGGGGCGGCGTGGTGCGACGGGCCTGGAACAGAGTGGGTGGTGACATGGTGTGGAGATTCGTCGTGCACCCGGCTGCCGTTGCACTTGACATCCTCTTTGTCGGTGACTCAACACGGTTTTGTTGCTATCGCACGGCAATAGGATAGTCTCTTGTCATTGGCGATCTCGGCCTGGTGCTGGTGGCCCGCTAGACGGTTCCAAGAATCCTGTGGGCGCGCCTTAGGTTGCTGCCGATAGATGGATATGCATTAGCTCCTTTCCTCCATAGCGCCCCCTTCTCTTCCATCTTCCCCAAATTCCCCTGCCACATCCTCTATCCCACCGGCCATGACGGCAGTAGATCCCGTTCCATCATCTCAGCTCACTGTCAGGATAAGGATGCATGATTATGCTCATAGCAAAGGCTTATGGATCCCCTCAACCCGCTTCTGGTGCTGCTCCCCCCTCCACCATTGCAACAGCGACAAAAAGCATTTCTCCCACGACTCATCTACGATTAAACCGATAAAGCTGCCCTGTGTGGGCCCATAACGGCTCCACAATCTTCCCAAAATACATACAGCGAGAAAGGGACCAGCGGGCAATCTACCGCAGCATCCCCTAGATCCTCATCATGCTCGCGTCTGATCCCACCCACCCTGTGAGCTGGTCCCTCATGGTCAGGCCAGCTCTTTGAGCTCGAAAACACCGCGACGTCCGAAAATATTAAACCACAACATTTTTCGAACGCCCAGCCAGAAGAATTGCGTCAGTAGAGTCTGCCGAACAGAGCATAAGCAACTAATTGTGGACTCAATTTTTCGAGGATCTAGTTGTGCTACCAAATTCAGCCCTGAGGTATAGTGACAGGCACCTCAGGTAAAAATAAGCGAGAATCCGTCCCGGAAACAGCGCAACGTACGTACCGGAAACTCAAAGCCCCAACCGATATATCAGGTCCTCTGACAAAGCTCGAGACTGGGGTAAAAATTGCCCCTCTCTCAGTGTTGACAATTACATGGCCAGACGAACTCTTCGAACTGCGGGAGCCACAGCTGCCCGGACTTCGACTACTAGACACGTTATTACGAACCAAGACCTTGAGGACTCTTTCCTTCGGACCGGCGTCTCAGGTTCCGAGCGAATGGATTCGATGCTCTCAGCTCTCAGCTCTTCATATATCAGCTATCAAGTGCCTGTAATCATATCCCCACACCGCCATGACACAGATCAAGAGATTGAGTTGCCATCTGGGCCTGTAGACGCAGCGGTGGAGATAAGAAAAGTTTAAATTACCTATTTTGGGCGTGTCTAGCCCTTCCCGGTTCGACCTGCCGATGCTAAAGGTTAAGTTGGGAAAGAGGTGGATGAGACGAAAGTTTGTAGAAACAACTTCAATCACTCTAACCGTCTTGTATAATTGACACGGCTCACCACCTTGCCAAAGGTCTAACTGCGTGACACGTTGCCATCCCTGCTATCCGTATCCTGGTCGGGAAAGCGTTGAGGGTGTCCAGGCTGCCTCCATGTCACTCCTTCGCACATCCCGATGTCAGACACTACCACCCTCACAGTCCACAAAGGAATTGCCTTCTAGCCTGAAACGTCGAGAGCCATTTCCATCTATGGCTTGGCGAGTGAGTAAAGAAGCAGGTATGCTAGAGTAGTATTGGCATCGCTAGCAACCCTTTCTCGTCCCGTTGCGCTCCCTGAAAAACCAGCTCGCCCTCAATATTCTGCGCTTCTCATCCCCATTCGCCTTCTAGCCAACTACCAGTCATACCGTTGTAGGTACAGTTCACGGGAAAACAGTAATATTCCCTCGCTTGGCCCGTGATTCACTTAGTCTCGTGATTTCGAGTAACACCCTTTATCGCAATGGGAAAGATATTGTCGCTCTCGTCACACCTCGGTGTAATTTATTGAAACTGTTTAATCTATTTGCTTGCAAAGATAATACATGATCGCAACAATATTCCCTATCCGGGACAGCAATAGATAGAGCGCACTACTGCTCATTGGTACAACCCTTATCTAGCAAAAGTGTGAGAAGGCTCATCCTTCATAGATGATCACAGGAATGCTTAGGTGATATAAAATTGAGAAAAGATAGGTATGCCATGGGTGTCTATTCAGATGCTATTCGTAGGGAAGTTTGTATTATCCTTCTCGCAACCATGAAGGTCACGCCAAGGGAGACCCGTTCACAGCGCACCGCCCTATCACGCCTTCAAGCTATTGTGAGTCGAAATGAAGGTATCTACTACTAGGTCGTGACTATGGCGAATCAATTGCGGATAGGGGACCATGATGTCACTCCTGATGACTTTGAGGATATGGCTGACTCTGTTGTGACCCTAGCCTTGCTGTGAAATCAGCATCAACACTATTAGAGGTAACCATTTTCATGCCCATTGTCGTCCTCTACTCGAGACTTTCTTGTATACGCAACTCCTCGCTGCGTTAGTTCAAACTTGCTTTGGTTGAAAATATTACGCCCATTGTCTTGCGCAATATGTCTGAAAGGAAAGAAGAAAATGACCAAAGAAGCATCAAGTTTAGACTACTTTGAATTAATGGAAGTTTTGCGCTTTGAGGACAAGTGTAGGCCACAGAGAGAGCCTAAGCCATAACATAAACTAATGTGGCGCTATTTAGGTATAGAAATCCCCAATAAACTTCTTGTGCCAGCGCCGTACCGCCGTTCTTGTATCCAATTGGTAGACTTGAGCGCTACTATATTACCCATTTCAAACTCTTAAATACACACAAGATCGTGTCGGGGACATGGATGAAATGGAGGGTACATGAGTCCAGAACACTGTCTCAATTTCCAACAGCTTCGACGCGTACAGGCTGTGGAACAAGAGTCTTGTAGCTTGAAGAGCACTGAAAGCCATACATAGAATCGCAGGAAAGTCTGTTCCTTGATAATAATTTGATCAGACCGTACACATTGAAGATCTGAAGCAAGAGTGATAGTTAGGACACGTGGATTGCGAAGGAAAAAAGTGACTACGAAACCTAAATCAATGTTACGAGCGACACCTTCTTCGCTTCTTTGTAATTATTTCAGATATAGTCATACCTGCTAGAATACATCATTGGTTTTGTATGACGAGGCTTTGTGATACTTTTGAATCAAGAGAAACTCGTGCTCTGGCATTGATTTCTGAGTATTACTTCTAACTATGCATTCCTACACATTACAGTTAGTATTTGTGCATGGGCGCCCAACTAAGAGAGATCTTCTGACCTAGTGCTATCCAAGTATTTCGTTACTTGGCATGGCTAAATCATGGTGTGAAGCGTGGTTGAAGCCGTCTAAATTTTGCTGATCCGCACAGCTAGATAAAACCGAATATCAGCGTCTCCGGTTGCGAGAGGGAGCAGATGCGGCTGTGCCTTGCTGCATGATCAATCAGCGACAAAGTGAATTAAGCATAGATGATTGAGTGTCGGCAGGTAATGCGTGGGAGTGCGAGCAAGAGGGAGCTTGAGACAGGAGATCACTCCGACGAGTAGACAAGCCCAAACCACATTACTCGCCACGTCGTAAAGAAGCTCATAAAAGTAGTTGTGAGGGATGAGATGTTTTGAGTGTTTTCTTCGGCGCATGCTTACGTGTGGGGGTAGCCTGCATAGTGAAAGAATGCACACTCCGTCATGGCTTTTGTGCATGATATGAGCAGGATAAGTGGCTGTAAAGTCCTGTGACATTTATTATGCACATCAGGGATCAATCAGATGGTTAAATATTAACACCGTTAGCCCATATCTCTTGCAAGCCTCCACACTCCATACAAAATACTGCAGAGTCTCGGCGAGCTGGTCCACCCAAACGCTTCAGAAGGGCAGGTATGTCTCCGGTTAGACTACTGGTGGCAGCACCAAGGATTTCGGTCTCAGTCGTTTGTACGAGATCCACAGCTGCCAGACACTCACACATGGCTTTTGTTTCGTTAGTGTTATGCGATGTGGTGTTTTCATTGTACTACTTGAATCATAGAACATCTAGCACATTGGGATATCCTCTGGCCCAGGCACACCTTGTACAGTGCTCCTTGCCTCTTTTGTTTCTTCACAGATCATTGATATATTGCCCGTGATGAGTAGCTATCTAGTTTAGTGATTGCCCGTGGAATTCAGCCAACTTTTCCACGGAACCTTTGGTAGTAATGGAAACTGCGCGCGTGGGAAAAGTCTTAAGAAACCTGCAGACCCAGCCAGGCGAGGCCTAGGGACCAGGACCATTTGAGGTGCGCATATTCATCTACATCTCTCTTCTTTGTAACAGTCAAGGCCGACCTGATCGAATCTATCTTTTCTGTATCGGGTGCTGAGTACGCTTCAGAGACTCATCGGATGGCTCCGACTCGTCAACACTATAATGCGAGTAGAGCTTGAGACTAAGAATACGTGAAATAAAGTCTGCCATACAGGATTGCCAACTTGTTTAAATGTTCCCCCCGCACCACGTGAGCCAATCAACAGCGCACAATGTGCACGGTCGGGTTTCCATATTTTTTGCATCAGATTTTAATCGCGTATGCAGATATCTAGCTATGACACAATATCAGAGAGAAGGTACAGAATAGATGACTCAATATACAAGTAGAGCACTCATACCTCGGATTTCATTTGCAGGTACTACTGCGAAGTTATGGTGGTTTCTTCTTCACCCCAAGTCAACCCTCATACGTGAATACCCACCCAGGAGAACGTCTCAAAAACCCTGAGTTATGCAGACACGCCTTCATTATCCATTCAATTTTCTCCGCGCGAAATGTAGTCTGAGGTGTCTCCTTCCCAAGTGGAGTAGGTGCCCAGGCTACTCAAACTATACCGGAGAACACCACCAGGAGGCGGACCACGACACCTTCCATCGTTTGCGTGTTTTTATAGTGTTCGCTGCACTCTCGCAAGCGATGTATTAACGCGCACAATACTCTTCAATATACAAATCTCTTTACCAAATATCGAAATCAAACGTCCGTCGAGATTGTATCCATCCTCCGTGTCATCTTGTGACCTTGTCTTGATCCCTCTCACGTCTTTCCCAAAGACTTGTCTCCCATATTTATGCGCCACGCTTTTCTTCCTCTGTCGGGTGTAAATATCGGCGCGGGCGTGTATTTGGCGGCTAGCTGAGGCCAGAGAAAAGTTGGTTAGAGGTGTGGTCATTGAAACGAGGATGTACTAAGTCGCACTTGTAAACTTGATGAGACTTGGGTAGGAGTCGAACTCTTCGGGAGCGAAAATTTGACATGGCGGAGAATTTTGAATCATTACCTCGTGGGCCAACTTCTTTGGTTATGCGAAATTTGACTGAACTTGGCTCTGGCAGAATATTTCACTCCCAGATTTGTACATGACGCCACGTACAGCGGTTCACTTTGCCTCCCCCGGGTTTCCATCTATTGGGATCCACAATATGAAGACGATTCAGACGGCGAAAGCGATTGGGAATTCTCATCGACGTGAAGATTTCACTCAATCTCAGCCCTGCAGACTCTACAGTGAGAGCTGGAGGTTCATAGGGGTCACCACTGATAGTTGTCGAGAATAGTCGCCCTAAATCTGATGAGGTACACGCCGCGGTCATCCCAGCTATATACTGATTAAGTCTCGAAAACACTTGTATAGGCCTGCATGTTGTCCAGACAGGAATTTTTATTCCTTAATCCCTGAATCTGAAATAATTGACTGATTCTACCTGCAATGAGAAAGCACAGGCTGGTCAAAGTTGGGATGCTTAAATTTGGGTTTACGAACACATCACTACCAAAAACACCCCGAAAATTCTATTATTCAAAGTCACAAGTATACCAACGGAGGACGAAGGCTGAACACCTGTCAGTGATGTCCTCTACGAACCTAGGAGTGAAATATTCTCCCAGAGCCGAGATTCAGTCACGAACAAGGGTGGGATGAATTTTATTTGATGGATTTTCGGCTTGAAGGAGTTGTACTCGGTTTCTTGGTCGAAAAATCAGTCGACAGAGATTTCACAACCGCAAAAAAGACGAATAATAACTCATCACCACCAACATACGATTCACAAATGGGCATAGGTCTGTCTGAGGGTCGTATTCAAACATCCGACATTTCTCTAGCTCCCCATATATTTGCAACGAAGCATTTTTCAATCGGTCCTATACCTGCGACCCACTTCCATACTCGTCAGATCACCTACCTACACACGCCCTAATGAGGAAAGTCATGATGGAAACGGGACGTGTACAAAGGAGGAAGAAAAGGGAAGATACACCGAGGGGATTACACAATTCCCCAATGACGACAACAACCCAACGGTACGATATGAAAGTGCAAGGCTAGAGCAACGATGAGATATTGGACAGCAATTATATTTCGGAGTTAATGAGGATGTCGAGGGCTCGGGCGCGTGGTGGCCGAGGCTGAGGAGAATTTGCGCTTCGGCGCGTCAAAAGAGGGTTCTCTGGACGGTTGGGCTTGACATGATTCAACACATGGGTGAAGTCTGAGGTGGTCCGGTCATTTAGGTGGGACGAGGTAGATATACTTAATGGTAGTCAACCTGATCCAGCCCGGCCCCACTCGTGCTTAAGCTCCAGTAGGAGTGCGACGGGAACCAATGTACCTAGCACGTAAATGAACAAGACAAGACAAGACAAGTATACCAACATAATTTAGAGTTAGATTAACAACTATTATAATTGAAGCAGTTAGCTAAGCCAGCTATTTTTGCATATTCATTTTCTCTAATTTTACCACAGACAACGATATTATATATATCCTCTGTTCCCCGGAAAAATCCTCCTCAACATGTGTTTGGATCCATAATAGCCTATGGTTTTGTGGTGCCTTAGGCAGTAAGGTTCACAATGGCGCGCACGGACACCCACGTGAAGGCTAATATGGATCCCTCAACATCTATAGCTAGACACAACCAATAGATAACAAATTATACCAGCATTCAAGCACATGCTAGAAACCATAGCCTCCGAGTGCTACCAACAGTAAGCCATATCAGCAGAATAGATGGGTAGTGTCGGTAATTATGCTTTAGTTATGTCATGTTGACGTAATATTTGGGTGTGAACGCTTTAGGAATAAAAGTATATTGTAGAATTCATATTTGAAGAGGTAGATGAGAGACAGAATAGAATATACGTTCCCACACATCTACTAGCCACGTGAATTTTTCCAGTGGGTCGAGTCAAAATTTCACCAGGATATAACATCATGATCGAGATACGTCACTAATGGTAGGTTGATCATACGTGAAAGTACTTGCTAATACGCTACTGCTCTAATTTCTGTTGGCTTTTCCAAAGATTGACTTGATAACACGTATCTATAACGTAATACTTCCAGTAGAAATCCGTAAAGATCTGATATAAAATCTAGCTATCAAGGGCCGCTTATTTAGAATCAATCTTGTATAGCTTTACCTTTCCCCTTATCTTTCCTTACTGAATTTTCCGAGGAAGTAAGAGCTGCTGAATCATCTGATGGTACCGTACAATTTTCTAATGCTGAATCTGAATATGAAGATGCCTCATAAAACTCTGATTGATCATATGAATTATCCAGAATGTCACACCTACCCAGATTTAATTGCGGGACTTGCGTAGGATGTGCTGACAAATAATGAACGGAAGGGTTTCCATACTCACGATTCCGATTGAGAATTTCGCCGTGCATATTTTGTTGCCAATCATTCGCAAGTATCCTACACGTTAGGGGATTTACCGGAAGATTGTCAATTCCTGTGTAGACTTCCTGCGCCTGCGCCTGCATAAATTCAAGCTCTTCGGTTGCCTCTATAATTACATCCATAAGCTTGAGGTTATGCTCATACATATCGGTATTCCTCCTATGAAGTTCTTTAAATTCTTTTATTGAAAGCTCAGATCTTATAGATGACTGGGCTCCTATCTGACTGAAGTCACTCTCCGCTCTTTGAATTCCCTGACTAGAACTCTCCGGGCTATCAAAAAAATTTGTAAATGATAGATTGGGGTGTTGGGTTTTTACACCATAGAAACCCTGTATATTATTGTATACTTGTGGTATAGAACCGTCAGAGTTCATAAATTGGCCATGTGTTGGACTTTCTTCTATCACTGAATTTTCCTTGTCTGGAATCCCTTATAGAATTTAGTTATACTTGATATATCAAGAGGCTACCTGAATTGCTTACCTTTTTGAAAACCACAGAAAGTATTTTGTGCACGATCGACAAATTTACCAGTGTTATTTCTGTAATTCATATCGTAAGAATCGGATTCTGTGGGTTGAACATGACAAGAGAATGATCCTTCATCCAAATTGGGGTTTTCGGTGAAATCTGGGTAGTTTGTTTCCGAGTTTCTCCTTCTGATATATGAATATTTTTCTCTGATATATAAATCTGAAATTTTTTCATTCTCTAGGTTTGCATTGATAGACTTGGAGCCATTTATATAATGAGACTGGGTTAACTGGTGCAGATTAGGCCTACCATGACTCTCAATATAATTAGAGTCATCGTCACTTGTACATTCATCAGCATACTCAATATGAGCATATGATGGCTCTTCTTCAAAGATTGAACGTCTAGTAAGAGGGGACGAATTATTATCTGTATTTACTTTTCTAGGATGTAAAGTATCATTTCTTGAATGAATCTCAGGCATCTTCTGGTTGTCTTCCGAAGACTCTGTTTCAGAATCAATAATTTTTGAAGAGCACTGACTTATATACTTATTCTCGATGGCGAATTTATCAGTGGTATCCCCACTCCTGTCTGCACAGCTTTCTAGAATTTGAAAATTTTCCACTGGTGAGTCCTTAATTTTAGTGAGACGTCCGTGACTAATTGAAAAATCTTTATCTGAATTAATTTCTAAAGATTGAAGTGGGTCATTTTTCAAATAATTGTCCGATTTACTAGTGTTATTTCATCAGTAAGATTTCTTTCGATATTTGGATGCTTACCCAGAGTTAGTCGAAAAAAAATACGAATTTTCAACAGCTATAGCTCTCGACGATTCATCCGAATAATTATTTGTAAAGCGCTCGGAGTGATCTCGAATAATTTTCTCTTCTATTTCATTAGATTTAAGATCAGAATTTAAGACCTGATCACTAGATATTGGACTGCTTTGGCACTGTGAATAAATAAACTTGTTCTCGTCCTCAATTTTTTTCAGAGCAATATCTAGAGCGCCAGGATGGCTCCCACCAATTGGTTTCATTGGGGGGAGCGAGTGAGTTGGAATCTTAGAAAATAAGTCACTTAGTGAGTCATCTATGAAATCATTGGGCACTGAATTTTTCGGGGACTGTGAATTATCGGAGAATTTCGGAGTAACTACGCTTGAAGTATCATTTTTATATTCCGTACTTCGCTGTAGTTTCCTTCTATTTAATTGAACCTCATAATATTTTTGAGGATACTTCTTAGCATGGTAAGTGGTGAGATTCAAAGGTACAGGGGGGTTCAATGGTGGTGAAGCTACCGTAGTTAAAACTGTAATAATTATGAATTGGTAGCACATGTCTTACCTCGACGAAGTTGTCCTTGTTGCCCACTTTGGTGTTGCCGTGTTAAATCAATAAGCTCAATATGATCTTTGACGTTCAATATCTTTTTTTTTTCGGAGAGGGAAAGAACTCTTGAGGTTCGTGTTCTATGATAGTTGAAATCATTTAGACTCGAATCTCGCTCTAAATCACCTTCAGAATCTGAAAACTCTTGTATTTGATTAGAGTCTTCAGGCTCTGATACGGATTTCTCACAGGGTGAGACTTTCAAACAATATTTACTTATTGGTTTGTTAATGCAAATTCAAGTTGAGAAAATGGATTTTTACCCTAATTTAGTGCCTGGTTTCTTGTCATCTGACTCACGATAATCATTGCTCGAGTTTTTCTCCGAAATATTGGATGAGAGCGAAGAGGAAGTTGCATGGTCTCTTAATCGATTCCCGCGAGAAGATTGTGGAAGCACTGAATTAGCGTCTGGATTGCTGATTATTTCTTTCTGGCAGCAGTAGGCTACTTAAGTTAGTTTAGACTAGCTGTATCTAAACTGATTCATACTAGCCTTCATCGATATTGTCTCTGTCCTCTCCGACTTCATGCGCCATAGAAACGCGTGATAGCTGTAACGAATCAGGTTCCTTTTGAAAAATTCTTGGACTATTTTCGCGCATAAGACTATCGTAGGCCACTAGCTGATCTCTAGCTAAGGAATCGGAAATTTTACTCTCGCATGATTTTTCAAATCTTTGATCAGTTGAGATTTCTTTGCCTTTATTTTTGAGCTCATTTACTCCTGTAATATTCATTGTGATATTTCTTAAGTATATTTCTTAAATATAATGGTTTCAGCGAGTTTGTATCTTTAAAGGATCTGTAATGAGCGTACCTTCATGACAGTCTGATACTAAAAGCTTAATCGGTGAGTTTTATATATATATCTGGGCTGTTCTTTCCGATGTGTATCGTTAACCTAAATGTTTTAAGAGGCACCTTCCATTTTTGATAAGGTCGAGTTGTAGTTTTCACAAGAACTCTTGATCATGTTTGACTTATTAGTCGAATGCATTAACCAAACTTCCCTATGCTAATATGAATTAAATATAACATAATTGATGCCGTTGTTCCAGTTCAATCGGCTATTAGTCTGATACATTTCATATTTTCGAAAGAATCTTAAGCATTCAGGCGAAAATTATAACCTTTTTAAATTATTTTGACTAAAGCTATCTTCTTAATATATTCTTGTAAAGTATCTTAATATTGGGAAGTGATGAGTAAATTTAAATTCTTTCGTGAAACTCTGTCTTTCAAAGATAGCAGCAGATGACGCCTGATTTAGAATATATCAGAAAATTTGACAAGGGTCGAAGAGACTTCTTATTTCTTATATTGATGACGTATGATAATAACTTGATGATAAAGACTTGTACCCAAGTTTTATGAAATAATTGTTTCCAAATAAGATATCGTAAAACCTTGACACGACGATTTACTCTTTATAATATTGGCATGAATTTTATGCCAAGCAATTATGATAATGGTTGCTAGATTGTATTTGAACGACGAATAGAGAGTTTCACACCCGGTCTATGTGGCACTGTTAGATGATTATTTGTTTTATACTCCTCATTTGGTGAGGCAATTTTTTTTGTTGGATCATTCTTTTACTCGGGGTATTTGAAATGTTGGTTATCATAGTAGGCTACCTACATCTTTTTGAACTATTCTCCAAAAATCAGACCTCTAATTTACAGGTACAAGGTGATATTATATACAAACTTTTCATCAAATAAAACCGAGCAGCAAAGAGATTACTATTCCAAAATTAAATTTGCGAGTTCTAGGATTTGTAATAGTAAGTTTGATATTTTTGATCGCAGATTTAATATCAAACTATAAATTAAAACAGAGATAGTCAATGTAGCTAAGCATCGCAAACTTGAAAAAATTTGGAAAGATAAAGCCTGCACACTTTTCAGCGGTCCCTTCATTGTCCTAGACTCAAAAGTAACTATAATTGTAATAAATTAGCGGTCTCCGATATTAAATTGGGGTTAATGTTGATTGGCCTTAATGTACGTATACGTAAGGTTAGTTCAATGCAAAATGAAAGGTACAAAAGTGAGGTATGTACTATCTTTTGTGTCTACCCATGAACAATGCGAAAGTTATGTTCGCGGTTTTGGCTGAGTCATCAAGATAATGACTCGGCAAAAGAGAGATGCACATCACTTAGCGCCTAGTCGAAGACATATATGTGGATCCTGAAAAGATCTACATTATCACGTGTTGATCAGATTTTAGATGTACGGCGCATAGACAAAATCCTAGAGCCATTATGATCTCACACGATCAGATCGCACTGGAGCTGAGGGGTAACAGAGTATTGATGTATATAGGCGCATAGATATCCTACATTTGGGGAGAAAATAGAATTCACGTATTAGTCTCAAGCTCTACACAAGATCCGTTGTAGTTAGGAGCCACGAGACACCACGTGACAACATTTCATTCTTACACCCACACCCCGCCATTTACTAGCTAACCAACGCGCGCCCAGAAACCTCATATATTCCAACAATCGAAGTATTTTTAAGCGGCTGAGAAAATTCGTATGTCGCGCCAAAATGTACACAAATCGAATTTTTAAATTATCCCCAGATTAACGGGATTTATAAATTTCTTGTTTGCTCAGCTCGTTTTTTTTCGCCGCTTTACATCTTTTTTTTTTTTTTTTTTAAATCATTTAATGTGTTTTCAGCTATCTAGCAATGACACATGACCGGTACTATGTATACATATAGGATGACTCTTTTGACGTTAGAGACACTCATACTCTGGATTTCATTTGCAAATACCACTATGAGGTATGTTTGCTTACACAAACAGTCGACCCTCCTCCGTAAGTACCTACCAAAGGGAATTTAAAACCTTTGATTATCCAAGCATGCCTTCATCATCCATGCATACCAGCGCCGCGAGAAGTGTAGTTAAGTTTTGCCGGATTCGAACCAGCGGTCTCCTGTCTCGGGTGGGATATGTGTCCTTGCTATCCAGACCTTACTTGAGAAACCGGCCAAGATGATGTACCACCGCACCATCCAACCATGGCGGTGTTTAAAGTGTCGCCCGCACTCTCGCAAGCGAAGTCTTGGCGCACGCACAAAGCTCAATTCGAAAACTCGTCAAAATTCTAAAATTCACGTCCGTCGAGATCGTTTCCACCATCTGCAGCACCTTGTGTGCTTGTCCTAATCTCTCTCACGCCCATCCCAAAGAACTGTCTCCCAGGTTTGTGCGCCACGCTTTGCTTCCTCCGTCGGGTGTAAATATCGGCGTGGGCGTGTACGTGGTGGTGAATTGAGGCCAGAGAAAGTCGACGAGAGGTGTGATCATTGAAATAAGGATGTACTAAGTCGTACTTGCAAATTTGATGAGGTTTTGGTGGTGATTGATCTCGCTAGGTGTGAAAATTTGATTAGGTGGAGAGTCTTGAATCATTGCCTCATGGGCCAACTTGTTCGGTATTGCGAAATTTGACTGAACTTGGCTCTGGGAGAATATTTCACTCCCAGGTTCGTGGCCGCTTTACATCGCTAGTCCTATTTTTACTTTTTTTAAATGTTCTCTTCGATTTTGGTTAAGAGATTTAGTAATTAGCCTCTTTACCTCGAAACTGGAAATCATCCTGCGTCACCGCAACCACCTAACCACGGACATTTCGAGAGATTCAAAAAGACGCCTTTGAGTTAGCATCAACCAAATCGCCTATTTTTTACTTGGAGAGACCTGTTGGTATGACAGAGTCAATCTCTGTGATATCACAGGTAATGAGAATGAGGGTTGCTACTGCAGAAGTAGTGACTGATTAACATGTATATGTATATCGATATCCATGTATGGACGCCTCTGAAGCGTTGATAAAACCCGAGTCCACTTGTGTGCCTAAGGCATGAATCAAAACCTCAGGCCTACCGGAGCAAGTGCTCCGACAAGACCCGAAAAAAATATTAGGAGTATCTGCTTTGCCTGTAGTCAGCAATCACTCCTTTTTACCTTTCGCACCTTCGACTAGTCATCTAACTCTGGCTCTGCCGTCCAGAGCCGAAATTCATTTAAGGTATTTTCTTTGAAGTCTTCTAATAAAAAAAGAAAATACAAAAAATAAGGTGTATGGTAAACGTCAGGGTCAGAAAATATTCGCTCAGAAATAATAAGTATCCTCTTGCCGCATCAGGCTATTCAATCTGGTTACAGCCTGTCAAGGTATGGGTTTCGGATTAGACCACGTAATATTGCTTATTTTAGTTTGGGGTTCATGTTGTAGGTATTTGTTTGTACTCTGTAGGACCTTTCCCCTTCGCACAAAATCTAATCCATTAGACTTGAGATTTTCCCGGAATAATAACAGGAGTTAGAATGACGGTTTACTGTTAGTAAATAAATCTTGCAGGCCTGAGTAGGGAAAGGTAAAGTAACAGTGAACTACAACTATGTACATTATAATCCAAGGTTATGAGCCTAATCAAAACGTGCAAAACCAAAAGCAACGGCAGCTTGCTGAGCGTGGCCCAGTCGATTTCGGTTGACAAATGGGCTAGGTTCCGTTCACGGCACGATAGATCAAAAGTTTGGGTCTCTTCTATTCAGTCTTTCAACAACTTCCCGATTGAGTGTGACTGGGAGGACTTTACGACTCACCAACAACCTCCCAAAATCAAAGATAAAATTCCTTTCGCTTTCAACCTTACTAACATTGCGTGCAGGACTGGGCACTTGCTCGGCCTCATTTTAGACAGGCACCTCGACCGCGACATCAACATTCTCAACTTTTCGACACATTCCAAAGACGGCGCGAACGAAGACGCCTGTCACAGGGCAGGTTTACTAAGTGCGTGGCAAAGTATTATATTTGAGTTGTGCGATGAGAAGAGGAAAGACTATCTAGCTACACGAAGACCTGTAGAGGCTCAGTTATCGCTTAACCTTAAAAGACGCCAACTACTATCTCACTACCGTGACAACGCCTCACTCAGACAACGATCAATGTACGACAAAAGCTGGGGCACCGATGCCTCGGTTTTGAGCTCTCGATTTCGGAATTTCAGCCCTATCAAATGGGGGTTGAGCGCAATGCAGGGGAGAATTTGGGAAGAATAATATGTGATTTTCAACAGGCTTTTGGCACAGTTGGTAGGGTGCTGGATGTGCTTTCTAGAAGTGGTAGGTTGGATTCCTACACGGCCTGTTTAAGGGGGGACTACGGCTGCTCGTCGTGAAAGAGTACAGGAGGAATTATTGAGGTTTTCACACGAAGGTTTTCCCTCAATGCATGGTCTGAGGATCATGATGAATGCGTTCCTACCTATTCGACCTGATGTAACAAGCGTGAGGCACGTAGCAGGAAAAGTCAGGCACCGGATGGGCTTTGCTGGAAAATGGAGGAACTTGTATTCTAGAGGTCCTCCATACGTGTCATGTCCACTGGATGGAGGGCGTAAGTCTGGCACTAGAAATATAATGTATAATGTATGTACATTATAAAGCGTGGTCTACAGTCGAGTTGCCTTCTTCACGCAACGTCTTCTCAATATTATTCTCATTCTAAATATTCCCTATCTTCCTTGTGAAGACCACTTCTAGCCCTTTTTGTTTTTTTTTTTTAAATCATTTATTGTGTTTTCAGCTATGTAGCTATGACACATGACCGGTACTATGTATACATATAGGATGACTCTTTTGACGTTAGAGACACTCATACTCTGGATTTCATTTGCAAATACCGCTATGAGGTATGTTTGCTTACACAAACAGTCGACCCTCCTCCGTAAGTACCTACCAAAGGGAATTTAAAAACCTTTGATTATCCAAGCATGCCTTCATCATCCATGCATTCCAGCGCCGCGAGAAATGTAGTTAAGTTTTGCCGGATTCGAACCAGCGGTCTCCTGTCTCGGGTGGGATATGTGTCCTTGCTATCCAGACCTTACTTGAGAAACCAGCCAAGATGATGTACCACCGCACCATCCAACCATGGCGGTGTTTATAGTGTCGCCCGCACTCTCGCAAGCGAAGTCTTGGCGCACGCACAAAGCTCAATTCGAAAACTCGTCAAAATTCTAAAATTCACGTCCGTCGAGATCGTTTCCACCATCTGCAGCACCTTGTGTGCTTGTCCTAATCTCTCTCACGCCCATCCCAAAGAACTGTCTCCCAGGTTTGTGCGCCACGCTTTGCTTCCTCCGTCGGGTGTAAATATCGGCGTGGGCGTGTACGTGGTGGTGAATTGAGGCCAGAGAAAGTCGACGAGAGGTGTGATCATTGAAATAAGGATGTACTAAGTCGTACCTGCAAACTTGTTGAGGTTTTGGTTGTGATTGATCTCGCTAGGTGTGAAAATTTGATTGGGTGGAGAGTCTTGAATCATTGCCTCATGGGCCAACTTGTTCGGTGTTGCGAAATTTGACTGAACTTGGCTCTGGGAGAATATTTCACTCCCAGGTTCGTAGAGGGCACCGCGTACAGGTGTCAGTCTTGCCCTCCCACTTCTAGCCCGTACTCGTATCAGTTCACGACGTGCTCTCTTCCTCTCCTTGTGAAAGACCTTGACCCCCTATTTACTCACACTTGTACCTTGTGGACAATAGTATACACAATCCTCGAGACATCATAAATCTCACTATCGCGCTGTCTCCTTGACAAAGCCCAATACCGAGAACAAGTGTAGTTGCCACCAATTCGTGTTGGAAATATCGCGCAACGAAATGGGCGCAATATTTATGGGACTAAAGGAGAAGTTGACTAAAAGAGTTACATGTTGGGATTACAGCTAAAATTGTGAGGCTCCGTGTGAGATCACAAGTCTACCATATATGTTGTAAGATAACTCTGAGATCCTCACTTCTAATATTTTGCCCTCTTGAGCCAGTTGGCACTGTGGTGAAGCTGTATTTCCACGAAATAAGACGATATCCTTATTAATAGATTGATTGTCCACGAATCTAAAAGAAGATTAAGAGGACCATTCTACTTATTGCACCTCGCTTATTTGTTTACGCCAACCACTTCAGTCAGCGAGGGTTAAACGTGACCTAAGGCCCTTCCTCCAATTACAAAAACGACATAAAGATTAACTCGATATATGTATACTATTAATAAAAAAATATAGAAATTTAGATGAAGAAAAGAAAAAAAAAGGGTTAGTCGTCCAAATCTTGATTGATCTGCGAAATTGCAGTTTTTCAAATCGGTATATAGATTTCTGTTTGTTGAATCACGGCAAGGGCGCTTGGTCTAGGGGTATGATTTTCGTTTCGCAAGGTACAGCAACTACGAAAGGTCATGGGTTCAATTCCCATAGCGTCCAACTCCCCATCAATTTTTAGTTTAGGGTAAAGCCCTCAACGATTTTTGAAATAAATTGAGAATGAAGTACATTCAAAACAATTGAAATTTGGTGGTGTATTGTCTGGTTTTAGCAGTCCTTCTTTTTTTTTTTTTGCATCAGATTTTAATTGCGTATGCAGCTAACTAGCTATGACACAATATCAGAGAAAATATACAGAAAAGATGACTCAATTTACAAGAAGAGCACTGATGCCTCGGATTTTATTTGCAAGCACCACTGCGAAGTTATGGCGGCTTTTTCTTCACCCCAAGTCAACCCTCATCCGTGAATACCCACTCAGGGGAACGTCTCAAAAACCCTGAGTTATCCAGATATGCCTTCATCATCCACTGAACTTTCTCCGCGCGAAATGTAGTCTGAGGTGTCTCCTTCCCAAGTGGAGTAGGTGCCCAGGCTACTCAAACTATACCGGAGAATACCACCAGGAGGCGGACCACGACACCTTCCATCGTTTGCGTGTTTTTACAGTGTCCGCTGCACTCTCGCAGGCGAAGTCTTGGCGCGCACAAAGCTCAATTCGTAAAACTCCTTGCCAAAATTCAAAATCACACGCCCGTCGAGAATGTATCCATCCTCCGTATCATCTTGTGAACTTGTCCTGATCCCTCTCAGGTCCCTCCCAAAGAACTATCTCCCAGATTTGTGCGCCACGCTTTGCTTCCTCCGTCGGGTGTAAATATCGGCGTGGGCGTGTATTTGGCGGCTAGCTGAGGCCAGAGAATAGTTGATGAGAGGTGTGATCATTGGAATGAGGATGTACTTAGTCGTACTTGTAAACTTAATGAGACTTGGGTAGGAGTCGAACTCTTCGGGAGCGAAAATTTGACATGGCGGAGAATTTTGAATCATTGCCTCGTGGGCCAACTTGTTCGGTATTGCGAAATTTGACTGAACTTGGCTCTGGGAGAATATTTCACTCCCAGGTTCGTAGAGGACACCGCGTACAGGTGTTCAGTCTTGCCCTCCTAGCAGTCCTTCATAGTTATAGACTCAGTAGGGATTTAAATTAAATTCTATTCTATTCCACGTCTGTAGGTATCACAGAGATCATTCACTTTATAAAGTGGATGTGGGTTCAGTAAAAGTGCTTCTACTCTCTCTCTAGGTTTGGATTACATTACTATACAGTAATGTCTCTGCCAACCCAAGGTTATGAGCCTAATCAAAACGTGCAAAACCAAAAGCAACGGCAGCTTGCTGAGCGTGGCCCAGTCGATTTCGGTTGACAAATGGGCTAGGTTCCGTTCACGGCACGATAGATCAAAAGTTTGGGTCTCTTCTATTCAGTCTTTCAACAACTTCCCGATTGAGTGTGACTGGGAGGACTTTACGACTCACCAACAACCTCCCAAAATCAAAGGTAAAATTCCTTTCGCTTTCAACCTTACTAACATTGCGTGCAGGACTGGGCACTTGCTCGGCCTCATTTTAGACAGGCACCTCGACCGCGACATCAACATTCTCAACTTTTCGACACATTCCAAAGACGGCGCGAACTAAGACGCCTCACACAGACAACGATCAATGTACGACAAAAGCTGGGGCACCGATGCCTCGGTTTTGAGCTCTCGATTTCGGAATTTCAGCCCTCTCAAATGGGGGTTGAGCGCAGTGCAGGGGAGAATTTGGGAAGAATAATATGTGATTTTCAACAGGCCGTTGGCACAGTTGGTCGTGTGCTGGATGTGCTTTCTAGAAGTGGTAGGTTGGATTCCTACACGGCCTGTTTAAGGGGGGACTACGGCTGCTCGTCGTGAAAGAGTACAGGAGGAATTATTGAGGTTTTCCCACGAAGGTTTTCCCTCAATGCATGGTCTGAGGATCATGGTGAATGCGTTCCTACCTATTCGACCTGATGTAACAAGCGTGAGGCACGTAGCAGGAAAAGTCAGGCACCGGATGGGCTTTGCTGGAAAATGGAGGAACTTGTATTCTAGATGTCCTCAATACGTGTCATGTCCACTGGATGGAGGGCGTAAGCCTGGCACTAGAAATATAATAATAATAATAATAATGTTTCTGCCAAGACGCTAGCCAGTATTTTGCCTCTATTCACCGCCCACATGAGATAACTGTTTGTACAACTATTACTACAATGTCCTTTTTAGTTGGTTTTTTCTTCTTTGGTTAATTAATTTCGATCTCTTTGATAACTTTGGAAGCAAAAATGACGTTCTTTAAAGGCTCCTAGGTAACATCTGTGGAATCTCTCTACTTAATCCGGTATTGGTATTCTCCTTTGTACCTTCGGCAGTCAAGGAATTTTTCGATTGCCCAGAGCTTTTCTCCGTAGTCATCAATCATAATAGGCGTATCCTGTGTAACACTTTGTCCGGGAAACATCTTGGTTGGTACTAGCTGAAGTAAACTGGTATGGAAACTGTTATCAATTGACTGCAGCTCTGCGGAGAGCTCAAGACGATACGCATGAGTACCTAGAAGCGATTTTATCTTAAAAGGTCCCAAGAATTTTTTGTCAAACTTTTTAACTGGTTGTGGCGAGTTGGTATTACGAGCGTTCAGGAAAACTAGATCTCCTACTCGATAAGCTGGTGCAGGTGTGCGATTTCTATTTGCCTGCTCCTCGTATCTCAAGTTTGCACTACTGATATTTTCTTTGAGGATACCAAGAATTTATTCCATCTGATCAAAAAATTCGTTTCCTAGTTCATTCGTCTTTTTCGTCTTTTTTGAAGCTCTTGTTGGCAAATCACGAGGAGGTCCGAAACTCATTCAAGGATGTTGAGCTGTGTTTGCAAAAAAAGGTGAAATTTTGGTAGCCTCGTTATAGAAATTATTCGCCGCAAGCTCTGCAGACGCTAGCCAGTCCTCCCAATCGTCTTGAGTAAAATCGACGTAGATTCGTAGGTATTGAGTCGCAAAAGCGTTCGAGATCTCTGTCTGACCGTCTGTTTCAGGATGATAAGAAGAGGATAAGGAAAGATCTATTCGAAGTCTGGCACAAATTGTTTTCCAAAGCTCTGCAACAAAAAGATTTCCTCGATCCGAGAAAATACTGTCGGGAAGTCCATGGAATTTATATACATTTCTAATGAATAGGTCTGCATGCTGTTTGGTAGTCATAGTCGAAAAATTTGCGATGTCGTGACGCATTTTGGACAACCTGTCTACTACTTTCATGATGTGGTTGAATCAATTACTTTCGATTTAAGGGCCGATCATATCAACAGAGATATCTCTCCATCTCTGGGTTGATGTGGGAAGAGGCTCCAGCGCTCCCAGATATCGAGAATGTGGATTTTAGCGCGTTTAAAACCGTAACAGGCTGTTTAAAAAGTTTTGCAATCAGTATGAAGAAATGGCCAAAAATACACACGACTCAATATTTCGTATAGTTTACTGCTTCCGGAATGCCGTAGAGTGGATGAATTATGCGCAACAATGTGCTTGATGGCATACCTAATTCAGAAACTGGTTTGATGTAGATATCGCGCATTAGCTGGGTCTTTAACTGTGTATAATCCTGTGAGATATCCCGAAGTGCAATTTTCACATCAAGAATTTTCATCGCTAGGCATAAAAGACGTTTCTATGATGCTAGCTGAATAGTGGGCGCCTGGGTGAGTATCTCCCGTTTTACGGTATCTCTGTACGCTTGTACTACAAGTCTGGATTTATGATAGGCTTCATGCTTTATTTCATCAAAAAATCTTTTTTTAAATATTCGCGAACCTTTGGAGACATTCTTGTCACTAATTATTTCAAAAACTCCATTCTCCAGTAACCCATTTAATTCTTTGTGCCGAGAGTCCTCAAAGTTTGTTGGTTTTTCAGTTGAGTTGGGTCCATATTTATTCAAGATGAAAGTATTTGTTAGTAATCCTTCTCTGTAACGAGAAGGGATTCTCCTGCTTCGTGATGGATTCCGACGAATTTCGCTCTGCATTGACGCTTCCTCAGTAAATTTACAGAGCGCACTATCACCAGTGTACGGTTTTACTATTGTTGATTGGAACTGAGTCTGAAAAAATGGAAGATTCACAGTGCATGATCCACCATTAATCCAAACTAATTGATATGGTCCTTGCCACTTTTCATCATGAAATCTCCATACTAAGACGTCTGATCCAATGTGCTGTTCGTGTATCTGGTCAATAAATGGACCGTTCCGTTGCCTTCGTGCCTCAGTAACTTGTCTTTTGGCTTTGAGTTTTGATACTGTTGAAAGGATATGGATCATGAGGGGAGAATGCTGAAACTGTGGAGGGAATTGAAGAGTGATTGTCGAGCAGAGAAGCAGGTGAATGGAGCTTTATAAGTAAAGCTTGGTAGGTTGACAGGAAGTGGGTACCAATATGACCTTCAGATATATTCAGTAAACGCAATGAACTGAAGATTTCTGAAAGATAAGGCCACTAGATATATACAGGAATTTGCCCTAGTCCCAATATAGTGTCATTATCAAGGTGTGCGTATGTATTTACTATTAGTAGGCCCCCAAGCTAGCTAAGTGTAAGAGAAGGCCTTGCATATTCGTCAACTAATAGTAACGAAAACGAGATAGTGCATGGCTAGGATATCAAGTGCAGGACTGTTAAAATTACAACAGATACTTCACTCATTGCCTTTTGGATTACTTTTCGGTATTAAATGATAGATAGAGTAGGTTGGTCAATTGGCGTCATCCGTGGATAAGCGCCAAAAACTAGTAGAGTTGGAACTAATCCATCGGGACTAGCAGTATCTTTTACTGCTTTCACAGCTATTTAGAATACCAGCTCTTTTTGAGCTTTTGAACTACCTTCGTTACTCAATTCTTCGGAGATGATAAAATAAGCACGGCGAAGTGGCACATGATATCTTTCAACTGAACCAACTGAGTGGTGCACTTCTACCGGTACACATCTAGTAACGATTCCCATTGAGCCAGATGATTGCCGGAATTCATCTGAGTTAAAGTTTGTACCCGAATCATGTACAATTATTTCAGGTGGCCCAATGTAAACATCAATCCAACATTGTCTAATTGCGTTCCAAGTGGCAGTTGTGACTAGATAGTTAAGCCAACGCGCAGCTTGAAATCTTGTCACTTCATTGACTATATGCAGAACGGAATTCCCATTAATATACATCACATCAATGGTGATACTATGATTAAAATCAATGTCTCCTTTGATATTAAACCTGAATCTCCCTGGCAATTTTCCATATTTCTGACAGAAATGATATAGTTTAGTGATATGTTGTAGGAGCCTGCGATGACTTTGACCCTGGTCTTCGTGGCCTGACCTTTCAAGTATCCGAGTCAGTCGATTCACAGACGGGTACCCAAATCGTCCATGAAGTTGTCGCAACTCGTTAGTATTAAGAAATATTGAGCTTGTTGCGCGAAATGGAAGTAGCAAAAACTGGTGTCCATGTTTTCTTAGTACAGGGTACTCTTTATTGCCTTGTACGAGCGTGTCATTTATGTTGTTGAAATATACATGCATAGCATCCATATCTTTTAGGCATAGAACAAAAGGGGTGTCAGCGTGTGTCACATGGAATTTTATCACCCCAATCTGGGTAGACAAGTAAATTGACCCAATTGATGAGGTAGCTCCGATTCTAAACTGAACATTAACTCTACCAGCTGTTATAGTATTCATGTCTATTTTAATTATCTTTTTTCAACGCCATTATCTGCCAGCATCCCGCTGTGGAACATTCAGAAGCTCCGGTATCAATCATGACACCAAAGAATTTTGATGAGGTATATCTTGACCCAGCAATATAGGTGGACGGGTCATTTATGGCCCCATAATCTTGTTGTTATGGCTAGGTATCTCTGAAGAATAGTCAAGTAGAAGGTTCAAGGAGAAAGTTGAAGGAGAAGGTTCTCTGGGAAACTCTAACAATTAGAGTTAGGGCGGCTAGAGTCATGATCGAACCTTGTTACAGTCTCGGTTAGATTTAAGTGATTAGTTTAGTGTAATTAAAGAAGCTGGAGCTACCACGAAGTAGTTCTCCAGCTTCTCAATCTTATATCTTCATAGTCTTATATTTCTAGAACGTCATATTACTCGTCTCGACCTCTCGTCCTATAGTCTCAACCTTCTGGCACCTCGCCAGCCTAGTCAACCTTCATATCCATTATCCGATATATCCTCTTATAGTTATTCGCCTAATCATTATTTGAATACGTACAGCAGACGGCAATCTCTAACTTATCCACCACTCGCCATAACACTTGTGGTCCAGATACGGCGTGCTGAAATAATTGATTGTTTAGATCCGCAGTCATATGTTTTGCTATCACCTCATCAATTGGTCCAAATGACGTAAAATATTGCTCTGCTTCATCTTTATCATCTTCGACTTGCCCATTTGTTACATCAATAACTAAAGTATCTATTTCCCGTTTTATTTAGTCAATTTCCTGGTCGCAGTCATTATCTGCATCTATAAAATATTTTTCTACCCTCAAGTTTACTTTTTCCTTGAAGTTATCCCTAGACCTTTGCCGCTCAGCCTCAGAGTTCTTAAAAGACCAACACCCTTTTGCGCCACATACATAACAAGAGCGAATAGTTATAACTTGGCTTGGTTGACTTTTATTGAAAGGCGATTTCTTGTATTTCGGGTCGCTAAAGGGTTGAGATCGATACTTGATGGGCATTTCATACTGTGGGGTGTTACCCAGTTTATGGTATCGTCTATCAACAAGCAGGATTTCGTTTGGATCTTTAGAAGGGTCTTGAGTGTCTTTAAAGGTTACAACTGAAGATAGAAGATCATTGATAAGACCTTGGAGGCCTGATGGTGGACAGAAGCAAGCCAATCGACATGCAGGCTCATATCTACACGCATCAATGAGTCTGTTGTATGTGCTTCTTTCTCCCTGATGTTCCTCGCTTAGGCAGTACTGCAATTATTCCAAATGCACAATCATCTATCTCAATATCTTGGTCAAGGTTTTATCAGGATTTTTTTTCGAAAAACCTTTTAGTGAGCAATTTTGCCATTGACAAAACATGCTACGATAGTATTCATCATTTTCGAAATATGCTTGAAGCAAGTGGAATATCTCCTCGTGCGTCTGAAAATTCTGACACGTCGCGAAGTTTCTCTTCAATGCACCGCCTGTAAGCATAGTTGGGAAAGCATTATGGTACGCTGTTCTCGGGAGCGACGCACGAGCACAATTATCAAGGAATATATTATATTTGAACCTTATACTGTTGTTTGGCTGTCCGCTATATTTCAAGTTGTTTGACGAATAGAACTTGAGAAACGTACCTAGTTCTCTATCATGTGAAATATTTTGACTTGAATTGTTGAATTGTGGTGCAAAATCCATAGGTTGTATTCGGGATTGCGGTTCGCTTGTGTTAAAAAGAGTTGGCTGTTTAGGCTGTGGTTAAATGGAGCTCGTTGGTATTGAAATTTGAACAATGCGTTTTTAGAGTCTGTTTCTAGTACCTCCTTAACTTTTCGTCTGGGCTCAAACGATGACGCTTTACAGAAGGTCTTCGTTGACGAGCTTTCATCCTCACGCTTTTCAAAAGACTGTAATCCTCGTTTGGCAAAGGGACTTGGCCAGGATATTTCTTCTTTCACGGCAGCCATTAGAGCCTCAATAACCTCTGGTTTTGTCCGTCCAGTATCAACGTACACACCATGGTCACGAAGAACCTCCCGTAGTTGTATAAACTTATTATAACTGCCGAGTTCGATATTCGTAATTTTCCGATGTTTGAAAGAATCCTCAATATATATCGACAAGTCGGAATCAGTATAATCTCCAGTCTTGTTGTCTTCCATCTGCTCAATAATGAATTAGTTTTTACAATCATTATCGCTCCATTTACCGGGGACTAAGGAAGACGAAGCCATTTTTGAAACTAGATATTCAATTAACGATTTTTAAAATTCCGTAGGAACGCAGTCAAGCAGATTTACGGGAGGGCAAGACTGAACACCTGTACGTGGTATCCTCTACGAACCTGGGAGTGAAATATTCTTCCAAAGCCGAGTTCGGTCAAATTTCGCAATACCGAAGAAGTTGGCCTATGAGGCATTGATTCGAACCCTCTCCGCCAAATCCAATTTTCACTCCCAACCAGTTCAATTTCTACCTTAGTCTCATCAAGTTTACAAGTACGAATTATTACATCCTCGTTTAAATGACCACACCTCTCATCAACTATACTCTGGCCTCAGTTAACAACCAAATACACGCTCGCGCCGATATTTGTACCCGTAGAAAAAATGAAAGCGCGTTGCTCAAATCTTGGAGACAGTTCTCTGGTATGGGTGTGAGAGGGATCAGGACAAATTTACAAGATGATGTAGCGGATGGCTACAATCTCGACAGCTGTAAAATTTCGTATTCTGTCAACGAGTTTTCGAATTGAGCTTTGTGCGCGCCAAGACTTCGGTTGCGAGAGTGCGGGCGACACTATAAACACCGCCGTGGTTGGATGGTGCGGTGGTACATCATCTTGTCCGGCTCCTCAAACAAGGTCTGGATAGCCAGGACACATATCCCACCCGAGACAGGAGACCGCTGGTTCGAATCCGGCAAAACTTAACTACACTTCTCGCGGTGCTGGTGTGCATAGGTAACGACGGCATGCTTGGAAAATCAAAGGTTTTCATATTCCCTCTGGTAGGTACTTACGGAGAAGGGTCGACTGATTATGTAAGCAAACATGCCTCGGTGGTATTTGCAAATGAAATCCAGAGCACGAATGTCTCCAACGTCAAAACAGTCATCCACTATGTATACACAGCACCGGTCATTTGCCATAGCTTTATTCATATTAAATGATTTTTAAAAAAAAGCCGACGATGGAAGGTGCCGTAGTCCGCCTCCTGGTGATGATCTTAGGTATAGTTTGAGTAGCCTTGGCATCTACTCCACCCATGTTGGGTGCGCTTGAGACAACATTTCGCGCGGAGAAAAGTGAATGGATAATGGAGGCATGTCTAGATAACTCGGGATTTGTGATACGTTCCCCTGGGTGGGTATTCACGGGTGAGGGCTGGCTTTGGGCGAAGAAAAAGCCGCCATAACTTCGCAGTGGTACTTGCCGTCGTTTGTAAATCTTAGAGCGACGGCTACTGTAGGTTTTCTTTGGGGCGAACTAACAAATATATTATATTAAGTATATATCTCGCAACCACTTCTATTCACTAACTCCTTTTCCAAAGGAACTCCACACCAGAATAGTTTTCCATCTCAGCTCTGACCACCTTTCCTTCTATGACTAATTCATGACTAATCCAAAGCTCCTTCCTGATCAGTCTCAGGGTTAAGTTTACTCCAAGCAAATCAAGGTACTGTATGCAAGAGTATTCCTACACTTGCAAATGAAGTCCGAGTCATGAGTGCTCTTCTTGTATATTAAGTCATACTTTCTCTGATAATATGTCATAGCTAGAAAGCTGCATAAGAAATTAAGATCTCATGCAAAAAAATCTGTGGCCAGTGCAACGGCTTTTGCCGTTGTATCTTCAATGCCCTCGTCTACTCAAACGGGTGTCAAGGCCATAACTATTGTATATTGTCCCATGATCTAGATCTCTACGGCTGGAGTGCTTCGATCTAATGTAGGTCTTGGTGATCTCCAAAAGCTTGATCTACTGTGGAAGCTTACCACACACTATTTACCAGATGTACTCTAGCAAATCAGTATGTTAGCCCAGTTGTTGCATTACCCATGTCACTTACCATGGTAGATGCTGAAGTTCACGTCATAGTATATGCACGTGACTGTGGAACTAAGCCGTGGGGTTAGATTAGATAAGATTTTTATTATAGCCCCTACTGAGTCTAGGACTATGGAGGACTTTGTGAATCTAACTCAAGATTCTAATTACATTTGAGAAGTTTTATTTTGAAATATGCCAAAATTTGTTCTTATAGATATTGAGGGACAAGCTCTTAAACCGTGGGGTGTTTAGTGTGTAATGCATGTTTATGTATTATGGGCCCAACTGGAACTCGATAGAATAGAGATAATGGAATCAGATGGAGACTGGTAGACTGAAGGAGAACGAGATGGTCATTTCCCGTAGGAGAGAAATGATATCACAAGGGAATGTTCTAGCACTAGGCTGTGAACAACGCTGTAAGTCTGGAGCAGCGAACGAGTAGGTCTCAACCTCTTAACCAAGTTTACTTTAGACGAAAATACAGATACGAGTCTTACGTATCACGAGAGCACACGCAACAGCGATTAACGAGACCTACTGTGAGCATAACTTCCCTAAGAATATCTGTTGATAGTCATGTGATAGCTCTGTAATTGTATCACGTGTCTCGCTTAGTATTTCACACTTTCTGTAACTGTAGAGGGTTTAGGTTGTTGAATTATCAACAGTACAAGAGTTGTAGTTACAATACACACAATAAATTCCATATTAAATTATATTATCAGTAATCTGATTTCGAGATCAAGTATCCACACGCAGCTGAATTAATAGCTGGTATGCAGTCTACTCTTAACTCCACTGTCGCATAAATTACAACAATATTCATCGTCCTGCTCCTTATAGCCTAGTTATTATAACACCAGTCTACTGCTAGATTAGATTCTATCATAGTCCAATCTTAGTCTATGGCTACGGAGGACTTCTAGAATCTACCCAGAGGCCCAGTCTACTAACATCAGATAAACCTGGAATACACTATTTGTCCACCCTCTAGCGCTGCCGGTGCAGAGGGTAGGTAATCTCTACATAAAGATTGCTAAGAAGAATTGTCTCATCCAATTAGTCTCGCAATCAGATGACAGGGATCAATCCATACTCTTGGTCCACTTACTTTATTCTTATTCGCTTATAGCGGAGAAGCTATCTGATGAGTCTATGGGGCATATCCAGTTCCCCATACGGTGGCTGTAGATCATATCAAGTTGCCCACTTTTGTTACAAAGAATGGAGATACAGAAATGTAGACGCGCTTCGCCTGGCTGGTCTTGTAGGATTTTAATAATTATTCCCACGCATGCAGCTTTACATGCTACCTTGAAGGTTTCATAGCACATAAGGCTTAATTCTACGCGTAATTACTGAGCTAATTGTCCATTCGACACGGGTAGTATTTTAAAAGTCTCGTTCTCGTAACAAAAGTGGACCGGAGCACAATATACAAAATGGTGGTAGAGTCATGTAGGACGATAAACGCCAAGCCAAAACCGACTAAAAACTGTAATGAATGATATGGATTGAGATGAGCTTCATGATTTTAATTTTGTTTAATTGTCTACCGCATGATCCAGCAAAGTCGGACCAACATTGAGTTCTATCTTTCCACTTGGCGTTACTTCCTATTCCTCAAGACACCCAAAGATCATTCCTCGTATGTGCAGTGAGGTGATGGCTTTACCGACTCAGACTCGCGGCTTGTCATGTAGTAGGATATTTATAAGAGTCCTATAAAGATAAAAGTCTATCGAGAGAATACATTTGCTCATCTGCTATCCATTCCAACTCTTTCAAGCAGTAAAACCGTGGTCAAAAAAACTGTACGATACCGAACTTCCGACGAACAACTTCCTCGGAACAGGAGACTCCTTCAGTAAACTTACAGTCGACAAAGATTTCCCGCGTGTTTAAAAAAGCCCCGCGCTCATCACCACAATGAATTGCGTCTTTGCATTTTTGCTCTTTTCTTCCCCCAAGACACCGACGCTTAACCGACTTGTTGTCGTGACCAACAATCCATCTTCTCAGAACTATATAATAACCGATGCTCATACTCCCAAATTCACCGAGTTTGATTCCTCGCCTCATATGTATATGGCAAAATTTGATGGCCTTGGTGTTGGTACATATTCTACCGTGTACTGCTCCACAAAGAGGGGACCGGATGAAATGGCACAAGATATCACTGCTGGTAGATGGGAAATGACAAACGCAAGATTTCATGCTCACACTGCCGATAATGAACATCTAAGTCCTTGCTTGAACGAAGTAAAACAAAAATTAGATAAAAGAGAAGAATCAAAATATAAATCTATACCGAAAGACCAGATTCTATTTTCAGATCTAGATCACGATATATGCACTCCAGACCTTATCGCCAAAATGGCCTATATGGATGTTCTTTCAGTTTGTGGAAAATATAGAAGCTTTGCCCCCAAGACTTCACACGCGAAGCTGTACATCGACGCCGATAAACCACTTGAGCTGGCCAAGTTGGTATTTAAAGGTCAAATCTTCCCAGGAAAGCATTGGAAGGAAAATCATGTGGCGCTCACCTGGTATCAAGGAAATTTGCACCTCATCCAA
Source organism: Blumeria hordei DH14 (assembly GCA_900239735.1). NCBI lineage: Eukaryota > Fungi > Ascomycota > Leotiomycetes > Helotiales > Erysiphaceae > Blumeria > Blumeria hordei. Next base: position 5,079,677 of record OENG01000016.1, read on the forward strand.
AAAAGAAATGGCAGCTGGTATCTTTTAACTAATCTCAGAAACGAATCTCTCAATGGAGCCATGATTTACTTCTACATGCTTGGAATTGAGCCCCAGACTTGGAATCTCAAAGAGGGACTATCAGCCGAAATAGAGCGTCTATTGAAATTAGAGGGATCTATGTATGGTATTGAAGCTCCTAACATGCCACATGCTTACCGCGAGTTGATAACGGAAGGAATGCAAAGGGTGCAAGTAAATGCTGGCAGGTTTCGTTCGTTTGCCTTTGCAGGTGTGTTCGGCGAGGTCGAAGAATGAAAGTGCAGTAGCCAGGCAAGTTTGTTAGAATGGTTCTTAATTTCCTACTTGACCCAACAATTATTTGCCTAGTTGGGTTTCTTCTGGTCTGGGCCATACCTAAGACCGTGCTCCGATCTACTTATGTCACAGAAACGAGATTTTGGAACAAGATTGATGGCGGATGGATATCTAGCTCAGTAATAATTCGTTAAATTTAATATATTCCACTGCTGATCCTGCTACTTTTTTGATTGAGTGATTAAGTAGTGGAGAAAGTAATTGTCTTGTGTTGGAAATGGGGACACAGAGTGTTGTGGATGTAAGGGCCCTCCATTTCGTCTGGGTTCCCAACACGATCTTGAGTGTACTTAATGTCATGAATGCGCTTTTCACATTAGTAGTAAATTGTCATACACGTAGTGTAGCATGCAGGGCCAAGGTAATGGAACTAGATAAGTGATAGATTACATACCTCCAATCTCTACATTCACCTGTAGACCACTCCTAAAGGAGACTAGTTAAGGGGCTATCTGGAAGTATGTGGGATTGGTTAATCATCATGTAAATAATCTATAACAAAACATCAAACAATAAGATACCATCGCACCCAAACACATTATTGCCATAACCACCCAAGTACAGTCTAAGCCCCCTGAGCAGTCACAACCATTCAATTGAAGATACCAAGTGTATACAACCATATACACCACCACCCTTCAATAAATACAAGTGCCTTCGTGGAAAAAGCCACAAAGGAAACAAAGTTACGCCCTGGCTATGACTGCAACACACCACATGGCGGCGTAAAATTTCGACCCAGGGTGATGACTTATACACTAACCGACAGGGGAATCCACTCGGCAACTCAAATTGTTCCTTGCGATCCACCGACAGCGGACTCCTGCTGGGTTGTGGTAAACGGAGTCACGTTTCTCAACTTTTACAGAGACGCAAACAACCCGACAGTGATTCGGCTAATTCTCAGCTAGAACCCACCACCACAATCTGTCACAGCTGGTGATTTGAACGTGGTACACTGCGCGTGGCAACCAGAGGTCATCCGCCCACGCGGACAAGGAATTGAAATTGAGAGATGGGCGGAACGCCACAATCTCACTTGTTTGATTGTGGGCGAGCCAACACATCGAGCCAGGAACACGCTGGATCTTGCTTGCACCAACATCAACGGAGATCAAGCATGAGTTGATCGTAGAGAGTGCGTAACCAGAGACCATCTTCCGATTCGAGGATGAGTCCCCACTGGAACCGGAAAACGAGACTAGGAGCCTTCGCAAATCAGGGTAACCTGTGACAACTTGTCGAGATTCGCCCTTGCTGCAACGTAGTTGACTCACCCGCCAACAGTCCTGGACACGGTTTTCAAGGCGAACGAATACACCTATGATCTCTGTTCCGGCATTACTAACGTTATCAAAGTAGCAGGATCACGTAGGAACAAAAGACATGACAAATGTGCGCCTTGGTAGACTCCATAGTGCAAGCTGGCTCACACGGAATATCGTGCAGCAGTGACTCCAGAGCAACGATTGGCTCATGCAAAGAAGCTGCGCTCAGCCCTCAGAGCGGCAAGGAAAGAGCACCAGGCGCATCCCCTGGAACGGCCGTGTCTCCGTCTAGGAGACTCGCATGTGCACCATAGGCTGCGCCAACACAGCGCTTGTGGCGGACAGGATCCCTGTGGAGCTTTTTGGAACCTATTGGAAGACGATTGGACCGTTCTTTGGCACTCTCTTCCGCGCCTGCATTAGACTTGGCACACATTAATCCTTCCTCAAGCTGGCTGAAGTGGTGCTCCTTCGCAAGACAAACCGAGATTCAACAACAGTAAAGGGCTGGAGACCGATCGCCCTTTTGTTATGCGTGGGTAAGGGACTGAAACGACTCTTGGCGAAGCTGATAGCCCATCTCGTGGTTATGCTCGACGTTGTTGGATACCAACAATTTGGTGTGCTCCCTAAGAGATCATCAAACGACCGTGTCACCTGTGTACTCCACGACATCGAAGTGGCAAGTACCCAGGGATGGGCGGCTACATTCACAACTCTCGATTTCCAAGGCGCGTTCGATGCAGTGCCCCACAATCGTTTTTTAAGGAGGATGCAATTTCAGGGGTGTCCAGACTCAATTCTCGGATGGATGACTTCATTTCTTGCACAACGAAAGGTGCAAGTCCGATACTCTGGTGGGGTAACAGGACAGAGAGAGCTGGTGTCTGGGGTTCCGCAGGGATCGGCGATATCGCCACTTCTCTTCCTTCTGTACATGGCAGAGCCTATGCAAAGCGGTAATCCAGGAATGAGGTTCAGCTACGCGGACGACGTCGTGATCCTAGGGCTCAGGCACAGCATCACGGAGTCGGCCGCTTCTGTACAGAAGGAGGTGGATCATCCTCTAGAGTGGGCGAGTAACAACGGAGTCTCCTTTGATACCAACAAGTCGGAGGTAGTCCAGTTTTCCGGCCGAAAACGCCAGAAGCCAGTGGGAATTCATGTGAGCGGCGTGGCTATCGAGCCATCAGACCAAATACGCTGGCTGGGAGTACACCTAAACCCGCGACTGGACTTCAAACACCACGTCACAACGTGGTGTGGCAAAGCTCTGAAGGCTGCTCAGCACATGCGCCGCTTCAACTCAGTGTATCGAGGAGCTGCCCCTGCGACACTGGTTCTAGCGGTGGACACGTGCATTGTCCCAATAGCAACCTTTGGAGCAGATATTTGGTGGCCTGGCCTCAAACGTCTGACCTAAAAGGTGATCAGCACCCCTCGAACCAGTATTCTCTGCGAGATGGTTGACAAGGCAATCATGACGGGACTGCGCGCTGCCCTTCCGGTAATGAGAACGATACCGAATCTTGTTCTCCACCGCAAATGAGGTATCCCAACAGGGAAGATCATTTTGGAAGGGAACTGACAACGGCTTTCGGCTCCACTCATAAGACAACCGCCATCCGCTCCGGACTCGTGCCGCAGTGTGTCCAAGCGATGGAACATGGAGTACAAGAAATATGCACGGGTCTATAAGAAAGCAGAGATCCACATGTCACGAGTCCAGCGGGCTTACCGACAACTCCCGGACGCGGAAGATGCCGAGCCTTTGCCGCCGCCATGCTATCCTTCGGGCTTCAGCTCAAGGATAGAAGAGGAGAACAAGATAACCGGCTCTTGCACAGTGTGCGAGTATCAGATATTTGTGCCTTCCCGGATGGATCGTCTGAGAGGAATGGTCGCTCAGCATGGGAGTTCGTCTTGAATAGGGATGGAAAAATTCTGTTGAAGGGATTTGGCATCAAGCCTGATGGTGAAGTGCTTGATGCGGAAATTTTAGGGGCGAGGAAGGCCCTGGAAGCTGCGCTAGGATTGTTGGAGAGGGAGAACTGGGAAGGGACGGCAGGCAGTTGATAAACGTGTTGACAGACAGTCAGTCTGCAGTGAAGGCACTGTCGACAGGAAGTGCCACAACAAGCCTAAACTACATACGCCAATTTAGGGCGCCTTAGAAAAGGCTCTAGTCTCGTTGAAGTGGATACCTGCCCACACCGGGATACAGGGAAATGAGGAGGCCGATAGAGCTTCACGCTCTAGCCTCCGACATCTGCCAAGCAAAGAAAGCCAGCCTGACTCCGTGACGTTGGCGTACGTTCGTCGACTCATGAACTGGAAATAACAAGCGATTCGCGAGGAATGGTGGGAAGAAACATGTCCACCTAGGTATCGAAATCTGGGTCTTCGCATGCGCCGACGCAAGCCACACGAGCAGTAAATTTCCCGGCGGCTACTCCGTTAACTGATTTCAGCCCGTACGGGCCATGGAAACTTCGCGACATGTCACCGCCGTTTTGACAATTTGGACGCTTCAATGGAGTGTGCGTGTGGGGAGGAAAAATCACTTCTCCAGTTCAATCACTGTCGACTGCACGCACGCCAGACGCGTCAACTTCGAGGGAAAATGTCACATCACGACTTTGCCTATAAGCTCCTCGGACCCAAGTGCCTCGAATACTTTACAAAATTTGCGTAGGAAACCGGTTGCTTCGGGGGTAAACCTGCGAGTCCGTCTCCAGCTCTCAGCGGAGACGGTGTTAACTAAGACATAGCACGATGCATGGCAGGCAGGAAAATGAAACGAGGAGTATCATTTCCCAACCACAAATAGGATTATTGGATTTGGAATTTGGAATTTCGGATATGGGAGTTTATGGGGGTTTTTATTTTTCTTCCTTTTAACTAGCCAATGGATATGTAGTGGTTCCCGCGGTGGAAGCGAGGAGGGCATGTGGGAAGCATGATCTCGGCCGTATACACTGGTCCTTGACTCCTAGGAGATATAGAGCATAGCTTAGGACCTAAAATTATCAAAATAATTCGTGAACTTCGAAAGTTCCCTTTTTCCGCCCCTCTAGAGCTCGTCGCAACGATCTCTGAATGGTGATCGAGCTCAGGCGTTTTCACTATGCCTCCAGTTCGTGAAAAGCGTCCAAACGCCACTTGGGACAACACGAGAATCCGCCCCAGGCCTTTAAAAAAAAATTACCTGGCCTTGCCCAGTGTCCGAAATGCGCGGAGATGAGCAAGATCTCAATGAAAAGGAATGGAAAAGCCATTCCCATCGTCAACTAGCCCGATACTGACATGATCGGGTCAGTTGAAGCTGTTGAGGAGAATCCTCAACCATCCTCTGTCCCCCACGGGATTGGAGAATCGTCCGAATCTCCTTCGACCGCGTCAAAACCGTCGAAGAACGCTGCAACCCGAGCAGCATCAAAACCAACATCGCAGCCAAAAGCTGCTTCTAAAGCAGATTGCCCCCCCAGGATTTCGACCAATTGTTGAGGCCGAACAACGACGAGCCGCCGAAACTGCGGCAAATCTGGCCCTCTGGCGTCAAAGCAACCCTTCTCCCTTTGACCAACGGGTCAAACAGACAATTTGTAGACTCTATGAGATTCTACCTACGCGCCGCCATTGCGCAATACATGGCTACGGGTCCAGCCACTAGGAGTACGACAATTCCCGCCGTCCCAGTGCTGCCATCAAAATGCACCTGGGCCACGGTGGCTAAAAATGGACTGCGACAAAAAGCAGTCCCAACTATAAAGGCTGTGCCACGACCTGCGGCCAAAGCCCAGGATAAAGAAACCACCAAGGCGAAAGTCAACAAGCGACTGTTCCTCCGCCTCGGCAGTGATCACCCGTGGCGCAAGCTCTCACCTAGCGCTGTACAGGACAGAGTACAGGATGGGCTGCAGCGAGCCGTTGGTGACGCCAGCTCTTTGCACCGAGTTAGAACCGGTTCTACCATTCTAACAAGGGATGGAAATACAAGGGAGAGGCTCCTAGATGCCGCACCGAGATTGTCGAATTGCAACGCCAGGCTCGAAGAAGCCTCCAACCTTGCCGCTTTTCGCATCGCGAATGGTCCCGCGACCATAAGAGCACCCGACGGTATTAGCACGGTCGATTCTGACTCGGCCGCAGCCGAGATAGATTTTAAGCCCGGAGAGATGGCAATCCAGGTGCGATCGCACGGGACATGCCCTCTTCGACCCGCATTCCGCCTCTCCGACGAGTCTGGTATGGCCACCATCCACAAGCCTCGTCGACCAATTGAGCAGTGCAAACGCTGTTTGGCCTTCCACGCCACTCGTGGCTGCTGCCGCGCTCAAGCATGCTGGAACTGCGGATCTAATATGCACTCGGAAGCCTAGTGCAAGGCCCTCACACACTGTCGCAACTGTGCGGGACCTCATCGATCGGATTTCCGGGACTGCCAAGCTAGACTGTGATCGAAACCGAGTTGGTAGTGAGTGGATCGATTTAATAAACTGTTCAAGGAAGAATTGGAAATTTAGCTACAACTAACGAGTATTTGTAACATTCAGCCTCTTGGTGATTGTCTTAACCGATGTCTTCGCCCTAAGCCGAATACTTGCTTACCAGCCACATATTATCAAGAATCAAGACGCTGTGACACTCATCTGGCCCCTTGGCTAGACGTACCGTATCTTCTAGTTTTCCCTGTCATTTCCTTACAGTATTATAACATGAGTCCTCCACAATATGCTTAGGTATCCACCTAAGCTCAATCAACGGTCAACCCGTGACACAGACCCAGAAAGTCCGGGCCGGTGATCAAAGAGCAGCTCGCGTAGATCCGCCATATCGAGCAAGGGAGGTTCTTGGAGGGAATTAAAAAAAAAAAAAAAGGTTCTCGGAGGTGGCACGAGCTCGGGCTGCAGCCAAAAGGGCCGAAGAGGCCATGATTGCCGCGGCGAAGGATGTCTCGATGGCCGAGGCAACAGGTTGCGGAGTTCTAGAATCTGAAGAAGAAGCTTGAGTGCATAGCGACCTCGATGATGCCTCTTTCGGGGCATTTACTAACCATTAGCAGGATACCGGCTGTATCAAAGGTGCCTGCTAACCCATCTTTTGCTCTCAGCAGAGATTGGACAAATATGTCATTTTAAGGGTGTGACGGACGATAGAATCTGTGAGGAGCGCATTGCTTGGGTCTAACATGGAGGAATCTCCTGTCTTTCGGAGTTTTTTGGGGATTTTCAGTTCTGTTCAATCAGCTGTATCTTTAGCGGCGATTCACGAGGTTGGCCCGAGATAGGCTGTAGGAAAAAGTACAGGGAACCTTGCCGGCTTCACCGGTCCGTCACCCGTAGCGCATGTAGATCTTCAGCATAGGAAATTTTTTTTTTAAAAAGCAGCTGTGCAACTGAAATTTCCCGAAACTCAGTGTAAAAAATAACAGCGTTATTTGGGAAGTGCGATGAGAGTTTTGAGACTCTTGCTTGCTATCACTTTTGAGGGTCTACGACTAGATATTTTTGCAAAATAGGGCCAGAGTTAGTCGATTAATAAGGTGACAAGTTTGTATTATTGTCAAGCCAAAGTTGTTCATTTCAGTAACACCGAGTTCACTTGTTTTGTTATTACTAGGCAGGTATGTCTCATTCTAATTATCTTCCTCACCCATCACAATGTTAGGCAGAACTTGCACCTACACTTTTACAGATCTTGATAACTTTTGTGGATCGAGATATTTGTGATAGTGCTTATACCATCTGAGACCCGATATAGGTTGTGAGTATACAAGCCTGCCGCTGGCTACCGCCATAGCATGGTCTAACTGAAGTCATAAATTGCAACACTTCGGTGAAGATCCATCTCTTTGGTAAAGAAAGATAGATTTAGTGAATTGTCTTGAATAGTTGCTCTGACCGAATATCTTTGATATTGCAAGATTTGACGGAACTTGGCTCTGGGAGAATATTTCTCCCCCAGTTTCGTAGAATATATCACCTAAACGGTGTGAAGTCGCCTTCCTCTGTTCCAGAATTGAAGTAGTGGAAAGGAACGGGGTGTTAGGCGTGAGGTGTGATGTACGATACGCAAATCGTATTTTTAAAAAACAGACATTCAATTATAGTCAGCTATGTAGCTGTGATACATGATCAGTGCTACAAGTTAATGTTTGATATCTCTTTTGGTTCTAGAGACAGTGATACTCTCTAGTAAAGTGGCTTAGGGCGGGAGATGCTCAGGTGTGCTCTATTGCACATGACGACCAGGTTTTAACTGTCTGCGCAGCATTTTTGGTATCTTACCAAGCGAATATCGATCCCCACTTTGGGTAGTGACGCGAAGTGGGTTGGAATGGTTCACTGTCGCACGCTCACCATAACCTCCCAGTATCTCGTTCTACAGTCAAACTCTCTCTTAGAATAGGGTTTTAACATTCATTGTGTTCCTTTTGCGTACCTTACATCCGTTCATTAATCCATTTTTGCCTTCCAGCGCTAGCCATGTGGCACCAAAAGACGATTACGTTGCCATCACGTTCGCGAGGGGCTTTCCTTGTTACCGATCTAATCTCGCAAGAACTTCCAGAAATTCGATCATGTCGAGTTGGGCTCATGAATCTCTTCATACAACATACAAGTTGCGCACTGAGCCTCAATGAGAACTGGGATGAGGACGTGCGGACCGACATGACGAATGCCTTGGATCGCTTGGCGCCTGAGGATAAAGCTGGAAATTTATATCGCCATAGTGACGAAGGCGCGGATGATATGCCAGTATGTACCTATGGTTAATCTACAGGAAGCGGAAAACTAATTGGTGATAGGCACATATCAAAAGTGCTTTAATAGGGGCTAGTATTACGGTTCCGATACGTGACGGTAAGCTGGCCCTAGGGACATGGCAGGGAATCTGGTATCTGGAGTTTAGGGCTGCGCGCCATCAAAGAAAGTTAGTAGCTACGATTCAAGGCGAATTGATGTGAGCGTGAGAGGTGGAAAAATCCGACACAGTCAAAGACAGATATGGTTGGTCGGCGAGCAGAGACAGAGTTCAAGTCAACAGGCTTCATAACTAGCAGCAGCTCAGGTAAGGGCCTAGATTCGTCTGTTGGAAGGCGCCAAACCTGAGTAGACTTGCTTCATTTCCCAACATTCAAAATGGCGCTCAGTATATTAACCCGATTCAACTTCCAAAGTTTGATTTCGCAATTGTGAACGCCTAACCATACCCCTTTTATACATTGGTTTGATTATGGTTCAAGAGAGCCATTTTCTTTGATTCCATCTTCGGTTTTTCCATCCTCATCACCCGTCAGAACTATTGTCCGCGGGATTGATCCGGTATCTGGCCCACCACCAGGGGTCACGGCGACAACTTGACCCTGCTCATCGAAGAACTCAAAGTTGTATCGCGACAGAAGATGCGGAATGGCTGATAGTTGAGGTCCGTATCTGGCCGTGTTGTCATACAGTTCAAACAGAGGGACGGCTAGTAGTTTCATATTCTTGGGAACACTGAGCACCTCTATAAGTACTAGTCAGCCTGGGACACTAGGCATAGGTAGGATGGAATCTAAAACAGACTCTGGCGTGGCAACTGTATAAAGTACAGCTTTTTGCATTCTTTAGGGCGCGTCACATGCGCTGGTATGAAAGGATACATAAAAGTTTCGAAGTTGGGCCGCCACCACTGGGCTAGTGTATCACCAATCTCCCACTCTTCATTGACGCCCTCACCGCTGAACTGTGTGCCGACGGGTGCGAGACGTTCGTTGAGTCTCATCTTGAACCCTTCCTCCTCGTCATCCTCAGGCTTCAAGTAGTCCCCAGGAAGCTTAAAGAAAGCGTTTGCGATTTGTAGCATAAGGATATGCGGATGGTTGTGCTCGTGACAGACGAGGATACCTTCACAAGTACGGCGCATACCATGCTCTACATAGTGCTCCTCAAGCCGCTTGAGACGCGCAAGCACCGATGGATCTTCTTCCGGCTGGGTTTCTTTGGTTCCAAAGGTGTAATTGGAGAGTGGATAAAGCCGAATCGTTTTTGGCTGTTTGGAGTTAAATGGCACTGGAAGGATTGGAGGGTAAGAGGTTTGTAGAGCAGTGGGTGTAATAGTTGACATTGTTGAGCATCAATATTGCTTGATGAGGAAGTTCATCGACTTCTCTATCCTTTTCAAAAATCTTGTGAACGTACAAATTCTGTGCATTTAGGGCGGTCACGAAATTCTGCCATCGGCATATCACTGCTTTGAAAGCAGCACTTGTGAAATACTCTAATTCTTCTTATTTACAATCTACAAAATTACAGGGCTAGGCAATTCGTATTTAGCTTTGTACAATCATTCCATCAAAGAGTAGCAATTTACAAGGATCCTACCCACTGGTAATGTACCACGGAGAAGATAAACTCCAAATGGCCCAGCGTGAGTCTATGTGTAGTATTAAATATTCTTTTCATGCTGTCAATATTTAACACATCGGACACGCCTCGCATGTTTCAGGAAACCCCTTTCCACAATTATAATTCCCTGCTCGACTATCGAGTTAAGATAAAGGATATGGTGTGCTGGGAAGCGCTTCGATCTGTTTTCTGTGATGCTCGTTTGCCTTCAAAGAGTTAGCCCTTCCCTGAAAAAAGATGAGCCCTAGATAGGACTGGTCTCTAGTAGATTTGAAATCACTAACAAATGGCAAGCCACAGTACTCGCATACGCAGATTTGAGGCTTATCGATATTGATAAAGGTCCTAGGATGGCCTAAAGGCCCACCACCACCATCACAAACTACCACTCGTTCGTGTGACCATTGCACAGGTTGTTTATGAATTAATTCCATAGCCGAATAGGGCGCTGGCTACAATCAATTAGCAAGAATAAGGTAAGTAAATTTATTGAGAGAGCAAGTGTTCAATCAATGGGAATCACTATTAGCAACAAGGTCATCACTCACTTGTAGCTCAAATATGGTCTGTTCAAATCTAGGTCCCGACATTGCTACAGATCGAGGGTTCTGACTTTTTGACCATAAATCCGCTTTATTGGGCGCTTGAGTCAAACTATTATTTCCATCGTATTTGGGGTCAATGACGAGCTGTGATTTTTGTTGCGATGTAGTGATTGAGGTATCGCTCACTAGTCCCTCTGGCTTTGGAATACTTTGAGATGAAATAAAACATGATTGTCTCAGCGACACTAAAGCTCTACAGCTGAGCTGTCTTACGGTGCTTGACCTCACTGACGATAGCATAGTTGTTAGTCCATGAATGTTTTACATGGCCTCCACCTTGCATGTTCGCGAATTCGCTTACCTAATCCTGAAGAGAACAAGAATTCCAGCTGATCAACATTCCGAATATCCCCATGTTTCTGATAATTTTAAAGCTACCAATTTGCCGGTTTAATTTCAAGAGATTAAACCCATTTCCCAAACGTTAGAATCACACATTCACAGTTAGCATTCCCACACCACTGCACAACAATAATTTACCACACAACGATGTCTGTTGTCAGTACTCCGGGCAATACGCCCAAGTCGATGTCTACAAGACTATTGACGATGAAATTCATGCAAAGAGCCAGTGCATCTCCTCTGTCATCGGTTTCTGATCAAACTGAACCGATGTCTAAGCGCCAGAAAAGAGAAAAAAGACAACCCTCGAGACAGGAAGCAGAAATGTTGGATGATAGGAAAGCTTTTCTCGAAGCTACAGTCCAGGAAGAAGAAAAAAAGCAAGCGGCTTTGGATAAGTTAGCCGCCGCATATGGTGATACAAGATGGGTATTGAATGATGCAGGTCAAACGCACCCACTACCTGTCGCATCAGTTCGTTTTGTACACACAGGCTATGCCAGTCTGGACGTTCTTCCGCCAGAGAACTTTGACACTGACAAGCCAGGAGAATGGCCAGCAACATTCGGCAGAAGAAGTTATGGGAGATTTAATAAAACATTAGAGGTTAGTTATCAAACGATTACAGAATACTTAAGCCATTAACTAAATGTAGAAATCCCAAAATCCTCTCTTTGAAGATTCAGAAGTTGAGTCTGAGACAAAAAACAAAGATGACCAGCAATCGACGGACTCTGAAAATACGAACAGTGATGATGAGGACCCTGCTAGTCAACTAATTCGAGCAACCCAGCGTGAGATGAAGAAAAATACTGAACACAAGCCCATGAAACGCCCATCTACGGTTGATTCGTTGCAATCAACTAAGAAGAGGCGCAAAGAAGAGGTAAATCTGAATAAGTTAACCTCTTTAAGTGGAAGACAAGAAATTACAACCAAATCCCAAATTGAATGCTTTTCATGTGGTGGTCCACATCGAAAAAGCGAATGCCCCAGAAGAAAAAGACCTTTTACGGATAGCAGTGAGGTATTCTCACGGAAAGTATCTAAATTACAATAATTTACCACAAACTCCTACTTTGGTGTCAACCCACTGAAAGTAGAAATAGAGAGAATCAGTCTAATTTATTTTAAATGGCCTGGTCATCTACTAAATACAGCTCAAGAAAGATGATGAAAATTATTAGTTAAGTTAGGCCTAAAGAAAGCTCATATTTGGCAATATAGAAGTTTACTTCTCTAAAATCGAGCTCTTAGGCCCAAGCACAAAATCAAATTACAATTTCATTGTTCCGGCAGAGGCATTATTGAAAAAAAACTTGATAGGGAGTAAGTATCGGATTCAGCTAAGAGCAAATGGATGTCTTAATATATATAGTACTATGAAAGAGAAAACGCAGAGCTAGCTGTACTCCAACTGTGTGAGAATAAGTCAGGTCAGGATACTCGCCTACCATTTGGTTCAATGGAGCAAGAGGGAATGATAGTTTATTGATGCTATATGTCCCGATCACTATTATTGCCTCTGATCTTTTCATTCAGCACTATGCACTAGGAGGGATAAATAACATGGAGTAATATTTGGAAACACCATAATCTGCGTAGGATTTCTATCTAATCTTTTAATTCGGTAGCGTTAACCATGAATCTCTTGGCGGGGCTTAAAGTGCTTTATTATGTATTTAGCTACGTAGAAAGCGCATCTTACAACTACCTTATTTAAAAGTTACATGAAGTAAAAGAATTTAGAAGCACTCAAACATTGGATTTTACTTGAGATACTAAAAATTAGTGATACTGGAGATACAGAACGTAGAATAAATCTCAGAAACTATCGGCGGTGTCTCTAACCAACCTCTTCCTTCCACTATAGAGTCTGCAGGGCCAAGATTCAGCGTTAACTTGCAGAGTGAACTTTCATCTTCAATAAGATTATGATACTGCCCAGCTCTCCAGACGGCACAATGTAGTAGGGCTATGCTATTCTACTGTAAACACACTGATAAGCCTTTCAGTTGTGGTTATGAGCTATGCGGAAGTCGTATTCCGGGGTGATGAGGAGTGAATGATGATATATTTTGGGGGGTGACAGAGAATAGACTTAAATAATATTATGCTGCAGGTACTCGAACAGAAAGTATAAGACTAAATATATAATTATATTTGTCGGTCGGTAATATACACGTGTACGCGTACACAATGGGTCTCGATGATGTGATGGTTCTTGTTCTATACATGCGCAAGCGTGTCTGCCACATGGGCGACCGGGCATACCGCACCAAGTCATGTGATGACTACCTACCAGGTGCCCACAATCTACTTTCGCCTTGGGGATTCTACACCGATGATGCGACAATAGTTTTTATTTTACTGCATCCAAAGGCTCTATCTAGACTCGCTTGCCAGTAGACTAGTGATATAAGCTATGGCTTTGAGCCGCGCGCGCGATGCCCTAACCTTGACTGTTTCATCGTCTCGTATCACGACACTTTCTGAAATTTCAGCATGACCTTTAGGAAAGAATTGGGGGGGGTACGAAAGGCAAAGGGTGAATTTCCAGAGGTGCCCGCAAGTCTGCAGAGCCCAGCTGGCCGGCCCCTTTGAACGCTTCAGAAGGGTCAGCATGTCTTCGCATCTCGTCCTGATGTCGGTATTGGGAGAGCTCCGCACCCGGTGGCCTTTGCGATTTTTCCCGGCTGCCGCACACCCGCACCTAGCATCTTTTCGTTGGCTGGAGAGGGGCGATGGTGAAGGGCAAAGCGCTCCTCTTCGTGTATGAGCGAATGAGGCCCTGTGAGGGGGGAGGTGTATGGGATGTAGACGAAGGAATACACTGCTAGTAGTGGTATGCTTTGCCAGCAGGCAGAGAGAGCCTGCGTATATTTAATATTATTAGACTGAGAGAGGACAATAAATTCAAATGAGCAATCATTTCAATGACCACAACCCCCCCTCTAATCAGTCTCCGGCCGCGACTGGCTACGAGATGCATCCCCACGACAATTTGAATGTGATGGGCTATCACCAAAACGATAAGAATAAAGTAAGCTGGCCGTAATACAGTCTATTTTCTAATTATCTAGGAAACGGTATCTATCTAGTCTGTAATCCTCTAGAGAGAATAATCCACAACCTGAAGACTATATGTATGTTCAAAATTTTTGCCCTTTGAGAAGAGTCTTTCTGTGACCTGAATTATTGAGACTCTTCGACAACTACCTAGAAGGCACTCGGTACACCTGTTATCCTCACGAACCTTCAGTATGTTTCCCGAAGGTTTACTGGAATTATTCAAAGATCCGTGGCCTCCAACAGCTCATGCGAAAATTCCCTTTCTGTCATAACCTACGCTAGCCAGCATAGGCTACAGGAGTCTTTCGGCTTAACAGCCGTCGCTTTCTCCTCACGCAGCGTCTTCTTGACTTACCCTCTACAATACGTTTTCTTACCCAACTACTCTTCGGGAAGACCATCTATTGACTTCCCAGCTCTTCATCAGCAGGACCCACGTCTAACATCGTCCGCAACTAGTTGCCTATTAGTCTCTTCCCAGAGAAGACCTGTCACTCCTTTGACCCATTTGTTGTCTTCACTTACCACCTAGAACTTAACTAAACCATATAACGCACCCCGTGGAACACCGTTCAACTCTCATTCTTGACATCCCACCAGCTCATCACGACATGGACCTTTACACAATATCAGAGAAAGAATACAGAAAAGACGACTCAATTTGGAAGAAGAGCACTGATACCTCGGATTTTATTTGCAAGCACCACTGTGAAGTTATGGTGGCTTTTTCTTCACCCCAAGTCAACCCTCATCCGTGATTACCCACCCAGGGGAACATCTCAAAACCCTGAGTCATCCATTCAATTTTCTCCGCGCGAAATGTAGTCTGAGGTGTCTCCTTCCCAAGTGGAGTAGGTGCCCAGGCTACTCAAACTATACCGGAGAACACCACCAGGAGGCGGACCACGGCACCTTCCATGGTCGTCTTCTTTTTATATTGTCAGCTGCGCTCTCGCAACCAAAGCCTTGACACGCACAAAGCTAAAATTGAAAAACTCTTTGCTAAAATTCAAAATTTAACGCCCGTCGGGATTGTATCCATCCGCTACATCATCTTGAAAACTTGTCCTGATCCCTCTCACACCCATGCCAGAGAACTATCTCCCAAATTCGTGCGCCACGCTTTTCTTCTTCTGTCGGGTGTAAATATCGGTGCGGGCGTGTATTTGGTGGTCAACTAGGGCCAGATAATAGCTGATGAAAGGTGTGGTCATTGAAACGAGGACGTGTTAAGTCTACTTGTAGACTTGATGAGACTTGGGTAGGAGTCGAACTCTTCGGGAGCGAAAATTTGACATGGCGGAGTATCTTGAATCATTACCTCGTGGGCCAACTTCTTTGGAATTGCAAAATTTAACTGAACTTGGTTCTGGGTGAAAATTTTCCTCCTAGGTTCGTGGGGGACACCTCACACAGGTGGTCCACAATTATCATTGCTACCATACTGTTAGTATTCATCACTTAACCTCTCACCAATCTTCTGGATAGATTTGAGCCCGTATCCGCATTAGTAATTGAGGGCCGAATAGTCCGAGACAGTTTATACTAGCCGGCGACTTATCAGTGATCGTATGATAGTATAAAATAGCACACGAAATATTCTACCAAAAATCACCCAAACCTCAGCTCACACAGTTGGAAATATCACTCAAATCAAGGTCCATAAACTAAAAAGAGACTTGAATTTGTCTAGCATGATCTATCCTTTTGCCTCATACTACCAGCCGGCCTCACTTTCGCACGTCTTCACTAGATTTCCTTGGCCAATATTATCCATACAAACAGTACATTTTCTGGGGCAATTATGCGTCTCATTGCCTACAAACTTGCATGCGCAAGTGGAAAAATGCCTATTTCTTGTTAGATTGTACCTGTAGGGTAACCGTTTGGGAAAATACGAGATTCTGGAGCTCATTAGGCACAGACTTTTGTCGGTCAGCCGGGACATTGAGGATTCAAGCAGGCAGCCTAAACTATTCGTATGCTTACAGCCGTTTGAGGATGGATCGGTAACCTCAACGCAGGTGTTTGGCGATGGTGGCTTCTCTTCACAGCCCGCGTCCCTCTGAGTGTGAATGCAACTATGCGTCATGATGGAGACTGGGTATGATAACTTCTTCGTAGGCGAACTGACCAGGCTCTGGACTACATGGCAGGATGGACTTTTTATGGGCGATGAAGTTGCAGGATGAGTCTGCTTGCCTGTATGATGTTCACATGAATCATTATTATCGGCGGCCGGAGCACCTATGCGTTCAGCATCGTGAGATTTGAATCTGTGAATGGCGAGGGGGTGAAGTACCATTAGGGTATAAATCTGCAGAGGCATAGTTTATCAGACATCCATCGTTGCTCAGCTGATGGTAGTACCGAAGAGTTTCAGTCTTTGCATCGTAGAAAGCATTTAGCCTTTGCGCATCGGGAGGCCCATCTACATCCTCGACTAAAACAACCACGGCCTTATGAGGGAATTGTATACTCGTAGACGTCATGGTTCGTGATCATCAACTGCTCTAGCATCGAAGAAATTAGGAGTCAGGATGCTCAAATTAATTACGCAATTTCCAGCTCATCCTGCTGGGTATCTGACCAGGTGAATTCGTAGAGTGGCCTCGTCGATCTCACTTCAGGAAAACTAGTAAAAATACCACCACCGGGCCTCACGACTAAATGAAATAGGCCGTCAAAGCTAAAGACCTGTCCGTGTCCGTAGATATATTTTACATCTAAATATTCTTCGGAGCGTGGTCTATCACGTCCGTGTAGCGCACGCGGTCAAACCGCTCAATCGTTCTTCTGCCGCCGCATGAGAGTATAATCTCAAGCTTTGTAGTACCATGAGTATGAGGTAATAACATTCGAGAGATGGTTTCAGGCAAACCCAAGTCTACAGCACCCAGATACTTGGTCTTTGAGCCCGCTTTAGGAGGGTCAGCTATGTCTTCGGAATTAGTCCTCATGTCAGCATTTGGAGAGCTCCGCACTCAGTGGTTTTGGAGCCTTTCCCTGCAGCTACACACCCCAAATAGCTATGGTTTTGTTGGACGGAGGGGAGATTGCGAGGGATTAATGACTCCTCTTAGTGTGTACTCAAACGAAGGCTTGTGGGAGTATTACTGCCGGAAAGGAGTTGCAGAGGAGACACTGGTTTGCGACGGCTGCATTGTGAATAGCTTTACCACACCACCAACAGGCCACAAGTCAAAATGATGGATTGGAGATGTATTTAGCGGGGATTGGGAGAAAGTGAATTTACATGAGGTGAGGGCCTAAATGTAGCCGAGATTCTAGAAAGCAGGTAAAGCAAGACAGGAAGATACGGTACAGGTTCGGTCCATGAGTTCCCTGAAGTGCCTGAGACCAGCCACTATAATCAAGGGCGCAATAGCCTATAGCCGTAACAAAGCAACTGATCAGTATCTTGATTAGAGACTGTTGCCATCACAACACTGTAATCATCGCAACGCACTAACCCTATTACTAGGTGCAACACAACATCACAGGGTTGGTCTTTGACACCATGATGGTTGACCAAACCCCTTCCAGACTGCTAGCACTCTGCGGTGCCCGTTGATTTCCTCCGTGCCCACTATTTTATCAACGGCATACAGTGAATTCTCGCTACCAACTAATGAGGGCCGTTGTGTGTCAGACGGTTTGTGAGGGCAGGAGATCAATCGGGTCGCGCCCTAGTAACTTTACCAAAAAATTGATCGAGTATACCTTTTGGTACATCTAGTTCACACTCATGAGCTGCAATTTCTTCATTCATTCATGATTTTGCCTGGGCTCATGAAAGCTTCTTCTTTTGTTGAGGGGCTTCAACATTTTGGAGGTTCAGCCCGACGGCATTGTCATGACTGACCTGAAGAGGGTACGGGTCTCTGGGAAGAAGGTGTACTTGAACATCAGGCTACCATACGTAGGTAGGAGAATAGACTTAGACAAAATAAGTGGTGAGAGATACTACCTTGCGGTAAGCTCGGCCACGGCTCCACCTTAGTCCGACCCACTTCCCCGTTATTCCATATCACGTGAACCTAGATTCTTCCACCCCGTAGTGGGATATTGAAAAGGTTTTGTCACGAGAGTAAGATAATACAGATGGTCATATGGGATATGCAGAGGAATGTATATCGTGGATACTATAAGTATAGAGTGATCAAGACGTGTTATGTACCAAGGATGTGGACACCTTGCCCTTGGCCAACTAGCTGAATAAGCAGCATTTCCTGACACGCCCCCATGCTGCGATATCATAGAGCCTCATTAACTTCCACAACACTTAAAAAGTATGACCCTTACATCTCTTCTTAAAGAGTTCAGTAGTCCTACAGAATAAAGTAAAATGAAACTACATTATGGCACAAGAGTACTCTTATCCTGGCCCCATCATAACCTGCTGTGTGACTTCTATAATATGAACGTCGCCCATACAATTCATTGACTGTTTAATGAGATGAACCTAACTCAGACGACAACTTTACAAACTGGTCCCTGGGTAACTGTTTTGTTAACATATCTGCAATCTGTTCAGCACCTGGTGTAAATGTGACTTTTAACCAATTTCTCATCACCATGTCATCTCGTATGTAGAAGTGCCTAATTTCAATGTGTTTAGCTCTTCGATGAAATTTGGTGGTTTTGGCAAGCTCTATTGCAGCCTGATTGTCGAGATATAGAAGTGGAGGTTTCGTTATTTTAACGTTTATATCTTGAGCAACTTTCTCCATCCAGGCGATTTCTTTGGCTCCTTCACTAGCAGACATGATCTCTGCTTCCATTCAGCTCTATGCTGTGCTTTTCTGACGGTTAGCGGACCAAGTAACTGCGCCCCCATTCCAAATGATTGTTTGCCCTTGGAAGGATTTCTTATCATTTTCGCTCCCCTATATTGTATCTGTCCATGCTGCCCAGATATTTGTCGTATGGGCAGATCTGTATCTAATCCCGAGCGACCTTGTACCGTTGAGGTATCTGAATAGATACTCTGCCATGCTTAAATGGTTTGAGTCAGGATCAGACATAAATCGTGCAAGTTGCCCTACGGCATATGATGTATCCGGCCTTGAACCATTGGATATATATAGGACAGTTCCAATAATTTGTCGATAGAGGCAGACGTCATCATATTTGAGCGATTGATGGATATCATCTTTTGTAGTTGGCTTTAGAACTATTCCTGCTGGAAGTGGGAGATCCTTAGGTATACTTTTCTCAATTTCCAGTCGCTAAATGAGTTTTGTTGTATACGCGGTTTGATGAATGCGAAGTTTGCGCTTTTGTCTATTTCTTTCCACCTGAATTCCGACGAAAGTGTCAACTGGTCCTAGCGCTTTGCAACTGTCACAGTTTAAGCATAGGTACTTGGGCAACCTTATGGTCAGAGGTAGTTTATTTTCAATCTATGGTGAACTACAGATTGAAAATAATAGTAAAAGTTACTTTGTACATGATTATTATCCAAGCCAATGACACAGTTTTATATCCATATCATTTCTCGTATCCCCTTATGGCGCCCCATTCTGGGAGGTGTTACAATATTGATATTGTCACTTTGTAAGACTCTGCTTCCATTGATAGGCCCTGCCTAGTTTCATGCTACGCCTGCTTTAGACAGCGCAGGCTACAGGCAATTACCGGCTTACAGGCCGTCATACTGTGCCTCATATAACATAGACCTTGCCATGGTGGCTATAATGCCCATCCATCTTTCAGCTACTCCGTTCATTGAGTGTTTGTATGGTGGACTTGGTTCAAACGTTATACCTACTTCTTTCAAGTAGTGTTGAAGGGCAGTACCAAATTCAGTCCTACCGTTGTCAGCCCTCATGTAGACAATTTTATTGCCAGATTGCAGCTCAGCTTCGGTCTTTATTTGCTTGAATGTGACTAGGACCTCGTTCATTTCCTTCGTCCTTAGTAACCTGATCCAGCACATCCTTGTAGCATCTTCTACCATGAGGAAGAAGAACCGATATCCTCTGACTGAAATGGATTGGATTCCTGAGATATCACAGTGAACTCGACGAAGAATAGTGTTTGAACGATTATCAGATTTCTTATTGAAGATTTCCTTCATCTTTCCTGCTAAACATGTTTCGCAAGAATTTGATCCAATCGGAATTGATCTTTTCTCACTAGGAACTTTTAGTCCAGTGTGTCCTATTTTCAGAATCTTATCAAAATATTTGATGTTAATATGGCCGATTCTTCTGTGCAAAATGTCCCACTCAGTCTCTGTTTAGTGCGGCATTTGTTGCTGAACTTCTGTAGCCGATGTTGCTTGAGGTATTGATTTTATTTTAACTTTGAAGACACCATCCTCTCCTTCTACTTCAAATGAGATTGAGCCGTTCCGTGTTATTTGACAATGGCTATCAGCAAACTTTACATCTAAACCCCTCTTATTGAAGGCCCGGACGGACAGAAGCCGCATTTGACCAAACTCAGGAATAAACCATACTTCTCTTAGGTCAATTATCTTGTCACTAGTCCTAAAAGATATATTGCCATGGTCTTCGCATTGAATAAATTTTCCATCTGCAATTTGGACAGACTTTGGACTGCTACATCTTTTGAGTGTAGGGAAGTCATCTCTCATACCACTAAAATGTTCTGTAGCTCCAGAGTCGATTATTGTGAGAATTTCTCTGGGCTTGGTAAGTAATGCGTGCTTTGTGACAGTTGGGAAAGCTGTTGCATTAGGGTTCAAAAGCCGTGTAAATTTTAGGAGTTTATGAATCCCGCTGGTGATCAAGCTCTGTATATTTACGGAGATTGTTTTATTTTGTGGGCTTGTACTTTTACTTGATATTTTGAATCAAGGTAGACTTTCATCCAGGTTTTTCTCTGAGCAAGCGGTGTGACTATGTTCAAGATGATAAGACAGGTAGGGTGAATCATTTTCATTAATATTTCTAACTTGGACATAATGAGCATCAAAATCTCCCCTAGCTTATTTCATTCCCTTGGCCGCTCTGCTTTTGGATTGCTTAAGGCGACAATCTCGTTCTATATGACCTTTTCTACCACAAAAATAACACTCCTTTTCATCTGTTGCCATTCCTCTTTGCTTTCCTTTTCGAATGAGCTCTCCTTGAGCTTGATCACGACGATTAAAGTGCGTTAAAATACGTCCCCTTCGATATGTACCACGTCCTCTTTTCTATTGCTGCTGCGTACAAGGTTTGTAACTTGTGGTTGAGGCGGCTGAGCATAAGAGATGTTGGACTCGCAAGATTGAAGATAGGTAATCTTGTCTGCGAGACTTCTTCCCTTGTTTAGAATGTGTGATCGAGCCATTGACAGAATCAAGTTTTCTTTGGGGAGAGATGCAATTAGCTGCTCCTTGACATCCTCCTCGTTGATCGATCTAGAAGTCATTGATAGTTTGGCCCGAAGATTATTCAGACGTAGGACAAGGGATTGAATTGTGTCTACTCTCGGATCAAGCTTCATTGAGGCGAACTTGTACCTCAATTCTGCAATGGTTGTTGGATCTTTATTTGGGTCCATTTGGAGGAGGGAATTCCATAACCAGGGAGGATCGATGTTCCCCAGGAACCCGAGCGACTGCTCCATCAGTTGTGTCTCGATAGAGTTAGATATAATTACTTGAGTGTCGCGAGCTTTGGACGACCATTTCTCTTCCTGTACTCGAAATTAGTTGTCATTGGTATCGACTTCATTATGTGGTGCGCTTGAAGAAATTGATCGAGTATTTGGACGTGAAGCATGCACATAGTCGTTAGCAATGGGTCTCCTCCATGTACCATCAGCGATACTTAAAACGCCTGCGTTTATCGAGGCAATCCCGCAAGTAATCCGCCACTCTGTGTAAGTTCCAAGGCCCAGGATCACAATGTTTCTCCACTTAGATTTGTATAGTGGAAGACCATCGTGATTGCGTGTGCCTCTTAATTCTGCGGTGAGTGAAGACATTGTTGTTGATTGTTCAAAAACGGAAGCCGATGAATTATTAAACACCGGTCTCATAAACTGTTGAGATATTTAAAAGGAAATTTCACGAGAGTAAGATAATACAAATGGTAATATGAGATATCTAGAGGAGTGTATATTATGGTACTACAAGTATGGAGTGATAAAGATGTGTTATGTACTAAGGTTGTGGATACCTTTCACTTGACCAACTATCTGATTAAGCTGCATTTCCTGAAAAAGCACCTACCAGCCTTTCTTGTTGTATGCATGGAGCCGTGAGGGCGTGATTGCACAAAGCAGGAATCACTTGTAATAGTTAGATAGCTGAATACACATTAAATGATGAAACAAAAATTTCAGACTCTTGTAGCTGTTAGTCATATGAAGTGGGAGTTGTTGAATCTTTACATACGTTTATTCACGATACTGTCGTTCCTGGTGTGTTGCGAAGATGGAATTAATGTAGACCTGACAGAAACAAGTCTATTATCTGACTAGATCTTGACCATTACCATGATTTTTCAATTCATGGCCGCTTTCTTCGCATCTCGTTCTGCAGGGTTGTATCTGTATATTTGTTGGCATCACGTATCAATCGTATTGAGGATGGAAGAAAATTTTAATGGATAAGACTTACTTCAGGAGCTTTTCGATAAGGTCTACATGTGTCATGACCATACGCCGACAGCAGTAGCGTTTGCACCCAAGTTGATCCATGGCATCACTAGAGGTATCTCAGTTTTGGTTGCTTTTTGTAATGGGTTTCCAATACAGACCCGTCAGATACTTGAGCGTCGATCAGCTTCAAGTAACGCTCCCATAAATCCCCTATCACCTAAATCAAGTTTAAGCGGACACACAACGCTTTAGGGTCGCTGAAATCATACCTTTCCACATGAAAAACATCTCACTGGAATAATCATTTTGCCAGATGAAAAGATTAAGCTTTATGAATATTTTTTCCGGTTACAGATGTTCGATTTTTTATTTATCATATGAGTATAAGGATACTCGGATGCTGAATAAAAGCTGTCGTCTCTTGTGGGGAATTAAAGAAGAGAAATAAAGATGCTTGACCTCGTGTGGGTGCTTGATTTATATTTAAAGGTATTGATCAGTTTGAATTATATTCAAAGAACAAATACCTGAGTTATAATTTAGAAGACTGGTGAAGAGTGAACAAAAGAAGGATGCTGGTGGGAATAAGGTAGTTGATCTTTAACAAGTTATAACGAAGTAATGAATTAGTAGCGTGAGAAAAGGCCCAGCTTTTAAATATGCTAGAGTGGTCTATGCACTGAGTCTTGGCAGATCATATGATTTGTCTGTTTCTATTTCTTAACATGTGACCGCCTACTTTTTTTTTTAATTGTCCTGTATGAGGCGGCGGACCTCGACATCCCCACTCTGGCATCAGATGGATACTCGGCACGCCCGAGGGCGCCCTCGCCTTCGGAAAATGGGCCGAGCAGACAAAATTCTATGACGGGGTCCAACGAGCCCATTAAATCCCCCCTGGGAATGAAGGGATTTGGTGGTGAAATAATGTTGGATAGAAGGACTCACAATCTCTTCTTTCTTATCGTTATCTTAATTCATTGTACAGCCTATGAGCATAATGTCAAACTACTTGTAAATCATATGTAAAGTTCCTGGTAGAGGGAAATTTGCTACCTAAAAGTTAGAAAGCAGAGTGGCGGTCAGTTTTTTTTTTTTTGTCCTAAGCTAAAGCTACTTTTTCCACATTGGGTCGAGGACCGGTGGAGCCGGCAGGGTTCCCTGTAATCTTTCCTACAGCCTAACTCGTTCCAACTTCGCGAATCACTGCTAAATTATTATTAATTATTAATTCATTTTATTGTCCTGTGTGAGTCTATGACTTTGTAGGACATGCGGGTCCTCACTGCCTACAGGCCAAAGATACCTATGCTAGTAGTATATCCCCTCCTATGCCTCCCATACAGCTCCCCTCAAACAGTACCACCCCTCACAAGCCCTCATTCGATCATACACTTAGAGGAGCCCTTTGCCCTTCATTATCTCCCCTCTCCAGCCATCGAAACGATGGCCCTTTGCGGGTGTATGGCAGCCGGGGAAAAACGGCAAAAGCCCCTGGCTCCAGGGTCACCTAATACGGACATCAGGACTAGATCCGAAGACAAAGTGACCCTGTGAAGCGTTCGAAGAGGCCGGACAGCTAGGCGCTGCATATTTGTGGGCACCTCAGAAAATTCACCCTCTGCCTTTCTCGCCTCCTTCCAACTCCTACCCGAAGGTCGTGCTGAAATGCCAGAAAAATCTTGACAGAGCGTGATTGCTGTGTGTTAGCTTAGACCAACTTCTTTTGTTCCGTCCAGGGCGCTGGGGAGTGCCGTTGAATCATCGACAAAAGAAGCCCTCCTGGCTAATTAGCCGAAATCTCAACCTTGGCGCTTACAAACATTACAAAGTTGAAAAGCTCTCGAAAATGTCAGTCCCAGCGTGCTTTCCAGAGACTTCGTCCCCCTCTCGCTCCACATCTCAGGCGCCTTTCCCTCCTCAAGATGTATAACCCCATCAGAGCATCAGTCCCAAATAAACCATGAGCCGAGCTTTGTATATTATGACTTAATTTCCTCCTTGCGGGTATACGTAGCGTCGTAAATTTGTAGCGGGTGATGGCCGGTAATTAATGGGGCAAGCTCCTGTTTGCAACTGGAGCAACTTCTCTATTGGTCGTTGAGGCGAGATGATGCGTGGTTAAAAAGAGATTGAGGACTCTGATGAAAATGGTAAGAAAGGCATTAACGAGAAGTTGTCAAATGGATATATGTTTGAGGTTGCTTTCGACTTCGATTCGGATCCGATTCTTCTTGACTATCCCAGATATGCAGAGAATATTGAGCAATTATACCGGCACTACCGGAAGGTGAAGAATTCGTCTTTGCCGGCGCAAGCGTTGTTTTTTATGTGCTGTATTAACTTGACATATATTCAGCCTGTTTCTCTAAAGCATGATCAGAGTTTGACCTACATATTAAGCGAATATTTTAGCCTCAAAAATACTTGCATATTAAGGAAAAAAAGAATTCCTCAATCGTTGAGGGTTGTAGAGCGCATTTATTCAAGTAATCACTGAAGTGAGACTAAGTACATAAATTGGAGTTACATTTGTATCATCAATGTGGCATGCTTGATAGACCCAGGTATTCCAACTTCTAACATCGCCGTCTATATGTACCGCACGATGATTTGTCCAAGTTCGCCTGCTAAAACAACTATCTAGATCACTATCTGTGAGTACCCATTGAGGGTTAGTGTTAAATTTTTGCCATTCCGAGTATTTTTTGTTATGTCTAAACAAGAGAGTCGCGAGATATGGGTTCGAATCCTGTGAGATTAGAGCCAGCAGCTTTCTGTCTCAAGTGGGGTAGATGTCCAAGCAATCCTGACTTGCTTTACAGACTAGTTTTGGTTGCGTACTACTGCACTATCTTGCCACGGCCGAATTCCAGGTCTAGTCAGCAATCTGACAAATTGAGTCGTGATGCGCTGAAATTTTCTTCGATTTGAAATTTCCTTCTCAAACATCAAAATCTGACACATTTGGAGTGTATTAATCTAGAGCACACTTAATTATCTGGCCTGAACCCTTTTGAGCCCACCCCAAACGTCTGCATGGCAGATTTTTGCACCACAATTCATCTCCTGCAGATATTCATAATGTCTCAGGCGTGAGTTTAGGGGACCAGTTGAAGACAGGAAGTGAGACGACGATAGGTTTGACCATTAGGAACGGGTTTTACCACGTCGTAGGTGTAGATTTGATGGGTCTTTGGTTGGAATCGATTTTGTTGAGCATGAGGAATGAATGTGGTAGGAAGTAGTGAACCATTGCCTCATGAGCCACTTTTACATTGCGAAATATTACCGAATAAAGGCCTTGGCAAAACAATGCATTTCAAGGCTCATGGAGAACCACTCCACAATGTATGCATAAAACGGAAAATCCATACCTGAGGCATTTCATTCTCCAGGAAGCAACTTCTTTGAGTTTTTTTTTTTTTTTTTTTTTTTTTTAAATCATTTAATGTGTATGCAGCTATTAAGCTATGACACATGACCGGTACTATATATACATGTAGGATGACTCTTTTGACGTTAGAGACACTCATACTCTGGATTTCATTTGCAAATACCACTATGAGGTATGTTCGCTTACACAAACAGTCGACCCTCCTCCGTAAGTACCCACCAAAGGGAAATTTAAAACCTTTGATTATCCAAGCATGCTTTCATCATCCATGCATACCAGCGCCGCGAGAAATGTAGTTAAGTTTTGCCGGATTCGAACCAGCGGTCTCTTGTCTCGGGTGGGATATGTGTCCTAGCTATCCAGACCTTACTTGAGAAACCAGCCAAGATGATGTACCACCGCACCATCCAACCACGGCGGTGTTTAAAGTGTCGCCCGCACTCTCGCAACCGAAGTCTTGGTGCACGCACAAAGCTCAATTCGAAAACTCGTCAAAATTCTAAAATTCACGCCCGTCGAGATCGTTTCCATCCTCTGCATCATCTTGTGAACTTGTCCTAATCTCTCTCACGCCCATCCCAAAGAACTGTCTCCCAGGTTTGTGCGCCACGCTTTGCTTCCTCCGTCGGGTGTAAATATCGGCGTGGGCGTGTATGTGGTGGTGAATTGAGGCCAGAGAAAGTCGACGAGAGGTGTGATCATTGAAATAAGGATGTACTAAGTCGTACTTGCAAATTTGATGAGGTTTTGGTGGTGATTGATCTCGTCAGGTGTGAAAATTTGATTAGGTGGAGAGTCTTGAATCATTGCCTCATGGGCCAACTTGTTCGGTATTGCGAAATTTGACTGATCTTGGCTCTGGGAGAATATTTCACTCCCAGGTTCGTAGAGGGCACCGGGTACAGGTGTCAGTCTTGCCCTCCAAACTTCTTTGAGTTATATATCAAGGGAAAGAGCCTAAGCTGATATTTCCTATTCAAGTTACCTAAACTCCTTGTTTGGTACAGTCTTCTGACTCTTTGCGTGAGTAACTGAAGAGAGTTCAGGCTAGGAGATGACGAAATCTAATCAAACAAGACTTTAAGGAGGATTGTGATATAGAAGATTCCAAATTAAAGAATGTAATCATCCACAGATCTAGATTTGTACATTGTTTACAACTGGCCCGTGCCATCCACACACAACTCAATGCAATGCCGAATAATTTTATGTCACTACATCCACACCCAAAACCATGGTGCACTACAGTTGAAATTAGGCAGTTAAAGGCAGAAATACTTGCAATAAATTGTTACCTGAAAGCGTATATCCATGACAAGTCTCTTGTTTTTTGCATCAAATTTTAATTGCGTATGCAGCTATCTGGCTATGACATAATATCAAAGAAAGTACATAAAAGATGATTCAATATACAAGAAGAGCACTCATGCCTCGGATTTCATTTGCAAGTACCACTGCGAAGTTATGCCGGCTTTTTCTTCACCCCAAGTTAACCCTCATCCGTGAATACCCACCCAGGAGAACGTCAAAACACCCTGAGTTATCCAGACATGCCTCCGTCATCCATTAACTCTTCTCCGCACTAAATATGATCTGAGGCTTTTCGTTACCAAGTGGAGCAGGTGCCCAGGCTACTCAAACTATACCAGAGAACACCACCAGGAGGCGGACCACGGCAAATTGCATCGTTTGCGTGTTTTTATAGTGTCCGCTGCACTCGCTTAGTTTACATGAGTGGGTGAAATACCACTCTGGACAGAAGGTGCGATGATTATTATAATGTGGTCTAAAATAACCCTGATTCACACTGGTCTCACTGCTACTCAAGCTTCCAAATGCAGAGTAGGGCAACTTGCGTGCAAAAATATTATACGTGGACGATGAAGGCATGGTTGAATAACCAAAAATTGCAACCCTTTTCTTGAATGACTACTCACAGAGGGCCGACCGTTTATGTAAACAAGGAAACCACATGTTGGAATTTTCGTGTGAAATCTAGAATACTAACTCATCTGAAGTTAAAAAAACCATCTTCAGTGTATGC
Source organism: Blumeria hordei DH14 (assembly GCA_900239735.1). Classification (NCBI taxonomy): domain Eukaryota; kingdom Fungi; phylum Ascomycota; class Leotiomycetes; order Helotiales; family Erysiphaceae; genus Blumeria; species Blumeria hordei. The sequence goes on from OENG01000016.1 coordinate 5,107,717, forward strand.
AAGACACCAGTCATGTGTCATAGCTCTATAACTGCATACAAATTAAATGATTAAAAGATAGAGGCGCGTATATCCATCTGTATCTCCTTTCTTTGTGATATTCGAGGTGAACTTGATCCAATCCACCATTGCCGTATTGGGCGCTGAATACGCTACGGAAACTCAGCGAATGGCTCCTCCGTGACCATGATTAGGTGATGACTAGAGCGTCGACACAACCATCTGATCTGATCGTGGTTAGCTTCATGATGATGGCGCTAGGAGGTTGTGCTGAGAGATAAAGACAATATACACCGCGAAAGCGATTGGAATCTTCCTCAAAGTGAGGACGAAGGTGTTACTCTGACTAGGCTTGGCTGACTCTACAGCGATAGCTGGAGGTTTGTAGGGGACATCATTGAATGGTGTTCAGTTTTTTCCCCCTACAAAATTAAAGTTACATTGGGTAGAATATTCTACTCATAGGATCGTAGGGGACGCCGCTTCTAAATATCAATTCCTCGCGTTCTATCCATTTATTTCATGAGGTATTTAGAACTTGATTTGCAGGTGAGTTGCTAACGACGGTGATGGTGTAACAATTGGAAGAGAGAAATTTTTAAATAGCAACTCTTTTAGGACAGTGAAATATGATGAGTCTCACCAACTAATATTTCAAGGGCTGCTCAGGATATTGTACCATTGTTTTTCTCTACACAAATTTGGAATGATCATAATCTCCAATCACACCTCGATTGCTACAAAGGGTTGAAATTTATTAACATGTAATCGCACGTGACCCAATAATTAATTTGGCGGTTCAAGTGGGGTAACAAGTAAAATGTGAATTCCACTTTGCGTTTATTGCTACACAACATTGATAGGAGGGAAAAAGTTACTTTCATAATGGGAACTATATACATTGACACTAACCTTGGGTTAGATGATGAAACTGCTTCAGGCTCAGAGACTAAACCATACAAATCTTTAGCCTATGCTTACATTAAGGAGGGTGGAATTGAAGGTAAAACGTGTCTTGTTCGCGCTTCTAATCCAGCAACAGTGAGTGGTGATCCTGAAATCGATGAAGGACAAATTTGGAAGGAGCCTGCTAAGAGCGCCATCAAAAAAGCACAAAGCGCTCTAGACGCTCATAAGAAGAAACTTTTAAAACAACAACAGGTCGCCACACAGGAAGCTGAAAGAGAAACCACGCGATTAAAAAACCTTGAAGATGCGAAAAAAGTGGTCATCGAAGAAGACTCCTCGTTGCCGGAAGCTACAAAAATCACAATCCGCGACAAAAGTATTGTGTTAGGCGAGGGTGATACTAGAGGAGCCCGAGTCAAGGTATCTGGACGCATCCATAGATTACGAGAACAGAAGCAAGCTACTTTTCTCACGTTGATAGATGGATATGGTCATTTACAGTGCGTTCTGGTCGGCACTTTGACAAAAACTTATGATGCCCTTACTTTTGCTCAAGGCACGTCACTGATTGTATATGGAGAGATGCGTAAAGTTCCACTCGGCCAAACAGCACCAGACGGTAGAGAATTACATGTCGATTATTATAAGGTCATTGGAAGAAGCCCTTCTGATGCAGAAGCCATTACGAACAAAGTTTCTGCCCAGCAAGATCAATGGGAATCATCAATGCTGGATAACAGACACCTAGTGATTCGTGGAGACACTGCATCATCTGTTCTCAAAGTACGTTCAGCCGTAGAGTGGGCCTTTGCGAAAGCCTACAGGGAACTTTGTTTTACCAAGATATCTCCCCCAGCATTTGTCCAAACCCAAGTGGAAGGAGGCTCATCACTTTTTGAGCTTGATTACTATGGTGAAAAATCTTACCTGACACAATCTTCACAACTCTATCTTGAGACTGCCCTCCCAAGCTTGGGAAATGTTTACTGCATTGAGAAGTCTTTCCGGGCCGAAAAGTCACTAACTCGCAGACATTTATCGGAATATACTCATGTCGAGGCTGAATTAGATTTTATTGACTTTCAAGACTTATTAGATCATATTGAATATCTAATTAGCACAGTTATAAGTACAATTTTGGAAGATCCTGAAATTCATAGAATAATCAATCAACTTAACCCTGGCTTTGTAGTACCTAACAGACCATTCAAAAGAATGCGGTATGATGAAGCTATTAAATGGCTAAATGCACAAGACCCTCCAATTCTCAATGAAGAAGGAAATCCTCATGTGTTTGGGGACGATATTGCTGAGGCTGCAGAGAGAAGAATGACAGATATTATCAACTTACCAATTTTATTGACTCATTTTCCCACCGAAATAAAAGCTTTTTACATGAAAAAAGATGAATCTGATGCTCGTGTCACCGAAAGTGTAGATGTTCTTATGCCGGGTGTTGGGGAAATTATTGGAGGCTCTATGAGAATGGAAGGCTATGAAGAATTAATGGAAGCATACAAGCGAGAAGGTATCTCACCAAAGGAATATTATTGGTATACTGAACAGCGAAAGTAAGTTCTACTCCAATTTTTGGGATAACATTAGTACTAGGAGTAGATAACGCTAATAATATTTCTAGATACGGCACCTCTCCACATGGCGGATACGGTTTAGGACTTGAGCGGTTCGTTGCTTGGATCTGTAAGCAACATTCTGTACGTACTTGTTGCTTGTATCCGAGATTCATGGGTCGCTGCAAGCCATGAGGGCTGGTATCGTCAAATATTATCGCAGATAGGACAATTAGTGATATAAGGCTCATGTTCAAAAAATCATTATCCAAATGCAACCAATGTAGTTATGTTCCGCAATTCATACTGGTTCCCACGATTAAAGCTGCACTTCATGCCAAAACGTTCTTAAGAATCGTATGGCTAAACAAATCAAAATAGTGTTTTCCGAGTCAAAGTTTTGGATAATTTAAATCAAGTATTCCGGATGTGGAAACTCAAGATTATGCTTGCAAATTCTGTGCAATTACTTGATAGATCTGGCTGGCAGTGTCCTGTAAGCTTGCAAAATATGACCTAAAATTAGTGAAAGAACGATCTTGTCTTCAAAGTCAGAGTCAAGTTACATGGCTCGTTGCATAAAAGTACCACTCGTATTAATAGAAAAGACTATGGCTTTTTAATGGTAAGAATGCAAGGTTAATACCCTTGGCTTCTGGCCAGTAATCCATATGACTTGGTTAAGTCAAAGAATTAATAGGATAGTGGGCGGAAAAGCAACAAAGCGTAATTTTTCGGTATTCGAAGATTCGAATATCACTCTTTCCGATTATTCCCCCTCTTGGCCATTACCATGCTTGCATTCTCAGATTAAACCATGGGGAGGCATTCAAAAAAGTCCTGGTGAAGTATAATTTCCAAGTTTGATAACTGCCAACAGCGTAGATCGGACACCATCGTGTCCAGATTCAAGAGGCTTTGCCAAAACTTGTCCAGCATATGTACGGGTGAGACCCTTCTCCAAGGGAAGTTTCTAGCCCTAGCCAACAACGAGATGACTGACTTCGATCCTGTCAGATCAGTAAAGGATGGTGCCGAGACCAAACAACCCGACGAGCATGCCACCGAGGCGTCTAGCTCGAAGGAAAGAAAGTCAGGCGAGGCAAGTCGAGCGAGCCTACAGAGTCCAGTACGAATAAGTTTACCCTACCATTTCCAAAAGGTACAAACACCACTGTATTTTTCAATTTTAGCTATGTGCGTGTCAAGGCTTTGGTTGCGAGAGCGCAGCTGACAATATAAAAAGAAGACATGTCTGGATAACCCAGGGTTTTTGAGACGTTCTCCTGGGTGGGTATTCACGGATGAGAGTTGACTTGGGGTGAAGAAAAAGTCACCATAACTTCGCAGTGGTACTTGCAAATGAGATCCGAGGCATGAGTGCTCTTCTTGTATATTGAGTCATCTTTCCTATATATTTTCTCTGATATTGTGTCATAGCTAGATAGCTGCACACGCAATTAAAATCTGACCAAACAAAAATTGTGATTAGAGAGATCGATTGGGTATCAGGGTGATGAGATGTGAAAGCAGTGCACGAGCTATCTTTACATGCTTATAGACTAGTGGACAGGCACTGCGTTTTCAAGCAGAGGTATCCATCCTGGATCGAAAATTGAAATAAATCTCCTAGATCACATTATTATCCACTACAATTTAACAATAACCAATCTCTCCTAAATTTACAACTTAGTTTTCACACATTGAATCACAACTGTCTCTAAGTCTCACTCAAGAACATTTCCAGTGCTCATCATTTATTACATCTCGACCTATTTCAAGTGAGGGATTCGCTGTCTATCGCTCACAGTAGCTAACCTAGTTATTTCTAGGCCATCTGGCCCCTCATAGATTGTAAGTAGGTGTATTTTGCCCTAGTCACTGTATCGGCCAAGAGATGGGGATACAGCTATAGCTGTGGCCCGGTAGACCTTAAAAATAAATAAATAAAATAGGGGAGGGATAGAAGTCAGTCAATTTTCTTGAGGTAGTTATCATATTACCTTTAACATCTACATTCAAGTTTTTTTAATTTCAATTTTTTCATCGATCCGTGAGAGTATAATGTAGCGTGTTTGCTCATTTTGATAAGATTGCGCTGGATAATATATTTAGTTTTTATGGCACTATCGAAATTGGATATATTGGACAGGGATAGGACATCTATAGATATCGTGCTCTTGTCGCCTCTCAAATATTAAGCTGCTTTCAACTGTATTCACGAAACCCTTACCTACTCTGCGTTAATGGAACCTTAAACATAGATCTGGACTCCTAGTTAGTGCCTTTAAGTCCGCAATCGGTCCTAGATTGCCTATCTCTCCAAAAATTTGGGTCCTTACTTCGGATTTCGAATTTCTGTGAAATTGGGGGCTGTGGCCAACATCAAATCGCGCGAGGCTTAGCAGCGATGAAACACTGTCACAGGACGACAAAGACTTCGGGTACCCTTATTTATTAGTCTAACACAATCGCTGCTCTAACACTAAATCCTAATTCTGGAGCAAGGCACGCATTAAGTCCTTAAAATACCGGAGGCCACAAAGGTGAGGCAGCTGACGATGTCAGTTAATACCAAAGTGTTAAGCTCCATTATTGAAGATCAAGTGGTGGTAGTTGCATAAGCTGGCGCACACGAATACACTGAGAGCGCGAACTTGGCCTATGGTCTAAATCCTTGAAGTGTTACAAATATAAAAGCTCAAGTCAAGATAATCATGAGACTTTTTACATTGGCAATTTAAGGACCGAACTTCAGAGATGAGGAGTCGACAGGGACTTAGCTCCAAGCTCGCATGAGACGAATAACTAGAGACAGAACTTTGATCCTCAGCGCCAGTTCTCAGCGATGGTTGAAGCAATAAGTTGTGATAGATGTTTGATTAAAACTGGAAATCATAAGAAGCGTGCATGTTGGAGACCCAAAAAGTAAAATCATCTCTCTTCGAGCCATCTTGATTTCCTACTATCGCACATGTACTGTGGACAAACAAATTTTGTTGTAGATTTACGCGGTGAAAATGAGTTGGGTTTGAATCAATGACTCCAGTCAGCTCTATTCGTCCCTTGCCCATAGTGCTCCTAGATTTCACTGTGAGTCTTTGAATTTAATGCATGTCCTTGAAATTTTTTAGCCATGGATTTTATTTGCAATGATCATCATGAAGTAAGTTTGTATGTAAAATGAAGTTAACACCTTAACATAGTTATCCTGAAATTGGTGTTTGAAACTTGTTGATTTCTCAAATATGCCTTCATCTCCCTATGCATGACAAGCAAGCGAAATTTGAACGGTACTGGTTTGATTCGAGGCAGCGATCTCCCACTTGAAGTGAAGTAGATATCTGCCACAACGGGCTGGCCAGCCGTTTCGAACGTTTCTGATGGGTAGCTATCTCTTCAGATTTAGTCCTGATATGGGAAGTAGGAGAGTTCCCCACCCAGCGGATTTTGAGAAATTTATCTGAAGCTATACACCCGCGAATGACCATCATTTCGATGACTGGCGACGAGTGACAGCGACGGTATAACGGTTCTCTTTAGTGTGTACGCTGATGAAGAGCTGTTGGGATATGTCAGCTGGAAAAAAGCAGTGAGGCTATCATTGGAGGGTACACTACCCGAAGTATAGATACTGTTGATCTGTAGGCAGGAGGAACCTGTATGTGCCCACATGGTTATAGGATCATTCTAATAATAAACATGATAATTAAGTATTACATATCTGTTCCAGCCTGAGTATAGAGCTTAGCTACACCTGTCGTGTAAAAAATTGGTGGATCAATAGATATTTGGACTTTTCTAATTTTATCGGGCATTACTTCGCACCGTTAGATAGTCCGGTTCTACTCTTCCCTGACACAAACAGTAGATGTCAATTGCAGTAGTTATGAGCTATCAGTCAGAGTGTATCGTCTTTAAGAGGCTTAAAAACTACTAATCATCGTTTCAATTGTAGTATGGAGTGACCATCGTGTCTCGGTACAGGTTCCTTGACGCAATATACCCTGCCCACCTCATGGTCCCCAATTATTTACACTAAGACCGTGTCCAGGAATTTTTCGTCAGTATATTTTATTGCTCGCTAAGAGGACCGTCATCCTCGACTGTTGTAATGGAGTAGATCGCTTATATTGATTACCCTGTATCTTCATGCGTTGGTGTTTAATTATGGTCGCACCCCGAATCGTCCAATCTAAACTCCAAGGGACTGCTATCCCAAGATTTTCTGTTTCTCATAGCGCATATGATCACTCGAATAAGAATTTTTAGACTATTGGAAGCTAGTTGCCACTCTACAAGCTTCTTCCATCTGATCTTGTCAGAGTTTTATTTCGTCATACTCCCTTTGGATGGCAGCCGGGATACAGGTATGAGTACTCGTAACTTTTGATGTTTGGGCAACCGAGATCAGACTGATCATGCGGACACAAATCTCTGCAAACTATCAGAGGAAAGAAGATTAAAAGAACTCTGTCATTCCTAAAGAAGGGTGTCCGGTTAGGACGTGCTTCTGCTTTGCGTTTTCCCACCCCTGATCTAATGATCGTTTGTAGCTTAGCGTCAGCCTGAAATGAAGGAATACCATTTTGGGATCCCCGTCCCCTCCCCCCCGTCCCACTTACCACTTATCCCTTTCTAAACACATCTTACACCTCCCGCTACCGCATCCATAATCACCGTATTTTCGACCATTTCTCGCATCATTTCCCTAAATTCTACCACTTATTTTTGGTTGTTTCAAAACTACTGTCACATTCATTTTCAGGGCAGATTTAGTTTGCTATGAGAGAAATTGCTATCGAGCCTACAATTACTTTCCTCTGAAGCATACTTTTATATTCACTATTCTTCTCGGTTTCAATATCTTTAAATTTGCGTATCAAAGATTACGCACAAACTCGCCTTGAAAAATAAAACTTCTCACTATTAAGCTTGCTTAACTCAGTTAGCCTTGGTTTTCGACTCTGCGGGAGTCACACAAGTCCTAATAATATTTACCCCTATTAATCAACTATAAGACTTTTCTTTCATCTGAAATTTTGATTTAGAGATAGGCAACTAAATAGCTTCCAGAGGAATAATTTTTGGTTCGTTCAAATTTTGTGTGGTACAGGTTGTTCTGAACACTCTATAGTTTATCTATCGCGGATAGATTGGCATTTCACATCAATACCGGTGATTAAATCTTCAATTATTAAAGGCAGCGCTTTTCAGTCATTTCAAACAGTCAAAATGCATGAAAAATCAACTAATAAACACAATTCAACTGGTATCGCGATGACGAACGCATTCCCGGAACATGTATCGAAATCATCAGAGGGTTCTAGAGAAATATCACATAGAACATATCCATCAAATCAATTTCCCGTTGGTGGGTATGGAGATCGCCATCCAAGGAGAGCCAATATTCCATCAATAAATACGCAACCTATTCACCAACTCCAACAGAATGATATGCCAACCCCCGGTACGGCTTTTGATATGAATTATACACCATTGCTGCCTTCACAGCTTCTTCTAGGATCTCCCTTCCAGTCTGGTACGTCTCAGTTCCAAAATTACGCTTCTTTTCAACAACAGAATACACCACCTCAAAATAACCAACATTCAGAATTGAATTCACAGTTACAACAAATCTCGCCTCAGATTTATCAATCACTTGTTTCTCCCTCAGTTTATGGTGCCCCTCAATTTTACAGTCCTCAGTCTCCTTCGATTAGCTTTGAGAACCTTGGAAATCATATGCAACATATGCAAATTCAGCCTCTATCACCTGTAACAATGTCACCTGGGCTGGCCTCTGGGACGAGCAGGACAGTATATCTGGGTAATATCCCACCAGAAACTTCAGCGGAAGAAATATTAGGGCACGTCCGTAGCGGACAGATCGAGTCCGTACGACTACTTCCCGACAAGAACTGCGCTTTCATTTCGTTCCTTGATGGTAGTGCAGCTACTCATTTCCATTCCGACGCCATACTCAAGAAGCTTTCCATTAGGGGTCAAGATATTAAGATTGGTTGGGGAAAGCCTTCTCAGGTTCCTACCTCGGTGCAGTTGGCCGTGCAACAGTCGGGTGCTTCAAGGAACGTCTATCTCGGTAACTTAGACGAGGGTGTCACTGAAGACGAGCTACGCGAAGATCTATGCAAGTACGGTGCTATAGATACTGTGAAAATCGTTAAGGAAAAATCGATTGGGTTCGTACACTTTCTTTCCATCAGCAACGCCATGAAGGCAGTTTCCCAACTTCCACAAGAGCCAAAGTGGCAATCCCCACGCCGCGTTTACTACGGTAAGGATAGATGTGCATACGTCTCCAAAACTCAACAGCAAAATGCAGCTCAGTATCTTGGTATTGCGCCAGGCTACGCACACGTATTAAATGGTGCGGATCGTGACTTAATATCAAGTGCCTTGGCACAGCAATCTGTTGCTGCGGCAGCTGTTGCCACAGCTACTGGTGGAATGAATAACTTGGGTAATCGTACGGTCTACTTGGGGAACATTCATCCAGAAACTAGTATAGAAGAAATTTGCAACGTTGTTAGAGGCGGCCTTCTTCACCACATTCGCTATATACCCGACAAGCATATTTGCTTTGTCACCTTTATCGATCCTACATCAGCGGCGTCATTTTATGCGTTGAGTAATTTGCAAGGCTTGATGATACATAATCGCAGGTTAAAAACCGGATGGGGTAAGCATTCTGGGGCTCTTCCAGCTGCAATAGCTCTTGCAGTTAGTGGTGGTGCTTCTAGAAATGTATACATTGGGAACCTGGACGAGACCTGGAGTGAGGAAAGATTGCGACAAGACTTTTCCGAATATGGTGAAATTGAACTTGTAAATACTTTAAGGGAGAAAAGCTGCGCATTCGTTAATTTCACCAATATAGCAAATGCTATTAAGGCTATTGAAGCTATACGAGGTAAAGAAGACTATCGAAGATTTAAGGTAAACTTCGGGAAAGATCGATGTGGAAATCCTCCTCGTCAGCTTCAAACTCAACCCTCGTCGCGCAGTGATGGAGTCAGCTCCCCGACGCCTGATAGTGGAGGCATTCAACCCCCAAGTCAGAATGGGTCCTCACCCACTGAGTCGTCTGTCACTAATGGCACCCAAAGATACTCTTCAGTACTCACTCCTTCGACCATTATTAATACAGGGAACAATAATCCGCTCACAATATACTTGAATCAGGTCCAGCAGCACCAGTCTCAACAGCCTCTGCTAGATCCTTATCATGCAGCTCAGCTTCAGCACCAACAGCATCACAATGGATTCTTTAATCACCACAACAATTTATACGGCATATCTCACTCCCCCAATTCCCTAGATGGCCTTGACGTAGCTCAACATGCATCTTATCAGCCGAGTCATCAGCAATCTTCTGCGACTAGCCATGGGAATTGCTACCAAAACTCCATATCAGGAGCGCCGACAATGAATGGACTTCTTGCACCAGCTAGGAGTCAACACTCTCGTGCGGTCTCCCTACCAGTATTTGCCCAACAGGTCAATGGACAGATGGCAGATGTTGGTATGAATGGACATACAAGTGTAAAAAGCGATAGAAGAAACCATCACTACCAAAACTCATTTTCAGGTGCAGTTGGTAACGGATCCTATAAAAATGAGGCATACGGGCTTTCAATTCCAGAATCTAGTGTAGGTTCTTTAAATGGCTGGGTAGAGGAAGAGATTGTACGCAACTAGATGGTCATTGCTATCAACATGATAATATTTTCAAAGCAATGCTTTTTGACTGTTCAGGGGAGGCTTGGTGATTGGATATATATTTATGGAAAAATATTGTAATATCTACTTTTTACGCGTGTTTCTAAGTTGATTTCCTGCATACATTTCAAAAAGTATGTCTTTTTTTTGCACCAGCCAATTTCGATTACACCCATCACCAAGAAGCCTATCAGTCATGTATCTAATGCGTAGAACCTTTAAATTTCGGTAGCCTCCACCATCTACACAGTATACTGCAAATAGATCGTCCCAGACATCAATCACGTGTTGTCCTGGGGATCCCTGACAGTCAAGGCCGCTTCTTTTGCGGCTAAGCATTATGCCCTTTACACTCAACTGTCATGCGCACATGCCCTAGGTAATACCCTTTCTTAATGTCCAGCTTTTCTAGATCAGGCAAAGTCTAGCCCCACTAGACCTAATCCTTACTAGAGAGCCCCATTAACCAGCCTTGATTGTTTCAACCCGTCGTTCGCGTTTGGGTTCTATGGAATTTCTACACAACCCGGAAGGCCACTTGTGCTGGTCTTGGTACTGAAGTTCCATCAAGTACTCAGTGCGTCTCGCTACGTTTACCTGCCTCTGACACAAACGGGTCAAAAATGCTTGTTACAAGACGAGAACAGAGCACAAAAATCCTGGCTTTCGTCCCATGTCGTATTTCAACGGCCGGCAATATGTTGCAGGTACTTGGTCAGAAGGCAGGTTGCTAATGCCCATAGCTCAGATTTGATCATTCCCAAAGCTGGCGGATGAACGATTTCTAGATCGCACAAAGCGTTTGAAGAAGTAAAGACATGCTCTCGGATGGTAGACTGTAATTCCCGCGCTTCGCGTAGTCACAATGGAAGGGATGAAGGCTGAGCGAATTCTACGAGAGCTTTCATTGGCCGGGCATCGACCGACACCTCCCGAGTCGCTAGATGGAGGCAGATGTTCGTATTCAATGACTAGACTGGCTGATATTCATCGTCAGAACGGTCTGCTCTGATAGCACCATAGTGTCAGCTGATGCGCCATGCGCCCTGCCACCCATGAGATTTGCGTATCGACCCCTGCCTTTACGCGCCCTTTCGCTGCCGCCGCCGCCGCCGCGCCGGAGGCCTCTCGGTAAATGTGCGAGGATGGATAGGTGCACTCGTCGTATCCATACACCGACTTCGATGGCCACATTTTCTCTCCGGCCGTACGCACGCATGGCATCCTCGCTCGACCTCCTCGCGTAGCGAGTGGGCCGAGGTAACGGTAGTATAGAGGCTCAGGCGCAACTCTGCCACTCGCACGCGCGCGCGCGCGCGATAGTTGCATCCGGCGCCGCGGCGATGAGCAGTGGTTGGGAATAAGTCGTTGCGAGCCTGGCCGGGCCTCGTGCGCCATTGCTCGCGAATCCCCGCAGGCCTGATGAGCGTGTGCTGATGCATCGGCCACCGTTGCGCCCGCACCACGAACCCTAGAGCCCCGGCTCACGCTCTTATGCCAGCTTCATGGACCATGTAGTTGTTGTTGTTGTTTACTCCCTCACATGCCGCCATTACTCGGGCGCTCGTACGCACAATCTTATTCCAATCCACCACGATAAATAGGATGGCAAGCTCGTGGATTAGTGGAACTAGACATCGCCTAGATTCAGATCACTTATGGCTGTCTTCCTTAGAGTGAGGTTTGAGGTACACTTGGGTGTCAAGGATTTTAGAACCGACACGTTTCAGAGGCTAGCTTTAAATTACTTGATGGCTGATACGCCCGAGAACTTGATTTCTATAATGTGGCAAAGGTGTGATGCCTGAATTATTCATCGAGTTGAGCATCTCATTATTTCGCCCCTCTACCCCATCAAACTTAATGAGTGAAATGGTAATTCCTCCACCGATAGTCTAAAATACAAGGTGATAGACATGATATGGCTACACTAATATTGTGCGACACATAATATTTTTGCATCTGAATTCAATTGTTTATGCAGCTAGGTGGCTTTGACTCAATATCAAACAAAATGTACAGAAAAGATGACTCAATATACAAGAAAAGCACTTGTCCCTCGAATTTCAATTGCAAGAACTCCTGCGAAGTTATGGTGGCTTTTTCTTCACCCCACGTCAACCCTCAATCGTGAATACCCACCCAGAGAAACGTCTTAAAACCCTGAGTCATCCATTCACTTTTCTCCGCGCAAAATGTGGTCTAGGTCGTCTCCTTCCCAGGCGGAGTAGGTGTCCAGGCTGCTCAAGCTGTACCAGAGAATACCACTAGGAGGCAGACCACGGCACCTTCCATAGTTAGCTTGTAGTTAGAGTGTAAGCTACACTCTAGCAAGTGAAGTTTTTGCGCTCACAGAGCTCAATTTGTAAAACCCCTTGCCAATATTCAAAATTTCACGCCCGTCAAGATTGTATCTATCCTCTGTGTCATATCGAAACTTGTCCCAATCTCTCTCACGTCTTACCCAAAGAACTGTCTCCCATATTTGTGCGCCACGCTTTTCTTCCTCCAGTGGGTATAAATATCAGCATGGATGTATATTTGGTGATCAGGTGAAGCCAGAGAAATTCAACGAGAGGTGTAGTCACTGAAATGAAGAAGTAAGTCGTACTTGATAACTTGACTATTTTTGATGGGAACTGATGTTGGTGGAGTATCTTCAATCATCACCTCGCGGGCCAACTTCTCTGGCATGGCAAAATTTGACTGGACCTGGCTGTGAGAGGATCTTTCGCGGATAGGTTCGTAGAGGACAACACTGACAGATATCCAGCCAATCCTCTGTGGGACACACATGTTAGTACTAAGGCTTAGGTTTTCTACAGTCACTCTTATTCTCTCCTCAGCCGTGTATTCCCCTCATAGGTAATATATAAAATTTTGGCCACATAGGCATGTCCAAATCTTCAAATCAGACTAGAAGGCTGCTAGGTGTTTGGTCAAGTTTTGTAGTCTTTCAGTAAGAGACCTTCTATCTCCATTAGGCTAATTAGCCAGGAAATCAACCCGCTTCAGACATCAGCTTAAACGATGTCCCAAAATTCTAAACGGCATAAATAATAGCGTGATGATTTAAAAGAATTCAGCTTGTTCTGAAATAACGCGCAGATAAGTAGGCGGATAATGACTGATTCGACAAAGTATGGGGGATTTGGAACATCCTTTTCTTATTTCTTACAGTTATTAATAAAAATTTTGCTGAATCTATGAGTTCAGGTAGTGGATATTTCTTGCGGAAAATAATCACAAGCCTTTCTCTACTCTTTCGAAATGTTAATATTTGAACTAAGTTCAAACGTAATTCATCAGCCTTGTGGTACCATGAAGGCTAAGAAACCATCCACTGAGAAAGCTTAACACCAGGAGCCACTGAGCTTTTTCACTTGACGCGCTAGGGCAAGTTCCCGGGTTTCGGTTTGTTCTTTTCTAGGTAACACCTAGCTTAATCAAATAAATTGTATTTTTGTTCCATTGTTGATATTTCTGAGCCTCAAACTTTAATATGATCACAACATAGAAGTTGGTAGGAAAATCATCCATTTTCTCGAATACTGCAAGTTTTATGCCCAATGCTATCCTGACACTGGATTTGCTTCAAGTGCACGAGCTTGGTAGATTTCAACCTCTAGTTTTATCATTTCTGCGTTTACCGTAGCTATTTTTGGTATGATTTCTTCTACCATCTTTACGGAATCGGTTTGAGCGAGACGTAGTGCCTGAGGTGTTAGAATCCCAAACATACGGATTGAATTTCTGTTAATTAGAATGTCATCTGTTACACCTTTCTTCTCATTCATTTTATCAGGACAACCTTGGGGTTTTATACTAGGTTCTTTTGTGCCTGTATCGCGAGATTCCACATCAATTTTCAAGTCTGGTTGAATGGGGGCATCTACAGTAAATATCGAAGTGCCCTTTTTTTCATCCTTAGTGGTACTACACAACCGTAATGCTTGCATTCGTGTATCGTAGAGCTCCTCTCCATATCTTACACCTCTGTTCGCATTGAAATTAGCTTTAGAAATGTTTTGAAGCACCTAGAAGTTCTCAGTAAAATTCCGAGACCAAGGGAAGTGTAATATGTCCCTACTGAACCCTGAAGTTTACAAAGTGATTTCCGGAGATTTTCGTATTGATCAAGTAGGTCGAGGTAGTGCACGAGTAGAGAGTCTATTTTGTCTGACTTACTACGCAAGCTAACTGATTTCTGAAATGTTTCTTCGAAAGCCATTAGACGAATTTTGTTGGGATTAACAAAGCGTATTTGGGGGTACGTGTTTCGGGAATTCACGATTGAATATTGTAAAAATTGTAAACGATGATGAAGAGGCAGAGTACTTAATTGATCACTTGTTAGAGGATTCGATAGACGTGGGAGAATAATAATCTAGTAAAGGCTGTGCATATTACAATTTGAGTTGGAGTATTTCATCAAGTACGTCACCCAATTCTTTAGACGATAAGACTATACCAGTTTCCAACCAAAGCCTTTCCCATCATCGTTTTATTACCTACCGACCTGTTTACCTCCGGACTACATGCATGCATGCACGATACCGTCCACAAACTCACCCATTCTTTCATCTATAATTTAAGTATTAAATTCGCAATCATATGTTCTTAATCAACAGGATCCTCTGCTACCATTACCATTGCAACCATAATCTTCACCACCATCACTTTACAGACCAGTGCTGCATTTGATTTCTGCGTGATTTTAGAAAATTCCTTATGCTGTGGTCTTCAGCGCAGCTTGATCTCTCGTCAGTTGTTAACTCATTTCTCTAAACCCAGGAGAAGCAACAGACACTGATCACTCTACGGTTCTGTTAACTCCCAGGACCAGCCGTCTATGAAAACGATAGGCTAACAAAGAATTCTCAAATTATCCCATTCTCGCTGCGGGCCTTTGCGATAGTCTTTTCTTGCGACGACCAGCCTCTAAATCTCGGCCTTCGTCCTTGCGCTAATCCCCATTCACTAAGATTTTCACCTTCATCATTACCATCATCCTTCGCGCAACCTATCCTTCTTGCACCGAAAAGGAAGCCTTAAGCCCGCAGTCAATCGTGGAAGCCTTGACCAGACTGCCTTGATCCAGTTGTGTTATTCTATAGAGAGGACAAATCACCAAGCTATTGAATTGTGCTTACCATCTAAACGCTCCGATTAAAGTCTTCCTGCTCAGAGAAATTTGGAGGTTTACAGAATTGAACATAGATTTATAGCGGAAAAAATATTTGGCGGAGTATACTCTAGGAATATCACAGTATGGTGGTCGCAACTATAAAGTTGGTTTCTCTAGTAATTTCCATGTCCACCAGGATAACCAATTTCTACGGGTCTGGATCTAACCTTCAAGACTGATGCTGACTTTATGTCTCTTAGATGCGTTGTTGTTGGCGATGGTGCCGTTGGAAAAACTTGTCTTCTCATCAGCTATACAACAAATAAATTCCCCTCCGAATATGTCCCTACTGTCTTCGATAATTATGCTGTTACTGTTATGTAAGTTAATATGTCTTAAACTGCTAAGCGTGAACTCACTTCATCAGGATTGGCGATGAGCCATATACCCTTGGCCTATTCGACACTGCTGGTCAAGAAGATTACGATCGCTTACGGCCCCTTTCATACCCTCAAACTGATGTATTTCTCGTCTGTTTCTCTGTTACTTCACCCGCATCATTTGAAAATGTTCGCGAGAAATGGTTTCCTGAAGTCCATCATCACTGCCCTGGAGTCCCTTGCTTAATTGTTGGCACCCAAACAGATCTGAGAGATGATCTTAGCGTTCGAGAAAAGTTAAACAAACAGAAAATGCAACCAGTTAAGAGAGAAGATGGAGAGAGAATGGCTAAGGATTTGGGTGCAGTTAGATATGTGGAATGCAGCGCGTTGACACAGTATAAGTTGAAGGATGTATTCGATGAGGTAAGTGTCAATATTAGCAGACGACCATTTACACTGACCATGCGAACAGGCTATAGTGGCTGCACTAGAACCTCCCGCTCCAAAAAAGAAGCATCGAAACTGTCTAATCCTATGATACAGTTCTGAACTATTTTAGACATCGCTTTTGCATGCTCTACACCTCATACTTTTCACGTCGGGTGCTGAAAGTGTGCAGACTGAGCAACTATTGCGGGTCAAATTTATCTTGATGGATCGATACAGATCCTCTCTTTTTCGGCTTTTGGCGCTTATGGTAAGGGTTGGGTTACGGCTTACAAGTATACCTTCAAAATCTTTGATTCTCCTAGGGTTTGAATCTCAAGTCTGAGTAATGGCTCGAATATACGATATTTGCCGTTCGGCTTTTGTGTATGGTGTCTCTTGGACGTCAAAATTGTTGCGAGCGCACTCATCGCACGTGGAAAGAGACGAAAACAAGCACATTATTCTAAGTGGTATTCGAGGAATAGGTATAAAGTACTGAAAGAAGCGAGAAAAAACAGACGAATTTTGAGGAATAGGGATAGGAAGCAGCGGAAGGAAACTTTGAAGCTAAAACACGCTACTTTTGAGGCCACCATTTGAATGGATTTCCTTCAGTTATTTCTCTATAGGTCGTGGGGTTTCTTGAGATATAGATACATATGTCCGTTCATAAAGTGAATGTAGACTTTTTTATCAGTGAGTTCAGAATGGGGTAGACCAGTGGAAATGAAATTGGCGGATTGGATTGAACATTTTAGAGTCATCTACTTGATGCTTTGATTCTGAGACTCGGGACGAAGTATCCAAGATTAACCAGCATCGTTGGTAAATTTCGATTGCATTTTCACCAGCGCATGGGTGTACACGTTGTAGCGACAATCGATAGAAGTCTTTAGTGGGTCTGATTACTACACTACCTCAGTCATGGTCTATTTGACAAAAGTCGGCAAAAAGTGTATAATTAATGAGAATATTTAATTAGCAGGTTTTGTAAGTGTAGGTCAGAATGGAGCACTTGACAAAGTAGTACGGAACACGGTATTATTTCTGTGTGCCGCCGCTACGACGTTTCATTTTACCAAGGGGCGACGCCGCAGACCGCCCTACAAACCAGTGCATAGGTTTCCACTTGCTTCTCACCGAGGGTTGCCGTGTGAGTTAATTGAAGTAGAGGCACGAGTTTTCGAGTTATCACATAGTTGTGAGCAGGCCCCGCATGGTCGGATCGGAAACGGGAATGAGGATAGCGGCAGATTATTGCCACATGGGATGACTCGGCAGTAACTTGCACAGGCGCATGGTGAAGGCGCACAGATGATAGCAAGATAGCTGATGGGGGCCAGACTGGCGCTAAGTTTACTGACAGGGGGCAGTTAAAGGCAGGGAAGGGTCGTGCTTGTGTCCTCAGGCCCTCAGATCGGCTTTAGAAGCTCATGGCACGGGGATTAGATTAAATTTGACGATGGTCCAGGTACTTGCATCTGTAGTTATACAGGCTATATGTGAGTACCCACAAGTCATTTGATCAGGTCAGGGGAGTGTGAGGAAGCCGGCATGTACGGCTGGAAGCACAAAGATATCGGGATCCAGGTGCCCTCAGATACCGGACGCATGGTGCTACCATACCTGGCTCCAGCCAACAGGCCGGCGTCTACGCGTGTTTGACGAGGAAATGGAGATTTCTGCCAAGCTGTTGGGATGAGGGCGGGTGCGAGTGCTCATCAAGTTGGTTGTTGTAACCCTCAAACGCTTATCGTCGTAGTCGCGGCGATGACCTCAGCCCCACACGGGAGAACGTTGGTTTATGGGCCGCCAGCGCCAGAAGGCACTCTGCTGTGCCGGCGAACGTAGTGCGAGGGGAGAAGGGACGAATCAGGCGCACTCCTCCCAGCCCAACGCGGCGAGGCCTATCAAATCCTGTTAACGCTAGCTATTACCGACCAAAAAACGGCGTAGCCGCTCACAGCACGCGAACTGTCCACGCACCGACTAGGCCAGTCACGAGTAATGTAATGGGCGTGTGGCCGAGGGGCCGCCAAGTTTCGAGGCATGCGAGGTCCGCACTGGCAAAACTCCATGCTAACACGAGGTTCGAATCTTTCTGGGACTCGTGAGAGCAGAGAACCATCTAGGTTTCATCACCTGACGTGAAGAGCTGCAAGTCTACCAGTAATCCGCGCGAATGGTATGCACACATGTTGGGTAGCAGCCGACTGCTCCTAATCCTTTTTTCCCATACCACTGGCCATACTTGGACCACGATTCATGGCTTGCTTGCAAGTGGTGCAGACAAGCTAGATACGATGAAGTAGACTCGTATACGTCGCCGAGCCCTCGCAAGTAGCTGCGAGTGAATGAAGCCCTTCTTCGGCCTCTTCCTGCATCCTCCAACATGCCTTGCCGAGGTGCGGTGGACGGCAAGACAAACACTAAAAGAAATCGGTTCATGAATCTGCAAGGAGAAAGCCACTGTGGAAGAAGATGATGGCCCTCGGCGCTCCGAGGACTCTCTATTTTCTAGGCTCACTAGGAGTTCGACACGGCTTGGAGACTCTCGAGGCGGCAGCATGGAACGAAATCAGGACCTGATTCGGGTCGGGGCAGTATGTGCATGGCTGACTTCTCTTCAATGCCCATGGACATCTCAGGAAGTGGCCTCTACATTGCGACCGAGGAGTGAGCGCTCGCGAGAGAATGTGGTAGCAACGTGTGCGTGCGAATCAAGCGTCGGCGCAATTTGATCTCTACTGGAGAAGCAGAGACGGTCGCAACCCAAAGGACCACCTCCTCTAGCAATTTCATGCCGAATGACAGTTGCGCTATCATGACTCTTCGTGCGCATGCGGAGATCAGGAATGAAGGTTGGTGTGTTGTAGGGCCGGTGCAGATGACATGGGTCGGTTGAATGGGCGAGAGTCTCGCATTGAGGGCTATTAAAGCTTGTTGTCAGCCCGCTCCTCAATAGCTACTGGTCGTCTTCCATCGTACCTTGGGAGAAGATGCCGGCCATATACGAGCATCCAAAGATTCTTCCTCAGCGTCTAGAAGACGGTGGCAGGGATCCGAAATACACGCCGCTGCCCAGAGATGATGAGAATGGATCCGTTGAATGGTAGGCTTGGATGTGAAGCGTCGTCGGCGGGAAGGCGAATGGAGGGAGGGTTGGTGATGAAATTCCCTGGTGCCGCGCTAGGAGTCGTCACTAGGGCTGGCTAGCCAAACCCTCATTCGTTGCACCCTCCGTATCTTGGTATCTTCTCGGCCAAATGACTGCACAATGAAAACACCGGGAACAGGCTGGACAAACTACAGTCCACAAGCTCTAGACTCCCCTTCAAGTTAACTCTTGCGAGCTAGTCCGCAAAACATGCTCCCGCATCCATGGTTTGCTCCTCCGTGAGCAGATGTGGAAGACTCTTGCCCGAGTCTGGGTGGGAGAGGGCTATATTGCTTCTTTCTGGCCAATGCTCGTATGGCCGAGGATCCTCTGCCAGCCAGCAGACCATGCCAAACGAGAGGGCAATCC
The DNA here is from genome assembly GCA_900239735.1 of Blumeria hordei DH14. Taxonomy (NCBI): domain Eukaryota; kingdom Fungi; phylum Ascomycota; class Leotiomycetes; order Helotiales; family Erysiphaceae; genus Blumeria; species Blumeria hordei. The sequence continues at coordinate 5,127,406 of OENG01000016.1, forward strand.
GAAATGGTCACTAGTCCGTGCCCATGGCCCTCCATGCTTCTACGCCCTTCGCCGACCGTAGGGAGCAAAGACGGCTCGCAACGCGCGAACCCACCTCGAGCGCACGAGGTTTTCTAGCATCTAAGCGCAGGCCGGCTCGAGATCGTGGAAACAAATGACTCTACTGGTGGTGCACACCGACGAGACTGATGAGGCCTTCAACGCAGATCAGAAGGAGCAGTCACTTGATGGGGATAGCAGAGGCTGTCGGCTCTCCCAAGATTTGTACGCGCTGTTGGGGCTGGCGTGGTCACGTATCTCAGTGAGCGCGAACACGGCGCATAGGCTTGATGTCCGGAGCCGCTGGGTTCGGAGTATATTGGCCCACGCGCTGTGCGCCTTCACAACGCAGATGAAGACTGCCCGCTTAGGATTATCCTGCAACTACGAGCCTTCAGCTCCGCATTTACTAGATGACTGAACTGCGTCGCGTGCCTCCCAACTCAGCACACTTCTCAAGCAGGCCACGAGACTCTATCTGCGGCGGAAAAAGCACTGTCTTCGCGTGTGCTCCCGAAAGCTTCTCGTACTGCTTTTCATCACGAACCGCCCGCGTCGCCATCGGCATTGCTGACGTAATAGGTTCCTCCCACCGACACAACTGCGCCGTCTTGTTTATGCATCAGATTTTAAATGTGTCTGCGGCTACCTAGCTATGACACAATATCAGAGAAAATGTACAGAAAAGATGACTCAATAGACAAGAAGAGCACTCATGCCTCGGATTTCATTTGCAAGGACTGCTGCGAAGTTATGCCGGCTTTTTCTTCACCCCAAGTCAACCCTCATCCGTGAATACCCACCCAGGGGAACGTCAAAAACCCTGGGCTATCCAGACATGCCTCCATCTATTTACTTGAATCCGCGCGTAATGTGGTCTTAGGTGCCCAGCCTACTTAACTATACCGGAGAACACCCCATCGTTGACTTGTGTTTGTAGTGTCAGTTGCACTCTCGCAAGCGAAGTCTTGACACGCATAAAGCTAAAATTGAAAAATTCTTTCCAAAATTCCAAATTTCACGCTCATCAAGTTTATATCTTTCCTTTGCATCATCTTGTAATCTTGTCCTCATCCCAAAGAACTGTCTCCCAGATTTGTAGGCCACGCTTTGCTTCCTCCGTCGGATATGAAATCGGTGTGGGCGTGTATTTGGCGGCTAGCTGAGGCCAGAGATTAGTTGATGAGAGGTGTGGTCACTGAAACGAGGTTGTAATTGTAAACTTGATGAGACTTAGGTAGGAGTCGAGCTCGCTTGGAGTGAAAATTTGACTTGATGGAGTTCATTGAATGATGGCCTCGTGGGCCAACTTGTTTGGTATTGCGAAATTTGACTGAACTTGGCTCTGGGAGATAATTTCACTCCCACGTTCGTAGAGGACACCGCGTACAGGTGTCAGCCTTGCCCTCCTATGTGAGGCTAATGAACGACCAACCGACATATCCAATTCAGACTCACCACTAATTGCTGGCGGAATCCTTGCCAACGTGCAGCACACAACAGCATGGTTACATGTTCACCATCAATGAATTATCAACAAGTCAGGACTCGAAGCACTCGCCTTGCTGCAAGAATTAGAATGTCTAGCAATATGGCCATAAATACGCACAATTAATATCTCTCCACCATATTTTCAGCGACTCTTCATCTCCCCAGCCCAGACCAGCAGATGATATCAAACACAAGCTTAGTCGCTATGCCTCGGAGCAGAATCCTCTTCAACTGAAGGCAGAAAATAAGGATAGCCTCTCCAAGCGGCGGCGTGGGAGACCTCGATTTAGATTCTCGACGCCGCATCGAAAGCTGGTGTGATAACGCTCAGCTCCTCTGTCACGGCAAGATGCAGCCCGTAACCGGCCCGAAAAGTATCTTCACTACATCGCCCGACATCGAACTCCTCTCCCACCACTCGCGTGTGGCGGATTGAGGAAGAAAGGCAATGGACGCAAATTTCATCTCTTTTTACATGGGAGCTGTAGAGGGGTCAGGGGAAATATAGTAGCTGAGATAGTTATATTTTGGCCGTAGAAAGAAAGTTCGTTCGTGACCAAAGTAGTCTTGGAGTGTAAAATGGACAATGGAAAACAATTCCCATCCCTTCCTCACCTCTCCCCGTGCATTCGGACTTGGAGCCATGGTACTTGTGCACGGTGGACGATGCCCATTAATTGCGACCAGTGTTCCCTTGGCCTTCACTCGCAGCCCTACCACCACGAATCATGTGTGTAGGTTAGTTTACAGCCTACAAGCGGCAAGACCCAAAATTTCGAAATTCCAGGCCATCCAACGTTGCGGAAGATGTACATGAGTGGAAGGAATTGGGCCATGGTCTTGCGCCTGGCGCATGGCGTACCACTGCACCATTCGACCACCGAGCGCTTAGCATGTCTATGAGCCCTGCCGTACGTGCTGTGGATAGTGGCAGGCGTAAATACCATTGACACTGTCTATTGACCATAACAATATAGTGAGATAGCTAGATAAACTGCTAACACTTACTGAATCAAAAAAATTACATTACTAGCCCTTCATAGCCACGAAGCTGCAGAGGACTTCAATCCAACTCGCATCTCAACATATCGTCTCAGAAAAATTATTTGTATCCACCGGAGAATGCCAAGATACCACACGACCACAACACCATCCGTCTTCGCAACGTTAATTACTTAGCACGGACATTTGACCAGGTTGTCGTTGCGCCGGTGATTAGCCCGCATTGCACGAGATGGGCGCTAAGGTATGCAACGATTTTGAATTGGTGGCCATGGAAAAAGATGAACAAATCATCTTGGTATTCAAGTCTCATGCTCTGCTTTCACTTAATCTTCGCTTACAAGTCGTCACGGGAGCCATATTGCCATTATGGACTGGGAAAGTGGGTCGCAAGTCGTGTCAACCTATTTTTTTAATTCATAGTGTAATCAGCCATCTAGCCACGACAAAACCTTCTGGAGGCACTGGTTCTGCTTACGAATCCAAAAAAGAAGTCCCCGATAGCTGCGACTGTGGTTCGAACACAGGACCTGAAGATGTTACTAAGCTGCAATCTTCCGCTCTACCACTGAGCTACCGCAGCTTTGCTGTATTGTGTATGTCGCTGTGCTTAATATAAACCAAATATGAACCGTTTGGAACTTCAACAAGACTATTAAGAAGCTCAGTAAAACCTTGAATCACCTTGGCTTGTGGTAGCATCTCGAACTTCTTGTATAATTCATACAGGAAGCTTCTTCCACAAGGGAATTCGAGTTGAAAGAATCAACACCAGTGTCTCTGCCTGGTACTTTCTCTCAAAGATTCCTCCATGCACTCATGAGGAAGGACTTGACTCTATCTTTGCTACGACCTATCATTGCTCAGCCGTGTATGGGTACTACACACCGATCTTCACATCTTTTCCGGGATATATTTAGCTGGCCTCATTATTTACTCTAATTGAGAATTGAAGTCGCTAGAGTATCAATAGCAGTGGCTGGACTTGATGAGGCAGCCTAATATTAGGAAAATATAGGGAAACATGTATGGTGAGGCCAAGGCTTGAGCTTCCTCGACGTGGTAGTCAGGGAGAATGGAATGAATGTAGTTCAGCATGATAGATGCTTATTAGCTTTATGGACTCGATAGGCCTCACGCTCTCTTTTCTGATTCTTGTTCCAATCATAAATTCCTATTTCCGTCTATATGACGAGCTGTCGATGGTTTCTTCCAGATGATTATCTAGCTAGCCTGAACCCACCGGAGATATTTCGGCAATTTCTCAAGGCAAAGCTGTAGGACATGCCGCTTTCAAATTCTCAGCATGAAATTCTTCTAGTAGGAAAGTCATTCAAATAACTTGAGTCAGTCGATATCTCCAAGGCAAGTCCTCTATTTGAATCCTGAATTAGGCCCCTTCGGCATCATGGCCTTCTAGCCCTTCATAGTCATAGAATCAGTAGAGGCTTGAGTCTAATTCGATTATATCATCGCCTTCTACCAAGATGCTCTTCACATACTCTATCGGTCCCTGAATTTCCTGCAGCACTACTTGAACGAGGACTTTGGAATAGGATTAGATGATAGGAAAACATCCTTGGTTTTGCCCCATTCTTCCAATACGGCTCGAAGGCCTCTACAAACACTTCAAAACGGTAACTGTATCTAGAGATGTGGTTTTCATTTCCCTAACATCCTATCCAGAACCCCCACACTCATAGAGGGAGTATTGTGACGGTATTACAACTACTTCAGATTCATCCTTGAGAAGGGATCTATAATCAAATGAGGACTAATTGTGTCTATACAGCTCTAGATGCAATAGGGCGCTTTATTTCACGGCATGCTCAGATTATCAGAGGTAAGACATAATATCAAGACCTTAAATATTGCTCACTGTTTGCGGTTGAGTTCATGTCATAAAGTAGGTCACTATGAGCTCAAAAGCCAATCAAGATACCACGATTTCCCACGTCGAGCCAAGTCCTGCGCCCATGGAAGCTGTCGGTAGGGTCACTTATTCGGAATAATAGACGATCAGTGCTCCATTACTCCTGACTTGCGCAGACATTCAAATCTTAGAAAAGACGTAGATTTCTAGCACTCTAGCAGATTATCGCATCGCATCTTCGATCCCGCGAAGGGTAAACCTGTGCTAGAAACTTATCGAGTCTATGTCTACTCGCTTCAATTTAGTCGCGTATTTGGCACCTGGAAATGACTATTTCGACGGATTGTAAATATAACCCGAGTTTTCCTCTTGGCTGCGCCTGGCTGACTTTTACACGCCTCATGCTAATTGTTCTGATATTTCATCTTCTCTAGCACATTCATGCCGCAAGACCTCCACACTAGCAGTGTAAGCAGTGAGAATTCGGCCGCGGGGAGTCCGATAGCCTAGGCATGACAAAGCCATATACTTTTACTGGCGAAGGATCTAGAGACTGCCTCCATACACAGGAACTCCGCGCCAGCTCATCTACGCCACGTTTCGTCGTCAAAATTGACTGCATAGAATGCTTGATAGCCTCTACAGCAATCAGCTACCCAAATGATTTCCAGCGCGTTCGACCTATTTACAAAGAGCCAGGTCTGACTAGCATCGATGCCATAACCTTCTAAAATCTATTCATCCAACAGTCCTATACCGAAAAAGAAGGCGTTCTCTACAGGGCGCTATACGTTTATTTCCAAGAATGCTCCCCCTCGTTCTACCAGCGTGTTCATATGCATCCTAATACGCTGGATGAAATGAGACAGAGAGATAGGCTTCTAGGCCGTGGTACCTACCCTTCCGTCCACAGAGAATCAAATAGTTACGTTTGAATAACGTGATGGGAAGCTTCCGGATTTTTTGAAAGTATAGTCTGGAAGGCCTAGGTATCCACGATAGCGTGTCTATTCCTTATATAAGAAATTTCCCCCTAGACAATGGAGGCTTGTTTACACATCTCGTGGGGTTGAAACTGCCTTTTGCTCGGTCTTTAGAGACGGGGGTTCACGGCGATTAGTAAATCAACATCTCTAGACCCGAATCCTAGGGCAAGATGAAGACTAAACACCGGTCAGCGGCGTCCTTTGCGAACTTGGGAGCAAAATGCTTTCTCAGATTTGAATTCAGCCAAGTTTCAGAGTACTAAAGAGTTGAGCCACGATGCATTGGTCCATAATCACCTTCCGGACCAAATCGGTATTAAGCCCATGAATGGGATTTGTCCATTCTTATTTCAATGACTTTACTTCTCTTTTATTCGGTCAATGGCCTCCAAATCTGCTTCAAGCTTAGTGTACATACCCGCAAGTGATGAATCACGGCGTTAAAATCTAGCGAGGTATATAAAACGTTACCATAATTGCATGCAATATCTGAAGGGTGAAATGTCGCCATTTGAAAAAGAGATTGTCACATTAAAGTGTGTTGTGTGCGCAAAGACCTCATCCACAAATGTAGACAACATAATAATCACTTTCATGGTTGAATGGTGCAGTAGTAAAACATTTGGGCTGGTATGCCAAGTAGAATACAGATAGCTTGGATACCTATTTCACTAGGAACAGGAGATGGCTGGCTCTAATCTAGCATGGTTCCAACACTTTTCTTGCAGCTCTCATAAACAGAATCAAGAAGGCTTGCTCGGATAAGCAAAAGTCTTGAAACTTCCCTCTGGTGGCTTCTGACTGACAGAGGTCGAATTTTCTGCGCAGACAAACATATCTCATAATGGTACTTGTACACGACACTCGGAGCATGAGTGTCTCTAAAGGCTAAATAGTCACCCAACATGCGCACAGAAAACTGGTTACATACCACAGCTAGATGGCTGAATATAAGTTATTTGATAAAAAGAGCTACGAAATAACCCAAAATTCCCTACCCTATTAGTCACTGGAGTAAAATTGTACCAGTATGAAGTATTTTCTACCAATCAACCTCTGTGTCCACTCACCGAGATCCTTGGATAGTGCGAAAGGCTCAGCCGTTCGTCAATACGGCCAAATCTGAAGGCTGGGCCCGGACGTTAAAGCCGACAAGAGGGAGGAGGAAAGGGCTGTACTAGGTACTGATGGTTTTACACACTGGACTCTTCACCAAAAGATCGCGTGCGACTTGTGCAAGGCGATATTCTATAAATCAAATAATCTCATCGTTATTGGCGCCTGAATCTCGGCTCGACAGAAACTTTTACCTCTGGGTTCTATGAGGATATCACACATACGAGCTCAGCTTCTGTAACCTCAAGGTCAAATAGTCGGCCCCATGCACAGCGAGGTGTATTACGAGAATTGCGTGGAATGGTTGCTGATTGGCTTCAGTTCGCCATTAATGTGTCGCGAGCCTAGGAGTTAGCTTCACACACGAGGAAATATGCATGCATCTCTCTAACTTTATCCTTTGAAGTCATTTTGTAGTCTGCTGTATAGCTATGCAAATATAGATCGCGCCGGTAGTCAAACGTTCTTCTCTGATTACGGCATAACATAGTTATATCATGAGTCCATCTGACCGGCGAACCTTTTGGCACAACGAGGGCTTGTGCAGGGTTCGGAGGGGTGGTAATTGTGATCGAGAGATGTGGTTGTGCATGGAATCTCGTGCAAGGCGGTGGAGAACTTGAGTGGGTATATCTACACATCCAAGGCAAGGGTACGAGAGAAGAGGAGCCCAGGGGGTATCTGTCGAAGATGTGATGGTGGGAGATGGGAAGACGTGATTCATCAATACTAGAATTCTTGAAGTGCCCATATACTCCTTGGTCGCAAAATTTGTACGGAGGAGCGACGGCCTTGCTGGCTCTGCTGTAGCTAGATCGCCCCCAGCCATGTGGTTCAGCCTGCGCTGCACGTGGGATTGGTGATAGCATGCGAAGTAGCCCGTTTGCGATCGGGCGTTCCAGCTCTATATTTAATCGGACCCTTCCATACTCTCCCCGGTTCTTCATTGCATGGAGTTGACTTGAGCTTTTTTCTGCCTCGCATTTCATCTGCGAGCACCACTGCGAAGTTATGCCGGCTTTCTCTTTACCCCAAGTCAACCCGCATCCGTCAACGCCCACAAGTTATCCAGACATGCCTCCATCATCCATTTCATGAATGGTGGTGTGTATGCTCGTATACACTTGATTTCTTCAATTGAATGTTTGTGACTATTCGGATGATTATGGCAACAATGTTTTGGGATGCGAATGGTATACGGTTGTATTGTTATATTATCCTACAGATTATTTACATGATAATGAACCAAATCTACATACTTGCGGATAGCTCCTTGGCTAGTCTCTTTTCGGAATGATGGGTGAGTGTAACAATCGGTGGTATATATTATATCACTAGCCTGTTTCTATTTCCCTGGCTCTGCATGCTTCACGGTGTGCATGGCAATTTACTACTAATGTGAAAAGCGCGTTTATAACACAAGCTACTCAAGGCCACATAGCCATAGAAAGGTGTAATATTTATCTTCATTTACCAAATCCTTATCATTGGGCAGTACTCATGTTGATGATATTTTGATCCATTGTGAAGCCCCGTGCCAGAGGCAAAGGCCTATGTGGTAACAAATTAACCGTCTCGGTGAGGGGAGCATGGGAGGTTATCAGTGCGACCTTAGTGAGCGAGGCTACTTCGTCAGCCTTGTAGTATCTCCTAAAAGGCAGTAGTTAGACTCAGATAGTTAAAAATAGATACACTTACATGAATGCTTGATACTGTTTACTGTACCCTGTGAAACCGACAATCTGAATTTGATGCTGGCAATTTAAAAATCGTCGTAGAGAGACAAAGACCCAAAATCTGTCCGCTACATCTTCTAGGAATCTTAAACCGTCGCCATGGAGTTCACCAATCCAAAAATGAGTCCCAAAGTAGCCAGAAGAGATTCCTTTGACACTAAGTCTATCACTTTCTCCCTAACAAAGACAGCACAAAGAACTTCCGCTAGGTTGCTACACCCAAGTCACTGTCTGTCAAGGCCGGTCCCTCATGGTCAAAGACCCAGAGCGGAGATTATTTCAACACTCTTCTATTTTGTCAAGAACTTCTTGTGATTTCGACGCAACCTCCTGATCATCCGAAGATATGGTTGACAGGAAGCGACAAGGAAAAAAGTATATCCTCAGCACATAAAAGTTTGTGTCACATATCTGGCTGATCTATCCATACTTTCCTGAAGGGTATCTTTATCTTCGCATTTACCCCTGATGTCGATATTAGAGGAGCACCGCGCCGCGTGATTTTTGCAATCTTTCCTAGCTGCCACTCACCTGCAAAAGGTCTCAAATTTATTGATTGGGGGGGAGGTAATGAAAGCCAAACAATCCTCTAGGCCAATGATTAAACCAAGAGTATCAGTAGCAGCTGTGTGGGGAATGTAGAGTATATACGTAGACGTTATCCAACCTTGTACACTAGCGACTAAACAGAAAAACCATCAAGCCAATCCCATTGTTTTGATTATACTATATCTGGCTTGAGAATCAACAGGGATACACATATTCTGTTTAGGTAGCCTTGTAGTAATTGCCCTCACATCGCGTTGCGCGGGTCATAAATGTCATCATAATTATCCATTTGCTCTACCGTGACAAACATAACTTGAGCACGTATATTTGATCAGAAACGGACCTTCAACCGCTTCTATTTTGCAGGTTTTATCACAATTCAAGACCTTCCACATCATTCTTTATTACCTTATGTATGAGAGTATCACCACTATGACTTAATTACTTGATCAGTTGTGTCAAATCTCGCGCCCTGACGCATTCAAAAAGTTATCTAGCCCACTACGAATACGACTGGGTACTAAAGAGGAAGAAGCGGTTGCAAAAAAGGGATCAAAACTATCAAGAAATCCACCAGCAATCGGTGTGGCTTCTTGGCTCATTGCTAGGAAATTCATAGTCAAACAGTTGTGGAAAATGTCTTCATCGCAGGCCACATTGGGGTATGTTCGAGATCCTCAAACTACCTTAGGGTACGAATTATGCCATACTTATAATTGGCCTCTCTTACTGACTCTTGCCTTCGAAGGAAGTTTTTCGGTAGTCAAAGCATGAAAAAGATTCCAGCTAAGCAATCAAAGTTGTCCTTTTCTGCAAAAGCTACAGTCAAGGAGGATAAGAGTGAGACCATACAACATACAAGCAGTGCCCCTGCGTCCTGTACGGCAAATAACTCGACTGATCCGAAAGAAACTGGTGAGAAAGATAATTTGAACCGGATTTTTTTAAAAAACTAGCTGATCCAACCCAGGAGTAAAGAAGCGGGCTCGATCATCTCACCAGGATTCTGAGAGTTGCATTAAAGAACTTGACTCCGACGATGAAGAGCCCATATTAAAGCGGAGTCGAACCGCAAAATTGGAAAAGGGAAATGGCAAAATTGCTAATCTTGAATCTAAAACTCTTAGACTTTCACAAGTAAAGCAAGAGCAATCTGACGATAAAAACTGGAATTCGTCGCCAAGCCCAAAGCACCCCGAGAATTTGGAGAGGCAAAAAAGTAGAGATGAGGAAAAGCTTCAAGTCGAACTTAAATCAGAGATAAAAATGTCACCAAAAGCTACAGCAATAGTCTCGCTTCCTAATACTTCCGAGCCGGTGATTGATGATGAAATTAGTGATATAGAGGAAGAAAAGATATCAATCGATACAAAAATTCTCCAAAAGACTCAAGTAAAGCTTGAGTCTGATTCTACGAATCTATGTCCTGAATGGAAGCCAGGAGAACCGGTACCATACGCAGCGCTTTGTGCAACATTCTCCTTGATTGAAATGACGAGCAAAAGACTGTTGATTGCCTCTTACTGCTCACTATTCCTACGAAAAGTCCTCAAACTCACACCTGACGACCTCCTTCCGACTGTACTACTAATGGTCAACAAACTTGCTGCTGACTACGCGGGAATTGAACTGGGGATCGGAGAATCGTTGATCATGAAAGCAATCGGAGAATCAACCGGGAGAAGTTTGGCGGTGATTAAGGATAGTCATAAAGAAATTGGAGACCTTGGACTTGTAGCCGTTCAAAGCAGAGCAAAACAACCTACCATGTTTGCCCCTAAGCCTTTAACAATTCGCGGTGTCCACAAGGACCTAGTATATATTGCAACAGTCTCGGGTCAAAGAGCCCAGTCTCGAAAGATTGACTTCATCAAAAAACTACTTTCTGCAGCTGATACCCAAAATTCTGGTGTGAAAATTGACAACACTAAAAACAAGGGCGGCCCAAGTGAAGCAAAATTTATTGTAAGATTCCTCGAGGGCAAACTTCGACTAGGGTTAGCTGAGAAAACAGTGTTGATTTCGCTTGCACAAGCATTTATTTGGCATGAAACTGAAAGCAAGGTTTCCGGGAAGCCTCCAGGCTCCGAGGAGATTGCTAAAGGAGAAGCAATTCTCAAAACGGTCTTCAGTGAGATCCCCAGCTATGAAATTATCATTCCCACGATGATAAGTCATGGCATCTTAAATCTACGAGAACACTGCCAGCTCCAACCAGGCATACCCCTGAAGCCTATGTTGGCAAAGCCCACAAAAGCAATCTCTGAGGTTCTTGATCGATTCGAGAATCACCTATTTACCTGCGAATTCAAATATGACGGCGAGAGGGCACAGATACATTATGTTGCTAAAGATTCGCCGGTAAAATACTCAGGACCTGATTTTGCCGTATCCAAGACAAAAACCGGTGACCTTGCGGCTATCTTCTCCCGAAATTCTGAAGACCTATCCAAGAAATATCCAGATATACTAGCCAAGCTAGACACATGGGTCAAACCGGAGACTAGCAGCTTTGTGATGGACTGCGAAAGTGTAGCTTGGGATGTCGTGGAGAACAAAATTCTTCCATTCCAACAGCTCATGACTAGGAAGAAAAAAGACGTAAAGATTGAAGATGTCAAAATAAAAGTCTGCGTATATGCATTTGATTTATTATATCTTAACGGTGAGGCAATTGTTCACAAGCCACTTCGTGATCGTCGAAGTCTTCTTCATACAGCATTCACTCCTGTGCCGGGTGAGTTTGCCTTTGCCACAGGTATGGATGGGAAGGATATCGATGAGATTCAGAACTTTCTCGATGAGAGCATGAAGGCGTCTTGTGAAGGGCTTATGGTTAAAATGCTAGATGGCTCAGAGAGTAGCTATGAACCTAGTAAGCGAAGTCGGAACTGGCTCAAGGTATAACTTATTCATGAAACTGATTAATATATGGCTAAAACTCTCTAGATTAAGAAGGATTACCTATCTGGTATCGGTGACTCCCTTGACTTGGTCGTCTTGGGAGCTTATTACGGTCGAGGCAAGCGCACATCAGTTTATGGTGCGTTCCTTCTTGCTTGCCACAACGATAGGTCTGAAAGCTATGAGACTATCTGTAATATTGGAACGGGCTTCTCGGAAGCCGTTCTAGAAGAACTTTATTCACAACTTTCAGCTATAGTTATCGATCACCCCAAACCCTTCTACACACATGCTACGTCCAATGCACACCAACCTGATGTCTGGTTTGAGCCAAAATATGTGTGGGAAGTTAAGACAGCTGATTTGACGTTAAGTCCACGTTATAAGGCTGCGTACCAGGAGAGAAGTGACAATGATAAAGGTATTAGTCTACGATTTCCTCGATTCATCAGAATCCGCGAGGATAAAAAGCCTGAAACAGCGACTAAAAGTAGCCAAGTGGCTGAGATGTATCGAAAACAGGAAAGCGTTATGAAGACTAAGGAAGCCGCTGTAGATGACGGATATGAATATTGATTGTTTAAGCTCTAGGTTATGGAGCAAACTTTCCTCAGTTGTGTTGAGGGTGTCAAACTCGGCTCAAAATTTAACCAACTGGCGTACTGGGTGTCAATTTTGGACAGACGATTCGACTGAATCTCAAATTTGCCTTCTGCTTTCCTATTTCGCTATGTTATTTAAAGGAATCGTCTCGATTTGGCAGGGTTGCAGGCGTGGGCTGTGAAAAGATGAAGGATGCTGAGTATCTGGGCTTTTTATGTGTTGCGGTATATCAATCAACTCTTAGCGTTCTATGTAATTCGATACCCCTACACTCCTCACTTACAAGAGTTCTTTTCTCAAAATTTCATGTGCACGCAGCTGTCTAAGTAGCTGTAAGGAGTCTGAAGAAATGCCTCGGGCAGGGTCCATGTGTTCCTTGTTTAGTCCCACTAGGCTTTTTTTATCATTTAATGTGTATTCAGCTATTGAGCTATGACTCATGACCGGTACTATATATACATGTTGGATGACTCTTTTGACGTTAAGGACACTCATACTCTGGATATCATTTGCAAATACCACTATGAGGTATGTTCGCTTACACAAACAGTTGACCTCCTCCGTAAGTACCCACCAAAGGGAATTTCAGACCCTTTGATTGTCCGAGCATGTCTTCGTCATCAATGTATACCAACACCGCAAGAAATGTGGTTGTGTTTGGCCGGATTCGAACCAGCGATATCCTATCTCGAATGGGATATGTGTCATAGCTATCCAGACCTTACTTATGGAGCTGGACAAGATGATGTACCACTGCACCATCCAACCATGACGGCGTTTATAGTGTTGCCTGCACTGTGCCGGGCTGTGTTTCTAGACGTGACAATGGATGCTTGGTTTTAATTGTTCTTTCTTCGTCCAAGACAATGTAGGATATTCAGGTCCTCTCTGTCTACAGGCTGTGGATGCCTATCTAATAGTACATCCCATCCTATGCCTCCCGTACAGCTCCCCTCAAACAGTTCCAACCCTCACAGGCCCTCGTTCGATCATACACTTAGAGGAGCCCTTTGCCCTTCATTATCTCCCCTCATCAGCCAATGAAACGATGGCCATTTGCGGGTACGTAGAAGCCGAAGAAAACCACAAAACCACTGGGTGCACGGCTCTCTTAACATCGACATCAGGACTGAATCCGAGGAAATAGCTGTCTTTCTAAAGTGTTCACGGAGGCCGGCTAGCTGGGCGGTGTAGACTTGTGGGTACCTTTCGAAATTCCCACTCTGGCTTTCTGGCCCCTTCCAACCCTATCCCGAAGATCATGTTGGATTGTCAGAAAGTTCTTGATAGAGTGTGTTTGCTGTATGGCAGCTTAGCCAAACTTCTTTTTTGCCGCCCGTGGGGAACAGGAGAGTACAGTTGACTCATTGACAATAGAAATCCTCCTCGCAGACTACCAAAACCCTAGGTCGTGAGGATTACGGAAATATAAGTCGAAAACTGCTTGAGGATAGCAGTTCCAGTTTGTCTTTCAGTGTCCTCTTTCCTCTCTTGTTACACGTCTCAGCTGCCCTTCATTCTTCAAGTTGTACAGCTCCATTTGAGAGTCGCTCTCCCATAAAACCAAGACCCGATCCTTGTGTAGTAGAACCTAATTTTCTCCTTGCGCTTATACGAAGCGTCGTAAATTTGTAGTAGATTAAGGTCGGTAATGTATAGGGCAGGCTCCAGTTCGCAATTGGAGCAACTCCGCTATCAGTCGCTAAGACGATATCATATATGGGTAGATTCAAATTGAGGACTGAAATGAGAATGGTTAGACCTAAATTGATGAGAAGTCATCAAAAATAGATGTGATCTAGTTTGCCTTCGAATTGGATTCGCGCGCCACTTTTCTTAGCTATCTCAGATATGCAGAGCATATTGAGCGGTCACAACCCACTAATAGAAGGTGGAGAATTTGTCAGTGCCAGGGCCCGTGCTAAATTGTATCGTTCAGATGATTGGTGCTGTGGGAATTGGGCCTGCTACCGAGGCAATTGCTAAAAGCTAGTACTTGGTCTAACCGGCAATGACAAGGCTGAGGCGATTGGCATGCTTCTTCACTTGAGGCCCTAGACTAGTACTACATATTACGTGCATCTAAGAATCACGTCTATAGCAATTCCTCGCGTAAAGAGTCTGGGGTAAGGTGGCGATTCGACTTTCCAAGGTGGAATCTATGAACGAATACTGTTGTGGAACTTTGACAGTGAATAATTTGCTTGAGTAAGGAAACATTACAATTTTTTTCTCAGTGGGCGGAGTCTACGTATCACCAGCAGTCGCAAATCAAAAAATCAGACTGATTATTCAAGGCAATGTGTATTGAAGACAGATAATTCTCTGAGAAATCAACCTGAAGAACATGACTTTAGAAATTCCTACATGTTTAATGAAGTCATGAAGATTTGTGCTGGTCAAGGCATTCATTATCCACAGCCTTGCCGCCAGCTACGAAACAAATCCACCATAATAGACTATCTAGACATCGCCTCGGTAGCGTCATCGTCGCTAATATGGCAAGCACAAGTATTAGATCTCCTAATTACAGTCAACATCGTTAACAGAAACTAGAATCTGTCGCCAGCGACGATGAAGCAATTCACAATGTCAAAACAAAGAGACCACGCAGGGAAAAACACAGCTTTGGCGGCATTATCAAGCTTAAAAAACCACCTCCCAAGCATAACAAGCCTGGCAACTGGCTTGATGGTAGTATACTAGATGGTAAGTCTCATTATCGTCCTGGCTTCCCCCACTAATTTGTACAAGAAGGAAGAAAAAAGAGAGTCGATGAACTAGATCAGCAAACCGCTTCACTGGAGCCAGTTGTCAACCAGCTTGACGATGCAGCGTGGGAAACATTTCCCACAGGCCGGCCACTCGTCGATTCGCCGGATCTCACAAGATGTACAATCTGCAAGAAGATGATACTAAAAAGTGTCAGCGCAATACATGTTACTGCATGTAACAAATTAAAAAAAGAGAAAGCTCAGCGCAAGAAAGAGCAAAAAGAAGCACGCGAAAGAGAACGACGTGAAGCTGAAGGAGCCGGGGAAGAAGAGGATGAGGAGGAAGATGCCGACGATAAAACCGGGAATGGCATCAAATCAATCAAAAAGAGTGCAGGGAAAAAAGTTGATCCCACTGATGAAAGAAAGAGTAAGAAGAGAAAAGCCGAGACAGATGCAGAAAAAGGACCGCGGTTAAAGAAGAAGAAAGACGAACCTAAACCCAAGCATCCAAAACAGAAGGGTCAGTTTTTCTTTGCCCATTGTCGTATTATCCACTCGAAGGAGAAGCTTCCAGAACTTCCAATCATGGCTCTCCATCAATTGCTTCCACAAGTATTGGTTATCCTACATAGTTCTAACAACTAGCTAGGTCCAGTTGACGTTGAAAGGCAATGTGGGGTCATAAAAGACGGTGTTCCTTGTGCCAGATCCTTAACATGTAAGTCCCACTCCATGGGCGCCAAACGGGCTGTAGCAGGACGATCTCTTCCATACGATTTTCTCCTCGCAGCCTACCAAAAGAAAAACCAGGCAAAACAGCAAAGTAAGTATTCCGCCAAATCGTGAGAAAGAAATTTTCTAAATCTAGTTTCCACCAGAGGCTGCCATTGATGCCAACGCGCCACTTGAAGATGAAGACCCAACTCTGGGACCGATCGATTCAGATGAAGAGCTGAGTGCGGTAATGCATGGTTTCTCGAACTGGAATCCACGGCCAGCTGTGCCACCTTTAGTACAAATTCCCATAGATCGTAAATACATGCGCGAGCGCCTACGCGAACAACTGTCACAAGCTACAAACGGATTTACATTAAATATATTTAAGGTCAAGGCTCCTGTTGATGAAATTGAATTTAAAACGGAGGAGAGCTCCGGTGCGGGGAATATTGCGACCAGCCGAAAACCAAGTCTAAGTGCGGAAGGCCTGGTATCAACAGATTAAATTGAACGACCTATTATTACTTCTTGTGAGGCTCTAGTTTCCAATTACGGCGCAAAAATCCGGCGGCGGGCGTTGGGGATGAGGAAAATTTGATTAATTTCACTTCTCGTACTAATCCTTCAGATAATTTATCAATGGGCGGTATATAATTGTGTATGATTTCATGACGGAAATGCGTCAGCCTGACAACAGGACGTCGATATATAGCCTGAAAATGCTGTTCACTAGAGCATAGATAGACACGTTTGCTTATCAATGCCCTGATTTATTTTGGTTCCTCAGCTAGGATTTCTGATTCAGTAAAAATCACCATAGCCGTTCGTTTGAGCTGTCCGCATGGGGCATTTTGTTTCGCTGAATTCCATTATTAAAAATTCCCGCAAACTAGATGGAAAACTCGACTGCCTTTATGCAAACTTTGGTGATATGGTGTGAGACTGACATTGTCACTTTGATGTAGACCATTCTAGGTCCAATATCAGTGATGCAGCTAAGGACTTCAAAAACACCAGCACTCACACAACCCTTAACAATTGTGATTGACAAGGGAATTTTTCAAAGGAAATAACATTACTCGATATTGAATTCGCGAGCGAGCAAGCATCCCATATGCCGGCAAAGACGAATTCTTCACCATAAAATAGTGCCGGTGTAGTCGCTTAGACTACTTTGTATGTCTGGGAAAGCTAAGAAGAATCGCAACCGAATCGAATCGACGACAAGTAAAGGTGTTACTCCATTTGCAAACAGGAGCTTGCCTCATTCGTCACCGACCTTAATCTGCTACAAATTTACGACGCTATGTATACCCGCAATGAGTAAATGAAGTCCTAGTATACAAAGATCAGGTCTTGGTTTATGGAGGACTATTCTTCTAATAGGACAAACAACTTGAGGGAGGACAGGCGGCTGAGACGTGGATCGAGAGGGGGATGAGGTCTCTGAAGATCATGATGGGCTTGATATTTTCGAGGTGTTTTCGACTTTGGAATTTTTGTGGGCACCAAGACCAAACTTTCGGTTAGTTAGCTATGAGAGCTTCTCCTATCGACGAGTCTACAGCACTTCCTGGCTCCCCAGATGACACAACAAAGTTGGGCTAAGCTACTATACACCAAACACGCTCTATCAAGGATTTTCTGATAATCCAACATGGCCTTCGGGATAGGGTTGGAAGGGGCTAGAAAGCCAGAGTGTGAATCTCGGAAGGTACCCACTAGTCTACACTGCCTAGATAGCCGGCCTCCGTGAGCCATTTAGAAGGACAGTTATTTCCTCGGATTCAGTATTTATGTCGATAATGGAAGAGCATCGCACCCGGTGGTTTTTGCAAATTTTCTCGGCTGCCTTACACCTGCAAACGGCCATATTTTGGTGGCCGAGGAGGAAGATAACGGAGGGCAAAAGGCTGTCCTTGGTGTATAATTTGATCAGGATTTGTAAGGAGTGGTGCTGTTTGAGGGGAGCTGTACGGCTGGCATAGGAGAAGATTTACCACTAGCGTAGCTATCCCTGGCCGGTAGGCAGAGAGGACCTGCATCTCTCGTGTAGTCTAAGACTCAGAAAGGACTACAATATAATTTAAAAAATAATTTAACACGGCCGCATAATTCTCATAATCTCTGTGGTAAGGCTCAGGTCGACTATGTTTACCAGCCTGCCTAGCGCTCAGATAAGCAAATCTTTACAAAGGATCCTGAATACCATAAGTGAGATGGAGGATATTCTCAACACCTGTCAGTGGTGTCCCCTACGAACCTCCAGCTCTCACTGTAGAGTCTGCAGAGCCGAGATTGAGTAGCAAGGTCCTCATTTCGATGTAGGTTCCCAATCATTTTGGCGGTTTTTATCATCTTCATCTCTTAGCACATCCCCATATCCCCAGAATCATGAAGCTAGCCACGATCAGATCAGATGGAAGAGTCGGAGCCCTACTCATCACCAACCCTTGGTCATGGAGGAAAAGCCATCCGATGAGTTTCCGGAGCGTACCCAGCACCCGATACGGAGACGGTGGATTGGATCAGGCCGGCCTCGAATGTTACAAAGAAGGGAGATGTAGATGAATATGCGCACTTCATGTGGTCCCGGTGTTTAGGCCTTGCCTGGCTGGGGCTGCAGGCTTTTTGAGACTTTTTCCCGCTCACGCAGTTTTCATTGCTACCATTTTTTTTTTGGGTAGAAGGTTCCGTGGAAAAGGTGGCTGAATTCCATGGGTAATAACTGAGCTGAATGGCTTCTCACCATGGGCAATGTATCACTGATCTTTCAAGAAACACGAGAGGCAAGGAGCACGGTACAAGGGGTGGCCTGGGTCAGAGAGGAGCCCAATGTGCTAGATAGTCTAAGACTCAATAAGTACAATAAATACAAACACACACAACGGCGCGAATGGTGTACTACTGCACCATCCAACCCCATGGTTGTTAGTAAGGGACGAAGATTGAACACCTATTAGCAAAGACCTCTACGAACCTCATAGTGAATTATCATTCATGGGTTTAGCTCAGTCATATTTCGCAATATCAAGCAATTTGGCATACAGAGCAATAACACAAGATTCATTACTATTCCAATCCAGTACACCCGAGAACATCAATTCTGGACAATTCATCATCAAGTCTACGGTCACATACTCTCACTCCCCCTATTTGATGAAAACTTCTCATCGACCCAGTCCCTAAATCAAGCTTGTCCCAGAATGCATGCCTACGGCGACATGAATACTCGCAGATAGACACAAATCTAGTCGAATGGATTTTTGCGATAATTGGGGACAGATGGGTAAGATGGTGCTGAGAATAGAAATATTTCCAAAACGGAAGATATTTAAAAATTTTCTGGAGGGGGGGGGAATTTCCTCGACCAAGGGCATTCTGCGGACCATGATTTCGACCGTGAGGATGCAGACTACATTACATACGCGATCACGACTGGATGCTGCAGTGATACATCCTCCTGCTTGCTTGCTCAAGTAGGATCTGGATTGCTTGAATCTCTATCGAAGTTTAGATAAGAGATGACTGGCTCTAATCTGGCGAGATCCCGCAACACTTCTCGCCGTGCTCATGTACACTAATGAAGAGGGCTCGTCTGAACAAGCAGAGAGTTTGGAAATTCCCTTCCATGGGTATTCACAGAGGAGACTCGACTGTGTGTGTAAGCAAACAGTCCTGAAAGTAGTATTTGTGAATGAAATCTAGAGTATGAGTGCATCTCACGTCAAAAGTTGAATCCAGCGTACATACACAGCACCGGTCATATGTCAGAGCTTGATATTTGAATAAAATAATATAATATAAAAGGAAGATATTACAGCTGAGGGATGGTGGGAGCACGTTCCTCATCCGCTCACCATTTTGCTAGCCGATCGGTCACATTTGCAGCTTGCGGCGAACCAAAGTGCTAACTCGAGGGAGAAATTACGCCAACCATCCAATGTCAATGAATCATCTCACATACTCTCGGGGATGAGGTATCGACGGTGCTCCATGGGATGCGTTATGTGGTTTATTAAAGGTCTAGGGGGTAAGTAGAGCTAAAAAGGCGTTCAAGAGATGACGCGTCTTCTCCGGCAAGAGGTGAATAGTCAGAAATTTGGGGTAGAGGTCACACGTAAGTCTTGCTGATGAAGAGCTCGTCAATGGATGAATGTTATTTCCGAAGAAGAGATGGGTAAACAACTGTGTTCTTTATGCATTTATATTCTTTTTGGCTTGATAACTATATAGGACAAATCAAATATATTTTGAGAGAAGAAAGATAAAGAAGGCGTGGCGTGAAGAGAGACCCTCTCCCAGACTAACCCATTATGTACAGAGGTAGAAGCATTTACTAGCCTGAATTAAACCTGAGTGACACCTGCCAGTTTTCTCGCATTACTGATGCTGACCTAGTCATTCTCCTCGTGACTCTCTTTAGTTTTCCCTGAATGGCTATTTGCATTACTCATTCCCTGGATAAGCAACGATAGCGTTATTTCCTACAGCTCAACTCCCATTTGCTTCAAGACAATTCAGCCTAAGTTTTAGACTTACTGATCCGTGAAACATATTGCGTACGGGACAACTTACAATACTGTTATGTAGAATGGATCCAATTCATGAGCCGCCATCTCATACTAACTACCTATTTACCAGCTACTTTGGAAACCATACTTATCATAGCTGAGGAAAACATGCAGCCGCTCTATCGGCTTGCTAGCCATCACATTCTAAGAGTATTGCGAGAGAAACTTTCATTTAGAGAACAACCGAGAAAGATAGAGGTTATCAGAGCATATAATGCGTCTAGAACTTTCGATCGACAGCAAACAGGTGACTGAATACATTACAAGTGGGAGAGAATTTATGGCCTGGCTGTGTCACTCAAACCACCAGACTCCATAGAAGTCTCGCATTGATCTTGCCCAAGCGTGAGACAAAATAAACACAGCCCGGGCCACTAATATTGATCTAAAAATTGGCGAAAGTGCTCGACGGCATTTACTAACTCATTGACGTTTACCCGACTGGAACGTGTTATCGAGGAGTTTAGGCATTAATGTCGCAGGTAGCTGACTATTCCAGGCGAGAAGCCGACAATGCTGTTATTTGCCACAACTCACCATAGTCCTACAGAGAAACAGAGGGGGAGAGAGAGGTGTTTATGGTAATACTTGAGTCTATGACTATCTAGAACATCGGGCGCCTCTCTGGCCTAGGCTACACCTTCTACAGTGCTGCTTGCCTCTTTTGTTCCTTCAATTATCAGTGATACATTGCCCATGGTGAGACGCCATTCAGCTCAGTATTTGCCAGTGTAATTCAGCCATTTTTCCACGGAACATTCTATCCAAAAAAAAATAGGTAGCAATGAAAACTGCGTGAGCGGGAAAAAGTCTCAAAAAGCCTGCAGCCCCAGCCAGGCAAGGCCTAAACACCGGGACCACATGAAGTGCGCATATTCATCTACATCTCCCTTCTTTTTAACATTCGAGGCCGGCCTGATCCAATCCACCGTCTCCGTATCAGGTGCTGGGTACGCTCCAGAAACTTATGGCATGGCATATCCGTGATAATGGTGGTAGGGGTTTATGCCGAGAGGTAAAGACGATGAAGACGGCGAAAGCGGTTGGGGATCCTCATCGAAATGAGGAATTCGTTACTCAATCTCGGCTCTGCAGACTCTACAGTGAGAGCTGGAGGTTCGTAGGGACACCACTGCAGGTGTTGAAAATAGTCTCCCCATTCGGGCCGTTCTCCCAAGTAGATTCTGGGTAGCTTGAACACCTACCGCATTTGAAACAGGAGATTGGATAAGATAAGATTAGATTAGATTAGATTTATATTATAGTCCTAACTGAGTCAATGATTATAGAGGAATCCTAGAATCTATACATAAGATACTAGATACATTTTTTATATTCCAATTTTACAATTTTTAACTACGTTCTCATGGACAGTGAGGGTCAAGCCCTATGAATTTGAAACAGGGGAGAGCTGGTTCAAATCCAGGAAAACCTACACACCATTCTCTCTCGCGGTGATAATGTATTTATGGCATGATGAAAGCACACTCGGATAACCATAGGTTTTGGACGCTTTTCCCTGTTGTGAGTATGCACGGAAGAGGTTAAACGCCATAAGGGTTAACCTCGAGTGGTATCTGCAAATGAAGTCTGAGTGTGAATGTTCTAAACGTCACATTGAGTCATCCTACCTAAAATACATGTCTTCCTATTAAACCTGCATGGGCCTCAGGACGCCATATCAGGTCAAATGAATAATTTATTTTATTTTACTAGCAACCACGAACCCAGCTAGTAAAGAGTCTAGTTTCTCTGACGTCAATCTCAACGGCCGCATTCATTGCCAATTGCCATCCATTTTCACATAGTTCGTCGTCCACTGAAAGAACAATCAACTGGCCTATAACGAATAAAAATTGAAACCTTTAGTTGAATGCAACCGTGAACCAACTGGCTCGGGGATTTATTATATCCTTTTCTTCCGCATTAGAAAGGGAAACTTATTGACATGTGTGCCAGTATGCGGGAAAGCCCACACTTATGTATGAACAGGGACTTCTCGCCACACAATAGTATGAATAAAGCGTACCTTTTATAATGTGCGAAAAGTAGCCGAAGTGATGGAATCTCATGTGATTTTAGGGCATGGGAGATGTCAATGAAGATATCATTAATCGGGCGTTCATACACCTCTTAGGCTTGCCTTCATTAAATAACCAAAGGTTATTTATATCACATTCTATTCATACACCTACATATTAGTATCATATCAGTCAATTCACATCCACTCACGGCTAACTGCAGCCCAATTACCAACCTTCTACCAAGTCTCTATCTCGTTGCTCGTAACTACAACATTACTAGCAATTTCTATACAATTAGGTATTACTTTACAATAAAAACTGTCACTATCTCGCACGTATATACACCTGTAATACTTTCAATATTGGTAAGTCTTCCTTTTATTACTCGTAACTATATTGACAATATTCAGGAGAATCCTCTAATAGACGTTAAATCTTAAATCCCCAACATTCAACAGTCTTCCCTAGTCTTGTTATATCTCTGCTGCTTTGGATAAAACCGAGCAACAATAATTGACCCTCCACCTTTCAGTACCAAGATTCTAATACTCTGTCGCCATACGGAAACACAGAAGTGAATTAGTATATGTCACATCAATTTCAGAACTTGATCGATTCGCTATTGCCTTACATATCATTGTGTACGCAACGATTTCTCTCCAGTACATTGATCGCCCGATCAAGCTCTGTTCATTTTTAAGTCGTGAATCTAAGCCGTACAGCGATAACTCAAGCTGCTCTCAGACTCCATACAGCAAACAAGGCCCGATCACATATCTTTAGTCCCCGCGCGGGGCTACTTTTCAGCCTTCCTTTAGAGATTTGTTTCGGTTAGCTTCAATCAAAAGCTAAAGATGAAGAGCCTTAAAATTGTGATCAAACTCGGTGCCAACCCGTGATTAGTATTGCTTAAGGCCCATTTTGTTAACTATCTCTCAGGAACAAGTTCTATAATAGATGAAGTTACCCACAAGCCGTTACTTTCAATATTGAGCCTCATTGTAGAAACCGCAGTGAAGCTGCGCAATGAAGGGCACAAAGTCGTCATTGTCTCCTCTGGGGCTATCGGAGTCGGACTACGAAAAATGAATTATGATAAAAGGCCTAAACACTTGCCACGAATTCAGGTACAACTTTTTCATAATGGCTTCACATTTAATCTAACACATGATAGGCTCTAGCGGCAATTGGGCAGTGCCATCTTTTGGGTATATGGGATCAATTATTTTCTCATTTTGGTCAGCCAATCGCTCAGATACTATTGACTCGGGAAGCTATTGCACACGTAGATGACCCTTATATGATACACATTCAGAATACTAATTTAATGTGGCATAGCGAAGTCAGTACCTTAACG
Organism: Blumeria hordei DH14; assembly: GCA_900239735.1. Taxonomy (NCBI): domain Eukaryota; kingdom Fungi; phylum Ascomycota; class Leotiomycetes; order Helotiales; family Erysiphaceae; genus Blumeria; species Blumeria hordei. The sequence goes on from OENG01000016.1 coordinate 5,151,094, forward strand.
CGCAGAAAACCTTCCATGAACTTCTAGAGATGGGGGTTATCCCTATAGTGAACGAGAACGACACAATTGCTGTTAGTGAAATCAAATTCGGAGATAACGATACCTTGTCAGCTATTACTGCCGCCATGATACACGCACAGTACCTCTTCCTGATGACTGATGTAGATTGTTTATATGATAAAAACCCAAGAACCTGTGCCGATGCATGTGCCATCGAAGTAGTCGAAGATATCTCGAGCCTGAATGCAGACGGTATTCAATTTCTACAAGAATATACCATACTGAAACAGCTAACAGATATCTAGTCTCTAGCGCAGGATCTAACTTAGGGGTAGGTGGCATGTCCACTAAAATTGTCGCAGCTCGCTTAGCAACATCTGCTGGCGTCACAACGATCATCACACGCTCTTCTACCCCAGGTAATATTCCACAAATTGTTCGATACTTACAAACACTGAAATCCAACCCATCATCGCCTCGGTCCGCATCCTCACCGAAGTTAAATTCACGAGAGGATGAAATTGGCATTTCTAGTCAGAGTTCAGAAATCGGATCAGCATTTAGCCCTCCTCTTCACACACGTTTTATTCCAGCGCAAAATCCAATCAGAGATCGCAAGTTCTGGCTACTTTACGGCCTAACGCCACGCGGTACTCTATACGTCGATTCCGGCGCTCATGAAGCTATTAAAAATAAGGCCGGACTCTTTGCAGTTGGTGTTCTAGATGTGGAGGGTAACTTCGCACAAATGGAGTCAGTTCGCATTGTAGTTGTCAGTCGTTTGGACTCTGGTACGTGTGAGGAAAACCAAAAATCATGGGAGGGTCCTGGCATAGAAGTTGGAAGGGCTGTAGTTAATTTTAGCGCATCGGAGATTTCACGAATCAAAGGTGTCAAAAGTAGTGAGATACGTGATCTTTTGGGATACGCTGATAGTGAATATGTAGCTCTGCGCGAAAATATAAGTACATTTGGCTGAAGATAAATGCATATAACTACAGTGATGGTGAAAGAAGCGTATACTTTCGTCAAAGACAGCCCAATTGGTATAAAGGAAGGATAAGGCAGCTCCTTCACCAACGTTACTGTTGGTATTGTGGTTGCGTACTAAGATTTCGTGCGCTCAAAAGTGTGTGTTACCACGACTGTAGATGAATAGAAGGAGAACAGATGATTTCAACTCTTACTACGATACAACGCTGTGTAAAAAGTATCTGTCACCAGTGTCTGTTGATAGATTTTAGACAATGTTGTATTGTATGCTAGACCTGATGGTGTAATTTGCCACAGCTATAGAGTCTAGACTGGAATGCAGTAGTAGCTCGTTACAGAAACGATTGCGATATTATCATTGAGGGTGATATGAAAGCCGGCCCTCTCATATCTTTCAATTGTGTTGAGGTTTACGTAATTACTGATGATAATTATTATATAAGCTTATTTTGTTCATTTGGTCCTACGCTAATGCTCCATGTCCACTATGGCTGCAGGACCAGTACCTGGTGGCCGCGAATTCAAGTTTGCAGTAGATTTCAGTGGGGCGCATATTCGCTTCAGGGGTATGCCCCTGTTAACGCCTCATTCGAATGGCTACATAATCTTGGCCTGGATGTCAAGGCCTAAACCAATGCCACAATTTGATTTGTTGTCACCCTTGCCTTCATGTAAGTCCACCCCTCCTCATCCTCTGCTGGACTGATAATCGTGGGTAGTTTTCTCAAGTACAAAGTTGTTTACTCAGCAGACACATGGCTCCACTCGATACTAGGCGTCTTTTGCAGATGAATCCTCCATCAACACCTCGATTCCAACGATTGTGCAGCGGTTAAAACATTTTACCAAGTCGTTGAATCGATTAATATTGAATGGAACTCGGAGGAAAAGATTCGGATTCACGGGCTCTATGGATCGGGCAAACCCTAGACGCAGATTGCCGCGCAACTAGGCATTTCGCGCGGACAAGTTAGCTCTTCCTGGATCCTGACCAAACAGTATTTCTTCCAAGTTTGATTTCAGTTTTTGATTTATGTTTTTGATTTATGTTTTTGATTTATGTTTTTGATTTTAGTTTTGCTGTTAACTTCTACGATTTCAGTAGAAGTTCATGCGGTTGGAATGAGTTGGGCCTGTACGCAGTGATCCTTGCCGGCTTCATCGGTCCTTGACCCATTGTGGATAAAAAAGCGTTAGCTTAGGACCAGAAATTAGCAAAAAAAAAGAAAAAGTTAGCTCTTCATTGCGCCGCGGAACTGTCTCCCCCCCCCCCATAAAGAAAGAGAACATCCTCCAGGCTGAGAGCAGATGATGCAAATCAGACTATATCTTGCGTTGAGCCTTCACCTGAAAACCGCCGCATACCATTTCTAGAACTCGCCTCTGGCACCTTTGCATATCTTGGTGTCAGCGAACGAGTAATTGTTGGAATATCGCGCAATGAAATGGGCGCAATATTCATGGAACGAAGGTGGAAGTTGACTAAATGAGTGTCATGTTCGGATTACTCCAAAAATTGTCGGAAGTGTGCTCAACAAGTATAAGTATAAGGGAGACAGAGACTAAGCCACAGTTCAAACGAGTGTGGCGCCATCTAGGCATAGAAAACCCCCAATAATCTCCTTGTGCCCACGCCATACAGCCACTCTTTTATCCAATAGGTAGCCTGAAACGCTACTATATTACCCATTCCAACCTCTTAAATACACACAAGATCGTGTCGGGAACCTAGACGAAATGGAGGGCCCAAACGTCCACAACACTCTGTGTCTCCATTTCCAACAGTAATACAGAGAGAACCTAATAAAAGAGGATATCAACGACATGTAACTGATACAAAACCTCCAGCATCTCATAAAACCATAAAGACACGCAGGGAATGGGCCGAAGCTCATCTCAATTGGACATATGAAGACTGGACGTCAGCTTTATGGACTGACGAAATCTGGGTAGAGGATGGAAGAAATTTTCGTATATTCCCCTTTAAGAAGATAGTAATTTGATGCTCTAACATTATGAGCTAGACTTCCCAAGTATATTACACTGATTGTGTTGCAGAAAAATCAAAGAGGGTCGGCCGGATGTTCTGGGGTTGCTTTGCAGGGCCAGAAAAAGGCCCCTGTTTATTTCGGGAGAAGGAGTGGGGGTCTATAAACTCTCAAAAATATTGCGAGAAAATAGTTCCTCTTATCGATGGCATGGTCTCGATGAGACCTTGGCTTTCCGTAATGCAGGATAATGCTTCTGCTCACGCAATAGCACGTACAATGGAAGATATGAGCCAGAGTATCACGGTTTGACTGTTGATTAAGCTTAGGAGGAAATCTAAGCGTTTAATAAGGAATACTTACAATAAGACCGAAAGAGGAAGGATGAACAGATACAGATGAAATGGCACTACTAGCCAGGAAATAAAAGCAACATCATAGCGTAATGGCTCCTGATAATACTTGGCTTGGTAGCAAGTATTAGGCCAAGGGGAAAATTACCAGTCAGCAGATCCACGAAGCGGATCAAACGTTATAAGTACCTGTTAGTGTTAGATAGAGATTTCTTTTCTCTTCATATAGTTTAATAATTCGATTTATTCATCACCAACTCGGTTTACGTCACACCCTCCGGATGACAATTCTCCAAATCTCTGCTGAGAGCAAGGGATGGCTTTGCAGGCACCTTTGATACAGCCAGTATCCTACTATTGGTTAGTAAGGCCTAAAAAGGCGTTGTCGAGGTCGCTGTGCTCTCAAGCATCCTCTTCGGACTCCAGAACTCCGAACACCGATCTATCTGCCATGCAGACAACTTTCTTCGAGCCATAAATCGCCTCGATGGCTATTTCGGCTGCAGCTTTGACGCGAGCATAATCTGCTAACCTTCTTTGTTCGACCTTACTAATTACCGCGAGCTACTCTTTCTTCACCGGGCCGAGCTTATTTGGACTGCGAAGTCTAACCCACAAATCCGAGCGGTGAGGTCCCCAACAGTTTCGACGCCGTCTGAGGGCTTTTCACTCTGCTTCCGAGTGCATATTTGATCCACACTTCCAGCAAGTTGAAGCGCGGGAGCAACCGCGAGAGGCATGAATGCCAAGACATCGTTTGCACTGAACTACATTCGACGAGGTTGGAAGAGCTTTGCAGCTCCGGAGTCATCGAAGATGCGGAATCCAGATCGAGGTGTGAATTCGTGAGGGAGGAGGGCTTGCCAACTCTGGTATGGTGCCCCGAGTTTGCAGGACCCAAAGGGACGAACAAGAAAAGGAACCGATTTGATCACTTGCGTGACTTCGTCAGCGACTATCTTTGCCGTAATGACGATGGAACTTGTGAGTGTGTGAATTGTCACCGGGACGGTGGCTATTTTTAAAACAACCAGATTTGAAGCTGATTCCAGTTTGATTTCAGATTTCCTCCGTGATGCGGAGAAGTCCAGGAGATCTTTCTGATCAAATTCATCCTTTGCGGTCAGTGCAAAGGCTGTTTTGACCCGCTGATCCGACGTCATGTTGTTGGCCTCAGTACCTAGCGCCTCTTACACAGCTGAATTCAAACCAGCTCATGATAGGAGTCGGTGATGGTGGTGGTGGGCGAGGCGTAGAAATAATTGCGTATCGGCTGCTTTCCTCGAATTGGCACCCTTTGCTTTTGGGGCGAGCGGGGCTGCCTATGCCGTTGACTTCCCAGTGCTGCGGCCAAGGCCTGCTCGGGCGAGCAGGGAGAATTGGTAGTGTACTCTCTGGGCCGGATTATACGAATTGGCTATTGGCCGCTTGAAGGTAGACTTTGATGCCGTCTACAAATCCTTTTTCTTCGCCAGTCGACAGAGACGAAAGTGCTGCTTCAACACTGCTTATTGCAGTGGAACAGATTGCGAGGCGGGCCTTGATTTGCGTCGCGCGACGCTTTTAGGCCTTCATCACTGATTGCAGCACCGGAGGAAATTCCGTTGCTGATGTCGAACCTGCACCTTGGGAGACTGGCACTGTACCTTTTTGCATAGGTCTCTGCAGGGTCAGTCTCTTTGACTTGGACGACTCCCTTTCCTTCCCTGGAGCTGCTTGACTCTGAGGCCAGCTCGACGGGGGAATCGATCTCGGGACCAATAGTAAATAACCTGATAGGCTAAGAATCAATCATTTCTTTGTCAGGAAGGTTTGTGGACTTCACTTGGACGAAGTCCTCACTCGCAAACATGCTTGGTAGTTTTTGCGCGAGGCCGGTTGGTTTTGGACATAATTGTGTCCGTCCAAAGCCGGCTGAAGTCGTCGACTATGGACGTTTATTCCACACCGGAATCTTTTTCGAGTGTCTTGCATTGGTTAACTATCAAATAATTCGAAGATAGAAGCGATGGTAGGATGGGTAAAACGAGAAAAAGGGCGTTTTTGAATTTCGGAAAATTGTGTATGTGTTCTTGATTGATTTTATTGTAATGCCTTTAGTGAGCCTATGAACATGAAAGATTAAATTTACATGGTAAGCTAATAATGATAGGTTTAATTGAGTTCAAATTGATATTGAGCGTCATGCCCTGTCTTGCTTATTGTACTACTAGAGTCAAAGACTAACCAGCAAATTGGGCTCCTTCCTGACCAAGGCCACACCACGTACAATGCTCCTATCCTCTTTCATGACTTGAAAGATCATTGATGTACAGCCCGTGATAAATAGACATTCGGACATCTTTTCCACGGAGCCTTCTACCCAGAACAAATTAAAATGGTAGCAATGAAAACTGCGTGCGCGGGAAAAAGTCTCCAAAACCCTACAGCGCCAGCCAGGCAAGGCCTAGACACCGGGACCACATGAAGTTCGCATACCCAACCATATCTCCCTTCTTTGTAACATTCGAGGCCGACTTGATCCAATCCACCAACTCCGTATCGGGTGCTGGGTACGCTCTGGTTACTATGATGCATATATAGATTGGACAGAGCCGTTGATGAAAATCAAGCGGTCATCTGTCTGCAACTGGCCTCGTCTCCGCTCCTAGTTTTACCTGTCCCTCGTCCTTAGTTATAGTTAGAGTTACGAATTTACACTTTTAACTCTTGCCAACCTCCTCAGATTTCTCTCAAGTCACTCAGTAACCCTCCCAACGCTACCTTTGGCACCTTCGAGTTTGATACAGGTGGTGAGAATAGTCCGGCTATTTTGTAGTATATTCCCTCCTGTATCTCCTATACAGATCCACTCAAATAGTACCACCATTCACAAGTCCTCATTCATATTATCACTTTGAAGAGCCCTTCACCCCTCGTTATCCCTCCTCCAGTCGGCAAAATGATGGTCACGGTTAACATGGAGTTACTCAATCTTGGCTCGACAGGCTTTACCGTGAGAGATTGAGGTTCGAAGGAGTAACTGCTAATAGGGTTTGAGTCTGTACCATTTGTATTGCATTTAAGATTTGTTTCCATCAACTTTAAAAAGCCCAACTCGCACGTTACAATTTCTCTGAATCACATATTCTAGGTCTAGAGCATTGTACATTCTACGTGAATTCGTATCCATCAGTTCTTTTGAGCGGTCATCAGCTGTATTTAATGACACTTCTACAACAGAAACAACTGATGTAAGTGTTGTTAGTATTAACAGTTAGGACTGAGCTAGTCAAAGAATTTGGCGATGTACCTAGTCCTTAGAAAGCCACACCTATCGAAAGGGCTCCGAGCTGGAACAATCTTAACTTGCGATCATTTTAAATTACATATAGTTTTCACAGATCGAGAGTACTGCAGCTAGTAAAATGACAGAGTACATACGTTATATCTATTGCGTTTTTAAAACTAAATATCAAAGCAGACAATAACGATCTGGGAAAGTGGTAGAGAGGCAGCCTTGATAATGAAGATAGAATGGCTGTGAAAGTAGGTAGCTGCAGCGAGTTCTATATTCATAGTGCGTGAGCGTTTGTTGAGTAATGCCAAGGCTTACTTGGCATTCATATCACGTGCAGGCGTGTAGTGATCAAATTCCTACACTACTACGGTGATTGTACGCGTGGAGCCATGGGGGCGTAACTCATACCCATGTTTTTTCACGGTAATTGTTTTTGGGGCAACATATCTTTATTATCTTACTCGACAGGCTGCCGTCCATTACCTACTTTGCTGACCCCTATCTTTCCAAAATTCTGGGGTTTAAATTACTGCAATGCTCCCACGGTTTCATCTACATGGCCTGCATGCAAACTACATCACACTATATACCACGTGGAGGACTAGATAATCATCTTCACTAACGAGGGATTAAAAGAAGATGAGTAAACACACATAGACCTGCTAGTCCCAAGACTCCAAACTGTCATTTCCCAAGAAACTTAAACATTATGCGTTATCCACATTCGTAAAACAATGCTGAATCATCTATGTAACAGGTTTGGAATAAACTGACGCTGCAAATCCACTAATCCGGGCTCATTTCTATTAATCATTAGTAGTCATCTTATTACAAAGTGAAGTAGTTTCTTACTCGTCTAATAGTCTGTTGTTCCTGCTGTTGGAATCCATAAGCCATACCGATTCCATTTGTTCCAACGTACCCATAATTAGCAATTCCTGCGCCTATACCACCAAACCCAGGCGGCGCGTGATGAGCTGGATTCAAAGGAGGCTGAGGTGACTGATTTCGATAAGTATCAGGGCCAGGGCTACCATTTCCATATCCACCGAAACTAGGTTGCATTCCTGAATGTACATTTATCATTGGAGATGAAGCTCGGGTGAGGAAGGCTTGTTGGTACTGAAGTTGCTGTAAATTCAAAGGGGGGATACCAGGGCTGTTGAACATGGGTCCATAGGGTAGAAATGAAGACATGTTCGCATCCATATTCTCTGGTCTTGGCACGCCCATATCAAAATTCGAGGATTGCATCTGAGAATAGTGAGCGGCATTAAAATGTTGAGGCATTTGCTGATTAACTATTTGAGATGGGGTTGAGGCTGGTCGAGGCCTGTCCATAGGTCCATTCTGGGCATGATCACGCGCAGGACCAGTACTAACCCCACGTGGAGAGAGACCAACCTCGTCCATGAGGCGCTTGTAACATTGAGCAGGTTGAGCTTTGAGCCGAATAAGAACATTCCTAATTTTCTCCACGACTTCTGGACGGATACTTTCGTCAAAAAATGGAGTTGTGAGCACTTTAAAAATCAGCGTAGCGCCACAAGCATGATCCGAAAGTATGGTCTCGAGTGTCTCATCATTTGACGAGAAGAATAAAGCCTTGTATATCTTGTCTCGTGCTTCTGGCTCTTGCTTTTGATTTATCCCTTTAAGAACGGTCAAGTAGGCTACTTTGTGCGTACAAAGATGTGTAAGGTGAGGAATTAATTGAGGAACAAGGACAGATCTTCTTTGAGGGAATGTGCACGTGTCCAGAAACCAAGTTAAGAGAAGTGCGCCATTTGCACTTGTGGCTAGCTGTACACTGTGAATAGCAATAGTGGCCGCTAGCATCCGTTGTTGTTCTTTTGTAGAATGATGGCTTTCAAGGCAGGCACGCATGGCACGTGCACCATATCTTCCCTGGGCTATTTCCCAAATCTGGCTTAACATGGATTCAAATATGAAATCATTAAATGGAGAGCCAAACTTCAAACAACATTGCAATACATAGTTTCCGAATTGATCCAGGAATAGTGGCACCGTATATGGTCGCAAGTTTTTTACGATCATGTTCATCTGCTTAGGTGTTTTACAGACATCTATTATTTTTTGAGCGGCCCAAGTTCCGTTCTTGTGAACACCGATTTCTGTGATATGAGGTGCAATTTCAGCCAACATAATGTCCCGCATATCATCCGAACAATGCTCAAACAACTTTTGCACAACAGTATTTCCCAGGTAATCTGAAGATAGTTCAACAATTTCAGGGAGCATAGCGGAGGCAATCATTTCGACTTCTGCCACAGATAAACTTTGGTTGTCAATCCGTTTTCTGATGTCGCGCAGCTTAGGAGCGTCATGAATCCTGTTATGACCTGGCTCTGGTATGGGAGGAATCTCAGACTTGCGCTTGTTATCAGTAATTGAGGCGTCCAGACTACGCGTTATTTTTGCCTTTTCTTCTGGGGACGCTCCAAATTCTCCTACAATGGATAAAATTTCCTGTTTCATCTCTGCAAGGGCAGGTATAACTAGTGGGGCAGTCCCTGGTCTTGATATTATACCTGTTGGGGTACCTGACGCATCGCCATTCTTTTCTCCTTTCAAAAAAGGGTCGGGACTTGGCGATGGGAATTGACCATCACCTCCAGGAGTACCAGAAGGAGAAGGGGGCTTTGCAAAGTTAATTCTTACCGGTCCCGCTCCTGGGAATATCTCTTTCCCGTTCATCAGAGCCTTTGCAGATATAGCACTCTCCAAACGCTCGAAGTTGACAAAACCGCAGTTTTTGTGGGTTAAAACTCGCGCAGATATAATGGGTCCATGATGCTTAAACATCTCTGTTAATGTTGAAACAGTGGTTGAAAGAGGAATACTACCAAGCCATAGTGCTCGAGTTGGCCCTTCGGGATTGTCGTCAATGTTAAAATGGTCGTTTCGACTCGTAGATCGCCCCATAGACATGGCCGCAACGGCAGAGGGGAGCTCCTCGTATTCATCGTTTAATCCTAATTCAGAAGAGTTCAAGCCACTATCTATACGCGATACACTTGGGTAGTAGTTTTTCATAATTCGTGAAACTGGAGCCTCAAGAACTCCTGCAGTTCGGGCTCGTGGTCGATTTACGGATGCTTGACTCGCAAAGGCCTGAACAGCTAAATTATGCTGTTGGATAGCTGCATGTGTGGCAGCGAGCTGCATCTGTAATTGAGCTTGCTGCGCTTCAAACGGTAGCAAGTTTGCCGATGTGTACTCGCTCTCTTCTTCCTCTGCGTATTTCTCTTTGGCATTAACCGAGTATGACCGGAATCGACTTGATTGCTTTGAAATATCGGCAAGATTAGCGAGCAACGGATTAACTAGGGTTGCCCGTGGAGGCTGAGGGGTGTCTGCCAAGCCGAGGTAATCGAGTGTTCTCATTTGCATATCGTTATCACCGGCGCCTTCCCTTGAGAAGACGGATGGAGATGGGGATCCTGGGTTATTAGATCCCTGGCTGGCAATACTAACCAACGTCGATGTTCGCTCTCGTCCCGACGGCCAATTAGTGGAGAAGACCGAAGGTCCAAATGGACCTGCTGAGCTCGGAGCATAGGGACTTCTTTGGGGAGTAGATCCAGCCCGTAAACGAGACAACAAGGCGGCAGTTCCGTTTGCGACCATCTCAGCAGAAGTAGGAGAAGGAGGCTTGAAAGACGGAAGAGGAGCTGGTCGGGGCGCTTTGTTAATAGTTGCAGGCTGAGATGTTGCATTATTGGTTATCCCACCAGGAGAGAAACGGGATGGGACTGTTCCGGCCCTAGCTCTTCTGGTTGTAGAGGCTTGAGACTCTTGGGGAGAAGAACGCGAGTAGTCGGGAAACCCGTCCGTTGGAGATTCAGGAATATTCTCGCGGAGGGGTGTAGAATTTCCACTGGTAGGGGGTCCCCATACATTTAGTGATACGCCTTCCTGGGCTTGAATCTCCCGAGCCCTAAAATTGTTAGTCGAGTTTGCAGGTTTCGAGGAGAGAGCTGTTATCTAGACCTTTTGGAAAATAGTCGACTAGAGCTACCAAGATCGAGCGATGGAGAGCCAGCCCCCGAGCGTATATGATTAGCCATTTTACTGGCTCCGTGAATTCCACCCGGTAAAGCATAGGTAGAGCGTTGCTGAGATGCGTTGCCATTTGAAGGCTCGGTTGGAGATGTATTTGCAGTCGATGTTCCCGAGCGGGACATAGTGTGCGAAGGTAGGTATCCGAGAGTCGGATGATCGGATCTAGGAGACATTATGAATTATGTATCCTCTAGTAATTTTCGCAAGGATACTTGGATGGTGATAATATAGACAAATCAGATGACAGCGCACTCTGTTGAACAGATATTAAAATACTCAGTCTATATAGCGCGGATGAGTATGAGATAGGGTGATTATAGCCTTCTTTTGATAGCGCTGGCGCTGTAAGTGACGAGAAAAATTGGAGTATGTAGGTCTTTGGTGCGTGGTAGAGCCTGTTTCTATGCGTATATCTTATGAATAAAAATGTAAAACAGCGGAACAGATAGTCAGACAGAATTAATGATACCGTCAAGCCGCCCAATTAGCAAGTAGTCGTAGATTTAAGGTGTCTGCGGTGAACAATGGTCTAGATTATAAAGTAGTCGACTAATTATTTGTTATCCGGCACATTGTCATTAGTACATCTTCCCCGCCTTGATAGAATCTTTAGACCAAGGGAGAATTGAAAGAGTTTTAGGTGTGGAGTGGAGGAGCTTTGGAGGTAGGACAGATATTGATGCGGAGGACAGATGCGAATGGGAAGGACGAGGAAAAGAACTTTGGGAAAAGGCGGCGTCAGAGAGGTGAGCAGGGGGGATGGGGGGGCGGGGCGAAGAAAAGAGTTGGAGGCCAGAGCTAAAGGAGGGGGGTTTGAGACGTGGCTATAACCGTGAGCGGCGTGGGATTAAGGTTGCCTGCGCTAGGGGCGGAGAGAACCAGAATACGGAGAGGCAGGCGTAGGATTGGATCCAGTGACGAATTGATATCAGGATAAGGTACTAATATTTCAGATGGGCGTTTTAACAGGCGAGTTAGTGGAAGATTGATTACAAATGAACTTGAAGGTTGGAAGGAAAGGGGGGTGTATTTAGCCAAAAGCGGCGAATTTCAGTAGATTAGCTGGGCAGGCCAACGCAGCGCAGGATGGGGCAGGAGAAAGTAAAGAACACAGTTGCAGTTCCCCTCCCGCGGATAAGAAGCGAGACAGCCCAGCAGCTAACGCTTAATTAGGGGATTCGATGCGCTTGACGCGAACAAGGGGCCGACAGCTTATCATTGGGTTTCATTCAGGACCTGTCGCATCGTAGCTGTCAACCATTCGTTGTATTCCCCTCCTAGAAAATTTTTGGCTATACGAAGAAACTAAGTGCTCAAATGTTGCTGTCATCCAGTTAGCCCTCGCCGAGAGCGCGCCGCAGTGTGAGGCAGATGAACATGGTAAAGCCGGTTCCCTACGATTCTTTGTTAACTCGTTTTTCATAATATTGAAGGATAGCTTGGATGGTGCTGCTGATGGGTAGCCTGACTCCAATGAGAGGGAACGTACGTTACACGTCAGGAACCCCTTGAGCCGTGAGTTGGAAGGATGAAGCTTTACCCAAAGTGAAATCATCGGCCACGTGAGGCGGTCGAGAGTCATCGGTTAGTCGAGACAAAATCTGATGGCTCTGCGGCTAGCGTTCTTCTGATGCTGGTTGTGCCAGATGTGGCCTGTTTCAACGGGCACCCCCAAAGCAACAGCTGTAGGATTATACTGCCTTGGCTCACGTGTCGTCTCCTGTTTCCGTGTCTCTTGAAACATCGGTTGACGGCAATTTGGGATTTTCCACTGAGAATCTTGGACACTCTTTCCACGAACTCGCTCGGTGGCTCCTGTGACTGAAAGACGTATCAACAAGTCATCGATCATCTAAGATCACACCTATCGCGTCGAGCCAGAGTTCTTCCCAGAAAAAGCCCATGAGTTGCAGAGCTCAAGGCCAGCATGGTCACTATGATGATAGGCACAGTAAGTAGCATGATTACCAACCTTGCTAACAGTCATGATAGTGATAATACTATGGCTGATCAAAGACATTATCATAGTTGCAGAAGCAGTGCCTCGGCTAAGCTTGACACCTGCCGACCAGCGCCTGAATGGCTAGCTCTCGACATGGACGTAATGGCGGCATAGCCTAGGCTATCCAGGTCTACATGGGCTCAAGCGAAAGCGAGCGCTGTAATACCAAGTTGCCAGATCCTCCGCCACGCAGAGTATCGTCATGGACCCTCACACATTTCAAGTCCCCTGCCGCAAACCGCTCGCAGGGTCGCCCTCAATAGCGGGGAAGTGTCATCGATGCCGCAGCTGCCCTCGGCGGTCCTTTCAGCTTACCTGAAGAGTTTATCATCGGGGATGAAGGCTTCACTGCTGAGCTTACCTCGGTGCTTCCAAAAAGACTGGCCCTACTATTTACCCTTGTTTCCGGCCTCACCTTATTTTCACTTGGCATAATGTCTGTTCTCAAGGCTTCAAAGCAGAGCAAACTAGGGTCAAGCAAAAATAAGGGAAGAACCATATCTCCATAACTACGAATACAGTTGTGGATAGGTGTAAAGTATGTCTGATCTTACTGAAACAGTAGTTCACTATTTCGGCTCTCAAGGATTTTTTTGCATGGTAATTTCCTAGAGGATGTAGGATTCCTTCATGGCCCAATCACTAACTACACCTGCAAAGTTCTCGAGGCAATGGAATTTATTCGAAATCCTATGAGATATAGGATTCATACGCCAGTTTTCCGCCGTCTTCTGCCCAGGGACGATTCAAATACATAGCTCCCCGCCGTCGCAAGGCATACAACCTTTAAGCAAGTACCTTTCGTCCTCAGATCTCTGCAGAAAATAATCGGATTTCCAGGAGTCTCCCTGTCTGAAACACAATCTATTCACGCATAATATTTGGCCGCCGGTCCTAAAGTCTTGTCTCTGATTAGTATCCATAGAATTCAATAACAAGTGATATTGTATCATATTGAGAGTTTTTTTGTACTTCTGAACCCCTATTTATTCTGTTTAGGCTCTTTACTTTATGTTGCTTTCGGCGAAAGCCATTTAAAATGTACTGTGGCTAAACTAAAAAAGTATGAGCATTCAACGAGAGTCGCAACTTTTCCGCCAACGCCTTAATATTTTCCGAAATCCAACGCGAATAATTCATCTCTGCTCCGTGTTGGAGAACCACGGACTTGCATGAATTACCCGTCGGCAAGGAGAGGAAGATTGGCGCGTAACTGCGCAGACTGGGATAGGCGCCTTCGAGTATCCAGGTTACGCGAAGTCGCCATGAGCGGTTTCTTCTCTTCTTTATATTCTGCTCGCTCTTGGCCCTTGTTTGAAACAAGCTGCAAAGGCTTAGCTTCCCCCTCCCGTTTGTATAGATTGCGAAACATATATACCCCGCTTCCCTCGCATCCTTCGCTCTCTTCCACGAATTTACACGAACGTTGGTTACGCCAGAAGGCTGTCCAAAATGGAGTCTTGGTATCAGATTTGTAGTGACTACCCATAACGCGTTTTATATGCGTAGAAGCTTCACCGGCGTGGTAAAATGGTATACTAGAGATGAGATGATGACAAACATGTGTCCCAATTATGTCATGAAAAAAATGTGTGTCGAGGAAGCCGAGGTCACGATCAATGGTGGCTGTTGCACCACGAGCAAAGGTCCATGTTGAATTGCTATAATGTGGCATGGATGCATCGGTATGCTGCAAAAACGTTATGGCGACTTTGGATAGTTAGCTCTAAAATTCAAAGCTAATAAGTGAGGGAGCGTACCAATCCAGTTGTTCACCCATAACCACGGCACTCCGAATAGAATGCAAATGTTCCAGCTACCGAACATTTGCCCAGCTATGACCAGCGCAATAACCATTATAGCTACCCCAATGTCGGATAGAAGAATCAAACCAAGTTCGTTTTTTTTGAAAAAGACCGAATCCTCGCCGAAATAAAAGTGCGATATTCGAAGCCCTTTGGCACCTCCATACTTTTGTCCCGTCAAATTAAAGAGCAGATATCCAGGCCATCCGACGAGTTGATGAACTAAGTCATGCCATAAGGCTACGATTGGAGAGTCTTCGGCCAGCTCGGCGAATTCGATCATGTTTGCACCTGCTTTAGGGCCTAACTTTGTTTTAAGCCAGGTATCGCGTGTGTGAGGTACAAAAGCAGTATCGCGCTCAATGTTTCCTGTAGCTTTATGATGCTGTGAGTGCGAAAGACGCCATGAATGAAAAGGCACTAAAAGAAATGAGTGCATTATGAGTCCCATAGTCCAATTCAGGGTTTTTGATTTTGAAAATGCACCATGACCACATTCATGGGCAAGTATCCAAATTCCGGTAAAAACAAAACCTTGGATTACTGTGTAAGCAGTCCAAGCCACAAAACGAAGCGGTGCAGATGGAATGAGAGGGATATAAGTGACGGAGAGGTAGATGAGAGTGCTGAGGTATAGATAATCGCGTGCGACGTATGCCATGGAACGAATGGTAGAGGGCTTAAAACAGTGTGCTGGAATGGCATCGTAGATCTCTTTCATAGTAAAGCTCGGAAGCTCGAATGAATTGCCATTCAAGTCGATATGCTGGGGTTTGTCTTCCATGATGATAGATGCGCTGGTAAGAGTTTGAGTAGAGATGTTGAAGATAGAATACCGAGTGTAGAACGGGTAGTAGCGCTGTGAAATATAGAACGAGAAACAGGGAGTCAAGTAGCCGATTAGTGATAAGATACGAGACGTGTGTCAAGATTCGACCCTCGGAAAACGTCTATAGTAAGAGTTTTCTTCAATGATTGGGTAGGAATAAAAAAGTGTAGAGGAAAGAAGATTTATGTACAGATCCGTCTCCTGTCCGTTATTCCGTTATCCCAGTTTTATCCTCGACCCTTATCGCACACGGACCCGTGTGAACCCCAAATCTTTCAAGTGGAGCTAAAGCACATGAGGAGGAAGTGGTGGAAATGGGTTTACAGTGAAATTGGCCTGCTCCATGGGATTTGGGTTGCAGTGAGATAGTTTGGGCACACTGTTGCAACGAAATATACACGCTACGGAAGGGTCAACAAGAGATTTGGATGCTCGCAAAATGGATGTTGATATCTCGCGGGCTTGCAGTAGTCACTTTCCCGCTGGTATTCATGATATCAATATTTTCATCACAAGCACCGATCGCTTACTGTGATAAGTGGGAATGAGGAAATATATAATCTCTATCAACGACGAAATTGTGCCAGATTTTAGTATCGTTTGGGGTGGAAATTTGAGGATCTATTGCATACTAGCTGACACAAACAGCTCGTGAGTAGACACGATAATGATGATGCCTAACGTCAAGCTTTCCCTTCAATCATAATAGCCAGCGGGAGATGCTCACTACTCATTTTTCTATAGGACTGGAGCCTCTATCGGCAATCGGTTTTTTTAAACTCATCCGAGCTTCTACTTTGCGCAACATGTGCTTTCTCGCTTAGGTGCGTAGGCTCCAGTTCACGACCTCTTTACTCATGTTGGCTACGGATTGACTGCTTGTCCGATGAGCGCTCATTCCACTCCTACGCATGTTACCCAAGTAAGGGGCAGATAATCGACATTTCGAATCGTTTTTGTGCTGATTCAGTCAGTCCACTCCAGGGCCATCTAAGAGAAGAAACTAGTTTGATTACCTCAAACGCGTCGCCGGCTGGACGTTTGGGCCTCAGCGGTTGCAGATTGCACACGCAACAGCATTTGTCATGGCGTTCGCAAGATCGGTGTGCTTTGTATGCAGATCGTCCCAGACCTCATTCATATGATAACTTAATCGCGTTTGAGAGGAATTTGCAATTACCGACAAAGTTAACCACGAGCAATTTATCCAACTGATGATTCATTGAGTGATACAGCTCGATCTATTGGAAGCCTAGGGTCGGCTATATTCAGCCTAATACTACATGTGTCTTGCCAAGCTCTGGGATCCGAGGGAACGGAAAGTGGCAAGCTTCGGTGTCTTTGAACCCCAGCATGAAGTATCGCCGTACATGGTTAATGAATGTTTTGCTCCCAGCCGCGAACAGACCCCTTTATCTGGGCGACCCACTCTACATCTTTCTTGAGCCGCAAGCGGTTCTCCTAACCAACCGAGAGTGTGGCGGATGTTTGAACATAGGAGTTTTTTTGGGCATCCTCATTGTCTTTTCGCAGCTTGCACAGATTTCATGTAACATTTGTGTGAGGATTCCCAAAAAAAACAAACGATGCATTTTCAAACGATTAGGCGCACGCAGGACTTTATTAGATATTCCTCAGCCATATAGGCGCTACGGGAGCGTGTTAGTGTTACATGGGATGAGCCTGCACTGTGTAACAGTTACCGGAAGGTTAATGGGAGCCATTATGATATAACGTGTAGCACACATCTATAAAGAAGACCAAATTACACCCGGTGCCATAGAAAGAAGAATGATCATGTATCCTGCTCGACAGCGCAGGATAAGAATAAGTTCTGAATTCAAATATCTCCCGACATTTACAATTGATGAGTTCGAGTCGTCACAATGCGAAACGCCCAAGATAAACTGGAGATTTAGAGTAGACAATGCAGGTCTAGTTGGCACAGAAGCCACATCTTGTATGTCAGACATTGAGTCTAGATGATTGGAACGACTCCACAGCTAAATTTGCTTGTTTTGGTTCTTTCAGGGCTGACTTGAGTTCACTAAATTTAGCGGGAAGCGCTTTGGTAAAGATTTACTGGAATCATAAATTCGCCTTGTTACAGTTAGCGAATTAGAAACCACCAACAACTACGCTACTGATTTTCGTGCTCGGTTCCATAAAAGAAGTATGGTTATTGTGGGGCATATGCAGAAAAGAACCTATAGCCTTAGTTAATAGCCGAGATTTCTATAAGCATTTGTGCAGTTAACTTGGCAAATTGCCGGCAAAAAAAAGCCTTTCCAAAATCGTTGCGGCCGAATGTCGTCTCTTCACCTGTCGGTAAGAGGATGCGCTTCTTTGTCGAATGTACACTCATGAAGAGCGTATCGCCTGTCTACAGCCAGGACGCTTCTGACATGGTCCATTCTGGTAAAGAACAGAGGCGCAGCAAAGCTCTCGGGCTATGAAGTTGAAAATTGTGGCGATAAATATAGAGCTCATTAGTCACAAGATCCGGGCCTCGAATATCTTTTCAAATGAACATGGAGGATCGACGTTGTAGAGAGCGAATGGAATTGCTGTCACAAGTCATACTCAGGGCAACATCGACGGAGCCTAGGTGGAGACGATTGGCCCCTGCTAGCTGTAGACAGAAGATAATCAATGGTTACCCCCCCCTTTCATTCCTTCATACTTGAGCAATCCTAGTAACGGACATTTAGATGGATTGCGTCTCAATGGTATTTCTCGAACCGTAACACCTTCGTCGTTACTCAAGATAAATTACTGAAGTAGTGCCAATCGTCTCAAAATGAATAATGTTCGGACGACACTCGCACCCTTATCATCCAGGAAATCATACTTAACAGCAGTTAAAGTCAAAATCTGAGCGTTCCGTTGTACAGTGATGCATTTGATCCCTGCTCCACTATCAAAATTGAAATATGATCCAACAAATCTGAAACACACCTCATCCTCAAATCATATAGATCAGCCCCTAATATTAGCTTCAATACCTTGATCACTACCCGATAACACGCAATCAGGACGCCTAGTCACATACATCATTATCTTGGACAATTTTATGAGTTAAGATTAAGGTCACTAAATACCTCACAATTATATGTTATCCAGATGTATGCACTAGCGAGTCTTCATGCGAAATGAATAAGGCTATTTTCAACATCAATTCCTCTCGAATGATAATAACCTTGTAATCAGATCCTTGTCCTCTTTTGGGTACAACTTTATTCTAATGGCATTATTTGTGAAAAATAGACTGAAAACTTTTGCAGAATTAGGAAATCAACTACTCCGATTTCCTCTAAAAATCCTCCTTATTATCTATCTGGATGCAAAATTACTACCATAAAGTTGAAGATTTCAAAGTGGAATTCAGAAATATTCAAACAAGTAGTCACAACAGTGATAGGCATCGAGTTCATAAAAAGCATTCTCATCAGAATACAGTTTCTACCAAGTAATTCTATTAATGGAAAGACTAATACGAAACATACATCAATCTCTGCGAAAATAAATAATTTATCTTCTAGCAGAACCAAACTTAGACAAGTTTTACCAAAATGGAACGGTTTTCCGGAATTTTATTTTACGAGATAAAATCTTTTTCTCATGAAAGAATTTACAGAAAATCTAAGTTTTTTCCGACTACAGGATATGAATAAATATATTTCAGACTGTAATTCCCTGCCTACGCCTTCTAGGCAGCTTCACTTGGATAGTACCATCTCACAAACATTCATTCAATAGTACTATTAGAAGAGCCCCTTGCCCCTCATTAACCCCCCTCAAAACCAACGGAACAATAGTCACTCTTTAAAAAATAGTGTACTGCGTATGTAGCTACCTAAATATGACCCATGATCGGTGCTGTGTACATATGTTGGATGACTCTTTCGACGTTAGAGACACTCATACTCAGGATTTCATCCGCAAATGCCACTTTGAGGTATTTTTGCCTAGACAAACAATTGACTCTCGTCCGCAAGTACCCATGAATGGATAAGTCAAACCCAGTTAGAATAGCTTAAGCTCTCGGGTTGGATGGTGCAGTAGTGTCATATTCGGGCCGTTCTCCCCAAGTAGATCCTGGGTAGCTTGAACACCCACCCCATGTGAGACATGAGAGAGCTGGTTCAAATACAGGAAAACCTACACACCACTCTCTATCGCGATGATAATGTATTTATGGGATGATGAAAGCACACTCGGATGATCGCAGGGTTTTCACGCTTTTTCTTGTGGTGGGCATGCACGGAAGAGGTTATTCGCCACAAGGGCTAACCTCGAGTGATATCTGCAAATGAAATCTGAGTGTGAGTGTTTGAAACGTCGCATTGAGTCATCCTACCTAAAATAAATATCTTCCGATAAAACCAGTATGGACCTCAAGGCGCTAAAGCACGACAATAGAATAGTTTATTTTTTGAACTGTGGCTATCAAGTAGGCCGGAGGGCAAGACTGACACCTGTACGCGGTGCCCTCTACGAACCTGGGAGTGAAATATTCTCCCAGAGACAAGATCAGTCAAATTTCGCAATACCGAACAAGTTGGCCCATGAGGCAATGATTCAAGACTCTCCACCTAATCAAATTTTCACACCTGACGAGATCAATCACAACCAAAACCTCATCAAGTTTGCAGGTACGACTTAGTACATCCTTATTTCAATGATCACACCTCTCGTCGACTTTCTCTGGCCTCAACTGACCACCACGTACACGCCCACGCCGATATTTACACCCGACGGAGGAAGCAAAGCGTGGCGCACAAACCTGGGAGACAGTTCTTTGGGATGGGCGTGAGAGAGATTAGGACAAGCTCACAAGGTGCTGCAGATGGTGGAAACGATCTCGACGGACGTGAATTTTAGAATTTTGACAACGAGTTTTCGAATTGAGCTTTGTGCGTGCGCCAAGACTTCGGTTGCGAGAGTGCGGGCGACACTATAAACACCGCCGTGGTTGGATGGTGCGGTGGTACATCATCTTGGCTGGTTTCTCAAGTAAGGTCTGGATAGCTAGGACACATATCCCACCCGAGACAGGAGACCGCTGGTTCGAATCCGGCAAAACCTAACTACATTTCTCGCGGCGCTGGTATGCATGGATGATGAAGGCATGCTTGGATAATCAAAGGTTTTAAATTCCCTTTGGTGGGTACTTACGGAGGAGGGTTGACTGTTTGTGTAAGCAAACATACCTCATAGTGGTATTTGCAAATGAAATCCAGAGTATGAGTGTCTCTAGCGTCAAAAGAGTCATCTTATATGTATACATAGTACCGGTCATGTGTCATAGCTTTATAGCTGAATATACATTAATTGATTTAAAAAAAAAAAAAGTAGGCCAGGTTGTTGACACAAACGTGACTACAAAACCTGTACTTGATTTCACTTCGGTACTTACTCGGATGAATGCGCTCTACAATCTCAATGACTGAGGGGTTAATATTTCCTTAATTAAAACTTTGATAATCCAAGCGTGCCTTTATCATCCATGTAGACTTGCACGGCGAGAAATGTGGTTGTATTTTTCCAGATTTAAAACAGCAATCTACTGTCTCGAGTGGGATAAGTGTCCAAGCTGTCCAGAGTCTACTTGTGAAAGTGATCATAATTAGGCGATGCTGTGCAGTCCAACCGCGACGGTATTTATAGTGTTAGCTACACTCTCGCAGTCGAAGCCTTGGCACGCACTAACCTCAATTAGTGAAAACTCCTTGCCATATTTTCGAAATTACACGCCCATCGAGTTTGCATCCATCTTCTGCTTTTTCTTGTGAGCTTTTCCTGATTCAACTCCTGTGCGTCTTGAAGAATTGTCTCCCAGACCTGTGCGCCACAATTTTTGACTTTCTGCGGGTATTCGTATGGCCGCAGGCGTGTATCTATTGGCTAGCTGAGATCAGAGAGTAGTCGATAGGAGATGTGTTCGATTAAATGAGGATGAGATTTTTCGTACGTGCCAAAATCGTGATACTTCGATGGGATTCCATCTCGTTGTAGGTGAATGAATGACATGGTGGAGTATACTGAATCGTTTCCTCGCCGGCCATCTTTGGTGTCGTGAAGTATGACCGGATCCGGCTCTGGTAGGATTTTCGACTTATCGGTTTGTAGTGGACACCGCGTACAGGCGTTCAGTCGTAGTCCTTTGAACTTGGACAGAATAGTACTGTTGCTCATTCATAGGAAGGTTTTGGTGCGCCGCAAGCTGCTAATTTGATCATTCTGTTCGCGATCTAGTGAGCGGAAAATGGACTGGTTTCCGCAACTCTATGACAATCACTAGCTATATCAAATAATTTATGTCGATAGAAACTTGTTGAGGCAGAGGGCAATGGCTGAGCAGCGGTACGCAGTGTCCCCTACGAACCGGTGAGTCAAATATTCTCCCAGAGCCGAATTCAGTCCAACTTCGGAATACCAAGGAAGTTGGCCCTCGAGGCTATTATCCAAGATGCTCCACAAACTCCGTCTCTCCCTCCCAACACAACCAATTCCCACCGAGGCATCAAGTCTACGAGTACGACAAAGGATATCCTCATTTCATTAATCATACCTCTCGTCAAATCAGTCTCTGCCATCAAATGGCTTCCACCTACATGCCTGCCAGGATTTCAAAACACGCCGGTGGAAACTAATTGTCGCGCACAAATCAAGGCGCCTCTCCGAGATGGAAGTGAGATGATCTAGACAAGTTTCCAGGAGGATGTAGAGGATGGACACAATTTCAACGGGTGTGGAATTTCGATTATTGGGAAGTGACCATGGTATGAATTGGATAGCATGATGCGCAATAATCTATCCATTTTATGAATGCAACTGACAATTTAAACTGTTGGTATAAATGTCTTGACCTCCCTTTCCAATGTTAGTCATAGGTTAGTCATCGTTCATCATGAGTATAAGTTCCTATTGTAGAATAGGAGAATAGATAAGATCCACCAACACAGCCGCAGAAACGTGACATACAGTTTACGTTCTTTGCACCGTGTTTAAGTATCCCGACATAAACACATGCCATCTTTGGAAGCTGCCGTGGTCCGCCTCCTGGTGGTGTTCTCCGGTACAGTTTGAGTAGCCTGGGCACCTACTCCACTTGGGACGGAGACGCCTCAGGTCATATTTCGCGCGGAGACAAGTTGATGGATGATGGAGGCATGTTTGGATAAGTTGGGTTCTTGAGAAGTTCGCCTGGATGGCTATTCACGGATGAAGGTTGACTTGGGGTGAAGAAAAAGCCGCCATAACTTCGCAGTGGTACTTTCAAATGAATTCCGAGACATGAATTCTATGTATTTAATATGAATCGTCTATTCTATAATTTAAATCCTATGTTGTTATTAATCCATTTTATTGTTCTGTCTTAGTCTATGACTATGTAGGACATGCAGGTCTTCTCTGTCTACAGGCCAAGGATACCTATGCTAGTAGTACATCCCCTCCTGTGTCTTCCATACGACTCCCCTCAACCAGTAGCACCCCTCACAAGTCCTCATTCGATCATACACTAAGAGGAGCCCTTCGCCCTTCATTATCTCCCCTCTCCAGCCAACTAAACGATGACCATTTGCGGATGTATGGCAGCCTGGGGAATCGCAAAAACCACTAGGTGAGGGGCTCTCCTAATACCGAAATTGGGACTAAATCCGAAGACATAGTGACCCTTCTGAAGCGTTCGAAGAGACCGGCCAGCTGGGTGATGTAGACTTGTAGGTACATCGGGAAATTCACCCTCTGCTTTTCTAGCCTCCTACCAACTTCTTCCCGAAGGTCATGCTGAAATGTCAGAAAAGTCTTGACAGAGCAAGATTGCTGTATGGTAGCTTAGTCCAACTTCTCTTGTGCCGTTGACTCATCGACAAAAGAAGCCCTCCTAGATAATTAGCCGAAATCTCAATATTGGCGCTCACAAACAATCAAAAGTCGGAAACACCTCGAAAATATCAAACCCATCATGATCTTCAGAGACCTCATCCCCCTCTCGATCCACGTCTCAGCCGCCTGTCCTCTCTCAAGTTGTTTGTCCTATTAGAAGAATAGCCCCCAAAGGCCAGGACCCAGGCTTTGTATTTTTCGATTTGATTTCCTCCTTGCGGGTATAAATAGCGTCGTAAATATGTAGTGAAAGATGGCTGGAAATTAACGGGGCTAGCTCCTGTTTGAAATTGGCGCAACTTCTTTATTGGTTGTTGAGGCGAGATGTTGGGTGGTTAGAAAGAGGTTGAGGACTCAGATGAGGATGGTAAGAGAGGCATTATCAAGAAGTAATCAAATGGAGATATACTTGAGGTTGCTTTCGACTTCGATTTGGATGCGATTCTTCTTGGCTATCCCAGATATGCAGAGCTTACCGAGCGATTACACCGGTACCACTGGAAGGTGAGGACCTCGTCTATGCCAGCTCTCTAGTGTTGTGTCATAGCTAGATAGCTGCGAACGTAATTAAAATCTGATGCGAAAAAATAATCGAATGACATGACTCAGGGGGCAAAGACGCCACCTATCAATATGGTCTACAGATAAAGTGTTGTATTGGATTGGATTGACTGATTTAACGTATCAGGCTGAAGCCTTACACCTAGGAGGCTTGACACGGAAGTGTGTCTCCGGAGAACCCACAACTACCACTAAAGCTAGCTTTATAGAACTATGAATTTACATTAATGGGAAAAGAATATCTAGGGAAATTTTCGATGCCCTGTCTCGCCACCCTACGCCTAAACAACTTTCTTATTACTGTTTGTCTGTATTGTTTGTATCCCAGGAGACCACGGTCTATCCAGTCTAACTTTGCTCCCCATAACAATCCGTCACCGTGAGAAATCGATAGAATTCTACCCACTCCTTCTCTCCTAATAGTGTCAATACACTTGGCACTGATTCCTGCGTTGTTCTTCGACATTAATTTAGCGCTATCCAGAAGTCCGAAAAATAACACGGACGCCTGTCTCGGCCACATTTGCACCTACAATCTATTTCTTCGTGGTGAAACCTTTTATGGTATTTGGAGAAGTTTCCATGATCAGTCTTAGCTACTATCAGATGATGGTACGCCCATTTTGAGAGAGCTAGCTCTAGTGGACGTTTTGGTTTCATAAGTAAATCTAGGTCTTTGTATCGTCTAAGTCTATTTTTACGCCACAGGCTTCGACAGACACCTCAAAATAGTCTCTAAAGTATCGTTTTAGTGCTGCAAAAGTGAGCCTTTGTCTCTGGTTTGACCTCGAGATAACCAATGCAATTGTGAAAGCTGGAGCATCTTTCAGAGCTGATTTGGCCAGTTTATCGGCATGAATGTTCCCAAGGATTTTGGAGTGGCCTGGAACCCATAGTATCTCTACTAATCCTTTAGTGCAAGATAGTGTTTTAAATTGGTCTACTGTGGCTTGAGACGACTTGCTTCGGCCTATTCTGAGGGAGTAGATAGCTTTGGAATTATCGAGGAGTAACTTAATAGGGAGCTTTCCAGCAAATATTATAGCTTCTTCAAGAGTTTTCTGAGCGCCTAAAAGTTCTGCGTCGTACACTTCTGATCCAAGAATTGTACAAGCACCGCTTCCAATCAGCCTGCTTCGTTTATATAAGGCGCATCCCCATGCAGATGTCGCTAGGCCGCTTGACGAGCCGTCTGAATAGGCGCATCCAGTTTCCGGCGAGAGATTTTCTATCCATAACTTTGCATAGTCCGATTCATTTTCCCTATTAAGGCCTGGTAGGAGCCGGGTCGGAATGAATTTTGGGTATGGAAGTTTTTCAGGGCCTTCTGCGATCGGTACATTCAGTGCATAATTCTAGAGTCGTGTCAGATAGCCCTCCGAGAGTGTGATAGGTCGAGCTTTCTGGCCTGCTAGGAGCTCAAGACGCTCTATCACATCTTTTAGTGCCTCCCTAGATCTCAGTGCCAGGGGATGCCATGCGTACAGGGGTTGAATACGAGCTGCTGACCGTAGTCGTCTCTGGTCCAGAAGGATTGCTGCTGGTGGGATGCCTGACTCTCTTCGAAGAGCCAAATTTGGAGTTGTACGCTACGCAGGTAGTACTGCTCTAGCTGCCCTTAAAATTGTTTTGTCAAGCAACCCTCTATGCTAGCCAACGCCGCTGCTACGCCGCGCTGAACAGTGTTAATCTGAAGTATGAGTTGCGTTACACGTTGTGCTTTCCCGTACCATTCTTGCACATGTTGCTTAAAATTCAGCTGAGAGTAAAGCCATACTCCAAGCCACCTCAAATGTGGGGATAGGGAGATATTGAGACCTTTCACCTGGACTGTTAGACCTGAGGTGTCAACTTTTTTTCCTTAGCCCACCACCTACTATTAGAAGCTCTGTCTTTGCAGAGTCAAAGTTAATCTTGTGCTCTTCTGCTAGCCTAACAAGTCTGTCTACTTTTTCCTGGGCCGATGAGACAGCTTTGATAGCAGTGCGGCCTATTCAGAGGATGGCGATGTCATCAGCGTATCCGTATCTTTTTCACTTCTCGTCTTGAACTAAGACGGCAATATATATGAGGAAGAGGAGTGGTGAGCCCTGGGGGATTCCGCACTCGATAGTTTTGTCGCGAGTTAATCCGCCCTGCTGGAGGATCCGAATTCTCCGCTGGGTCAGAAAAGATTCAATGAATTGGCATAGAATCTTAGGCCACCCCTGATCCTGAATTGTACGAAATAAGCGCTTGTGAATTACTGCATCAAATGCTCTTTGTACGTCCATTCTGACCATGGCTGTTCCTCATTGTTGCCTCGGCGCTGTGAATGACACAGAAAACAAGATCAACAGCTGAGCGACCAGGTAGTGCACCAAAGAGTTATTGGGGAACTACTTGGTGCTTGATAGCTGATCATGCGATTTTTTGGCTATGATACGCTCTAATCCTTTACCTAGACACGAGAGAAGAGAGATAGGTCGTCACCCCTTAGGAGTGGATACATCTCGTCCTAGCTTTGGAAGAAGGACTGCTTCTGCGGCACGAAACGCTATTGGAAAGTGTCAATGGTCCGGACAAGCTTGGAATATGATTCTCACATGCATTCCAATTACTGTCCCGCACGCGTTAAGTAGCCTCAACGTTAGTTTGTCAGTTCCTGGAGCTGTGTTCCCGCCGCCAAAAGTGCATTCTGTAACTTCCAGCAATGATTTTGCATTGTCCCAAGGGGTCAGCTCCCGTTGGTCCAGCCCTCATGTGCAGAGATCTTGTTTTGCGTTAAAACGAGCCATCAAAGTATCTCTCAAGCTCTCAGCCCTGTCTAGTGAGTTATAGAGCCACCTGTTTTCGGCAACTCTTAGTGGGGTGGGCTGTCGACATAATTTAGGCTTGACCCATTGCATCAGTTTAAATACCTGCGCATCTGTGGTGGTATTTTCAAATATCATCCTCCAGTGTTCTCTTTTGGTTGATTTGTCAGCAGCTCTGAAAAATATCCGAGCTTGGGCTGCTAAAGCTGGGGAGACTCTAGAGTCCTTAAATTCGTGATGCTATGTCTTGCATTCATCGTTCCGCCAAGGTGTCACCGTTCCGGTGGCTATTGATGGTTTTCGTCCAACTTCTTTACGAGCATCATCGAGTGCCTTTAGGAGTGCCGAGATTTGGAGTTATATGTCTAGAACACGATTCAACGATCCTGGTCTCATCCAAGTTTTGACATATTGAGAGAATTATTCCAGGCTCTGGTCTCTCACATGCAGTTCTTGCGAGATACTAAGAGGAGACCGTCTGGTTGTCTGAGTCAATCCTTCAATGGTCGTATGATCGGAAGTACAGTTTATTTCTTATGACGTCGACGCTATTAACGGGACGTTACTCCATACCAGATCGAGTACATTTCCGCCCCGATTTGTTGGAACCCCAGCTCTAGTTGCTAGGTACATATCATTAGTTGTCGCCCACTTCATGATCTGGTCGCCATCGCCGTATTAACGTGAAGCTTGCGGTTGCCAGTGCCTTGATACTAAGTTGAAGTCTCCTCCAATCACAGTTGGTCCTGAAGGTTTCCATAGGAGTAATTGGTCTAGAGCGCCACTGTGGCCTGGTGCGCGATAGACATTTACAAATGTTATTCCATAAACTTGTACCAAACAGTAGTCAGCTGTTTGACCTGAGGGTGGGGTTATTTGCAAGTTGCGCAGGCCTTTACAGCTGAAAGTGATTGCCCGGTGCCGAGCTCCTTTCTCGCCAACTGGGATATGGCTGTCAAATCTAGTGTGTCTTTTAGTGACAAAGCTTCCGTCTTTTTCCGTCGTCCATGGTCTCTACATCATAACAATGTGCGCCCATGCTTCCCATAATTGTTGGAAGGCTATGTCTGTATTTTTCCCACCCTTTTCCACGTTCACTTGGTGAAATAAAAGGGTGCTGCTTTTGTCTTTGGGTTTGTTCGAGATTTGATTCTCTAACATTAACCTTGTATAGATGTTTCTGGAGTGGAGGCTACTTCTACAGCCTTGCCATTACTTTCTGAATATGCTCGTGGGGCATTAAAGTCACGATGACCTCGCTCGCAGATGATCCGTAATTCCGCTGGTGTACGAGGTACAAATATTCTCTGCTGACGTCTAGGACGAGCCATAAATTCGAACTCGTAAGAGTCATGAGGACCCGCACACTTAGAGCATTTAGAAATCTTCACCTGGCATTCTGAAGTCTCGTGCACAACCGCACAGCGTCCACAACGTTGGATTTTTGTGCAGATTCGCGTTGGGTACAATCCCCAGCAACGCTGGCATTGATCAATAAGGCGTTGATGCGTAAAAGGCATAGCCGGTCCACTTTCCTCGAAAAGCTTGAATTTTAAATTCGATGGTTTCTGGCGGAAGTGTACGAGCCAACTTGTGAAGTACTGTCCCAATTTTGTTGGTGATGGGCGTACCAGAATTGGAGCCGCGCCACAAGTAGATTATCATTCGCTCAGCACCATTTTATTGATGACTGCTATGCGCCCTTCCAAAGTCCGAATATAGAGGGGTACATGTTGTACTATCACTGATATCCATTCCGATGCTGCTTCAATGACAACGTTATCCTGTTGGAAGGGTGGTCCTCTACTGAGGATGATTTTCCTAAGAGTATCAGATGCACACTCAAATGATATACCCGAACGAACTGGGTGCATGGCTATGATAGCTGATGGGGCGACTCTCGCTCGTTCAGTGATCATCTTCTTGATGGTGATCGGCGAGAGTCGGCGCCATTCATACTCTCTTTCCAGGCGAACAAAATGGCGTTTGTCTACCTTAGGTGTCGGTTTCATTGTTTTGTTTTAGTGTGGGACAGATCCTCTTGGTAGTCGAATAGCAGGAGGGTCGGGTAGCTTGGCTGCATTTCGAGCTACTGTAACCCTGGATGAAGTGTTTTCAGAAGGCCTTGCAAGTAGGGCACTGCAATTTGCGACAGAAGTGATTTTTGACTTATGTGTCGCTCGCTTTGAAGAAGTGGGATGGGGGTTCGGGACCTTACTAGTGGTCTCAAAGGTCTCCATTGAGCCTGTTACTATGTGAGTTACGAGAGACGCGAAGTTTGCCATGAACGACGCAGTAGTTGTCGACGCACTTGTTTCCGCCTTGGCCTTGGCCTAGGTGTCAATAAGTTCTAGGAATTCTTGGGCGAAGCCAAGTCTTTCCTTTCTTTCGTGTTCTGCTTTCTGCATTGCGTTCGCAATACCTTGCAGGCTTGGGTGTAGTTGCCCCCCAGGATCGAAGGCCGTGGACGATGACCATGCAACGGCGAGGGCCATTCACCGGATGATAATTATTTAGGAAAGCTACTCTAGTGAGTAGTATGAACTTGAGGAAGGCAAAACTGAACACCTTTACGCGGTGCCTTCTACGAACCTGGGAGTGAAATATTCTCCCAGAGCCAAGTTCAGTTAAATTTCGCAAAATCAAAGAAGTTGGCCCACGAGACAATAATTCAAAATTCTCCACCATGTCAATTTTTCACTCCCAACGAGATCGACTCCTACCTAAGTCTTATCGAGTTTACAAGTAGGAACAAGTACGTCCTCATTCCCATGGTCACACCTCCTGTCAACTTTCTCTAGCCTCATCTGGCCGCTAAATTCACGCCCACGCCGATATTTATACTCGACGTAGGAAACAAACGTGGCGCACAAATCTGGGAGACAGTTCTTCGGGATGGACGTGAGAGGGATAAGGACAAGTTTACAAGATGATGCAAAGGAAAGATATAAACTCGATAAGCGTGAAATTTGGAATTTTGGCACGGAGTTTGACTAGTTGAGCTTTTTGTGCACGCCATGACTTCGGTTGCGAGAGTGCAGCGGACACTATAACACAAGCCAGCGATAGAAGCTACCATGATCTGCCTCATGCTGGTGACCTCCGGTATAGTTTGAGAAGCTTGGGCACCTACTCCTCTTGGAAATGGGACTACTTAGGCACATTTCGCGCGGAGAAACTCGGTGGATGGTGGAGGCATGTCTGGATAACCCAAGGTTTTGAGACGTTCCCCTGGGTGGGTATTCACGGATGAGGGTTGACTTGGGGTGAAGAAAAAGCCACCATAAATTCGCAGTATTCCTTGCAAATTAAAACCGAGGGATGAGTGCTTTTCTTGTAAACTGAGTCATCTTTTCTGTAAATTTTCTCCGATATTGTGTCATAGCAAGATAGATGCATACGCAATTAATATCTGATGCAAAAAAAAGTATGAAGTTGAGAAATGTGTCGTGACTGGAGCCGCAGGGGCAATTAAGTGTACAGAGAGAGTGTGAGGTGTGTGTTTATTGTACTACCTGAGTCTTTGAGCTCCTATTTGGCCGAGGCCACACCTTATACATTGCTCCTTGCCTCTTATGTTTCTTGAAAGGTCATTGATATGTTGCCCGTGATGAATATCCATTCAGCTCAGTATTTACCCTTGAAATTCAGCCACCTTTTCTACGGAACCTTCCACCTAAAAAAAAGGTAGTAATGAAAACTGTGTGCGTGGGAGAAAGTCTCAAAAACCCTGTAGCCCCAGCCAGGCGAGGCCTAGACACCGGGACCACATGAGCTGCGCATATCCACGTATATCTCCCTTCAATTTAACATTCGTGGCCAGCCTGATCCAATCCACCATCGCTGTATCGGGTGCTGGTTACGCTCCGGAAACTCCTCGGATGGCCTTTCCTCCATGATCAAGGGTGGGAGATGAGTAGAGCTCCGACTCTTCCATCTGATCTGATCGTGGTTAGTTTCATGATAATGGTGATAGGTGGATGTGTTTATGGATGAAGACGATACAGACCGCCAAAATGATTGGGAACCTTCATCGAAGTGAGGAGGAAGGTGTTACTCTAACTAGGCTTTGTATACTCTACAGCGATAGCTGAAGGTTCGTAGAAAACATCATTGACAGGTGATAAGAACAGTCCCCCTACCTCATAGCTATATTTTCAAGTGAAATGCAGATTATGTATGTCACTAAAGTCAAAAGAGACATTCCACATGTACACGTAGCACTGATCAAATTTCGTAGTTCCATAGATGAATACACATGAAGGGATTTTTTTTGCATCAGTGGAGGGATATTAATAAGGCGACCTACTGTTGAGCTTTGGGTAGGGTTATCTCACCTTGTCACGGGCTGAGAAAGGATAAAAATGTATAGAATGTGACCGCATTAGTCCCGTGCAAGGATTGTGGTCGTCAAAATGATGAAGCGCATTCCATTCACTTCATCTTGACCTACGCAGGGATCGAACCTGCAATCTCTTGATTCGTAGTCAAGCGCCTTGCCATTGGGCCAGCAGGCCGTGTTCATTCTTTGCTAAAATCATATATATACTTTTTTATTAATGAGATCGGAACGTCTTTTTTTTAACCATTTAATGTGTTTTCAGCTATCTAGCTATGACACATGACCGGTACTATGTATACATATAAGATGACTCTTTTGACGCTAGAGACACTCACACTCTGGATTTCATTTGCAAATACCACTATGAGGTATGTTTGCTTACACAAACAGTCGACCCTCCTCCGTAAATACCCACCAAAGGGAATTTAAAACCTTTGATTATCCAAGCATGCCTTCATCATCCATGCATAACAGCGCCGCGAGAAATGTAGTTAGGTTTTGCCGGATTCGAACCAGCGGTCTCCTGTCTCGGGTGGGATATGTGTCCTTGCTATCCAGACCTTACTTGAGAAACCAGCCAAGATGATGTACCACCGCACCATCCAACCACAGCGGTGTTCATAGTGTCGCCCGCACTCTCGCAAGCGAAGTCTTGGCGCACGCACAAAGCTCAATTCGAAAACTCGATGTCAAAATTCTAAAATTCACGTCCGTCGAGATCGTTTCCACCATCTGCAGCACCTTGTGAGCTTGTCCTAATCTCTCTCACGCCCATCCCAAAGAACTGTCTCCGAGGTTTGTGCGCCACGCTTTGCTTCCTCCGTCGGGTATAAATATCGGCGTGGGCGTGTATGTGGTGGTGAATTGAGGCCAGAGAAAGTCGACGAGAGGTGATATCATTGAAATAAGGATGTACTAAGTCGTACTTGCAAACTTGATGAGGTTTTGGTCGTGATTGATCTCGTCAGGTGTGAAAATTTGATTTGGTGGAGAGTCTTGAATCATTGCCTCATGGGCCAACTTGTTCGGTATTGCGAAATTTGACTGATCTTGGCTCTGGGAGAATATTTCACCCCCAGGTTCGTAGAGGGCACCGCGTACAGGTGTCAGTCTTGCCCTCCGATCGGAACGTTTATACGGCACCATGCATCTTGACGGATAGTTATACCCTGCTTCCTAAAGATTGGCTTGAGTTTCAATGGATTTAAATTTGGTAATGCATTTCGATAGAAGCTTGAAAAAAAGGTTGGAATATTTGTACTTTTGAAACCAATCGATGCATAGCATACTGCTGGTTAGTTATACAGAGCATGATACACAATCCAAGGCAAATAGTCGAACGTAATTAGTTTTAACAGACTTTGTTGGTAATATAAGCGTGTTTACGAATAAAGTCGACTACCTTAATGTAAATTGGGTCTTGAGCTACTTGTGGGTGATACGCACTAACGCAGGGTTATCTTGCAATGAACAACCAACTTTCCGAACCAGTAGATTGATATAATACTTTCATGGTTTGTACAGAATACTCTATGTTATTACGAGAAAGATGATATTAACTTAGGAACCAGATTGATGGTCCATGAAATGATTTAACTAGAGTGTCTCGTGACTCCGACTATTCGAGCTTGATTGAGAGCAGAGCTTGGGGCTAAAATTTACGAGCTTCTCATTTCGCAACGCCGACTCCTCAAGTTGTTTCTGCCTCCCAGTTATTGAAAGGCTATGCTGAGCTGGAATGATGTACCGTTAGGAGGAAGATATGGAAGGAGGTAGCTATGGCTTTAAGAGAAGTAAAGTTCGTGAGTTATACTCTTAGGACTTGGATCAATGGACGAACTTGAGGATATTCCATGGTATTCTCAAGTGTGTAAATAATATATAGATTGTTTTAATTTCCTATTGTATGAGTTGCTTGAATTATCTACGTGACAGGACCTTCTTCTATATACATGAATAAGGGGGTTCTGCACACTAGTGGATGTTCCAACATCTGTCGTTGTCTAACCGAGAAAGGAAGAATGTGAGAGATCCTAGCGCCAATAGATACCATTAGGAATCTATTCGGAAGTACTATGTCATACCAATGAGTGATGATTAAGGTCAATCATATCCCATGGCGCATGTGCACATTATTCTAATGTGAACAGTTTATGGTAATGCAGTCATGTTACTCCCTTAATTACAACACCAGTTACCTTCATGCCGAGTCCCTGATGTGAAAGGGAAATATTTTACCCAGTTATAACCCGAGAAAATCAAGGTGCACAATTTTTTAGGTCCGGTTTCTGTATTATCATGAACAAAATATCGTTAGCGAATATAAAAATGCGATCAGCGAGTATGCAAGGAAATTACGGTTACCTCAGCAGTGAAAGATAGCTAAGATGAAAGGCAAGGATGAACACTTGTACGCGGCGTCCTCTTTGAACCAGGGAATAAAATATTTTCTGAGATCCAAGTTCAGTCAAATCTTCGCTACTAGCAGGATTGTCTCCAACCAAAACCTCATTAAGTTTATAGGTACTGCTTAATATATCTTCATTTCAATGCACATACCTCTCACAAACCATTTTCTGGTCTCAGCTGGTCACCAAATACACATACATGCCGATATTTTTACCCGTCGGAGTGTACAAAGCGTGACACAAAAATCTGGGAGACAGTTCTTTAGGATGGACGTGGGAGGAGCCAGGACAAGTTCACAACATGATGCAAAGGAAGGATACCATCTCGACGGGTGTGAGGCTTGGAATTTTGGCACGGAGTTTGACTAGTTGAGCTTTTTGTGCACGCCATGACTTCGGTTGCGAGAGTGCAGCGGACACTATAACACAAGCCAGCGATGGAAGCTACCATGATCTGCCTCATGCTGGTGACCTCCGGTATAGTTTGAGAAGCTTGGGCACCTACTCCTCTTGGAAATGGGACGACTTAGGCACATTTCGCGCGGAGAAACTCGGTGGATGGTGGAGGCATGTCTGGATAACCCAAGGTTTTGAGACGTTCCCCTGGGTGGGTATTCACGGATGAGGGTTGACTTGGGGCGAAGAAGAAGCCACCATAAATTCGCAGTAGTCCTTGCAAATTAAAACCGAGGGATGAGTGCTCTTCTTGTAAATTGAGTCGTCTTTTCTGTACATTTTCTCCGATATTGTGTCAAAGCTAGATAGCTGCATACGCAATTCAAATCGGATGCAAAAAAATGCACTATGAACAATTAGCTTTAGCATTACTAGATTCGAACCAGCCATCACTTGTCTCAAGTGAAAAAGATATTCAAGATGTCCAGAATCTTGGTGGAAGATCGGCTCTGATGATGTACCACTGCACAATCCACCCATCGATGTGTCTTCCAATTGGTGCCGATGTAATCGCTCGGTAAGCTCTGCATATCTGGGATAACCAAGAAGAATCGCATCCAAATCGAAGTCGAAAGCAACCTCAAATATATCTCCATTTGACGACTTCTCGATAATGCCTGTCTTACCATCCTCATCTGAGTCCTCAACGACCAATAAAGAAGTTGCTCCAATTTCAAACAGGAGCTTGCTCCATCAATTACCCGCTATCAATCACTACATATTTACGACGCTACGTATACCCGCAAGGAGGAAATTAAGTCATAATATACAAAGCTCGCGTCATGGTTTATGGGGGACTGATGCTCTAATTGGGTTCTATGTCTTAAGGACAGGCGGCTGAGATCTTGGAGCGAGGAGGAGAAGAGATCTCTGAAAACCATGATGGGTTTGATACTTTCGAGGTGTTTCCGACTTTTGATTGTTTGTGAGCGTCGAGATCAAGGTTTCTGCTAATTATACAGGAGAGCTTCTATTTTTGATGAGTCAACGACACTCCCCAGCGCCCTGGACGGCACAAAAGAATTTGGGCTAAGCTACTATACAGCAATCACGCTCTGTCAAGACTTTTCTGACATTTCAGCATGACCTTCGGGAAGAAGTTGGTAGGAGGCTAGAAAAGCAGAGGGTGAATTTCCCGATGTACCTACAAGTCTACATCACCCAGCTGGCCGGTCTCTTCGAACGCTTCAGAAGGGTCACTATGTCTTCGGATCTAGTCCTAATGTCGGCATTAGGAGAGCTGCGCACCCAGTGGTTTTTGCGATTTTTCCCGACAGTCATACACCCGTAAATGGCCATCATTTCGTTGGCTGGAGAGGGGAGATAATGAAGAGCGAAAGGCTCCTCTAAGTGTATGGTCGAGTGAGGACTTGTGAGGGATGGTACTGTTTGAGGGGAGCTGTATAGGAGGCATAGGAAGAGATATACTACTAGTATAGGTATCCTTGGCCTGTAGGCAGAGAGGACCTGTATGTCCTACATAGTCATAGACTCACACAGGATAATAAAATGAATTAATAAAAAAACTATCTGTGTTCGCAGTGCCCTCTATACCCTCTAAAACGATGCATATAGATGTAAAAGATCTTTCCCAAAGGTTTGAACTTTCCAAATTTCGGGATTGTGTTCATTTTAGTATAGTTTTGTGAATCCATCTTTCTACTTTCTGAATCTTCCCCAACGATATGACTCGCCGTTTTTGTGCGCCGCGCTTGGGTCTTCTTACGGATATTCAAACTTAAATAATTATGAATTAAGAGGCCAAAGAGTAGATAGACGAAATTGTAGTCATGGAAATGAGGTTGTGATAGATTTTATTTGTGGAGTCGATTAGGCGTTGGTGGTAATCCATCTTGTTAGTGGTGAGAGATTGATTTGGTTGGAAGTCTCCAATCATTAACTTGTGGATCAAATTATTCAACATTAAAGTTTTTTAGTCTGCTCAGCCGTATTAGAGTTTTTGAATCCCTGATTCCCAGAACATGCTGCCGATTACTATTCTGTCTTTGAACTTCTGCAGTTTATCGTGTTCTGTAGGCCGCACAGCACTATGTAACGTTCTTGAATAGAAAGAATTCATCTCCTCAACTCTGTTCTGCATGATGTGGTAGATAATAGGATATCTAGGTACAGATGGTTTAAAACGGAATGACGCGGCATGGTTTACTCCTTTCGATGACCGCAAAACTTTAGTCGAAGCTTGTTGTCAAATTTAGAGAGATGCCCATGGGATGATTCCGGCAACGAGTGATTCACCCTGATGAGGGAAGAAATTATTCAGTTTAATTTGTGTGTGTAATCATTATCGCAATGATACGATATGTAGTGGGATCCAGAAATTCGAGACAAAATTCAACTAAAGAATTACGCAACTGCTGGATTTCAAATCTATTCAAAATGTTAATCTCACCATTATTTTCAGCACAGAAGGGTTTCACTGGATAGTTTCGCTGATAGTTACTGATTATTTCAGATACAGATGATTTTTACGAATGATGTTTAGCCTATCTAATGTTTGCTTGATATAGCTCCTGCGTCAGAGGTGTAGAGTGCAACAATTTTGATAGCACCCTGCGTGCGGTAGATGATTTTCCATCACGCCCGTTAATATAACCAATCACTACCAATTCAAAATAGCACTCCTACGGTTCAAAATTGGGGTCCAGAAATATTTTGTTCATGCCTACATCTAGCAGAGGGACATGGTCAAACAATCTCAACTCCTCAGGCTCAATGAAACAGTACTCGGTATGTTCCGAGTCAAGAATGATTGATTTTACTCCTTTTGTCAGCCTCCAGGCAAATGAATGTATTTCCCATTCTAAACCCAAGTGGACGTCTCTAATATTGTACGGAGCAGTTTTGAGCAGTAATTGGATGTCACTGTCGCAAAGCCTGGTTTCTTCAAAAATCTCTCTCCGCGCAGCTGCTTCTGGGGTCTCATCGGTCGGTTCTATAGAACCTGAACATACTGCCCATTTTCCCCTGATCTAATCAGCAGGGCTAGTAAGTTCATTTTATGGCGGAAGACCTAACCGATACTTCAAAACATCTTGGCTTCGTTTGAAAATAGCAAACTTGATTTCACCATTCGGGCCCGGAGGACTACAGATAAACGACGAGACGATTGCGCGAGGCCGCTGAGGCGTAATATGTGTCTGTAGATATCGCGACCCAGGCCGTAGTAGCGACTGTGAAAAAGCCCTGTACATCATCTGTTTGCCGTAGATGTTGATTAGATGGCCACCAGGGGGGGGAAACTGTCATGCTCAACTTGTAAATACTGAACCAGGGATAAGATTGAGTTTCAACGGCGACACTCGGACTCCTCCCGACGTGTGGACTGAGACGTCTCGGGAATCTCAATGATCTTCAGCCTTAATCCATAATCCTTCCTTAAGTTTATTCAGATGGGCTCAACCCAACAGATCACTGTCGCTATTCATTCCTTCACTTTATAATTTCACCTCAAATGGAGCCAAGCATCCAACAGCAGCTGTATACTTGTAGCAGCTGCTGCGAGGTTATTCCAAAGCTACGCGCGCGCATTGCATGCGACGATTGCCTCAACTTCAACCTCTGCACTAATTGCCACATAATCGAGTACTACACTACACCTCATCTAAAATCTCACTCGACCATAGTATTTCGGGAATCAGGATATATTACGGCCATTGGCCCTCACTTCGGGTTACTGCCAATCTCGGATGCAGATGAACGAGCACGGAAGGTTTCGGAGATCCCCACAGCCAATTGGGGTGCGCTATGGAGCGTTATGAAAGCTCCCCTCGTAAAAAAAACACCCAAATCATCTGACACTACATCCGATAACTCATCGAAGCCTGACGCCGGTTCCCCACTATCCCAAAGTTCTACGTCTCCGTCGTCTTCTCCATTAACCTCTCGCAAAGAATATAGCTCCATAGATTGTTCAAAACCAATGTATATTCGTCCGGATAAATGGGAACCATTCTTTGAAGCTAACTCTACTACACCTCGGCCAATATTCGTGGCTTTGATGAGCACAATCTTTAATCTTCTGGATGAAAAAGAGACAGGCTATCTCAAGCCAGAAGTTTATTCTAAATTTTTGGAAATGCAAGGATACCCGCTACCTGCTAATAAATGTACATGCCCCCCATTCGTCGCTACTGTGTATTGACAGGCCCAGGGAAAATGGCAAGAGAAAAGGCCGCTGGAGTCTCAAGTAAAGATGTTGCCGATCTAGAGCTCGAACTTTTCTTCTCCCAACGCAATATCAGTCACATCTTAGCCGCACGGCCAGCCGAATTAGAACATAATGGAAGAAAAATACAAGATAAGCCACTTGAAGTGGCACCTAGAGCAAGAACTTCGACCGATGTTGGTCTGAACATGCCATTGCTTTTGCGACAAGGATTCATTGATATCTGCGCTCACGATTACCTGCAAGACCCAATGATTGCCCATCAGTACTTAATGAATGTACTTCAGGAGCTTGGAGTCTGGAAGGAATTAGGAGATCTCCCCCGCTCCGTCTTCCCCTCCCACGAAATCCCCTCATTCCAAATAACCCACGAGGCCGAGAAAATAGAAGGCACGGCGAGAGAAAACCCGAAATTTTTCATTCCGACCCCGAAAACTCTTGATATGACTAGTAATAGTGCGCCTCTGTCTTTTATTGGTAGGCCCCGGCCGGTCAGTCTGATGAATTTCGGACCATCCAAATCTCGTATGGACGCACGAAAACGACTAATACTGCAGACTAATCTTCCTGACGATTCGCTCTCCTTCGACAGCCCCATATCAGCCAGAAGCCCTTATCGGCGAAAGGTAGAAACCCTCATCGAGGCATACGAACGAGTAAAGAGTGACACTTCAGTTTCATCTCCAGTGAACGTCATGAAACCGTTTCCGTCCCCAAAAGCCACCTCATTTCCCAAAGGCACGCTCTCCCCCATACGAATTTCAGTCTAGCAATGCTTCTCAGGATGTCAGGTGAGGCGCGTAAGGATTATGATACCCCTAAACGCCGATTGTTCATACATTACCTTTTTTGTTGGCGTGTAGGAAGATTTTATGTTGGTTAGCGAAGTATTTTGATATCACGATTCGATTATGTTGGCGTGCTACCACGGTTCATTTTAGCGATGATTTCGGTCTGAATGTGAAAGCTACAAGCTTAGGAGTTTTTATAAAAAGAATATTTGATGATGGCTATCACTAGTTGCAGTCAATATATTTAGAGATAGGCGAACATCAATTTGTACCCGAGAAGTTGCAAGGATAAAATAGTTACTATACGAGCTACAATTTCCAAGTCAAATAAGACGAGCTGCATGATTGTGATACTCTCAACGTGATTATGTAGCGCAATATGAAGAGGGCATAAGGGTGCAGCGACTCTCGGTGACGTCTAGAGCGTTTCGGCAATAAAGAAAAGGGAGCCGGCTAATATCAGGGATTATCAACAAACTCATTTTTTTCTCACGGCGGAAATCAAGAAGTGTCACTTGGAAGGCGTGAGGGGAGATGAAACGAGCGAAAAGCGCGGGTTCTGACCCAAGAAAATTACTCCAATTTTTATTTATGTTTTGTAGTTAATATCGCCTATTTTTGTTGGAATTCATGCGGTTTGAATGAGTTTGACCTCTGAGCTGTGATACCCGTGGGCTCCACCGACCCTGTGCTCATATCGGGCCTACAGTGAGTGAAAGTGTGTTAATCGTGCTACCTGAGTCATGGAGGGTGTTACATGATGGGCTCCTATCTGGCCCTGGCCAAACCTTTTACAATGCTCCTTGTCTCTCTTGATACTTGAAAAATCATTGATAAATTGCCCGTCATAAAAAGCCATTCAGATCAGCATTTACCCACGGAGCTCAGTTAAAGGAGGCCGATGACCGAACACCTGTACGCAGTGCCCTCTACAAACCTGGGAGTGAAATTTTCACCCGGAGCCAAGTTCAGTCAAATTTCGCAATGCCGAACAAGTTGGCCGACAGGGCAGAGATTCAAAACTCCTCACCTAATCAATCTCTCCCACCCAATGAGATCGATCCCGACCAACACCTCATCAATCTTACATGTCAGATTTAGTACATCCTCGTTTCAATGGCCACACCTATCATCATCTATTCTCTGGCCTCAGTTAACCACCAGATATACGTCCACGCCGAAATTCACAGCCAAAGGCAGAAACGAAGCGTGGCACACAAATCCAGGACACAGGTCTTTGGAATCGACGCGAGAGGGATCAGAACAAGTTCACAAGATGACACAGAGGATGCATCCAATCTCGACGGGCGTGAAATTTTGAATTTCGGCATGGAGTTTTACATATTGAGCTATGTGCGTGCGCCAAGGCTTCGGTCGCAAGAGTGCAGGCGACACTATAAACAACACCATGGTTGGATGGTGCGGCGGTACATCATCTGGACAGCTTGGACACATATCCCACTCGAGTCAGTAGATCGCTGTTTCAAATCCGGCATAACACAACCACATTTCTCGTGGCGCTGGTACCCATGGATGACAAAGGCCTGCTTGTATAACCAGAGGTTTTGAATTTCCCTTTGGTGGGTACTTACGGAGGATGGTCGACTGTTTGTGTAAGAGAATATACCTCGTAGTGGTATTTGCCAATGAAATCCAGAATATGAGCGTCTCTAACATCAAAAGAGTCATCCTTCATGTATACAGAGCACCAATCATGTGTCATAGCTTTACGGCTGCATGTACATTAAATGATTTAAAGAAAAAAGATGGAGGGGTCATTATTTCCTTAATAGATACCCCCATATCCGTTTATTTGTTGCCGGATGCGCAGTAGCCAAGACCCCAAACAGCTCGAGCAAAAAAGTCTGAATCATTCTAGATATACTCGTCCCATCGGGGCTGATTTAACATTCACTTAATTGACGAGGCATTTCTGGCTATTTCGCACCAGTGTAATGTTTTTACTCACTCAGTGTTGAAGCATGCACCATGGAAGATTAATCTGTAGTCTTCTTTCGTCCATCTCAGCATTAAACTATGCAATTTATACTGACGGTTTCCTAACCACTTAGTTTTCAGCTTCACAGTACATGCTCGGGTTTTTCGGGCAGTTAGCCATGATTGCGCGGGGAGACTCCTGGGGGTTTTTTGGATCAGATTTTAATTGCGTATGCAGCTATCTAGC
Organism: Blumeria hordei DH14; assembly: GCA_900239735.1. NCBI lineage: Eukaryota > Fungi > Ascomycota > Leotiomycetes > Helotiales > Erysiphaceae > Blumeria > Blumeria hordei. The sequence continues at coordinate 5,192,047 of OENG01000016.1, forward strand.
TATGACACAATATCGGAGAAAATGTACAGAATAGATGACTCAATTTACAACAAGAGCACTCATGCCTCGAATTTCATTTGCAAGTACCACTGCGGAGTTATGCTGGCTTTTTCTTCGCCCCAAGTCAACCCTCGTCGGTGAATAGCCACCCGGGGGACGTCTCGAAAACCTTGGGTTGTCTAGACATGCCTCCGCCATCCACTGAATTTTCTCCGCGCGAAATGTGATCTGAAGAATCTCCTTCCCAAGTGGAGTAGGTGCCCAGGCTACTCAAACTATACCGGAGACAACTAACAGGAGGCGGACCACGGCACCTTTCATCGTTTGCTTGTTTTTATAGTGTCAGCTGCACTCGCGCAACCAAAGTCTTGACACGCACAAAGCTAACATTGAAGAATTCTTGCCAAAATTCCAAATTTCACGCTCATCGAGTTTATATCTTTCCTTTGCATCATCTTGTAAACTTGTCCCTATTTCTCTCACGCCCATCCCAAAGTAATTTATCCCAGATTTGTGCGCAACGCTTTGTTTCCTCCGTCGGGTGTGAATATCGGCGTGAGCGTGTATTTGGCGGCTAGCTGAGGCCAGAGAATAGTTGATGAGAGGTGTGGTCATTGAATTGAAGACGTACTAAGTTGTACTCGTTAACTTGATGAGACTTAGGTAGAAGTCAACCTCGTTGTGTCGGGATACTTAAACACGGTGCAAAGAACGTAAACTGTATGTCACGTTTCTGCGGCTGTGTTGGTGGATCTTATCTATTCTCCTATTCTACAAAAGGTACTTATACTCATGATGAACGATGACTAACCTATGACTAACATTGGAAAGGGAGGTCAAGACATTTATACCAACACGTTGGGTTCGAAAATTTGACATGGCGGAGAATTTTGAATCATTGCCTCGTGGGCCAACTTCTTTGGCATTGCGAAATTTGACTGAACTTGGTTCCGGGAGAATATTTCACTCCCAGATTTGTAGAAGGCACCGCGTACAGGTGTTCAGTTTTGCCCTCCGGGATGCACCACAATTGACGCTTAGCGATTGGAAATACTACCCCACCTTTTTCGTAGTTATTTATTCGGTATCAACTTTTCTTGATCATGAGTATACACCAATGCAGGAACATATGAAAAGGTCGATTACAGTGATCAAATTGACGAACATTGATTGAGATATAAGATGAGTATGTGTTCTCTCATTCTGCTTTTATCTATAATCCCTATTCCTCCTAAATGTATCTTTTGATCAGGCTTTCTATAATTTCTTTTGCTTGCTCGAAAGAAGTAGAGTTCCAATGTCGCAGTTCCCATCAGGAAATCATGAGGAAAGTTTTTAAAAGAAATATCTCGAAGAGCAAGCGTAGAATGTCGGTCAGGATTTTTTTATTTTTATCTTTTAACGTCCTATGCGGTATCTATTTGCAGAACCATAAAGACGGTAAGACGCTTTGGTAGGGGAAAAAGCTTTCAACAAATAAAACCCGATGTCCTGCCACTTTGAACTGACCCGGCTTAATGCTGAGGTCGTTGCTTTCAAGCACAATCGGTGAGCACTAGCGCATTCACCGCACATGGCTATCTTTCCTTACGACGCCTGCGTGTGTCCCTACTGGCTCCAGTTATAACACTGCTTTGGTTAGACCCGCGGTGACCACACTCGAGCGGTGAATAGCATGGCGTTAATTACGTGGCCAAGTCGATCCACTTTCGTTTGCATTGTCTCCGATGGATTGCAGACCATAATTGATCCACAAGTGCGGCCGTTTTTCTTTGACCGCTGGTCTTCCTTTCCGTCTTTTTTTTTTTTTTTTTTTTTTTTTTTTTTAAAATCATAGTGTTTTCAGGTATCTAGCTATGACACATTCCTTTCCGTCATGTTAAGGTTCTCTGCCAGCAAAGTTTCGTAGGGGTCACAGATGATAGGGTTTTTTTTTTGCATCAGATTTTAATTGCGTATGCAGCTATCTAGCTATGACACAATATCGGAGAAAATGTACAGAATAGATGACTCAATTTACAAGAAGAGCACTCATGCCTCAGATTTCATTTGCAAGTACCACTGCGAAGTTATGTGGCTTTTTCTTCACCCCAACAGATGATAGGTTATATCGGTGAAACAGTAAATGGTTAAGACTGGTGGTTTACGGCTGTCCTGTGCCTCACTATCGGCGATACTAGATGCGCGATAGAAAGCTATGTAGACTCGTCGTATTTCCTCCCTCTTCTAAACTACTGATTCGTGCTCTATTTATACCTGCTACTCATTCCTGTTCGGTACCCTTCATGTGATGGCGGTCGATCCTCAGTTTATGTTATCTCCACCTTTGCCACTGGCTAGAACTAAATTTGTTCCCATTTGTCTCTTTCTCTCTCTCTACCAGATCCCGCTCATGCTTACTCGTTCCATGATTTCAGTGCCTGTAAACTTAATGTAACCATTGTATTTAATAATTGTGAGGCCGGGAATCCGAGCCCCAGTCACAGTCTCAATCTCCTTGATTATGGCGTAGCTTTCGGCATCTCTACCGCCCCCAATTTTTGTTCACAGTGGGACTTCGGAAACCTCAACTGGAAAATAATGCCGAAAATTTTTGATGTCGCTTGGTTGCCATATTATTAATTCATTTTATTGTCCTGTCTGAGTCTATGACTATGTAGGACATGCAGGTTCTCTCTGTCTACAGGCTAAGAATACCTATACCAGTAGTATATCCCCTCCAATGTCTCCCATACAGCTCCCCTCAAACAGCACTACCACTCACAAGTCGTCATTCGATCATACACTTAGAGGAGCCTTTCGCTCTTCATTATTTCCCTTCTCTAGCCGGGAGAATGGCAAAAATCACTGGGTGTGGGGCTCTTCTAATACCTAAACTAGGACTAAATCCGAAGACATAGTGACCATTTTATAGCGTCCGAAGAGGCCGGTCAGCTTGGCCCTGCGGACTTGTGGGTAACTCTGAAAATTCACACCCTACCTTTCTAGCCTCCTTCCAACTCCTTCCCAAAGGTCGTGCTAAAATGTCAGAAAATTCTTGACAGAGTGAGATTGCTGTGTAGTACCTTAGCCCAACTTATTTTGTACCGTCCAGGGCGCTGGGGAGTGTCGTTGAATCATCGACAATAGAAGTTCTCCTGGTTAAGTAGCCGAAATCTTGTTCTTGGTACACACTAACGTTCCGAAGTCGAAAACACCCCGAAAATATGAGATTTATCGTTTCTCCATGAGATCTCTTTTGTGACAGTATGCCACAACTGTACCATATATAGTCGAATACACTAAAGTTCTCGTACTGGTATAAAACCTTTTCAAGTTATGTTGCCCAGTGGATAAAGTATTCATTCCAGGCTGTCACATCTTCCACATATCATTTCGGGGCCTAGTCACCTGCCTATCATCGAGTCCTGTAGCCCTATTAGAGTAGATTTTCCCCACAAGTCAAGACCCGATCTTTGTATATTAGGACTTAATTATACTCGCGGGTTTACATAGCATCGTAAATTTATAGTGGGAGATGGCCTGTTTTTGATGAGGCAAATACTCGATTGTAATTGGAGTAACGCCATTATCGGTATTTGAGGCGAGGTGGTGTAGTAAGAAGGATAAATCAAATATTTGTCGAGAAGCCGTCAATTTTAGATCTGCTTGAGGTTGCTTTCGACCTCGTTTCGGATAGGATTCTTCTTGGCTATCCCAGATGTGCAGAGCATACTAAGGGATTACACCGGCACCACTGGAAGGTGAAGAATCCGCCATTGCCGGCGCATCGACCTTGAAAAATTAGGACGCAATAATTACATAACACCCCTGATGAAATCTTGGTAAAAGATGCGCAGGGTGTGAGGGTATAGATTATACTTGGGCATTCCCGCCTAACTAGAGTAATGATCGGCAGAAACTGAGAGAAGTTGATTTGAGATTAAGAGCGCTCCAAAGCGGAAAGGGAATTGTGGAGCAATCAGAAGCGCATGAATAAAAAGCGGCGAAAATGCCTCGGAGCCACATGAGGGTATTAATGTCATTTACAAAGAGTAAATCCAAGGTGGACTTCTAATGCCAGGATACTAGACCCGATTCAACCAAGACCCAATTGTCTTCCAGAGCCCCTGCTGATCTGAAGACCAAGCGAGGGGCAACTTTTGGCTAGCGTATGTCTGATGAAATAGATGAAAGGTGGTATGTCTGCCATAGTGGTCAATTGCATTAGATAAAATTTTCCTACTACCTGGAATAGAGACTCAGATTCCTATGGAATACTACCAACGCCTTGGGCCTTTTTGGTGAAAGACAAATGCTATGACAAATTAGCGGTCCACCAGAACATATATGTTATCCACACTCAACTTCATTAATTAATGGCTTCACCCACTTTCCGGGTTGTTTAAGAGGAGCTCGAGGCTTACTTATGGTACTTGGGGTAGAATTCGCATAGATATGGGTTGCTACCAACAGTGGAATGGGGCTACTAGATGGATTAAGTTCAAGAATGTCCAGTCGGCCCGCCAAGTGTGATAAAGTAGCCCTATTATATTTTAAAGCATCTACTGTGCTATCCCTTCAAGTGGCAGGTTGCAAGAGAAGAACGACTAGCTTGATCATGTAGCGGTGTGACATTTGAACTCTTCTCCTAGTAGATCCGGGGTAATCTGGTCATTAATCGGGTCCAAGGCGGGAGATCGTCGGTTTAGGATACAACAAGGCCTGATTTCAGTCGCACAGCTGTAATCGCACTGACGATGCTGGCATTTTGAGGATCCCAAGAAACATTTGGGTCGTTTCATTCACTGGTGCGTTAATATAGCGCGGGTCAGAAAATCTCCAGTAACAGGCCCAAGTAGCGCTGAAAGTAATCGTGAAATAATTCAGAAAGTGGTCTTTGATGAATCAGTTATTTATCTTGGAAAGAACAGAGACAGATAAAACATATGCTCACATTTAGCTTGAGAGGAGCTAAGAGTCTACCATTTATGATCGGGTTGAGAATAATAAATATATGAAGTCATCAAATTGGCTCGTTTATGACGCCTTCAACGGCGATAGGGGGGTCTATTTTTAACACCTGCCAGTGGTGTCCCCTACTAACCTCTAGCTCTCCCTGTAGAGTCTGCAGAGCCGAGATTGAGTAACAAAGTCCTCACTTCGATGAGGATTACCAATCGCTTTCGCGGTCTGTATCGTCTTCATCCATTAGCACATCCACCTATCACCATTATCATGAAGCTAACCGCGATCAGATCAGATGGAAGAGTCGGAGCTCTACTCATCACCCACCCTTGATCATTGAGGAAAAGTCATCCGATGAGTATCCGGAGCATAACCAGCACCCGATACGGAGATGGTGGATTGAATCAAGTCGGCCTCGACTGTTACAAAGAAAGGAGATACAGGTGAATATGCGCACCTCATGTGGTCACGGTGTCTAGGCCTCGCCTGGCTGGGGCTGCAGGTTTTTTGAAACTTTTTCCCGCGCACGCAGTTTTCATTGCTATCATTTTTAAATTTTTCCGGGTAGAAGAATGAATGAATGGAAAAGGTGGCTGAATTCCATCGGTATACACTGAGCTGAATGGCTATTTACCACGGGAAATATCTCTATAATCTTTCAAGTAATAAAAGAGTATAGGAGCATTGTAGAGGATGTGGCTAGGACTAGAGAGGAGACCATTTTGCTAGATAGTCCATGACTCAAGTAGCAAAATAAACACGTACTCATACAACGGCGATATGCTGCAGTGATCCCCGCCGGCTCCACCAGTCTTGTACCTATAGTGGACCTAGAGCTTTAGCTTAGGACTTTAATATAATAAAAAAAAAAAAAAAACGGCGATATGTTATATCGTTTTCGCGACATCCCGACTCAACGGCCCACAAGATCGACCCAGGACCCTTGGGCATTTAGGTACTGTTGGAATTGCCAAGGCCAACATGCTACGCCTGGCTCTAGCCGGAACATTCGACTTACGAGGATAGGCTATTTGCTACCTATTTTGGTAGGGGCGAGATGCGTCTTTATACAATTCCAGAAAATCATCCCACATCGGCTCATCTAACTTCAAGATTAAACTGCATCATTTCACACTCACAATACTATGGACCCTGATTTAAGACATGCATCCACTTTAATTTTAATCTTCGCAATCCCCGAAACTGTAGTGACATGGCGATTCTCTTAGCTGATAGTTGCACTCATCAAAACTCTTGGCTTCAACACATCATAACTTCGGCCCGCTCAACCAACTGTATGAATAGAATACCACAAATATTTTTAGGAATTTCCAAAAATGTCGGCTTGTATTCACGAAAAAGAGCAGATATCACCTACAGAAGACGCGGTTGGCTCACCAAAAGTCCCAACTTGTTGGTCTTCTGAAGAGGAAGATATACTACTCGGAAATGACCATAAACAGCGTGAAATAACCAACAGAAAGCATTTCGACGCTCCAGCTCAAGACGAAAAGGATCCAAAATACAGAAGTTTATCGCTTTCGTCGGTTGCAATACAAAGGGAGCATTCTCAGCGTCTCGATGATGACTTGGAGATGCTGCGAGTAGAAAGAGTCGTTTCCCGTAGTGAAACCAACGAGGATGTGACGGGTCGGCCCAAGATGAATGACTACCGCTCTCGAATAGACGGAGAACCAGTTGACAATTTTGATACTGACACATCACCCATGCATGAAAAAACAAAATTTTATCGAATGCCAGCTGATCCTACAACTTCTCTAGCAAAGCTATTCAAGAAAATACACCAGTCCAGCGTCCTGGTCCGATGGATCGTTTACATTATGCCTGTTACTCTCCTGCTCTCTATACCACTTATTCTCGGCCTTCTAGTTCTAAAAGAAGCGACAGTTGGTGATGTTGAATTTTTTTGGTTTGGGGTTTGGCTTGAAGTAGTGTGGCTGAATTTATGGCTTTCAAGAGTAAGTGATTCAGATAAGTACAATATCAAATTTTATTCTGATATAGTAGCTTATTGCCAAAATTATCCCCTGGCCAATGGGTCTAGTATCCAGCCTTTTTACAAACAACAGTAAAAAGTGGACGGACCTCGGTGAAGCCTTAGAAATTCCAGCAACAATATTTTTATGGGCTCTTTCGATTGAGATATCTTTCCCAAGAACCATGAAAAATCATCATCTACATGGAAATCAGGAAGCGAGGAGCTGGGAGAAAACAACAAATAAAATTATCCTTGGAGTACTAATAGGAGCAGCCTTAAATTTTGCCGAAAAGATTCTCATACAGCTCATTGCTATGAGCTTTCACTTGCGAACATACGCAGATCGTATTGAAATTAACAAATTTCAAATCTCTAGTTTAGTAAAGCTTTATATCTTTTCCAAGAAAAAAATTGCCATGAAAGACTCTGATTTTGAATTAAGCTCTTCATCAGGCGCTAAGACGCCCATGGGTTATGTTAACCTTGCTGGAAAGAATGCCCGTCATGTTTTCACAAAGGTTGGAGATGTAGCCGGGAAATTTGCTGGAGATTTTACTGGTCAGAATGTGAAGACTAGCTCTCATCCACAACAAGTGTTTGTCTTACAACTTTTATACGAATCTTTGCTGATTTTCAAAGAGTTATTCAGCTTCTCCGCTCAACAGTAGGCTCTCAGGTCTTGGCTCGTCGACTTTATCGTACATTTGCTCAAGAGAACTCAAAGACCGTTCTACCCAATGACTTGAGATTAGCATTCGACAATGACGAAGAAGCAACTGCCGCATTTAATATGTTTGATAAGGACCTTAACGGAGATATTTCTATCGAAGAGCTAGAAGCAGTCTGCGTCGAAATTAGTCGTGAGCGGAAAGGAATTACTGCATCGCTAAAAGACCTCGATTCAGTTGTTTCAAAACTAGACAAAGTTCTTTTATTTATTGTTTTCGTGATAACTACTCTTGTATTCCTCTCGTTCATTTCTAGTTCTGCGTCAGTTATGCTCACATCGGCTGGCTCCACAATATTAGCACTCTCCTGGCTCCTGCAAGCGACGGCTCAAGAATTTCTACAGTCTCTAATTTTCGTATTCGTGAAACATCCATTTGATGTGGGAGACAGAGTCACCATTTACGGTAATACGGGGAAATCGTTGACAGGTGATGACTACTTCGTGAAGGAGATTTCATTACTTTACACCGAATTTAAGAAGATGGAAGGTCATGTCGTCCAGGCCCCAAACAGTTATCTCAATACCATCTTTATCTTAAACCAACGTCGGTCTGGTGGTCTAGCTGAAGCTATTCCTGTCACAGTCAAATTTGGGACGACTCTTGAACAGATTGAATCTCTTCGCGAACGGATGTTAGAGTTTGTAGCTTCCGAGAGCCGTGAATATCAAAAAAACATCCTCACTGAGTTAACAACCATTTATGAAGTTTATTCTATCACCCTCAACGTTGTTTTTTTCTATAAATCGAACTGGCAAAACGAGCTGCTGCGCTTACAACGTCGAAATAAGTTTATTTGCGCCTTAATGATAACGATGAACGAATTGAATATAGAAGGTCCAAGAATGCGTCTTGCGGGTGCAGCAGAAGAATTTCCTCTTTATCTTAACAATGCTTATCCAAAAGGTCATGATGCATCACAGAATCCTCAACCTGGAGTCTTGGAAGACAGGGCGCGGGCAAGTAACCCTGCTGAACAAGTTAAAATTCGTAATCCCTCAATTTTGCGTGGGAGGGGCGATATGAACAATTGTAGACGTACTGAATCTATTTTATCAGTAGGAAAACGTGTTGACTTTTCTCTCGGAATGGCTTCTATCAGCTCTGGTGCTGACCTTGGTGACGTCTATGGTGACCGGGAGCCAGTTCAATTGCCTCCACCAATGTCTTCGTGCTCTGAAAACGCTACAAATGTGTCGAGGACAAAAAGTAGAGACTCTGGAAGTACCACTAAAAAATATCGCAATCGCCTATTTTCGCGCAGAAAGTCTCGCGTCGCTGACGACAACAGTTTTCTTGATGATCTTGAGGTTGGACCTGCAGATATTATCATGCCTGGTATTGCCGAGGGTATATCAGAGGGTGTATCAGAGGGGGCGACGCCGACGTATAACACTACCAGTCCTCTACACCCAACTTAGTGCATAATTATTCCCAAAAACAATAGAGTGAGAAGATTTCCCATGGATGAGCCGAAATTTTATCTTTTGGCTTATTAGTAAGGTTATTGAAACCTATGGTCAAGCTCTACGAAGTGATGGCAATTTCGTGGACTAGAATATGATTAGTTGCTGGTTTGCTCGAGTATCTCTAGCAGAGTCTTATTTTACAAGATCAAATGTCTACAGGTATTAGCTAGCCGAGATTGAAGCGGGTTATCAGTATAAGAGCTCTCAGTAGTCTCTAAACCAGTATTGAGTAAATACGATCTGTGACAGAAATATCTATTATTTTAACCCAGGGAAGAAAGAGTCAACGCCTATTAGCAGTGTACCCTACGAACCTTCAGCTTTCATCTGAAAGTCTACAGAGACAAGATTGGGTATATATCTCTCTAACTTTTAGTAAAGGTGGGGCAACTCCTTTAAATATAAGCTTCCGTTAACCTCTACCACGAAAACCAAGGTGACAGCAACTCTGAGCATTGTTATAATCAAGAAAGTAACATGGATGCATTACAACAAACTGGTCATAATATAATAATTTGCACAGGCGCCATGAGATATGATTGACGTAGATCATCACTCATTGGTATGACAAAGTCTTTCCCTACAAATTCCTACGGATATCTTCTGGCGCAAAAATCTCTATCATCCTTCCTTAGTCGGTTAGATAAGGAGATATGTTGGAACATCTAAAAGTGTGCAGAAACTCACTCATTCATGTATATAGAGAAACATCCTGCCAAATGGATAATATAAGCAATTCATAGGATAGGAAATTTGAACAGTCCTAAAATTATTTACATACTTAAGAATACTTGGGAATTATAGGTATGTAACCTCATTTCATAGGTATGTGAATGTATAATATCTGGGCGCGGTTATATCATAAATTGTCATGGGGCGCCAGTAGAGCCCCTTTTTGTAGTTTAGAACCTGGACCTCACGAAGGAGGAGGATAGACAGAAATATACCACTTGTTTTTAGCAATTTTGAGGCATTAAATAAAGTGAACCCCGTTGTGCCAACAGTAATATCCGCAAGTTCTTTCATTGATCAAAGTCCTAAGAGTAAAACTCACAAACTAAACTTCTCTTAAAGCCAAAGCTACCTTAGATGCCTTTATCCTAACGGTACGTCATTCCAGCACAGCATAGCCTTTCAGGAAGTATGAGGAGAGATTTTAATATATCGAGCACTGTAAATGTAATCGAGGAAGTTCTTGTCATATCCTAATAAATTTTGTTGAGGATTAATCAAGCACCAACTCTGAGCCAGAAGATGGTATATAAAACAAGAATAAACTGACTTATTTTTCGAATATAAATGAACGACAAAATCTAATTCAAAATATTGGGCCAAAGTAAATAGGTATAATTAGCGGAGGAGGTAAGAGCATCGTGCATGTACGTTGTATCTTAATCTTAGAGCTAAGGCTACTGTAGGTTTTCTCTGGAGTGAAGTAACATGTAAATGTATATGTGAGCAGATTTTATTTATTTAGAATTATAACTTCGTGCCCGCGCACAGCACATGAGCTCCTCACGCACCGGTTAGCACAGTCTAAATTAAACTACCCGACGTGTTGGCGCCTACATAGACCCAACAAAGCAAATGATAGCCAGGAACTTATCATCCTGCGCTCTATTATAGTATATACGAAGGTCGTCGGTCCACCGAATCTCATGCTATGCAATTGGTACTAAATCAAGAAAAGATATTACAAGAAAAATCAAAATAAGAGGAGAAAATTGTTTACCTCAGATCGTGATTTCGTTCGAATCAGACTTCTCGTTGTGCCCTTTCGAAGGAATCTGTGACACGCACCCAGTTATTGAATGCATCAACTCCCTCCACCGAAGCAAGAGCCCAAGATTCGCTCGCATTAGAACTCCGTGTCCTGTGGGCCTGAGCCTGGTATTGCCCGAGGTGGCAATGAAAAAAGCGGTTGGCGCTCTTCTCATCTCCGCATCTGCAGGCTAGAATGGCGTTTTCGTGCTGAACCCGTCGGTGGTAGTCGGCGAAGTCGGCATGATCGGACCACGTCGGGTAGTTTTATATAGACTGAGCTAACTGGCATGTGATCTTGGGAAATGTGTTGCGCGCTGGCACGACATAAAATAGTAAACAAATAAATGTAACTCGGTAAATAAAAGTCCTAATTTATTTTCGTTATTCGAGCTTGAACTATATACACCTAGAGTCATATATATTTGAGATCTAAAACTCTTAATCTAGACATGAGCTAATTATAGAAAGTCTGTGCTACAAAATAATAATAACTGGCATTCACTGGGGCTAACGACCCATTTCCGCGGAGGGCAAGACTGACACCTGTACGCGGTGCCCTCTACGAACCTGGGAGTGAAATATTCTCCCAGAGCCAAGTTCAGTCAAATTTCGCAATACCGAACAAGTTGGCCCATGAGGCAATGATTCAAGACTCTCCACCAAATCAAATTTTCACACCTGACGAGATCAATCACGACCAAAACCTCATCAAGTTTGCAAGTACGACTTAGTACATCCTTATTTCAATGATCACACCTCTCGTCGACTTTCTCTGGCCTCAATTCACCACCACATACACGCCCACGCCGATATTTATACCCGACGGAGGAAGCAAAGCGTGGCGCACAAACCTGGGAGACAGTTCTTTGGGATGGGCGTGAGAGAGATTAGGACAAGCTCACAAGGTGCTGCAGATGGTGGAAACGATCTCGACGGACGTGAATTTTAGAATTTTGACATCGAGTTTTCGAATTGAGCTTTGTGCGTGCGCCAAGACTTCGCTTGCGAGAGTGCGGGCGACACTATAAACACCGCTGTGGTTGGATGGTGCGGTGGTACATCATCTTGGCTGGTTTCTCAAGTAAGGTCTGGATAGCAAGGACACATATCCCACCCGAGACAGGAGACCGCTGGTTCGAATCCGGCAAAACCTAACTACATTTCTCGCGGCGCTGTTATGCATGGATGATGAAGGCATGCTTGGATAATCAAAGGTTTTAAATTCCCTTTGGTGGGTATTTACGGAGGAGGGTCGACTGTTTGTGTAAGCAAACATACCTCATAGTGGTATTTGCAAATGAAATCCAGAGTATGAGTGTCTCTAACGTCAAAAGAGTCATCCAATATGTATACATAGTACCGGTCATGTGTCATAGCTAGATAGCTGAAAACACATTAAATGATTTAGAAAAAAAAAAAAAAAAAAAAAAGACCCATTTCCGCGAGGGCAGTCCCTATCTTTGGCCAGAGATTCTTCTACATCCAACTCATTTGGCGGCTGTTCCCAGCTTTCGACAAGGTACTTTTGCCCTCACAGGACTGAAGACCCCGGCCTGTGCTTGATTGACTAAGATTGAGTCTCTACTTAATCCTAGACTGTGAAATATTACTTGAGAATCTATCTAATCAGTTCCTTGAATAGTGGGTTATATTTTTCGATGTTTATGTGATACCTGTACAGAAGTTGATTTTGAGGGTCAAGTCCTGTAACCTGGTCCTCGAGTATCCACCAAATAGAAGTTTCAAAACTTTTGTGATACAAAGACGCTTTCGTCAATCTCGCGCTAGTATTTTGCCAGAACATTAGTGTAGTCTTGCAGGTCGTGGATCAGCGATTTCCTAACTCAAGCGAGACAGGTATCCACGCTGGAGGGCAAGACTGAACACCTGTACGTGGTGTCCTCTACGAACCTGGGAGTGAAATATTCTCCCAGAGCCAAGTTCAGTCAAATTTCGCAATACCTATTAAGTTGGCCCACGAGGCAATAATTCAAAATTTTCCGCCACGTCAATTTTCGCTCCCAACGAGTTCGACTCCTACCCAAGTCTCATCAAGTCTACAAGTACGACCAAGTACATCCTCGTTCCAATGACCACTCTTCTCATCAACTATTCTCTGGCCTCATCTAGCCGCCAAATACACGCCCACGCCGATATTTACACCCGACTGAGGAAGCAAAGCGTGGCGCACAAATCTGGGAGACAGTTCTTTGGGATGGACGTGAGAGGGATTGGGACAAGTTTACAAGATGTCACAGAGGATGGATACAATCTCGACGGGCGTGTGATTTTGAATTTTGGCAAGGAGTTTTACGAATTGAGCTTTGTGCGCGCCAAGACTTCGCTTGCGAGAGTGCAGCGGACACTATAACACAAGCCAGCGATGGAAGCTACCATGATCTGCCTCATGCTGGTGACCTCCGGTATAGTTTGAGAAGCTTGGGCACCTACTCCTCTTGGAAATGGGACTACTTAGGCACATTTCGCGCGGAGAAACTCGGTGGATGGTGGAGGCATGTCTGGATAACCCAAGGTTTTGAGACGTTCCCCTGGGTGGGTATTCACGGATGAGGGTTGACTTGGGGTGAAGAAAAAGCCACCATAAATTCGCAGTATTCCTTGCAAATTAAAACCGAGGGATGAGTGCTCTTCTTGTAAATTGATTCGTCTTTTCTGTACATTTTCTCCGATATTGTGTCAAAGCTAGATAGCTGCATACGCAATTCAAATCTGATGCAAAAAAAAAGGTATCCACGCTATCTAGACCCTAGTTTATAGTTCAGCCCGAACGATGTGCTATTGCACCATTAGATTTCAGTGATAATGGTAACTTGGCCTGAAATCACCTAAACTATTCTTTTCAGTGTAAGAAGTCGTTCAAGATTGTTTCTCCCTATGGCATCATACTTTCCTTCACTTCCGTCCCATACATCTGTGTCATCAGATTTTTGCGTCACTTCTTGTTTCCTGCTAATTTTCATCTTGTAGTGGGATTGTATTCGGAAGCCAACAGCGGCCAGAAACTGGCTCGATGAGAGTTGTGGTCAACGAAGCCAGGGTGCACTTGGATAGACTTGAAGAGCTGATGAGGCTCTACTCGTTGTCGATATTATTGGGAGTGAAAGATTGATATGGTGAAAAGTTCTCAATCATTGCCTCGCAATTCGGGTCTTCTCCATTGCGAAAATAAAGAGAATTCGATACTCTGAAATTATTTCACTATTAAGTTCGTTGAAAACAGTACGGCTTGATGTTCATTCATCGTCTTCCTATATTAAAACTTATCATATCTGAATTGGGTTGACGAGATTGTAAGGGTTTTACTTAATGTGATTCAACTTATTCTTGTTTAACGTCCTATCCGGTAGCTACCGTTTAGATCCACGAAGACTATAAGCCGTGTTATGAAAAGAAAACACTTTCAGTCCACAAAACCAATAGTTCCGCCACGATTTCACATCTTAGATTCCTGCTGAGGTGTAAAAGGTTTAAAGAAATCAGAAGTGCTTGAAGTCGATAACTCAATGGGAATGAATAATTTCTCATTGGGGAGTTAACCTACTGCACCGTATCCTGTCCTTTATGTCCTCCGCGTACTATAGTATTAACTCACCCCCTTGGCAACCTGAGAATTATCCTTTCTCCAAGACTCTCTTCTCCTGTAGCATACTCCCCATCTAGTACTTCCAACCTCGGAGACGGAGTGGTCCTAGTGACCAGTTCCAATCCGGGCAAAGCCCGTCACATGAGGATAGACTTTTGTTCCATTAATCTCAGTATCACCGCTAATTTATCTCCTATAGCGCCATAGTATATCATCAGGTGTAGTACGGAATAATCTTTTCACTGTCTTTTTCTGCCCTACTTATCGTTTGGGTGGTTGGAGCTGCCGGCGTCATAAATCTTAACGTATTTAGAGTGGGCTTTGAATCAGCTTTCACATTAACTGGTCACCCTAGTCCCCTACTTGGTGGGTCAACTTTTTGCTGGCTATTAGAGTGAATCCCTGATCTCCAGTTGTTGTTGACAACTTTGGTACCGCTGTATTACGATTTGACCGTGGTTTAGTTTAGGTGGAGACCTAAGCGGAGTTTGGGGGCGTATTAGGGAGAGTGTTACATATTATCTTATATCAAGCGACTAAGTTTCACTTGGCCACATTACATTGGAGCTAGGAAGGAATGTGAGACGGCGAAGTAGAATTGCCAAGTGAGAGAGTCAGCTAGATGGCAAAGATGACGACGGGCAGTGGCGGAGCAATATGTCATTCTCACCAACAGAGTACGTACTGGATGAGCTAGGAGGATGTACAAATAGTCATTACCCGTAGTTGTGGTACTTCTCTCTTCATATAGTTTAATCTTTCTAAAAGTACACTACAACCAGCTTGGTTTCGTCACACGCTGTTATCAGGATAGCTTCCTGTAGAATCTCCGCTGTTGGCTGCGAGAGCTCGATGCGGACTCTCTAAACACTCTATTTGTAGGCCTGAAAAGCCCGACACACTGCTCTCTGCTATAAACGTTTTTCCTTGCCGCAATTCGCGCAAGAAACTATTTTCTTTGGGCAGTCCCGAGTCTAATGAACACCAGCGCACCCGCCAGATTGGGATGCCTTACCACACGACGCCTGCGTGTGTCCCCATCAGCTGCAGTTGTAAGACTGCTTTGGCTGGGCCCCTTTGAATCACAACTATGCCAAGTAGAGCTTAGCGGTGAGGACAATGTTTTGTCGGATCACCTGTTCTTGGAAGGACTCTGTGGGAAGGCTCATTGTTATCGACCCTCTTGAACGGCCATTCTTCATGGTCCGCTCAAGCTCTTTTTCATCGTGCATCCATCTTATTATATTTATAGATAGTCATGGAATTTGGATACTTGTAGACGCCTCGATCTCCCCGATCCGAGCATGGTTATTGGCTAATTTGCCTCCTTGAATCTTCGTCCTCAACGGGAGTCTGCGAACCTACATGGGAAAATATTGCCGTAGGACCCGAAGGTTTTGCTTTACATCAAGTTGAGAGCCGTATCTCTTTAGCTCGCCGACTGAGCAAGCAGCCCGTTGTCGTTACTCCGCATTGAGCGTACTGCGTATGCCCCTGGTATATATTTCTGTGCCTTTGTGAGCAGCTATTCTGGCTGCAAATTTTCCGCTACATCAACGCGTTTTCTAACTATTGTTATAGCTGCTAGCGGCGCAACGACAGACGCGAATGTTCGTGGAGCCGTCAGCCTCAAAACTTTAATTGGAGCAGCCCATCTAACGGGGTCTACGAGGCTCTTCTTAACTGCTTCCTCAAGAGCCAATATATTTTCCTCAGGAAGAAATTTCACTGCCTGTATCTCCTTACACTCCCTGCTGTGTATGTTGAATACACTAACGGCCTACGCGATGCATTTCATAGTGATAGTGATGATGTCATGATCGTCTTAATCTGAGTAAAGAATTCTAAGCTTCCTTATTATGTCCGTGTTTATTTCGATAGGAGCTGATTAAACTCCACTGCCTTGGTGTGTTTTAGCCATTGTCGCATTTCGCCACACATTGGGACGGCTAGAATCGAACAAACCAGCTCCTACGTCCGCCACACTGCCGCATGGTTGATGTGTGGTTGCAAGAGAGGTAAATTTAGGATGTGTATGCGAAAAACAAAGTTATGTTGTTGGTTGAGGCAACGTGGAGTGCTGCGCGTATTTTAATAAAAAAAGAAAATTAATCCGCCGAAAGGATCTACCTTTAAAACACGAACTTGATCGCAGTAAAACCTGGCGCTAGCGCGATCGCGAAGAGTTACTGGGAAATTTGTAACTCAGACTTTTAGACCTAGCGCGATAATCTTTTCTCCCTCAACACATCACTCAGCACCATCAATATCCTCAGTCCGATGCTCGGAAGAGCAGATATCCCATCATGGATCAGGCAGAAATTCCTTCACTACTGAGGCATTTACAGAGTAACGAGGATGCTTCTCGGAAACTAGCCGTATTCAAACTTCAGGCCTCGATTAGCGATCCATCAATCGCAGATATGTTCATTGCATCTGACGGTCTCAAAGTACTTCGGCAACTTATAATGACTACAAGTGGTAATACACTTGCTTACGCTCTTACTGCGCTCAGTCGCTTGCTGGAAGTTGAAATGGGGTGGGAGATATTTGAATCTGCGGCGGCAGGGGCCCTTATCGAAAGAATGGTTGAGTTAATCGTTACACATCCGTTGGTCAATATCTTACGAGGCGCCATGTCAGTACTAGCTGCAGTTGTAGGTCATTCCCAGAGCTCAGGAAAAGCCAATGAAGCCTTTCGTGCATTTGGATCTCACGCGCTAAGGCCAGCAATACGAGTATTTCCTCAGTTTTATGAGATGGTAATTTCACAACTTAACTCTGCAGACCATCTACTATGTGGGAATTCATTGATGTTATTAAATGCAATGATACGTGATGCCATCTGCAAAGATCCATCTATCGATAGTAAGCCGGAGCAGCCGGTTGAAGTCGAAGTTTGGCCAAAGTTTATCGATAACCTAAAGTCTATCGGTATTATAGAGGCAATATACAAATTAATGCAAGGCTCATCACTTCAGGATATAGCATACCCCTTATTTGACTTTCAAGTTTTGTCAAAATTATTGCTCAAAAAATGGAGAGACACCGAAGTAGATCTAGGCAACTCGCAACATGAGCAAATGCTTCAAGTGATAGAAGCATCCAGTCAGCTAGAGAAGAAAGTAGATGATGATATGAAAACCTTGGTGGAGATAACAGAAAGTGATGCTAAAAAGAGGAGATGGCGAAGACTCGGATTTCAAACTGAAAGTCCTTCTTGGGAATTTGAACAGTCAGGGCTTCTAGGGCTAATGGACTTGTCATCTTACGCTCAAAAAGATAGAGATGGGTTTCAAATGTTACTTCAAGAGCAAGCTGCGAAATCAATTAACGAAAGATGTCCTATAGCAAGAGCTAGCCTTTCTGTAACCGAAGTTCTCTACGAATTCTTTGAAATAGAAAATCCAGATAATGAGGATCTCCGGTCCAACCTTCCACTTGATGATATAAAAAACTGCGATTCTCTTTTCCAGCCATTTATTCTCCAATGGTCACGACTACACATAGCTGCGTTGGATTCATTTTTTCGGTTATGGCAACAGACAGGTGCTGAGCAAGATGATTTTGGGAAGGTAGTTGAACTTCTGCGTATCCTGATCGACCGGGTTGTCGGGTGTGCGACCCGAACCAAAGATATACAAGAAATTGAGGAAGAAATGAGAGAGTTTGACTACCATAAACTGCGAGATATTCAGATGGAAATGTTAGAAATTGCATTCGAGGAAGAATGGGGGGAACATCTGGGCCAAATTCGGGATGAATTAAGGAACGAAGGGATACAATTTATGAAAGAACAAAGACTCAGGGTTCTTCTTCAAGGCGCTTGGTTTCCTCACCCTGTGGCAAGTAAGAACTATAAGGACCATAGTAATTCTCAAGAAACCAAAAAAGGATGGCAGTTTGTCAAACTGTCTCACAACCGGCGATATCTACATCATGCAGATTTTGAGGATAGAAGTTCAAAGGACCCTCCTCTTGATTCACTGGTTCAAAAGATTGACGTTGAGACTATCAGCTCAGTCGTCTCAAACATCTCGGCAGGCGGTGATAACGTCTCAAATCACATCTCATCCGATACGATAGAGAACGGAAAGTCTCCGGAAACTCAAGCCCCTTCACAGACTCTTAACACTCGGATCATGATTAATAGTCATGTTACTTCACCAAATGATGTATCAAAGAGCCCCAGTCCAAATAATGGGTCAGAAAAAGCGATACTAACCCTAGCGCCGCAGAATGATAGCCTAGCTTCTGCCTGGCTTGATGGTCTGCTTATGCTCTTGAACCAGACCCCTATCACAACGGAGACAGGCAAACTTATAGATCTAATAAGTAGCTTTGGGCTGAAGATCAGGTTACTAAACGTACAATTAAATGACGACTTTATGGGGCCGTCAGAGGGCGACGGCGTGGTTCCGAGCAGGGAAGGCCTAGATGAGGATTACTTTTATCAGATTTAGGCTTAAATTGAGGTTCGGTACAAGACTGCATCATTTATAATACCTTTAAGGAACACAACTTATTGAACATACTAGTATTATGTGGAAATATCAATCCGGGTTGAAAATTTATGGCAGGTGTAAAGCATGGTTGGATTAATTACAACCTCTACACATCCAAGCAAATCATTCTTCCGAATCCACTCTCCCGCTATAGTAAGATTTATGCAACTATCTGAGGTGGACTCATAAGCTGTAACAACTGTTAATCTATTCATGGGATAAACAGTCGACCGAATTACGGCACAAGCTTCATTTCAGTCATGTAAACCCTATAACTAAGAAGGGACTCCACCCGATCTCAGAAAAGCGTGGAGGAAAATCAAATTCTCCAATTTAACTCGTACCGACAACATACAAGCACGATAACCTAATTTCTAATTTCTAATTTATCCTTTAGCCTACAAAACTATATTCACCGAACTAACAAAATATCATGATACTTGTTGAAAAGGAGCACCCTACAATGTAATTATCACCGACAGAGTACTAATGTGCAAGGGAAGCAAGAAGGTAGGTTCAATAGGGGTTTGATTAACTAGCCTTAGAATCTAATGGGAGTAAGTCTTCTATAAGTACCACACCCAATCTCGCTTCCACGCGATCAATATGGCTAGCCTGATACAGCATCAAGAGTGTATTATCCCTGCTACGCACTGACACATTTACAATAATACTCATGAAAAAAATAAGTGAGATATGACCAGCACCTTTGGATGAAAGATTTCATATGATGTTAGCAATACTTAAATACCGAGCCTATACACTAAGGTATCTTCTACTCGTAACCCTCAAACGCGGGACTGCTGGCATTACGGTACCTAAAATTTTAACAGTCTTCTCTTCATTACATATCACTGGAGAGGAAACGCACTCGTAAGCTTGCCCAACACGAAGTTAAGAGAACATAGCTTCTCATCTCACACTAACTCTAAGAAACCCCTAAACCACACGAAGGCTTTCAAGACAATTACAAGCAGAACATGCCATGCTATCTAATTTGGAACTATACATTACGTAGTATTGTTGATGCAGTCTCGGTGCACCTACGAGAATTAATGCAAGAGATGCGTTTCCTCCTTTGCTGGCACGTTGCGCTCAAAGATACTGCCAAGCTACAAAGTGCAACTTGGAGACAATTACCCTTTCATCTTGACCCTAAGCATGAGGCTATTGCTTCTAACTGGTCCTAACTCCTGGTACAACACCAGACGAAAAGATTCGCCATTCAGCTCTAACTTAGATGTGATATTGATATAACTGATCCTGACAGTCGACCAAATTCAAGCATTTCACGAGCAAATGACTAGGTACGATTTGTTGCGGTAGTTGTCAGGTCAGCCTAGGGCCTCAGAATCGGTTGTAAGACTCTCGTAAGCGATACTGTACCTTCCTTCTACGTCTAGTACCGCAGATTGGATTTGATCTCGAGCTTAATCTTCATAGATTACTGTATATATCGACGCTCTACGCCCCTCATGGATACTCCTCGGCAAAGCTGTGGAGTAGCGTCGTTTCTAGGCCGTGATAGTCCGTGAAACAGGTAACAACGGTAGTCTACGCTGGCTCACTCAACACCACATTCTTCCCTTGATGTTCGGATAGAACTAATCTAAGGAGCCTTGTAACACGTAGCCAGAGCATGCTGTACCAGAAGCCTGCCCAAGAATGTACCAGTTATGAGGAGAATCTACCTAATTGTTTGGAGATTGAGGGGGCTGGGTAACTCATCAGATAGAGAGCAAAAGGGATCAAAAGAATGAATGTATTTGTACCTCGCCACCTTAATATTGCTTACTGTTGGAAGGTCTTACAATGTGATATCACAAGGGTCGACAAATGTCAGGTTGGTTATTCGAAAATGTATATGTGTTCCTCTACGTCTTCCATCATCTACATAAGTTATACAAGAGTAATCGTTAACATTAGAACACGTGATAATATTTGACGTCATGATGGATACTCTCTCCGTCGAGCTTTGACCAAGCTTATTAACCCACACCGGCAATCTTTTCTTTATGAACTAGCACTGAATAGAAAGCCCCCGCCTGCCATATCTTACTGACTAATATTACGGTCTTATTACCGATCCTTCAATTCGAATCGTTAACTCATTATTATCGATGAATCGTTCCAGGGCACGATTCGGTGACACTTTTGTCAAAGCATCAGCAGGGTTATCTTCCCCGTTGATCCATCGAATCTCCGCAACCTCTCTTCGTTCATAAGACTGTCTAAGCGCCATAATATCAATCATTAGGCGTTTCTCCTTAGTAGTACCTAACTTTACCAAGCACTCGTATAACGAGTAAGAATCAGTGCATATAACTAGAGGCATTTCAGGAAGATTAAGACGTTCGGTTATCATCTTTAAAGAAGATGCGATTGCAAGACCAATGTCAAAGCCATTGACCATTCCGTAGATTTCAGAGGCTAGCACACTGCGGGTGACTCGTTTACACTTTGTCGAACTCCAGTGAATAAGGTTACCTCGAACCTTGGTCTTAGATCCGATTTGATCCTCATTAGCAAGTATCAATACAAATCCAAGTTGTGAGCTGAGGTCCTTATTATTAGCAAATGATCCATCCGTAAAGACCATTATCTTAGCCGTGGCCAAGTTAATTGGAACGAAACGTAATCCACGCTGTATGTTCTTTATTTGCCATTTGAGTCGCCGGTTTAAAGCAGTGTATTCCACTTCGTCCGGATCTTTGGCTTGTGCTGCTACCGACATATCGAAAGCTGCCTCGGGCTGACATATGGAGGCAATATACGCTCCTCGGGCACGTTGCTCAATATACCTCTGATTTCGATCTAACACCTTGTTAGTTACCAAGTTGAGTTTAAGTCCCTGTCCTTTCTGTTTAAGTACAATTGCGTCATTTTCAAAGATAATTGTTGCTCCATTGAATTCTAAAGGTGTTTCGGCCGATAGAATCACCTTAGGTTTTGCTCGGAATTGAGCTTCAGTAAGTTTCTCCTCCTCTGTTGCAGAAAAAGATTTGGTGCATAACATGAGGGTATCATCTGTCTGTATTCCCACAATACCAAATTTATCTATTTCTCCATTTGTAATGAGAAAACATTCATCAAATGTCGAAGTGGACATGTCTAGCAGTTTCCTATGGTGACCTTGGTAAGTAGAGAACCAGTGAACACCTGCTTCTGCAATTCCATACAGAGGCTTAATTACACGAATAATAGTTCCTTCAGGGTACTTTGTTTTAAGTTCCGAGGGCAAGCTTGCTAAGACGACACGGGAGAGATTGGTATGTGATTGAGGGTAAGCCTGTGTGATATCCCTGATTGCGATGATCATTCCTTTCATCATTAATGAGGGGCGAGAGCAAGGATCAAACGTTGGCTCATTCGCTGGATGGTTGGTGATTGCGTCAGGATGGTACTTTTAGCTTGATCGTTGTACCCTTGTATTACCAAGCGAGACTTTTCATAGGGCTTGGTTGTTTTGCCTTTAACCTCACGTACCATTCGTGATTTAAAAATTCGGTGGTTTCCATGGATCTTGCTATTAAACAGTTCAAATTTGAATACACCACGACTGATTAGATCATTTATCTCATTTGAATCCGACTCTTCGAAGGGAGGTTCAGGTGACGTGATTACACCATCGTTTCTCAACTTGATAGCTAGAGCATAGTCATCTTCCTCCTTTTTAGTCAAGTATGCCGCACTTACATTCTTCGACTTGTTCATTGAGCCCAAGGGACGACCTCTTTTGCGTGGCTGAGGCTTCATAATCGGAATTTCAGGCTGAAAATCATTAGTGGATTGATCTTCGAGATGATTTTGAGGTTCTAAGTTTTCACGTTCACCGGAGTTCCGGTAGTATGGTTGAACCACCGTAGATCTAAAGGTTGTTGGGCCATTCACCATGTCAAGAGTTATATCATGGCCGTTGGTCGCGATAATCTTGTAGGGACCTTGCCAGCCATCTTTCTCACGCCAAACGCGTACTTCACTTTGTAGAGGCAATGAAAGAATCTCGTGAGTTGAAGGTCCGTTTCTAGTATTCAGAGCGTCATTTATCTGTCGGTCGGCGTTGAGTTTCCGCAAGGCTTTCATGGCTTTCTGAACTGCTTCGGTTCGCCTCAAGGTTGATGGGGATGGTGGTGAATCTACGGTCATCCGAGGATATGCGCCAAAAACCAAAAGTGTTGGCACAAGACCATCTGGTCCAGCCGTATCGTTAATCGCCTTGATTGCCATTTGTAGTATTGCTTCTGGACTTGTAGTACTATATAGCTCAGCATGTAGGATCTCGAAAACACGGCGAAGAGGAGCGTGGTATCGTTCTATCTTTCCTATTGACCAATGAGCCTCGGTTGGTACCTGTTTACATGTGATCCCAAGGATCTTGGCCTCATTCCTAAACTCTGAAGAAGCAAAGTTGGTACCGGCATCATTTGTGATGATATCGGGAGGACCTTGGTATGTATCAATCCATAACATACGGAGTGTCTCCCACGTTTCTTTGCTTGATAAAGATTTGAGGAATCGGGCACCTTGAAACGAAGTTGCTGAGTCAATAACGTGCAACACATGGCGCTCGATGATATACAGTACGTCAACAAAGATCTCATGGTTGAATTCGCGGTCATCTTTCAGGGTAAATTTGAATCGTCTCGGAGCTGGACTATGCATTTGACACTGGTGACAAAATTTGGTTATGGTCTCAAGCGATTTTTCGTTCACATCATCATGTCCGGCTTTCCTTAACAAACGACAAAGACGATCCGTAGATGGATGGCCAAACCGGCGGTGTAATCGACGAAGTTCAATCTCAGTAAGAAACGCTGCACAGCTTTCGAGTCTGTTGAGGAAAAACCAGGGGTGTCCCCATTTTCGGATTACCGGGATTCGGGTGTTTCCTCTGATGATCTCGTCCGTGATGTTATTAAAATATACACCCATTCGGTCCATGTCGGCGAGACATAACAAGAATGGTGTTGGAGTATCGAGAACATGGAAAGTTATTTCTCCGATTGGTGTCCTAACCACTGTAGAGCCAATTGAGTTGACTATTGATCCTTTGCCAAAACAGACTGATGCTCGGCCAGCTGTTGATTTGTCAAGTTGCACAGATGATTCAACTCGCTGCAGTGCGAGGTATTGCTCTAATCCTGCCGTTGAAACCTGGGCAGCGCCAGTATCAGGTAGAATACCTTGGAAAACAGTTCTTGAGTAACGGTCTTCAATAAAAAACTGGTTGGCCGGGGCGTCTATTTGCTCTTTAAAGACATTAGTTCCTGTAAGTTGGTGAAGATATGCTTGATTCATTAGATAGTTTGCTGTTTCGGCTGCATAAGTTTCATCTTCAAAGTCATTGGGGTTTCATCTTGTTGAACAGCCATTTCGTGCCCTTCGTAGCCGACAAGGTAAGTTGCGAAGTCGTTTGAAATGTCGCCTGTATAATGACAATGGGCGAGGTAACGAGTTCGTGCTCGACGACGTTCATCATTTGGATGTTTTGTAGACCAACACCCCTCTTTACCACAAATAAAACATTTCTTTTTCCAGGTGGGATTACTTCTCGTATTACAGTCAAGGTTTTCCTGTCTGAATTTGCTCCGCCGGGAATCATCCTGATCATAGTTCCCTCGGTTATTTTTCTTATACATCCCTTGCCGATTGTTGTTATAGCGTCGGTCAAGATAGTATTGGTCGTTATCCTCCTGATTATCGGTCATAAATTGGCGTGGAGGGACATCGTTCAAAGAGGTCTCGATTGATGATCGCAGGTCCGAGTAAAGTTCTTCACAGTATTTTGCTGGTTTGAATAAGGCGTTCTTAAGTTCAGGAACACCACGACATGCCATAATGACGGCGGTACGTAGCACTTCTTCTCCAGTATAGTTCGGACCAAGGGCGCGTTGGCAAAGTTCAAGCTTGTCAATTAATATCTGGAGTACTTCTTGTAAAGACTTTTCACTATTTTCTTGGCGAACTTTATGAAAAGTTGTTGTGTCCAGTCTGTGTAGTACGTATTATGGTTGATTTCTGTATCGAAATGCGCCTTAAGTTTCATATAGGCCAACGCAAAGTTCGCTTCCGGGCCGATGTAATGAAGGTAGTACGTTTCAGCCCGACCTTTTAAAATCCTTGGAAATGCTGCGTGGAATTGACCGGGTCGGATTTTCAAAAATTTACAAATGTTCAGGAAAATTCGAAGCTTGTCATCAAGTATATCATACGGCTCGCCTGAATACATTTTTCCTTTATCCCATAGCTTAGCGAATTGGGTTAGCACATGGGGATCTAAATCTTCATTTACAGTTGGTTCTGGTGGTAATGTGATGTAAGGATTCTGTAACATGGTTGACGTTCCGGCTTGTGATTGCCTAGGTGGTTGCTCATTTTTGTAAAGGTTCGAGGTGACTGATCCTTGTAATTTTTCTTTCTGTTGAGAGGCATTTGAATCAAGAAAAGAAGTTCCTTGCAACAAAACTTTTGTATCCTCTTGCTTTGCTTCCGGTTTGTATGTGACAAATCTTTCATGAGGGTTTGGGCAACGCTCATCCACGGGCCATTCAGGGCATGACTCTATTTTAAGCAAGTTCGCAAGTTGTCGTCCGATAGGACCATTATTCTTGCCAGTATAGATACCTCGCTTGCGGAGGAGGAGCTTAAGTTCTCTCTTAAATGGCTGATTTATCTTATCAAAATTCATTTCCGTCCAGGTTGCAAAGTCCTCTTGAAAAGCATAGAACAAATCATCTCCAACCAAGTTTCCATATGTGTAGTCTTGTAATTGCCGTGCAACCCACGTTGTGACATGAACTTCAGTCGGGTTGTCAGAGACAGGGGTAAACCAGAGACTCGGGTCGATTTGCTGCCATGCGACAGGGCTTATATTGAGTGTGCCTGCAGTTAGGATATCATTTAGAGTACATGTAGGAATTGCAGGGACTTTGGGAGTGTCGTTCGCCATTATATTAGATAATTTGTACAAAACTGATAGTTGCGTGGTAGGACGCGTATCTTGGCTTTAATCAAAAGTTTGAAATGAATCAGAAGCCTTGATTTATAGCCTTGATCTTCCTTACGTGTCTTCAGAGAGTATGGTCGAGCCAGGGAGGTCTGAATAACGTTGAGGGCTGTAGCACAGAAATTCCTTCTCGAGAGTATGGTCAAGCCAGGGAGGTCTTCAGGAATTGATCTGTCTCTTCTTCCTTGCCAGTCTGTCATTGCCTTGTGCAATCACTGATCAGTGTTGGAAGGTCTTACAATGTGATATCACAAGGGTCGACAAATGTCAGGTTGGTTATTCGAAAATGTATATGTGTTCCTCTACGTCTTCCATCATCTACATAAGTTATACAAGAGTAATCGTTAACATTAGAACACGTGATAATATTTGACGTCATGATGGATACTCTCTCCGTCGAGCTTTGACCAAGCTTATTAACCCACACTTACCATCTGATTAAATTTAAACGACCATTCTATACTAGTGCTTATTCCTTTTAACATATTCCTCGTCTCTATTGTCACAATTGATACCTAAATTTATCTCTCTTACTCTGTAGTCTGCGTGAAATGGCGCTCTAATATGCATTTGCAATGATTGTTATTCACGTCATGATGGTCTAACTCGACCCAATCATCCGTTCATACTATCTATGGTCAAATAATCCTACTTCAAGAGTCTAATCGTCAGGAATAACGATACAACTTTACAAGATTCTATGTAATCTTTTCTTTTTTGTCAATGACTAGTACATAACGTGAGACTTGAGATTAGACTCCGCCAGTGTAAGTTTTAGAGCTGTAACTAGTGAAAAAAATAGGCTACAGCTCACATCGATTTGCTTGCGATTAAAATATTTCCGGTAGCATAAAATTTGTGTCAAAGTTGGCTGTACTTGCCTTTATATACATAGAGATCAAAATAACTATATGTCCATGCAACTGTTAGAGTGTCGTTAAATGTTTCTGTCGCTCATACGATATCTGTAAATAAAATCTCAACCTCAGGAAATATCTTGAGTAGAAGCTGCAAAGTCAGTACTCTGTGTGAGAAGCCTGAGATTCTCTCTTACTCCCAGTTTAACCAGCTGAATTTACCACGAGTCAGGTAGACTACGATAATTAATTAGCAACACTTTTACAATTCCCACCCATACTCCATCTAAAACGCATCAAACCATTGGAACTCCGCTTGAAAATTTCCTTCCCACAACTGCTACCATCAGATAACGCAGAGCCATTCAACCCTGTTGCAACCTCTTGTCGTCCAACCTCTCTTCCAATAACATATCCAGCGCCAAATCCGACAACACTGATTAGGACTAAAACACCAGCTGAAACTGCCCAGGTAAATAGAGTGGGATTTATTATGTCATCTTGTATTCCTGCCAATAAATTTGAAGGCTTAGCCTTGTCACTTGTATTTAATTTTCGTCTCCGCTTTTCTAAAAGACCAATATCAGGGCTCCTGTGACGATTTGACTTGACATTCGAAGATGGTGGCGTCGAAGTATGCGATATTGGCGAAGAAGATAATGCCATTAACTCAGTTTCTGATACAAATCGTAAGCCAATTGGTTCATTATGTTTATGTATTCCTCTCGCCGTGACTGTTTCACGCTTAGGGAGACCTCTTGCGGCACCGGCGCCAATTGAGAGTAATGTTGTGAGAGAAGCTCTTAAAGCAGCATCATGGTCTGTAGATTCACCATATGAGCTTTGACGGCGTTGATAGCGGGCAGGATGGCCATTTACATTAGGTAAATTATTTGACGTTAAATTATCTCTGACACTTCTATGTCGTTGATTCGAGGGCGGATGTGAGAATGCGTTAGGTTGAGGAGTAAAGAAAAGACTTGCGCTCGTAGACCGACCCATATCTAAGTTTGATTCTGCATCATAGACAGGCATAGTTTCTTGACTTTTGGCTATAATAACATTCTCGGTTGAGCAATCCAGGATTTCTTCATCGTCACTGTCACTCTCTTCATACTCCTCCTGTATATTGGAAAAATGCGTTGCATCATCGCTCAAAATAGGTATTTCATTACCACGAGCACTTTTTCGCTCGCGAGAGTGTTCTTTCTTTTCAATAGGAAAGCCTGTGGTGGTTGTCTCGTCGAGAAAATGAGGAGGAGAGGGTGGTTGAGAGGAGATATCAATCCAAGATTCTATAGTCATCAGTCACCCAATGCGTCACCGGAAAAGGCGCTTTTACCATCACCCTGAAAGTGTGAGGGTAGATTTGATAACCTTGCCATTGAAATCTGATGTTGATGGCCCCGTTTCTTAGAGTCGTGAGTAGAGGACCACCGACGCGGTACGGATTTCTGGCCCAGACTCAATCGTCCGACTTTATTCCAAGGAAACCAACCTCGGGTCAATCAGAGCTCGGCTGGTACCAGTTGCGAGGCCTGTGCGGGGGGATTATCCGTTGGACGATCGTGGCTCCTCTACGGGCTGTATTAACCTAGGATTGCGAAAGGGTTCGATGGCCGCTGGTGTCGTTTGGTTGAAAAAATACTTGCAAAGCTTTGCTTCCCTCTTTCCAAGTGGACGAGAGAAGAGATAACTAATTGTTTCCTGTTGATAAATGATGAGTGCCGGTCTGTCTTCGAGACGACCAATGTTTAGTATTTGTCTGGAGGAAAGAAGGCGGGGTGCATGGGATGATAAGCTCCAACCTTATCTGGGGAGGCGGTCCAAGTGTCCTCGCAGCGTGGGTAAGCGAAAGAGGGGAAAGTGATCTGAACTTGACGGGGCGATGCCGGATATGGCTGACTATTTTTTACGTCCACCGCCCATGTGCATCTATCAGCTGCACAACACAGACCAGGGTTGTAATTAGCAGACGCAGTTGACAATTATCACGTATGACAACGACAGAATCATTGTGTATATTCACGGTAGAAATGTGTGCTCTTCGAGATATCCCTACACTTGCCATTGGTTCCGGCCGAACATCTCCCGTGAAAAATACGCATTGCTGCTCTTGAAATTGCCGCTGCGATGTCAATCACAACATATGAGGTATAAGCGTAGTTGCCAGACATTATGGAAGAGTACTATCGCATAAAAATAATATTTTTCATAGTCTGCTTTGCGTTTACCTTAAATGGATGGGGTGTATTTTCTTTTTTAAAAATTGCATGGCATCAGATGGACGTCACCTACCCGACTTGCGATGAGTGGTTCGTGGCCGCAATCACAGTTGTGGTCGAAGAATCACTCTGGCGTCGTCTGCGTTGGGATCTGCTCACCGTGAGGGCGAGAATACTAGTTTAGTCCACTTAGCGCATGATTAAGCATCCCTGCCAATTATGGACACCGGTCTCAATCCAAATTTGGCAATTACATTAAATAGGAAAGGAAAGACACCACGAGGACACCTGCCAGTTCCTTGACTACTCTCTCGCTGTTAGCTCCAAGTTCTTCGCCTCAAGCATCCTACCCCTATGAACACGGAAAATGCTACGCTGAGGATCAAACGCTGTGCGTTAGCATTATTAAACCCCTCGAAATCTATGAGTGTCAGAATACTCCAAGTTCATCGCCCCTTGCGTCCAATTTATCATATAGCAGGGTCAGGCCGACTGCCCAGTGAGAAGTTAGTAACAATATAAAGAGTTGGGAAAGCCTCTTCATATTGAGTAACATGCACTAGTATTACGACTAAGGTTTGTTTGCAGGGACTCGCAAGCGTTTGTGAATATCTTCCCGCTCCTGGGATGATTATTTTAACGTGCGATTTTAACAATCCGCAAATTTTAGTAACACGATAACTGCAATATATACCGTAATCTAATGAGCCGTCTCATAATCTCAAGGAAGCGGATTGGCAGAATACCGTAGTTCCACCACCATGAGTGACACAGACAGCATACCTCGGGGAACTCCAGCTACACCCAACGTCGGATTCACAGGGTTCACAATTTCATCAAGTAAACTTATATGCTTCTTCATGCTCTAGAACTTAGAGGTGAGAGTGTGTGTGTTTCTGTTTATTGAAAGACTTGAGTCGTAGACTATCTAGCACATTGGACCCTTCTCCGGCCCAGGCCACACCTTTTACAGTGCTCATTGCCTCTTATGTTTCTTGAAAGATCATTGATATATTGCCCTCGATGAATAGCCATTCAGCTCAGTATTTACCCATGGAATTCAGCCAGCTTTTCCACGGAACCTTCTACCCAAAAAAAACGGTAGCAATGGAAACTGCGTGCGCTGGGAAAATTCTCAAAAAACTTGCAGCCCCAGCCAGGCGAGGCCTAGACACCAGGACCACACGAGGTGCGCATATTCATCTACATCTCCCTTCTTTGTAATAGTCGAGGCCGACTTGATCCAATCCACCATCTCCGTATCGGGTGCTGGTTATGCTCCGGATACTCATCGGATGGCTTTTCCTCCATGATCAAGGGTGGGTGATGAGTAGAGCTCCGACCCTACCATCTGACCTGATCATGGTTAGCTTTATGATAATGGTGATAGGGGGATGTGTTTATGGATGAAGACGATACAGACCGTGAAGGCGATTGGGAATCCTCATGGAAGTGAGGACTTTGTTACTCAATCTCGGCTCTGCAGACTCTACGGTGAGAGCTGGAGGTTTGTAGGAGATACAACTGACAGGTGTTGAGAATAGTCCCCCTTAGAAGTGAGATCTAGCGTCAGTATTTTCTTCTGTGTAATGTATATGTGTTGAGGTATACCTATTCAAGGTGTTCTATCAAATTCACATCATCCATTAGATGATACTGTCAACCGTTGGGATGCGCATCTAGCATCAACTTCATAGATCACCATTGTCAGTAAGAGTTCACATTTGATACTTACTGACACCCACTGGCCACAGTAATACGTACTCAGTGTCCATCGAGCCATCACTCAGCTTGAGCGCGCTCTTCCGCGACTCAACATTGCACATGAGCCCGTGCCACTTCACCGATGGACAACAGAGTCATATAACTGCTATACACCTCTCGGCTCATGACCACAACAATAGCACTGCATGAGCTTGACCTGGAACACACAGCGTTGGTGACTTGGCATGAAGACATTTTAGCGCAGAGGACACACATGGTGAACAAAGGGTAGAGAAATACAATCAGACGATCCTCTCCACTGAAAATTAACGTTATTAGGTCCAATTAACTCGACAAATTCTGATGCTAGTAGAATCGTAGGCACCTGTAACAAGCGCTGAGCATTTTTTTGAATACTTCTGAGGGATTCCACTATGCTTTCAGATATCCTTTCTGTTGGCCGGGCCTGTGTACATTTATTTTCGCAAAGTATTCCGACTTGGTGTGCGCTAAGTGTGATGCATCTCTCCGTTGCTGAGCCATTGTCTTGATGACCTTTCAAACACCACTAAATCTACGTTTGCAAAGTTCGTAGATAGAGAAGATAGACACAATACGTACCTCACTTTTATACCTTTCATTTTGCATTGATCTAGCCATACGTAGACGTACATTTAGGTCAACCGAAATTTACATATATATTAAGGAATCAATGGCCCTTCAGTCTTTCAGGTTGTAAAGCGAATTTATCCAGTAACTACTGAAGTGAAACTAAGTACAGAATTTGTAGTCACGCGTGTATCATCAACGTGTCCTACTTAATAGCCCTAATGATTCTAACTTATAACAACATATATATATTATTAGGGAAATAATGACTCATCAGTTATTGAGGTTGTAAAGCGTATACATTCAATTATCAAAGTGAGACTAAGTACATAATTTTTTAGTCACGTGTGTATCAATGACGAGTCCTACTTGATAGCTCCAATCATCTTAACTTCTAAATTTTATTTATATATATTGTGATGCTATATATGCACGGACTCTGTGTAGACTATATTGATTTGTAGATTGAGATGTTTTCCTTCTCTCCCTTCTTCATTTCAGAATCCTGTGATTGTATTCCTGGTTTGAGTCTTTACCTGATTGGACTTGATCATCATTTGATCTATATCCTCTTCCTGTCGCCACACATTACTTGTAAATTAATGTGCTAGGCAACTAGCACTCTCTGCACTACTGTGTGAGCTTGAGTACAAGTAAGTCCGGGCCGAATCAGGCTAACTTGCATTGATTATTTAAGTTCGACCCTCCCCAGACTTAACCTTTAAGTTGAAAACATCAAGTCTAACCATACAGAGGACTAGACTTTAACGCGCCGAGGCTCAAATACTCCTCAGATTCAGCCATAACGCCTCATATTCGTTAAAAATCCAGATCTTTTCATTTTTTCGTTCGTTCAAGTCTTACTTATGTTTCGTCAAAACATCTTCTGATCTCATCTAGAGCTTGTTTAATTCACTGAAGCGTGTTCCTAATCCTTTTACAAATTTTATCTCAGAAATTTTGGCAACGATTACCCCTCTGGCCTTGCCTTGACCCGTCGCTGCCGTATCCCTAGTTGAAGAGGCCAAAATAGGTCGATGAGCCCCAATCCGAGACACTAATGCTTTGGTCTATCAAATTCTGTAGTTAATATGCCGGTGAGATTTCGAGATTATCTTTTCTGTGGTGATTTGTCACAGTTTGAATTATTGATACCCTTGACCGAGTTGTAGTCACGTCTGAGGCCGTAACTTCGAAAGTACCTTCATAAAGCACGGTAGTTGCTAAGATGTAGATGTTCAATGGTGTCTTAGGTTTTGATTTTGAGTTCAAGATTTTGGAACGCCTCATTAGGTATTAAGATGATATCATATTGGTAAGGGCTTCTAGAAAAATTCGGGGTGGTGGAGAATGTCAGTTGTTAAAATGCGAATATCATTCAGGATTGAGCCTATCTGTGGTTTGTGTATGGGGTGTAGATGATTGAATTCGTTGGGTTGTACAGCTGTTATATCTCTGCAGATCGGAATTTCGACCAAAAACCTTCTAACGCCACTTCTCCAAACCGCTATCTCGACAGAAGCTCTCAAATTCACCCTTTATCGTAACTGCATCTTGGCAATGAGAGACTTTTAACCCTAGATTCTTAATGGACATCACTGATAGGTACTCAGCCTTCGTCCTTCTATAAAGTCACGTTGTCTAGTTCCCACTTATAGAGTACTTCTGTGCACCTTGTAGAGTGTACCGCATCAGTTACCATACCATTTATTCATACTTATATCACTTTTCCGACATCAGTCGTTGTAGCCTTGTAATTCATTACTTTGCATGAACGGGTAAAGGCAAAAAGCGAACCAATGTTGCTGGACCTACTCTGTTTCTTCCAATATAAGTCTCCGTTATTCGTTCGGAAAAATGGCCCAAAGGCTAGAATTAAAGCTCGGCGATTCGTGGAAGAATATAAGGTAAAGTTTTTATCATGTAAATGAGATTTTCTTGTTAAACAGTATCTTTCTGAGTCGAGATTCATCTGGGGTACTAAAAGTAAGTTTTAATTTGCGAATTGTTTTAAAACCCCTCTTTTTTATTAATGTAAAGTGAGTGTTTCGCTCTCTTCTTTTCTGACCTCAGCCCAGATGACAGGGCGGATAGCCCGAAGATGTTTTGAAATCTATATAGCCGGCTTGGTCCTTAGGAACGATGATGTGAAGAATTTTTATTCAGTATTTAGTTTGAGGGTTTTAAGTTCGAGAATTCTCTAACGTCAGACTTTTGCTCAGTTATTTTCCATGTTAGAGATATTTCTCTTTGATGAATCTTATAAAAAAGTTCATTCTCTTCTTGACTTGCCTTTGAAAAATTAAGTCTCGCCTTCACAAATCTTTATGATTCGTTAGCTTCTCATTACTTTCTATTTCACTATAAGTCAGCTTAACGTCATTTACTCTGTCTACTAGAGGCTGATCGCTGTCATGTTTCGTGTAAATTATTGAGGAAATTTGGCTGTCATGTTCTTCATTGATGTTTGCCAATTGTTTCGAATTTCCAAGATCAGAGGAGTCGGCCATCCACCATGATAAAATGTGTACCATGAATACCAGGACCAAAATTCCACTGAGACAGCCCCACAAGATCCTTAGTCTTTTCCTTGTTTGTTCCTGCTGCTCGAGCTCACGTTTTTCCCAACCCTCAACACGCTTCTTAACCTCCTTGACCCTCTCTCGTAAGAGTGTCATTCGTTCCCGGCCCGATTCCACTCTTTCTTTCAATTGTTTGATATGTGTAGCTTGGTCCTCAAAATTATTGAAGGAATCGAGCTGTGTATTTGCCGCGTGAATTAAATCTTCTCCTTGAGCCACGTAGTCGGTGTTGAGCTCTCGTGTCATAACAGCGAGTTTTTTCAAGCTGTTAACAGTGCTTTGAAGTGTAGAAAGCTTCTCCAATATTGAATGGTATGAGTCATCTAGTCGATTGCTGATAGTGTTGGAAGCTACACTTAAATTAACAGCAGCATCATGAAAGTTACTAGCAGGTCTTGTTAGCTTCTTGCCCAAACTCGAGATGTTGAAATTTACCTGACCCGGTTTGAGTTATCCCTGTCATTGATAGATTTATTTTCTAGTTCTTCACTCAAGAGGGCAGCATCCTGCTCGTACCCTGGGACCGCAACACTTTTGCTTGTGCTACTTGTCCTATTGTGCCAAGCTTCATTCTCTGTCTCCTCAAAGGTACCCGTAGACGAGTTCTGTCGAACTGTCGGTGTTTTAACATTTGTTTCATGGGCTTCGGAGGAAAATGACGAATGATATCCTCGGCGATACATCTCTGGGAAGCTAGTAGCAAATGGAAAGCAGGCACAAGCACAAGGACGAACCAATCTTCCTCAATGGTTCAATTTACCCTTTTCTTGGTTCTTTATATAATGGAACTTGGAGGCAAGTCAAATCGAAAGTCCAAAGGGGGAAGTGGTAAAAGGTTATTGCCAATTGGTTACAGGTGTAAGTAACGCTGAAAAGAGTTTTCTCCACAGGCTTACCAGTCCACCCTGTGCGCAATGTCTATATGGGTAAAGTGACGGGGCATCCTGTGTCAGCCTAGCATATTCTCAAGACATGATCTGTAGGTCTAAAAAGGCCTGCACACCTTTCTTGGTATGCGAACATTTATGGTAATAGGACTAGTAATGAACGAAAGGTCCGGTAAATCTGATGGGGCGGCGATCTTCTTCCTGTTTTAAGATCACAGGACGATAGGTACCAAAACTTAGCATCTGCCAGCAGTATCCCATGCTATCCCCCAGCCATTTATATTGTCTACTAAGCCGTGATTGAGACTCATGTTATCAAATTTGAGCAGATTTTTTACCCCCTCCTAATTATACGCTCCCGATGACACCTACGACGAAAATAACATTGACAAAGGGAAAAGATACCGCGGTATCAAATGCTACAACGGTAGTCAGAGAAGCTCTCGTAATACCGGAATCTATACTGATCACTAACTGGCATGATAATATCCAATTTTCCAATCCCGACTTCCCAATGTACCTCCAAAGAAGGTATTCAAAATACATAAGTTACTCGATAACTTCACGTCCGTGACGACTTTTAGATGCTAGGCTAGACTCCTCTACGGTAGTCACTCTCGAACATGACTTTTCCGAAATCTTTGCATACCTCTTGGTCTACTTTGCAGTAGAAGTCAGGGGAGGGGAAAGAATTTGGCTAAGAGTTTTGAGAATCGCTCTTAGGTATAGATAGATCTATTGCGCCCAGCTGGCCGACTTCTTTGAACGCTTCGGACGGGTAGCCATGTCGTTAGATTCAGTCATAATGTCGGTACGAGAAAGGCCTCGCGCTCAGTAGGTTTTGAGAATTTTTTCTTCAGCGATATACCCGCAGAAGGTCATCGTTTCGTTGGTTGGAGATGGGAGATCGCGATGGGATTGAGGCTCTTCTAATTGTGTACTCAAAGTAAGATCTGTGGGTGCATTATCCCATGAAAGAGGCCGTGAAGGAGGCATAAGAGGGAGTACACTACCCGAGGCATAAACACTTCTTGTATGTGGGTAGAAAGGATCGACATTTCCTTGTATTGTCATACGCTCAGTGGGAAAGTAAAGAAACCAAATAAACTAACTTGTTGCTTGTCCTAGACCATAAAATGAATTAGATTTAGCTCGCTAGATCTGGAATGCCTTTTATAGATCGAAAACATAGGAATTCGTCTGTAGATAGATGAAGATATGTCAGCCCTCCAACTATTGGGAGATGTATGATGATTATTCTGCTACCTGAACCTACTACAATATATTTAGTGAAAGCAATCTGGTAAGAGTGGACTTTAAGAAAGTGAAAACTATAGATGGAAAAGTAATGCAATTACTAATCATGGTTATTTGTACATTGTTCCAACTTACTTAGCCCATACTTGGTTAGTGAGCATGACATACTGCTTCACTACTGCCCATTGTTATCCCAGTTAGCCACCTAACTTGGCTCTCACTCAGTAATTGTACCTCGCCGTCTCACATTATTTCCCAGCCCTAATTTAGAGAGATGCAGTCGGCTTCGTGATATCGATGCCCAGGTGGTCTTTGCCGGCTAGGTTGTTGAGGTAAATAGATTTGGATTCCTACGCTTAGAAGTCTTTGGAAGGAGATTCATTGGGTAAGGAGGTATAATTTTTAATGCTATTTTGGGACTAGCATTCACAAACTAGGCTATTGACACTTGTAAATAGGCTTTCATCAGGTCAACAAAGTCTTGGTGTTCACTAGTAGAAAGCAGCATAAGTGCTACACCGATACTTCTAGTGACAGTCAAGTAGATTGTAATGTGTGACTGAGGCTGAGCCTTTCAGTGTTCTTCGGCTACAACCACATCATAGTTGTGAAGTTTAAGAAAGAGAGGGAGTTCGGGTTATTGAGCAGGAAGGAAGTGTGGTTTTTGAGCACGGGAGTGGGTGAAATGAGTTATAGATGTAAAGCTATGGGAGTTGACGAGAGGAGCAATGAATATGACTTTGAGAGATATTCTGTCATCAAAGTCATTCGAATAATTGGGAAGAATAAGGGAACTATATATATATATATAGGGTCGGATGGTGTAGCGGTATACCATCCGGGCCGGTCTTCTAAGTAGGGTCTGGATGGCCTGAACATCTATCCCACCTGAGACAGAAGATCGCTGGTTCGTCTCCAGCAGACCTCACCATACTGAAGTAAGCTACACTGATGATGGTGGCATGTCTGGATAATCCAAGGTTTTTTGAGAGGTTTCCCTTGGGTGAGTTTCACGGAGGGCATAGTTCGACAGCGGTGAAGAAAAAGCCGCCTTGTCACAGCCGTAGTGAGACTTGCAAATGATATCTGAGGCATGATGTTCATCACAACTATATCATCATTGTATGTGACTGAAGTTAACACCTGCATGGGCCAAAAAGGCGCCAAATCAGGACAATTGAATAATTTATTTATTTTTTATATATATATATATATATTCAGGGATTAGTCCTAGTGGTACGGATTTAGAAATAAGCCAGGATATGCATTCATGTCCCAATATTGCAAAATTATCGTGGTGTGAGTAGGTCTTGATTACCAGTAGATCTCCAGGCTAGCTGAGTGTAAGACAGATTCACGCATATGCCATAACCTCCAACATATCTTGTGATAAGGGCTAAGAATAAGTAATATTACTTAAGATAGATGTGGCGCTGTATTCAATAATACGAATAACGGAAACGAAAACGAGATAGTACATGACTAGTGTAACAGGTGCAGGACTGTTAGAATTACAACAATCATAGAGTTCTAAACAGAATTACTGCCCCTTGTGTCGTTCTTCGAATTAGGCCTTTGCTGGTGCTCTAGATTCTGCTTCAGTGATGAGTCCATAAGTAGTTGTGATGTTTTTGTTGTATTGTGCAAAGATATTTACGAATTCGGAAAGCAACATTACCACCTTGTTGATGATCTATTGCCATTACGAAGTAGATGCCTTCTAAAACTCAATTTTACCGTCTGATACAGCTGATCCCTTTGCCTTCATTTTCGACATATCCTTGTGGAGACTATTGAGGAAACGATTGGATACTCGTGATTAACTTGGCCCTTTCATCGGTTTTCCAGTACTGGGATTGAGAAATTGCGCACCGTAAGCATCTCTATGGCCTATGATGGCAAACAGTCATTGAACAGGAGCAAGCGGATGGCTATATAGAAGGAGATGGGTAACTTGAATACTCAAAAGTCTTAAATCCTCAAATTGATTGATTGATACCTTAACGTCCCAGGCACAAGCTCTACATCCAACTTTTTTTCTTTTTTTTTTTTTAAAATCATTTAATGTGTTTTCAGCTATCTAGCTATGACACATGACCGGTACTATGTATACATATAGGATGACTCTTTTGACGTTAGAGACACTCATACTCTGGATTTCATTCGCAAATACCACTATGAGGTATGTTTGCTTATACAAACAGTCAACCCTCCTCCGTAAGTACCCACCAAAGGGAATTTAAAACCTTTGATTATCCAAGCATGCCTTCATCATCCATGCGTACCAGCGCCGCGAGAAATGTAGTTAGGTTTTGCCGGATTCGAACCAGCGGTCTCCTGTCTCTGGTGGGATATGTGTCCTAGCTATCCAGACCTTACTTGAGAAACCAGCCAAGATGATGTACCACCGCACCATCCAACCACGGCGGTGTTTATAGTGTCGCCCGCACTCTCGCAAGCGAAGACTTGGCGCACGCACAAAGCACAATTCGAAAACTCGTTGTCAAAATTCTAAAATTCACGTCCGTCGAGATTGTTTCCACCATCTGCAGCACCTTGTGAGCTTGTCCTAATCCCTCTCACGCCCATCCCAAAGAACTGTCTCCCAGGTTTGTGCGCCACGCTTTGCTTCCTCCGTCGGGTGTGAATATCGGCGTGGGCATATACGTGGTGGTCAATTGAGGTCAGAGAAAGTCGACGAGAGGTGTGATCATTGAAATAAGGATGTACTAAGTCGTACTTGCAAATTTGATGAGGTTTTGGTGGTGATTGATCTCGTCAGGTGTGAAAATTTGATTAGGTGGAGAGTCTTGAATCATTGCCTCATGGGCCAACTTGTTCGGTATTGCGAAATTTGACTGAACTTGGCTCTGGGAGAATATTTCACTCCCAGGTTCGTAGAGGGCACCGCGTACAGGTGTCAGTCTTGCCCTCCCTACATCCAACTTGAGATGGCACGTCCAGTGGTCGCGAAAGACCCATGCCTTTCAAGACGACCAATTCAATGTAACAAGGTAAAAATCAGAAAAGTACACAATTTCTACGGTAACGCCTAGCCGGCGAAAACGAATTCTTCACCTTCCAGTGGTGCCGGTGTAATCGTTCAGTATGCTCTGCATATCTGGGATAGCCAAGAAGAATCGCATTCGGATCGAAGTCGAAAGCAACCTCTAGCATATATCCATTTGACAACTTCTCGATAATGCCTCTCTTACCATCCTCATCTGAGTCCTCAATCTCTATCCAATTACGCATCATCTCGCCTCAACTACCAATAAAGAAGTTGCTCCAATTTCAAACAGGAGCTTGCCCCATCAATTACCCGCCATCAATCACTACATATTTACGACGCTACGTATACCCGCAAGGAGGAAATTAAGTTATAATATACAAAGCTCGCGTAATGGTTTATGGGGGACTGATGCACTAATGGGGCTCTACATCTTGAGGAAGGATAGGTAGCTGAGATTCGGAGCGAGGAGAAGAAGAGATCTCTGAAGACCATGCTGGGACCGATAATTTCGAGGTGTTTCCAACTTTTGATTGTTTGTGAGCGTCGAGATCAAGGTTTTTGCTAATTGTACAGGAGAGCTTATATTTTTGATGAGTCAACGACACTCCCCAGCGCCCTGGACGGCACAAAAGAAGTTGGGCTAAGCTACTATACAGCAATCACGCTCTGACAAGACTTTTCTGACATTTCAGCACGACCTTCGGGAAGGAGCTGGAAAGAGGCTAGAAAGGCTAAGGGTGAATATCCCGAGTTACACACAAGCCTGCAGCGCCCAGCTGGTCGGCCTCTTCGAACGCTTCAGAAGGGTCACTATGTCTTCGGATCTAGTCCTAGTACTAGTATTAGGAGAGCCACGTACCTAGTGGTTTTTGCGATTTTTTCCGGCTACCATACACCCAAAACAGACCATTGTTTCATTGGCTATAGAGGGGAGATAGTGAAGGGCGAAGGGCTCCTCTAAGTGTATGATCAAATGAGGGCTTGTGAGGGGTGGTACTATTTGAGGGGGGCTTTATGGAAGGCATAGGAGGGAATATACAACTGTTATAGGTATCCTTGGCCTATAGGCAGAGAGGCCCTGCATGTCCTACATAGTCATAGACTCAGACAGGCCAATAAAATGAATTAATAATATGGCAACCAAGCGACATCAAAAATTTTCGGCATTATTTTCCAGTTAAGGTTTCCGGAGTCCCACTACGGACAAGAATAGAAGGTGGCAGAGATGCCAATAACTACGCCATCATCAGGGAGATTGAGACGGCGACGAAGGCATGTATTCCAGTCCTGGTAATTAATAGAATACGATGACTCCATGACAGAATGGAACATCAGCGATCGAAGAAAAACGGCCGCACTTGTGGATTAATTGTGGTCTGCTACCCATCGAAAGAAATGCAAACGGAATTAGTTCGACATGGCCTCGTAATTGACGCCATGCTATTCACCGCTAAAGTGTGGTGACTGCGGGTCTAAATAAAGCAGTGCTTCAAGTACAGCCAGTGGTGACACCTCCAGACTTCGTGTGGAAAGGCAGCCAGGTGTGGTGAGTGCGAAGGTGCTCACCGAGCTCGGGACTGTCTGAAGAAAAGGGTTTCTTGTGCCAACCCCGGCAAGGAACACCATTCGTGGTAAAAAGCAGCGTGTCGGACCGACCAGGTCAACAAGGGTAAAGTGAAGAAGGCTCGGATGGAGCGGTTATCGAGAACGGCGGAAATATGGAATGAAAAACCAAGCATGGCGCCAATGCGAACAGTCGGAAAGACTCATGATCAGGGATTCACTTTGATCACCAGCAAGAAGGCTGAAGGGCTCAAAAGAGGGCCGGGACGACCACGCAAGGTAGTCGAAGCCCTAGTGTTACCATCATGGTGTCCAACTCTTCAGACACTTCAACGACCAACGCCGAGTGGTGAGGTGCCTTATAATTTTAATTTTTCCTAACGTTAGTCTGATTGAATGAGGGGTTATACAATTATGAGGAAAGTTTATATAATTGTGATTGAAAGCAACGACCTCAGCATTAAGCCGGGTCGGTTCAGAGTGGCAGGATATCGGGGTTTGTTTGTTGAAAGCTTGTTCCCTTACCAAAGCGGCTTACCGTCTTCATGGTTCTGCAAATAGATACCGCATAGGACGTCAAAAGAGAAAATAAAAAGATCCTGACCGACATTCTACGCTTGCTCTTCGAGATATTTCTTTTACAAGCTTTTCTCATGATTTCCTGATGGGAACTGCGACATTGGAACTCTATTTCTCTTGGGCAAGCATAAGAAATTATAGAAAGCCTGATTAAAAGATACATTTAGGAGGAATAGGGATTCTATATAAAAGCAGAATGAGAGAACACATACTCATCTTATATCTCCATCAATGTTCGTCAATTTGATCACTGTAATCGACCTTTTCATATATTCCTTCATTGGTCTCTATTCATGATCAAAGAAAGTTGATACCGAATAAATAACTACGAAAAAGGTGGGGTAGTATTTCCAATCGCTAAGTGCCAATTGTGGTGTAGCTTGGAGGGCAAGAGTAAACACCTGTGCGCGGTGCTTTCTTTAAATCTGGGAGTGAAATTTTCTCCCGGAACCAAGTTCAGTCAAATTGCGCAATAGTAAAGAAGTTGGGCCACGAGGCAATGATTCAAAATAGCCCGCCATGTCAAATTTTTGCTCTTAATGAGATTAACTTCTACCTAAGTCTCATCAAGTTTATAAGTACGACTAAGTACATCTTCGTTTCAATGATTACACCTCTCATCAACTAATCTCCGGCCTCAGTTGACCACCAGATACACGCCCACGCCGATATTTACACCCGACGAAAGAAACAAAGCGTGGCGCACAAATCTGGGAGACAGTTCTTTGGGATTCTGAGACGTTCCCTAGGTAGGTATTCACGGATGAGGGTTGACTTGGGGTGAAGAGAAAGTCGGCACAACTTCGCA
Source organism: Blumeria hordei DH14 (assembly GCA_900239735.1). NCBI lineage: Eukaryota > Fungi > Ascomycota > Leotiomycetes > Helotiales > Erysiphaceae > Blumeria > Blumeria hordei. The sequence continues at coordinate 5,234,153 of OENG01000016.1, forward strand.
GTGGTACTTGCAAATGAAATCCTAAGCATAAGTGCTCTTCTTTGATGTTGAGTCATCTTTTCTGTACATTTTTTCCGATATTGTGCCATAGCAAGATAGCTGCATCCGCAATTAAAGTCTGATTCAAAAAAAGGTGGTGCATATCTTCGGTGCTGTGTCACACACTTGATGACTCAGCCATTACCACCATCTCCAAGTATGCAATGTTCTTAGGCACAGTGCAGGCAACACTATAAACACCGCCATGGTTGGATGGTGCAGTGGTCCATCATCATGGAAGATTTCCCAAGTAAGGTCTGGATAGCTAGGACACATATCCCACCCGAGACAGGAGACCGCTGGTTCGAATCCGGCAAAACTTAACTACATTTCTCGCGGCGCTGGTATGCATGGATGATGAAGGCATGCTTGGATAATCAAAGGTTTTAAATTCCCTTTGGTGGGTATTTACGGAGGAGGGTTGACTGTTTGTGTAAGCAAACATACCTCATAGTGGTATTTGCGAATGAAATCCAGAGTATGAGTGTCTCTAACGTCAAAAGAGTCATCCTATATGTATACATAGTACCGGTCATGTGTCATAGCTAGATAGCTGAAAACACAATAAATGATTTAAAAAAAAAAAAAAAAAAGTGTGCATGGATGATGAAGGCATGCTTGGATAATTTAAGGTTTAGAATTTACCTTTGGTGGGTATTTACGGAGGAAAGTCGACTGTTTGTGTAAGAGAACATACCTCATAGTGGTATTTGTAGATGAAATCCAGTATGAGTTTCTCTAACGTCATAAGAGTCATCCAATATATATATATAGTACCGGTCATGTGTCATAGCTTTATAGCTGTATACACATTAAATGATTTGAAAAAAAAGTTATTAGGTAGAGAAGATAGACACAATCTTCTTTTACTATTTTTTTTTACATCCTATTTGAGTCAATGACTATTAAATTCTTTTACTATTGGACATATCGTTCTGCATTAAATTAACCGTACAGGTACATAAATTAATGCCAATCGGCAAAATATTTATATCTCGGCCTGTTAGCTACCCTTACCATAAATCCCAAGCATCTTTAAAAACAATTTTGAGCCAAAGACCAGGACTGATAGGTTGTAAAATTTAAGAATTTAAAAAATTTGGCTTGCAATTAGGATGTAGTAAATTTATTTGACATATTAAGTTTTATTATCAAAATCAACCCAAAATCTTGTTTCAAATTACAATTGCTAAATGTAGTCTGGTATTACTCTGGTAAAATACACAATAGTATACATGATAGTTTCGGATTATAAATCTACCTGGATAAGTTATCGGCCAGTTTGTAAAGCTTTATTCGTTACCTGAAAACTTGAATTTGAGATTGTCAACTTGCTCTTCCTCCCATACCATAAAACCCGATGTCATTCAAGTTAGTTTCTTCAACAGCGTTTAAGGTAGTATTATTTCCAGTCTCAAAATTCGACTAATATTTGAAAATTTGTTCTCAATATCACTCAGCGAGCACACTACGCAGCCTTGCCAAAAATTGTTCTTTAATCTTGCATACCTCGACTACTTCAGGTTTTATTGGTTCTCCTGCTGATCTCCTTAAGTTGCTTTGCTTACTGGCCCTACGTTGCCTCTCAGCAACGAGTGGACTTAAGTTATCTTGCTCTTCGTTGTAACTACTCATTTCTCCTTCATCATAAGTCATTTCTTCTAAATCCATCGCGTCCAGGCCAAAATCAGAGCTCCTGAAAGTAGCGCTACCCGGAAGCGTTGACAAGACGCTGCTATTATCATCAGCACCCATCTTCTGTCGTGTCTTATTGTGATGCCATCTCTTGCGCGCCTCTTGCCATGATACTAAGCTATCAATCTCCTGGATAGCTTTTTCTTTATTGATTAATCCAGAGCTTAGAGCTTCTGAAAATAGTGCATTAATATCTAATTTCCCTGATTTGGGACCATGCCGTAAAAATTCGAGAATTTCTTCAATCCAATTCATCCAGTTAGTAAATAGCCCATTGTCATGTAAGTGAACATCATGTACGAATCCATAAAGGTTATGCTCGTGTCGCGCACAAAGATCAATAAAAGCCTGAACTGTCTGATTTGGGTCGGCAGAAAAATCCTGTTGGCGACATCGGTCGACGACAATAATTAAATCATCGACAAAGTTAGCAAAATCCGTTACTCTGTGGTGTATATTGGCAGTTTTATATACGCGGACGAGCGGCTCATAAAAGATGGTAAAGAGATCTCGGAGAAGTAGAAGAGTGACCGGTTCATCAATCATGCTAAGCATCATAGCTTTGTCACGCTGTCTAGTGTAAAGCTTCAAGAGCTGTTTAAGGTGTGAGAATGTCAGTGCCTCAGCTTTTATCTCATCGTCTAGATTAGTTATTGCATTATTCCATGCCATGTATGCGTTGAAGATTTTAGTGATTTGTTTAGGCTTTAGAGGGGGATCAATCATCTCAGAACGCAATATGGAAATGATTATATCGACACCATTCTCTTCAGCATCTGATCGAATACTGTCCTTTGTGGTTTCTTCTGCATCAACAAACTTCTTAATCTTGTTGTAAAATACAGGCTCATCAATTTGAGCTAATACTACATCGATAGTTTTCTGTAGGGCCTGAACCCCATCATTGAGGGCAAGACCAAAAATTCTTTGTAGTAGTGACCTAGCGCCAAATGGTTTGGCTATGAAGATATCCAATACTTTTGCTATTACTGCAGCAGGATTTGCAATTTTGATGGCATTCTTGACGATGGAGTATGGAACCATCGAATGTATTCTTTTCGCTTGAGCGTACAATTCTGGGGAATTATCTTCTGCTAAGAAAAGGTGATAGACAGTTGCTGCTACTTCAATACGGAGCCATTCAGCGAATTTGCGATACTGTATACTCATATCCTGGATAGTGGGCTTTTCTTTAACTTCCTGAAGTAATTTAGTGAGACCATCACTCTCTATAATTTCGCGTCGGAATCTGGTACACATTAGGATAATAAAGCCTTGGTAGTAGGAAACTTACTGTTCCATATATACATCTAATTCGGCGGCTCTTTTACGGGCAATCTCGTAAAACTGCTTCTGTTCCTCAATTCTCTTCGCATCTAGTAACTTGCGATTGGAAATATCCAATTTGTCGGATTCTGAAAGCATGATTGGATTTTGCGTAAGGAAAATTTCCATGGCTTTGGTCTGAACCATCTGATGATTGGAAATAAGAGTTCGCAAAAAAGCTCTCAATGAGACCCGCTCAGCTTCTCGCCAGAATGTATTTTTCTCTGTAGGTGTCGCTTGAACATGAGAACTACTTCCTTCCTTGTTTGTCTCAATACCAACCAAGCTACTTTGTTTTCTTCCATCAACTGAAGTCCTTGCGGATGATAATTTCTTCGAGCTCGATGAAGGATTTCGGCGGTGACCTAGTATTATTAGCTAGTTCATCGGCAAAGTGTTTTGATGAATACCCTTCAATGAATGAATGCTAAATTTAGAAGTTATATTTGTTGAGGCAACGCTTGATATTGAGCCTGATTCATCAGAGGCACCTTCCACCTCGTTCTTCTCCGCAGTACTCTGAAAACTAGTATCGACTGTTGTATCTGATTTAAAGTCATCCTTAATCTTTTTCGGCAAGACTGGCGCTACCCTTCCTGGAAGTTGTATCGTAATGTTCTTCTGAAGCTGCTCAAAATCGCTGTAGCGTCTACTAACAAAAAATTCTGGCTGCCCTATACGTTTGACGCGAATCAAATATTCAGCCTCCTTGTGATTCCGGAAATTTTTCTTCACATTGACGGCTCGCACACCAGAAATATTTACGTCCCATCCGTTTATGGCATTTCCTTTCTTGAGACTATTAATAGTACCTGGATCAATAGCACCTGCTTCGACGATTTCCATTTCACTAAAACGAATACGCTCTTCGTACCCGCTTGCCGTTGGGATACCAGAAACCATCATCAACTCGACGATTTTCTGGCATTTAGTGGATAGTTTTTTGCGCTTTGTTTCCTCAAGTCGGTCTTCTGATGATGAGATACGTTTGTTGGCGAATAACTGAAGGAAAATTTGTATCTTATCTTGCCAGAATTCTTTTTCATTTGCGCGGTCAAGAAAAGGGAACTCTCGCACAAAATGTACAAAAAGATATCGCAAAATAGGTAGTTCACTGTTGAGAGGAGAAACCTCGCCATAGTCTGACTTGAATGGTGCGCCAAATCTTTGCAGAGCGGTCGGGGAATTCAGTTCAAGTATTTCGAACTTTACCTGTTGGGATATGAGTTCTCTCTTTAAATCTAGCCAGTTTTTGGTCAATAAGCCAACCCACTTAGCATTTTTGATACGTACAATGCTCTTGCTTTCCTGTTAGGACCTGAGCCGCTGAGGGTTCATCAGTATCTTGCTCCATATTGTTGATATTTCTGTTGTCACAAAATTATGACTGGGATTTTTATATTTTCTTTAACACGCTTCTCTAGCCTCGACTTAAATTGTACCCACGTCAATGACCTCAATCACCACTTAAATTCATGAAAATAGGTTCTTAAATTTGAAAGTAGGTTCATAAAAAGCCTGGTGGTCCAAATACTCAGCAGTCTTCGTAATGATTCATATTCAAATTGGTGGAAGGAAGAGGGGCTATATGTAAACTCTCTTATTACCCCGCCTATGGTTCGCCTAGCAGGAGTATGGTTTTCTGACATGTGGTAATGAACCCGATTCTCAGACATCAATGATTAAAGCAATGGGTTCAGGCCGATATAGTGTCCTGATAATGCTTGGATGGAATGATTATCTTGTATCAGAATGTGGGCTGTCTCATGATCAAAGAAGTCAAAGCTGATCTTGTCGAGAAATGTTACCTTAGGTTTGATGTACGGCTTCATCGCCGGCCCTATTACGCTATGACAATATTAAAGTTCCGATTGTTTGCAGCGAACCAATTTAAATGTTTTGTATGAGGGGCGAAGATTCAACACATGTCTGTGGTGTTATCTGAGAACATGTGGACGGTATACTCCTTCAAAGCCGAAATCCAACCATGGGATACGGGAGAATTGAAGCATCCGATGAGATGGTGGTCAAGAGAAGTGTTTTACGCAAGCTTTTGAGCGAAAACTGTGCACTTAGAGATTCCACCGCTGCATATCTCAAAGGAATCAATAATTCATACTCCCAGTACGAACCACAAGTAGATATGATCGTATCTAATAATCGAATTAGAACCGGCAGTCTTCACTATCTCGATTTTTCCTGAAATTTTCCAACATAAATTCATCTCATAGGACTCTTTGAACCCATCTTATCACCTACCAAATGATTCTAACATGAAGAAGTCAGAATCAAATTTTTTAATATAGTAAGACATATTTATTTTCGTAACAACTACATGCTATGAAACTATGGTCAAAGTACCGGTCTTAAATGCGGCTACACCTCGGCCAAGGGAACTAACAACTTGACCTATGACGAATCGCCACCGACGACATAAATGTGACATTTCGCTGATACGTTAACTAGAGCACTAGACGTGGGCTGATGTATCAGAGCTTAATTCTCAACCGAATATTCGTATAATAACCTTCGTGGTATGAGTTGCGATAAAAATGGCGCAAGGTCGGAGGTATAGAAAGTCTACAAAATGCTTTGGATGATGATGTCGACCGAAAAATTAATGAAAGCTATGATGGGGTAGCAAGGGAAATTTTGAGGAGGCCTCGGTGGGTGATTAATTGAGGTCTCCAATGAGGAAAACGACCCCTGCATGAGATGGATAAATGCTGGGATGAGGCAAGCCTGTAAATGAACGTTAAGAAAATTTTAGAAAGCGAGAAGCTATCCAGGGCTTGGGCGCATGGTGACCGAAGCTGATGTTACAGGCTCACCGCCTTTTTTTTTTTTGTATCAGATTTTAATTGCGTATGCAGCTATGTAGCTATGACAAAATATCAAAGAAAAGTACTGAAAAGCTGACTGAATGTAAAGGAAAAGCACTCATGCTTCGGATATTATTTGCAAGTACCACTGCGAAGTTATGCCGGCTTTTTCTTCACCCCAAGTCAACCCTCATCCGTGAATGCCCACCCAGGGAAACGTCTCAAAAATCCTGAATTATCCAGATATGCCTTCATCATCCACCGAATTTTCTCCGCGCGAAGTGTGGTCTTAGGCGTCTCCTTTCCATCTGGAGTAGATGCTCAGGCTACTCAAACCATACAAGAGAACACCACCAGGAGTCGGACTAAAGCACCATCCATCGTTTGCGTGTTTTTACAGTATCCGCTGTACTCTCGCAAGCGAAGCCTTGGCGCGCACAAAGCTCAATTCATAAAACACTTCGCCAAATTTCAAAATCAAACGCCAGTCGAGATTATGTCCATCTTCAGCATCATCTCGTAAACTTCTCCCAATCCCTCTCATATCCGTCTCAAAGAACTGCCTCCAAGGTTTGTGCGCCACGCTTTGCTTCCTCCGTCGGGTGTAAATATCGGCGTTAGCGTGTATTTGGCGGCTAGCTGAGGCCAGAGAATAGTTGATGAGAGGTGCGGTCATTGGAACGAGGATGTACTAAGTCGTACTTTTTTTTTTTTTTTTTTTTTTAAATCATTTAATGTGTATGCAGCTATTAAGCTATGACACATGACCGGTACTATATATACATGTAGGATGACTCTTTTGACGTTAGAGACACTCATACTCTGGATTTCATTTGCAAATACCACTATGAGGTATGTTTGCTTACACAAACAGTCGACCCTCCTCCGTAAGTACCCACCAAAGGGAAATTTAAAACCTTTGATTATCCAAGTATGCCTTCATCATCCATGCATACCAGCGCCGCGAGAAATGTAGTTAGGTTTTGCCGGATTCGAACCAGCGGTCTCCTGTCTCGGGTGGGATATGTGTCCTAGCTATCCAGACCTTACTTGAGAAACCAGCCAAGATGATGTACCACCGCACCATCCAACCACGGCGGTGTTTATAGTGTCGCCCGCACTCTCGCAAGCGAAGTCTTGGCGCCCGCACAAAGCTCAATTCGAAAACTCGTTGTCAAAATTCTAAAATTCACGTCCGTGGAGATTGTTTCCACTATCTGCAGCACCATGTGAGCTTGTCCTAATCCCTCTCACGCCCATCCCAAAGAACTGTCTCCCAGGTTTGTGCGCCACGCTTTGCTTCCTCCGTCGGGTGTAAATATCTGCGTGGGCGTGTACGTGGTGGTCAATTGAGGCCAGAGAAAGTCGACGAGAGGTGTGATCATTGAAAGGAGGATGTACTAAGTCGTACCTGCAAACGTGATGAAGTTTTGGTGTTGATTGATCTCGTCAGGTGTGAAAATTTGATTAGGTGGAGAGTCTTGCATCATTGCCTCGCGGGCCAACTTTTTCGGCGTTGCGAAATTTGACTGACCTTGGCTCTGAGAAAATATTTCAATCCCAGGTTCGTAGAGGGCACCGCGTACAGGTGTCAGTCTTGCCCTCCTAAGTCGTACTTGTAGACTTGATGAGACTTGGGTAGAAGTTAATCTCATTGAGAGCAAAAATTTGACATGGCGGGGTATTTTGAGTCATTGCCTCGTGGGCCAACTTCTTTGGTATTGCGAAGTTTGACTGAACTTGGCTCTGGGAGAATATTACATTCCCAGGTTTGTAGAGGATACCACGTACAGGTGCTCAGTCTTGCCCTCCTAAATCATTTAATGTGTATGAAGCTATAAAGCTATGACACATGACCGGTGCCATGTATACATGTAGGATGACTCTTTTGACATTAGAGATGCTCATACTTTGGATTTCATTGGCAAATACCACTACGAGGTATATCCGCTTACACAAACAGTCAACCTTCCTCTGATTTTCCCGTGCCATACCTTCTGGGTGCTGGGCTAGTACCAGGCCACGATAAAAATATCATCATCAACAACCTTCCTCTGTAAGTACCCACCAAAGGGAAATTCAAAATCTTTGATTATCCAAGCATACCCTCATCATCCATGTTTACCAGCGCCACGAGAAATGTGGATAGAGTGCGGGCGACACTATAAACACCGCCGTGGTTGGATGGTGCGGTGGTACATCATCTTGGCTGGTTTCTCAAGTAAGGTCTGGATAGCTAGGACACATATCCCACCCGAGACAGGAGACCGCTGGTTCGAATCCGGCAAAACCTAACTACATTTCTCGCGGCGCTGGTATGCATGGATGATGAAGGCATACTTGGATAATCAAAGGTTTTAAATTTTCCTTTGGTGGGTACTTACGGAGGAGGGTTGACTGTTTGTGTAAGCAAACATACCTCATAGTGGTATTTGCAAATGAAATCCAGAGTATGAGTGTCTCTAACGTCAAAAGAGTCATCCTACATGTATATATAGTACCGGTCATGTGTCATAGCTTAATAGCTGCATACACATTAAATGATTTAAAAAAAAAAAAAAAAAAGAGAAATGTGGATGTGTGTTGCCAGATTTGAACCAGCGATCTACTGTCTCGAGCGGCCTCAACTCTCATCCGTACCGAAAAAAGGTCTCCGACTTGACCAATCCCACATTACCATTGTAGAAATCATTCACAAAACGTCAAACATATGGCTTACGCGTATCTTACGTGGACTACGGGAAGAGGAGAGTTACTGCGACGGACAAAAACTAGGTCTCTTGAAGCCATGATTAACAGCCCTGATTGTTTAGAGAAAATTGTGCAGCAGTTCTGTTGGAAAGTATTCCTACTTGGTGTGTACTAAGTGCGTTGCACCTCTCCATTGCTGAGTCATTGTCTTGATGACTCAACTAATACAACGAACTCCACGTTCACAACATCCTTAGATAGAGAAGAGGACATAAAACATACCTCAATTTTGTGCCTTTCGTTTTAAATTAAACTAACATTACGTGGACTTATATTATGGCCAGCCGACAAGATCTCAAATAAAGTCTTGTTCGAACGTTTCAAGCTTGAAGAGGTTGAGACAACGGTGAATGAAAGAATTAAACAATTTGAAAAAGCCTAGGACCGAAGCTTCATTCGATGAACAGTGTATAAGCATTTCATGACAGAAAACTTAGAAAACCAGTAGATAAAAGATGACTAGTATTAGGGGGTTTTACCGAATCGGTTACCTCCTTTGCAAGTAATGCAGCTGTATAAACCTGCATAGATGCATACAGTACCTGAACAGAATAAGTAACTCTAAAGTAATAATACATACATAAATACAAATATTGAAGAGTGTTTTACGCGATGGGGTAAAGACTGAAATTCTGATCGTAGTGTCGTCTGTGAACATGAGAATGGAATCTTCTCTTTAAGCCAGGTTTAATCACATTTCGCGATACTAATAAATTTAGCTCACTAGGAAATGATTTATTATTCGCAAATAAGTCAAATTTAACCTCATAAAATTATGGCTTCCGAGTAAAGCATTATCTGTCTACACTTAGGACTCCACATATCTACATCACATCGAACAAACCTCTCGTCATTGTAGTCTCTAGCCGCACATGGCCCCCATAATTACACCCTCAAGAATATGAATTCCCGCCCACATAAATGAAGTGACGCAAAATTTAGGAAGGCAAATATTCTGATGGATGTGAGAGAGCTCGGACAGATGGAAAATATGACGTCGAGGGCGGACACAGTTTTGAGGGGAGGGCAAAGACTGAACACCTGTACGCGGTGACTTATACGAGCCTAGGAGTGAAACATTCTCCCAGAGCCAGGTATGAACGGTTAAAGCAGACGGTCAGCGCACGCAAGCAATACCACTAAATAAATAATTTTCTTCTATGGGTGTCGGTTCATAAAGCTCGATTAAAGTAGAAGTGGTGTTCTCCGGTATAGTGTGAGTAGCCTGAGCACCTACTCCACATGGAAAGGAGACACCTCAGACTACATTTCGCGCGGAGAAAATTCAGTGAATGATGAAGGCATGTCTGGATAACTCAGGGTTTTTGAGACGTTCCCCTGGGTGGGTATTCACGGATGAGGGTTGACTTGTGGTGAAGAAAAAGCCGGCATAACTTCGCAGTGGTACTTGCAAATGAAATCCGAAGCATGAGTGCTCTTCTTGTATATTGAGTCACCTATTATGTACTTTCTCTCTGATATTGTGTCATAGCTAGATAGCTATATACGCAATCCAAATCTGATCCAAAAAAAGCAGTAGCGGAAACATAGTCACAGGTGAGTTGTGTGATGGTGTATGGTCAGTGCTAGAGCCAAGGTAGAATTTGGACAGCTTTGACACCTAGCTCACTCGAGACAGGAGATGACTGTTTCGAAGTCGTGATTGGTTGATCACGATTCTCGCAGTGAATTATTTACACAAGCATGCCGTTGTAAATTATGCACTCAAACCATCGAAAGCTAGATGCGTACATTGCTCTTCGATTTTTAAAACCCCTCCCGACAGGCCAAAACCTCACTCCCCTCAAAATTTTGTCCGCCCTTGACATCATTTTTCCATGTGCCTAATCTCTCTCACATCCATCTGATGATCTGCCTTCCTGATTTATGTGTCATGGTTTGTTTCCTCCGTTGAGTATAAATATCGGCGTAGGCGTCTATTTAATAGGCAATCGAGGCTAGTGAAAATTGAAGTACGTATGGAGATTAAAATAAGGATTTACTAAGTTGTAGTTGCAGAGTTGATAACTCTGTGAGAAGCAACCATGTCGGTAGCGAAAAATTGGGTTTGGTGGAGTAACTCAAATATTTTTATCTCTTTTCTTTTTAATCATCTGTAGTGGATACAGCCTATACTATCTATGCCACACTGAGCCGCTCATGAATAAGTGAAATGAAAAATTGCAGTTCTCCTCACAAAAGTATCTCGAATCATTACCTCGCGGGCCAACTTCTTTGGTATTGCGAAATTTGACTGAACTCTGCTCTGGGAGATTATTTTACTCCCAGGCTTGTAGAGGACACCACGTATAGGTGTTCAGTCTTGCCCTCTATGTATGTATGTTGAAACGGTGATTCTTCATCCTTCAAGATGAACAATTCTACTACTCCATTACATCTCACCTACACCCATATCACTTAGTGAACGTGCATTTTTTTCCGGTAGGTATCCCATCTCCCATCACTTAGCACTTGCAATCAATTCCCTGACCGACTCTGACGATTGCTTTTGTGGGCGATAATAGTGGCCAGGACGCTATTAATCGTAGTTCAGGCTGATTGCGACTTAAACATCATAAATTTTACGTCTAGGCATCATATAAAAGCGACACATTTTCAATTTCACCAGCTGCATTTAGTAGTAATTAAGTTTGTCGGCATCCAAACAGAGCGTGTACTAAATGACGAGTTCGATCGTATTTCGAATTTTATCGATATTTGATGGACTAAAATATATTGTCCAAAGGTCTTTCTGAGTTCTGTCCTACAAAATCGACCCGGGTCTTCGATTGGGAAGATAAAATTCAAGCCCCTCGACATCAGGCATTTCGTCTTCCTCATTATGAATTAGTTCCCGTCCACTGATATAGCCACTGATATTTATTGGCCTAAGGCGATCAAGACTTCTGAACCTAATATTTTCTTGAGCGATTGATCTTTGGCTATCTACATTATCAAGATAATCCCATTCTTCCGAATTAGGATTTTGAAGAAAGAATTTTTTTCTCGATGCCTTGAGATACGTGTCAAAGCGAAGATGTAACAAGGCAAATGTCTTGAAGTTGTGAAGCATATAATCATAAATCAAGTCTCCATTTTTATTCTCAGTTCCCAGAGTTGTGAAGGGTATCCAGCTATTGCTTGAAGTCCTTTCGAATATGTGTATATGACCCTGGTACCAAGTGAGAACTCTTTGCATAGGGGGTCGATAATCATCCATGAATATTTTCCCTTGGTAAATGAGATCTTCTAGTGCAATTTTCTTGTCAATTTCGATAGCTACATTCGCTTTTAAGCCCGAAGGAACAAAGTTTCTATACTTTCCCTTCACAATAATTTTGCCTCTAAAGGCTAAGTTGGCCAAGACCTTGGGTGTACAATCTCGAGAATAAAAATTTGACCAGTAAATTTTAGGCGAACCGAGTCTCAGTAGATGAAATTTGCCCATCATATTCCTCTGTCGAAGAATTTGAATGTTGCAATCGTGCGCTGTATGGAGTGAGGTTTCAAAACTAACTACGGCATTATTCGTTATATCGATCAGTTCATCACTGATCTTCCCAATAATTCTGTAATCGTTCCATCTGTGTGAGCAATACATCTGGATAAATGTGCCCTCTCTAGTGACTAAGGTGTTACTCATAAATACACTTCTATCTTTTGGCACCGGGAATTGGCCGTCAAGGGGAAGTTTAAAGACGCCATAATTTGGGTATGAATAATGATTGACCGCAAAAACTAATCGATTTATGTTCGACCAATACTGGCCCGCATAGAGAATGAAAGCGACAGCGCAGACCATGGTATAAGCTCGCTGAAAGTATCCCCCTGAATATTACCAGTTGATGCTTAAATTCTTAAGTAGGTTGTGCTGTTTTTGGTTTAGATTTCGCGACGATGAGCCTAATCTTCGAGGTGAGCGACAAGCAGCAAATAGAGGGGCGCGTTATTAGGAATTCCGAACAACAGTCGGAGAGAATAGAGAGGGATAATCATGTGATAGAGTTTGAGCAGGTGGTCGCCTCGCCGAAGCTCTATATAAATACTGATCACATTTGAATTTTATTTTGCCTCTCTTTTACGAGTCGCGCATAGTGAGCATGTTATTTTCTGCACCGGAATTTGCTGGAAGACAGGCGTCCACCACAAAATGTAGAGAAGATGGACAAGGCTCAGTGTAAAAAATCCTTGAATTTTCCATAAAATCACAGAGTGTAATTTAACATGATCCAAGGGACCGTGTTCCGGTAGGGGAAATTGCAATCGAATTGACTCTGATAATCTTTTCTGATTATTATTATTCAGACCCTGTCATCGTTATTGTCGAATATTTGATACTTCTGCATTACAATAGACTGTTTGTGGTCGAAGAATTTGCAAGTGTATTTTGATATGATTGATCTGTATTATCGCTCATTAATTTGATGAAGCATTTTCCAATAGATTACAAGAGTCGAATAGGGGGACTATTCTCAACACCTGTCAGTGGTGTCCCCTACGAACCTCCAGCTCTCACTGAAGAGTCTGCAGAGCCAAGATAGAGTAACAACCTCCTCACTTCGATGAGGATTCCCAGTCGCCTTCGCGATCTGTATCGTCTTCATTTCTCATCACATCCCCCTATCACCATTATCATGAAGCTAACCACGATCAGATCAGACGTTAGGGTCGAAGCCCTTCTCGTCACCAACCCTTGATCATGGAGGAAAAGCCATCCGATGAGTTTCCGGAGCGAACCCAGCACCCGATACGGAGATGGTGGATTGGATCAAGATGGCCTCGAATGCTACAAAGAAGGGAGATATAGATGAATATGCGCACCTCATGTGGTCCCGGTGTCTAGGCCTCGCCTGGCTGGGGCCGCAGGTTTTTTGAGACTTTTTCCCGCGCACGCAGTTTCCATTGCTACCATTTTTATTTTTTTTGGGTAGAAGGTTCCGTGGAAAAGGTGGCTGAATTCCACGGGTAAATACTGAGCTGAATGGCTATTCATCATGGGCAATATATCAATGATCTTACAAGTAACAAGAGAGGACAGGAGCACTGTACAAGGTGTGGCCTGGGCCAGAGAGGAGCCCAATGTGCTAGATAGTCGAAGACTCAAGTAGTACAATAAAAACCCACTCACAAGAGTCGAATAAGGCCGTAGGATTTCCGAAATCCTTGCTTTCTCGGCTAGACCGGTAAACACGTCGGAACTTTGACTAGGGCGTAGAAGTGCCCGCGTACATGTGTTTAGAGCAGTTCCTGCCACGAAGACATAGTTAACACTTATCAATAAAAAATTATGCAATCTCCAGATTATTCACGCACGTGAGGATACTTGAGAATGTCTTTGAGCTCGCTCAATGGTCAAAGTTCTAACGGAGGAACTCACAAACGATATCTCTCTTTGAGTGCCTTTATACCAACGGTACATTGTACCAGCCAGGCATAGCCGTTACATTATCACAGCTAAGCGAGAGCCACCACTTCTACTACATTGTAAGATTATCCAAAATGCAAGGCCGCTAATATCACTATTTTTCTCCCTTTCTACCCTAAAACTATATTGGATATTTACTTTAGTTTTTTCCCAACAGGCCAGCGCTACTCATGTCTATTATGAAATGAGACATCGAAGTAGTCGAGGCTAGGGCATCGCGTGTGGCTTAAGGCCACAGCATACATTACTATTATACTGGTTAAGCGGGCATGTATATATTTTCATAGATGTACACACAATAAATGGATACAGGTTCAGTCTTATACTTTCTGTCCATATACCTACTACATAATATTGTATAAGTCTATTCACTGTCACCCACAAAATATAACATCATCCACTCCTCATCACTCCACAATATGACTTCTGCATGGCTCATAACCATAACAATGTCTAGAAATATTAGATAACTCTAGGTGAATAAATTTTTGAACAGTTCAAGGCAATGATAAATTGTAGTGATTATGGTAATGTTCACATCTGATAATACGAGTCAAGAATTCTATGAAGGCCCCTTTTGAGTCTACAATTCTAAAGACACATAGGATTTACATAGAAATCACTAGCTGCATTTGATAATGTTTAATTTTAGGTGTTTACACGGGTCTCCGCACGCAAAAACAATTAATTTAAAAAGACGGTACCAGGTATCCATAGAAAATATAATCCCTGTCGATTGTATTTAATATTTAAACACGTAGATTTAATGCGATGCCTGTCATGTAGAGACATGATTCATTCATGAGTTGATATTATTCAGACAATCATGACTATATCATAACGTCATATATAGACACGATTAATCGTTTGTAGCTGTTGTATCAACCATGAATATGTCTCGGTGACAAGAGAAACATCATTGACTAGTTACTAGAAACCTAGTCAAGATCCTAAACATACAACTGAGACCAGAAGAATTTTACTGAGTAAGTAATTATTCTGATGAATCTAGGTCTGGAGGAAAATAATCTGGTTGCTTGGCTCGAGGTATATGAATCTGAGCATATCATGTATTATAAAATATATAGAAATCTATCTCAATCACAATCATCATCTTAATTCATGTCACCATCAATAGCTGCAAAGGGCAGTTTAACCATTTCCTTCTAATGCCAAACTAAAGGTTCCAAGTTTATGTAAAGTGGTTCTTCATTTATGATTAGCAACGATTCAGAATGACATGTAGTATTAAGGAAATAATGACCCCTCTGTCGTTGAGGTTGTAAAGCGCATTGGATCAACTACCGAAGTGAATTTAAGTACAGAATTTGTAGTCACGTGTGTACCAACACTGTGGCCTACTTGATAGCCCCAATTATTCTAAATTATTGCGTCTTTTGTCTCAGTAGGGACTTAATAGGGTTACTCGCTTGACGCGTGATCCGCCAGACGTTAAATAAAGATAAATAAAATATTCTAAATTATGGCATGACATTAAATATTATAAATAAATATTGTAAATTCTAACATGTAGGATAAATGTTATGCCCAAGATAGGCCGAGTCATCTACAGAGTGACTCAGAAATGCAGACATTTACCAAAAATAGTGCATATCAAAAGTTTAGGCTCGCCGGCAGATGCATCAAATCCCCATTTCTAAGATAGATTTCAATGAATTTGCGCTGAAAAACATAAGTGAGCCACGAATTTATGATGAGAGCCAAAAAAAGCACCGTGGAAGTTGCACGGATAAATGTGTCTAGCCTCCCTTGTATCATGAATTTGATGGACAAGTGCGAATGGATGCATATTCAAGTAAAATCAGCTCTAGTTATAATCTCATGTTATATATGAGTATTGGGAGTTTTGCAGGCATCCAAGGTGATCTTTGCGTATATATTGTCGATTGGCCTTAAATTAAGTATACGTAAGGTTAGTTCAATGCAAAACGAAAGGTACGAAAGTGAGGTATATGTATTCATTTATGTTATCTATATCTATCAACACTGCGAACGTCCCATCCTCTGATCTCATCGAGGACCATGTAAGTTAGTCATAAAGATAATATGACAGGAAGGAATACAAGGCGAGAAGATTTGTTTTCTTACCAGAAATTGGGAAATCTGCAGGGCTGGAGAGCTTTGTGGGTAGGAGCTTGGTTTTAAAGGTTGAATTTATGTAAGGTTGCGAATTATAATCTATCTACTTATTGTTTAGTGGTTTATGCGGTGGGATCAAGTTGGGCTTATCAGAGATAGGATCTTTGCTGTGAAAATCGGACCTTGACTCTTCGTGGATAACGGGTTAGACCTAGGACCTAAATGAATAAACAAAACAAACTGCGAACGTCCGGTTCGGGGTATTAGCTGAGTCATCAAGTCACTGACTCAGCAATTGGAAATACACCGCACTAAGTGCCTAGTAAAAGACATGCATTCCAACATATATATATATATAAAAAGGCAGCGCAATACTTCTCGTTAAAATATAATAGAATTAAATTGAAGTCCCTACTGAGTCTATGAACCTGAAGGACTGCTAAAACTAGACAATACGCTTCCAAGGTTCACTTGTTTTTCTACGTGATTTATTTTCAAAATTTCCATAGTCGATGAGGGGTTTTTTTTTTTTTTATATTAAAGTCCTAAGCTAAAGCTCTAGGTCCACTATAGGTACAAGACTGGTGGAGCCGGCGGGGATCGCTGCTTACAGGCCCAACTCATTCCAACCGCTGGACTTGCTACAGAAATAGTAGGAAGTAAATTACGACGCGGACAGCACCTACTCCAACTCCTAGATCAAAAAACCAATCCTTTTCCCTAAATCCAAATAGCTACAATCTTTCCTCAGAGAAACGACACTTCTCGCCTCGTTCCCTTTCGTGTCATGCGTTGTGGCAATGACTAGTTAATCTGATCCCCGATGAGAGCAGTGGATGAGTGAGCAGGTCGTCTATCAAAACAGCCGGTTTCCTGCGCAAATGTTTTGAAGCTTTCGTGGCATTTGGGCCCGAGAAGCTTTTTGATAAATTCAACGTGGGACATTGACTTTCTGAGCCTACGCGTGTGTTGTGCGTGGCGGCTACAGTGGATGAAGTGGGTTGGAGTAGTTTCCTTCCCGCAAGAGCACTCCATAGGAGCGCGTAGGTTGTTAAAACGGCGATGGTATGCCGCGAAATTGCCGTGACCCGTTCGGGCTGCAATTAATTCTCGGAGCAGGTGCCTAGAGAGAGACAGTTCGGGTGGTTTGCGTCGCCGAACCTGTAGGTTAAGTTGGCGGTATTTAGGCGGACAAGCCTCTATCCACCAGTCTTCCAGCAATTTTTGCCGCCGGTGATTCATGAGACCACGAAGATATGCCAGAGTACATGATCCTGGTGGAGTATCCTGGCTAGGTAGCTCTCGAAGGGTGGCACGGGCAATGGTGTCTGCCTCTTCGTTCCCTTGTATCCCTGCGTGCCCTGGCACCCATTTTACCAACACTTTTGCCAAGTTACTTAATGCACGAAAGCTGCGTACATCTTCTAGGCTAGTTGAGGACGAGCCCGTCGTTAGTGCGCTTACAGCCTGCTGGCTGTCTAGAAACACGTGGATTTGCTGCGACCCTCCTACTTTCCTAGACTTTCCGTTATCCAAAACTCCAGTGCGGCTTCCAGAGCCTTCCTTGCTCCTATTATTTCTGCATCCAGCACCTCTCCCCCGTGCTTGATGCCACTTCCTTTGCCGATGTCTTTCCCATCCTTTTTCAGAACGAAACCCCAGGCAGAGCGTCCGTGTCCTTCTGATGAACCATCTGAGTATGCGCAGATGTCGTTCCTGTCACGTTATTGATCCATCCAACGCAGTCATTGCGTTCCGTCAGCCTTGAGCCTGACTTTTTAGGGTAGACTACCGGCGCCAGGGCCTCGGGGCCTCTGCTTCCGGGAGCTCTCGATAAGCACGCTGTAACCGTGACATTTGAATCTCTGGTCTGGCAGAGAGTTTGGCGGTCTTTTTGTACTTTCGATTGCCGACATTCGGGCACACGGAAGCGCGGATCCTCAACGGGTGTCTATCATCAAGGGTCTTAAGCCTTGCCGAAAGTCGGAGTCGGTTTCCCTCAAGTATGACCTTTGCCGGCGGGATTCCTCCTTCTCTGTGAACGGATACGTTTGGCGTTGTCCTCATCACTGGCAGTGCAGCCCGCAATCCCATTAGGTTAGCTTTGTCAATCATGCTGCAGAGGTTTGAGGTAGGTGACGTGACCATTCCTCGTGTGGTTGGGCGTTTGGACCTGGCCACCAGACATCAGATCCAAAAGTTGCTAGAGAGACAATGCACATGTCTACTGCGCCGACTAACGGCCCGGGGGCTGCTCCCCGAGAGGTAGAGTTGAAGCGGCGCATTTGCTGTGCAGCTTTCATCGCTTTGCCGCACCAGGTGGTTACGTGGTGTTTGAAATTGAGTCGCGGATCCAAATGTACGCCAAGCCAGCGGATGTGATCAGCGGGCTCGATGAGATTTCCATTTACGTGAACCCCAACTGCTTCTTCTCGGCGTCGTCCTGGGAATTGGATGACTTCAGACTTTTGCGTTTCGAAGGCAACAGCATTTTTCCCTGCCCACTCGAGAAGATGGTCTACCTCTCTTTGTGCAGCGCCGGCAGATTCAGCTACTGTGCGTCCAAACCCCAGAATTCCAATATCGTCGGCATAGCTAAACCTCGATCCTGGGTTGCCACTTTGCATCGGCTCCGCCATGTACAGAAGGAATAGTAATGGCGAAATTGGTGATCCCTGGGGGACTCCGCAGACCAGCTCTTTCTGTGTGGTGACTCCACCGGAGAAACGCACTTGTACCTTCCGATGTGTGAGGAATGAAGTCGTCCATCGGAGGATCGAGTCTGGCCATCCCTGGGCTTGCATGCGTCTAACCAAGCGATTGTGGAGCACTGCATCGAACGCTCCTTGGACGTCTAAGGTCACGAATGTCGAGGCCCATCCCTGGGAGCGTGCTTCTTCGACGTCATGGACTACGCAGGAGACCAGGTCCGTTGCAGATCGCTTTGGGAGCGCACCGAATTGTTGATGGCCCACCACATCATAAATGATTGCGAGGTGCGCCATTCGCTTGGCCAGGAGTCTTTCTAATCCTTTGCCTAGGCACGAGAGTAGAGCGATTGGTCTCCAACCTTTGATTGAAGTTGGATCCCGATTTGGCTTTTCCAATAGTACCACTTCTGCAAGTTTGAAGCAAGATGGATGCGTGCCGAGCCGTATGCAAGCTTTAAAGAGCTGCGTAACATACGGTCCGATTGTCTTCCAGCAGGCCTCAAGAAGTTCAACTGTGACTCCATCTGCTCCTGGGGCTGCCTTAGTACAGCCAATGGTACAAGTTCGCACCTCGTTGTCCGATATGTCATCTTCCCAGGGTATCCGGTTATTACTGGGTGCAGTGCACGTAGGAAGATCGTCCGATGCTTGGTGACGTGTAAGAAGAGCATCACGGAGAACTGTGGCTCGCTCAGACGGGTCGGTGATAACGGAACCGTTATAGTTGAGCGGCGGAGGAGGTCTGACCTGTCTATGGTTGGCCGAGCGCATCAGCTTGAATATGTCTGCCGGAGATGTCATGCTTCGACTTGGCATGTCTGGTGCTCCTTCTTGGCGGCTGTGATAGTCTCACGTAGCTTCTTCGCACAGATAGCCCGCTGTGAGAGTGATGTTGAGGCTCGGTATTCGGCGTGTGCGGATTTGCACCTAGGAGTCCACCATGGTGCAGATTTTCCGCTTTCCTTTCTGACCCGGGTTCCAGTTGCTTTAATGGCCTCCGTGAGATGGAAGCATATCTCCTCAGCGTATGCATCCACTTTCTCTATTGTACTCAAATCTGAGGGCGGATGTACCCATTTTGCAATGGCCCGCGCAAACTTTGGCAGATTTCCCTTGGGTACCTTGATCTTTGCTGGAGCCGTGTCACTTGTAACGGTTGCTGCAGGTACGATTCCGCGGATCGGAAGATGGTCGCTGGTCATACACTCCTCCCGATCGACCCAAGCGCGGGCTCCAGATATGTTAGTCCAGGCGAGATCCAGAGTATTGCCAGCTTTATGGGTCGGCTCTCCAATTATAAGGCAAGAGAGATTGTGGTTTTCTGCCCACCTCTCTATCTCATCACCCTGTCCATACGGCCGAGTTACTCCTGGCTGCCAGGCAGCATGCACTGAGTTGAAGTCCCCGGCTGCAATGGATTCGCAGAAGGTTTCCAGTCGAAAAGCGGGCGAACAGCAGTCGAGTCTTTAGGGCCTTATACACGTTGAGAAATGTGATTCCATTGACCTTTACCCAGCAGTAATCACCAGTGGGTGTTGAACAAGGAAATAACTGTTCCGCTAATATTACATTTTTGGTCTTTCGAGTGTATGTCACAGCCCTCGGTCTGACATCTACACCTCCGTACGGTATATGACAGATATACCCTGGGTGTGATATGGTTTCTTTTGATCTCAAATTCCATCGCGGTTCTTGAATTAGCACAACATCTACGCCTAGCTCATAAGCTCGAGAGAGCGCAATGTTGTGGGTTGTGCCACCCCTGCCTACGTTTATTGACATAAAACTTAGTGTAGGAGGGGGCGAGAAGGGGCCCGTAGGGCGCCCTTCACAAAGCTTCTTCAGGGTTCAAGGCACCAAAGCCCGAACCCTCAGCCATTGCTGTGTCTGTCGAAGATGTGTCCTTACCAACAGCTGGAGAAGCTGGTCGGGTCGCTCTTGCGGCAGCTGTAGCAGCCTCTGCGGCCTTAGTTGCAGCTTTGGCCCTGGCAACTGCCTGATATTCCCGTTGGCCAGCTTGTCGGATCGTCACAAGTTGGTCCTTAGTGGCTGGGCCAGACCTGTTGGGACGCGCCAGGCAGTCTCGACTGCCAGATTGGTGGGGCCCTCCGCAGTTTCGGCACTTGGTTGGAGCTTTACACTCGAAGGCTGAGTGCATGGTGGATCCACAGTTCCAGCAGGCAGGTGCACGAGAGCATCCGCGGGTGGCGTGGAAACCAAGACATCGCCTACATTGCTGTATGGGAGGGCGGTTTCGTTGGATGGTTGCTATTCCTGAGTCGTCGAAGAGTCGGAATCCAGGCTTTGGGCTAGCGTTCCTGGGAAACAAGGCCGCCCAGGATCTGTAGGGAGCGCCGAGCTTAGTTTTTCCGTGTATCCTTACTCGGTCTGGAGTGCAGTTGGTTACTCTATGGATTTCGGCGGCCACCATTTCGGCAGTGACTTCGACTCGTCCTTCTAAGCTGAACACGGCGACTGGAACCGTTGCGATCCGGAGGGAAACTAGATCACTTGGTGGTTCTAGTTTTGCCTCCACTTGTGCGAAGGTGCTGGAGGCCTCTAGCAGTCGGGATTTTGCATCCGGGCTTTTGGCACGGATGGCAAAACCCGTGGGAACGCGTTGCACCTGGTCGACATCAGAAGGGGTGCAATGTGTTTGTTTAGCCACGGCTTCGCGAACGTCAGCTGGGGAGAGCTGTCTCCACTCGTGGTTTGCATCCAGACGCAGGAAGAGTCGGTCATCTTTCGATGCTGTTGTTGCTGCTGCCGGCTTCTTCTCTTGTTTCCTGGCAGATGGGGCAGCCGAAACCGAGGTGATATTTGCAGGAGCTTGTGCGCCTGACTTTTGGTGTCCTGCTCGGGTGACAGTGGCCCAGGTGCTTCTGAGCGGGAGAGGTGCAGTAGCCTTTGAAATATTCCGAGGAATGGCTACTGGGATTACGGTCGCAGGGGTCCCGACACTTGGCCGTTGGGGTAGGACTGGCGGAGCGGTACTCGGACCGGCCGCCACGAATTGCGCGATTGCTGCTCGCAAGTAGACTTTGATGGAGTCTACAAAATTTTTGTCTTCACCGGTGGAGAGCGGTTGAAGGGCTGCCTCGACACTGCTAATAGCCGTCGAGCATATTGTGAATTGCGCAGCTTTTTGCCTTGCCCTGCGCTCCTCCGCTTCGATCGCTGCCAGCAATTCTGGGGGGAATATTTTTTCTCTGCCTGCTGCTTCTGGTGCTGTAGGTGGTTGGTCCAGCGAAGAGTTTTCGGCTCCTGCTGCCTTGGCTGTGGGTATGTCGGCCTCTTTCGTGGGCCTCACTTCTACCGGTCGCGGTAGTGCTGGAACCGTAGCGCGCTTCTCGGGTGCGACGACGGTTTTTCTGGGGGATCCGGTGGGATCCAAGACTTGCTCTGCATCTTCTGGGCTGGAGGATGCCCAAACTGAATCGGCGAGGGTTTTTAGCTTCTCGACTTCTGCGTCCACCATATCTACCTCGGGGACATCGTTCTCCTTCGCTTGGAGCGCAGCCGCGACGGTGTTCATATTTTGAAGATTGGACTCGAGTCCTTTTCTTGTCAGCATGTTTCTCGCGTGGTTTTGAATGGCTGGAGTCCATTGGTAGGGTTTGATGACGCGATCTTTGGTGATTCCGCTGATCGCGTTTTTGTGCGTTTTACGCGTCGGAGGCATTTTAGAAATGCCGCCGATGGCAAACAATTTCGATTCGATTCGTTCCTCAAAGGGTGAGATGGATAAAAGGGTGGGAATGGGCAAATTGGGGGCTTCTCGAATTGTTTTGATGAAGGGTTTGTTCTAATGGATTTGTAGTTAGACCTACGCAGATAACCTTAGTGATCCAGTCACAATACAAGTTTGAACCAACAACATTTACAAAAAGTAATAAATCAGGTACAAGAAAGGTAAGTGCAAGATAAACTGTCTGCGCAAAGGTGATATTGCATACTCCACGACTTTTTTTTTCACTTACCTTACGTCTCTCCGGCTCACAACACAGGACGTTAACAGCCGAGTGTCGGCTGGCAAAGTCTGTAAAACTACCCGAGGAGGGCAAGACTGACACCTGTACGCGGTGCCACCTATGAACCTGGGATTGAAATATTTTCTCAGAGCCAAGTTCAGTTTAATTTCGCAATATCGAACAAGTTGGCTCACGAGGCAATGATTCAAAATACTCCACCACATCAATTTTCCACACCCAACGAGATCGACTCTTACCCGAGTCTCATCAAGTCTACAAGTACGACTTAGTACATCATCATTCCAATGATTATGACTCTAGTCGACTCTCTCCGGCCTCAGCTGGCCGCTAAATTCACGCCCACGCCGATATTGATTCCCGACGGAGGAAACAAAGCACGGCGCATAAAACTGGGAGGCAGCTATTTGGGATGAGAACAAAACCACAAGATCATGCAAAGGATGGATACAACTTCGAAGGGCGTGTGATTTTGAACCTTGGCAAGGAGTTTTATGAATTGAACATTGTGCGCGCCAAGACTTCGCTTGCGAGAGTGCAGCTGACACCACAAGTACAAGCAAACGATGGAAGGTGCTGTGGTATGACTCCTGGTGGTTGTCTCAGGTATAGTCTGAGTAGCCTAGGCACCTACTCCACTTGGGAAGGAGACACTTCAGATCACATTACGCGCGGATGAAATTCACTGGATGAAGCTATGTCTGGATAACTCAGGGTTTTTGAGACGTTTCCCTGGGTGGGTATTCACGGATGAGGGTTGACTTGTGGTGAAGAAAAAGCCGGCATAACTTCGCAGTGGTACTTTCAACTGAAATCCGAGGCATGAGTGCTCTTACTGTATATTGAATCATCTATAATGTACTTTTCTTTGATATTGTGTTATAGCTAGATAGCTGCATATGCATTTAAAATACGATGCAAAACATGGCTGTTCGACGTACCAGCACCCGAAAGGAACCCAGAAAATTAAAAGAATGAAGTCCAGCTATTGCTCAGCGTCTCAAAGAGTTCATAGGAATTCTGGGGACTGACTGCTTCTGCCAAACTTCCAGGCAATATCCTTGTAATTATGAGTCCTTCAAATCAACCACTTCCAAAGCTTCCACGGCACAGCATCCCTCCCAATTTTCCTCATAGGCTTTGGTTTTTTCATAGGATACTAATACTGAATAACCCAAGTTTATCGTCCTGCGATAATTACCCATCATAGACATTGTTGGAATGGATAGTCGTGTTGTGGTTATTTTGGCATTAAATAGGGGCTTCAAAAATTATTTAGTATACCGGTGGGGAGTGCGATGTTCAGCTTAACCTAGTATCGTCTTGCATGGCCTCGATTCTTTTCTTCGTGATTTGTGTAGTCGAGAAACCTTTGCAATGAGGGAGTTTCGACCAAAATATGCCCAGCATCGCTCCTCCTGACGAAAATCTCTTTCAGAAAATATAAGCTTCCGCCGTTGGAGGATGACTAAAACTTGGCTCTTGGAGGATATTTGACTTCCAGGTTTACAGAAGGTACAGTGGACAAGTGTCCATTCTTTGCCCATTTACTCAAAAACATACTACTTGCTTGAAAAAACAACT
The DNA here is from genome assembly GCA_900239735.1 of Blumeria hordei DH14. Classification (NCBI taxonomy): domain Eukaryota; kingdom Fungi; phylum Ascomycota; class Leotiomycetes; order Helotiales; family Erysiphaceae; genus Blumeria; species Blumeria hordei. Next base: position 5,258,595 of record OENG01000016.1, read on the forward strand.
ACCTAACTATGTAAGTGCAGTTCGAGCTTTCAGTGGGTTACTTGTAGGTAGTTATGTAAAAGCCACTGTTGTGGGATGGTGCAGCGGTACGTAATCTTGGCCGATCTCCCGAGTAGATTCTGATAGGCTTGCATACAATTCGCTTGAAAGGAAAATTGCCGGTTCGTATTGAGCAAGACTTGATCACGTTTGCTCTATTACAAGTTTGCATTGATGACAGGGTATTCTAGCATAGATATAAGGTTCGAATACATCTTTAAGAGGTACTCAAGGAGGATAGACTATTCTTTGGAGTTGGTTACAATGAGGAAGCTTATTTCCAATCGATATCCAGATTATGAATGTCCCAAAATTCAAAAGTCAACATACGTGTACGTCAACGTCCTTATATCATAGTCAATAGCTAGAGAAAAATTTTGTTGAGTTGCAGCTAGGAGAAATTTCCCAGTTTGGATTAAACTTGCTATTATCTATAAACCGAAACACGATCGGAAATTTTGGTTGATTTGGCTTAGTAAATAAACATATTATAACATCATGAGGCAAACGGGAGTCAATTTTGGATTTTAGTTATTAGGGTAAAAGTATGATGAATTATCAATGTGATCCGTAGATTATCTATTGTAATCCAATTACAAGTGCAAGGCTTAGTACCCTCCTCAACTCCCGTAACTCTTTTACTCCCTACTTGAGGGGGATAAAACGCGAAGAATGTGTTGCTCCAATACCCGGTCTTCCGTGCTTAACAGGCCGGCTATGCCTAGGTTAGAGTGGCCCATATGATTCCGGAATAACCTACTATGAGATGGAGAACTCTCCGAGGTAGTGACCAACCATTTCTGGTTTAATATCAACTTGATTGAACTCTTTACCAGAATAAACTCCAATGACAGAACCAATCATTTCAGGAACAACAATCATATCTCGTAAATGTGTCTTTACAAGGCTAGGTTTTTCATTTGGCTTTGCTTCATGCTTGGCCTTGCGAAGTTTCTTGACAAGACCCATAGGCTTGCGCTTCAGACCCCTATTGAAGCGACGACGAGCACGCGCGTGAACAACATCACGTAGTTGATCCGAGGAGAGGTCTAAGAGTCTGTTTGCGTTGAATAGAGGGTTAGCGAAAGCTCCCCTTTGTATTCAAAAAATCTGCGCAAAGGTTGTTTCATACTGTTCGAGATCTATTCCGCGGTATGAAAACTTCTTGAAGGCTCTCTTCTTCTTTAGCTCAGCGGCCTGGATAGGATCCTTTTCAAGAGGTTAGCCATTACTCAAGTTGGAGTCGCTTCATAGAGTAGAGTTTTGGTTCAAAAAAGGCGAGTCTCTCTTACATATTCATCAGCCATCTTCGGAAAAATGTGATAGGTGATGTCTACAACCGCTGATTATTTGGTTTATGTTGGCTTCAATTGTGCGAATTGAAATGCGAAGCGATACACAAGTGTAGTTGAAGTCAGTCACTAGCGTGGGACTAAGCGAGAACAACTAGTAATTTCAATATCCCACACTTAACATTTTATGCAAACTGAAGTATATGTTGCACGTGAAGCTCCACTCATCTATTGTTGCAGAATCTCACGTAGGACTATTAATCATAAACTTCTAGTATGTAACTTCTCTTGACACGCGATAGTTTTTAGTTGTTCTGCCAGGCTGTATTGTTAGTAAGCTACGCGAACACTCAATCTATAGGTCTCTAGTGATATAAGTACATAGAATCTCAGGCTGAAAGGGTTCAGGTCACATTTACAGGTTTATGCTTTTATAGCAAGTGAGAATCTCTACAGATCAATGAACTGGCAACAGTGTATTATGGTTTCGTTTCACTAGTTTTAGAATTTATTCCATCCCTTTTGTCTATGACATGTCACAAGGCATGATAAATTAATGACGAAAAAATGAGAATTATCAGTAGGGTATAAGTTTTATTGAAATATATCTCGCCATTCAGCAGAAAATTTTTAATCAAAAAGCCCGAAACCCATGTCTTCGTCAGACTCTTCTTTCTCTTTGCATCACGTTAGCGGATAAATTTATATTGTTAAAGGTACTCACCTTCTTCTTTTTCTTCCTCCTTAGCCTCAGGAGCTGCATCCCCGGAAACTGCTCCACTGGTAGCTACAGCAGCACCAGCACCACCTGAAGGCACGGATGCGAGCTTCGCACTTCCTTCAGCGATCAACTTTATAAAATTAGCAACTATCTTTTCTTCTTCCATAAATTAGTATACTTCGTTGATATCTTTGTCCTTTAATTCTGAGATAAGCTTCGTGAGACGTTCACCGTCAGCCTCGATTCCAATAGATCCAAGGACATTCTTGATATCGCTCTCAGACGGAGACGAATTTCCGCCAAGGGTGAGGAGAAGGTAAGCTGCTAGATGCTTCATTTTATTGCCTGACATAATCAGTGAAGGTCCTGCGATGGAATCAGACGAATTACTTACGTTTTTGAGAACAGCAGGATCAATCAATTTAACCGCAAAAGTTTGGCGGAGACTGAAACGTGAAGTTCGTGAGAATGAGATGATGTTCGATAATATTATAATTTATATGAGCGGCTCGTCTGAATTTTGACCTGTATTGGCATAAGCGAATGTGTGTTAACACTTGTCCTGAATAGGACTAGCGCTACTCCATAAATCTAGCAATAGATAATGCCGCCCGAATCCTTGGGTATCGCGGATGAAAAGGACCTTTTGATCTAAAAGCTACCTAGTGCACCTCGTTACCTTTCCTACCAGACAGTCGACACGAGTCGCTTATTTACCTGCAGTTTCCCACTGCTCTATACGTTCACTATAGCCGGCAAAGACGAATTCTTCACCTTCCAGTGGTGCCGGTGTAATCGTTTAGTATGCTCTGCATATCTGGGATAGCCAAGAAGAATCGCATCCGAATCGAAGTCGAAAGCAACCTCAAGCATATATCCATTTGATAACTTCTCGACAATACCTTTCTCACCATTCTCATCTGAGTCCTCAACCTCCTTTTAACCACGCCTCATCTCGTCTCTACGATCAATAAAGAAGTTACTCCAATTGCAAACAGGAGCTTGCCCCATCAATTACCTGCCATCAATCACTACATATTTACGACGCTACGTATACCCGCAAGGAGGAAATTAAGTCATAATATACAAAGCTGGGTCATGGTTTATGGGGGACTGATGCTCTAATGGGACTCTACATCTTGAGGAAGGATGGGCGGCTGAGATGTGGAGCAAAAGGGGGAACAGGTCTCTGAAGACCATGCTGGGACTGTCATTTTCGAGTGGTTTTCATCTTTGGAACGTTTGTGGGCGCCAAGACCGAGATTTCGGCTAATTAGCCAGGAGGGCTTCTTTTGTCGATGAGTCAACGGCACTCCCCAGCGCCCTGGACGGCACAAAAGAAGTTAGGCTAAGCTACTATACAGCAATCACGCTCTGTCAAGACTTTTCTGACATTTCAGCACGACCTTCGGGAAGGAGCTGGAAGGAGGCTAGAAAGGCAAAGGGTGAATATCCCGAGTTACACACAAGCCTGCAGCGCCCAGCTGGTCGGCCTCTTCGAACGCTTCAGAAGCGTCAATATGTCTTCGGATCTAGTCCTAGTACCAGTATTAGGAGAGCTCCGCACCCAGTGGCTTTTGCAATTTTTCCCGGCTACCATACAACCGCAAATGGCCATCGTTGTGTTGGCTGGAGAGGGGAGATAATGAGGGGAAAAGGGCTCCTCTAAGTGTATGATCGAATGAGGACTTGTGAGGGATGGTACTGTTTGAGGGAAGCTGTATAGGAGGCATTGGAGGGGACATACTACTGGTATAGGTATCTTTGGCCTGTAGGCAGAGAGGACCTGCATGTCCTACATAGTCATAGACTCAGACAAGACAATAAAATGAATTAATAAATACGTTCACTATATGTCCTGGCAAGGTCAATTAATGCCTTCCATTTGTCGCATTTTACGACAATGTCTTAAATAGATCAAAGCAGTGAAATCAGAGCAGGTGCTTTCCATGGAAACGTAATTTTTTAGAAATTGATAAATTAGTTAAGGGGGTTTTGACTCAGACGAAAACGATGAGTGCATCACCATTGCCACGGAGGACATCGCGTGGACTGTAAAGGCATTCAACACACATAGCAGGTACTGGAGGAACACGTAGGCAGCTAAAACTCCTGTGGTAGAAAAGATGTTGCCTCTTTAGGAAGCAGTCAAGAAGAGCCCCATAGATCAAGCTCAAATAGTATCTCCTACAAAAGTCTAAGAGCCGCGGGCCATCTTTTTTTTTAAAAAATTCATTGTGTATTTAGCTAACTATGACGCATTATTTACATAATTTTTATCACCAGAACTCCATACTGAAATCTAATCTTCAATATTACTTGTTAATTTTCCATTTCGGTATCATAGTCTAACTTCCTTTGTGTGCTGCTATGCACTTGGATTTGTCCAAGTACTTTAGTTGGGCTTCATTTCCTCTCTTTGTTCGAAATAATATGGGAAGTACTTTTGGCTCTAAGCCCAGAAAATATCAGTTTCTTCGGTCTCTGAATTTGGGACAGTGTAACAACAAGTGTTACAAGTTCTGCCTTTCTCTCCCACAAAAGTTACAATCACTGTCTTGAACCTTCCCAAAAACTTGAAGATTGATATGTTTATTTCTAATCCCGAGCCTTGGCTGGAAGAACCCTGACTCTGTCTCTCTACTATGGGCTTGAAATTTGAGTAATTCGAAAAAAAGATTGGGTTGATTGCTCTGAGCCTAGATCCTACAGTACTTGCCCAATATTTTTGCTCTCCAGCACATCCCCTCATTCCAGAGCTCTAGATTCCAGTCTCTATTCCATGATTCAAGTATCATTTCTTTTGCTTTGTTTAACAAATGAATGGATAGTTAACTCATCCCTTTTCTTTGCTAGCTTATTACTTTTATTCCTGGATAGCTCATCTGCTAGCTTATTGCCTTCTATTCCATCATGTGCAAGACACCATTAAATTTGGACAGTGTACCCTTGAGATGCCATCCACATCTGGTGCGAAAATTGATCAGTGCTGTGCTGGACTCGGAGAATACTAGCCTGGCTATCAGTTAATATATATACCATCTTATTTGCACAATACTTCTTCACAGATTGAGTTGCTCTCAATGTGCAGTAAATCTCGGCATGAGTAATACACATAGTGCCACCAAGGTGATATGGGAAACATTTCATCTCTCTATTGATTGGCAGGCATACCACAAAGCTTATGCTGCTTTCTGTCTCCTTTGAAAGTGATCCATCTGTGTTAACTATGACATCATCAAGTGGAATATTTCCGAGTTGCTGTAAGTGGGAAAAATTAGTGACCTCTTTTTATTATGAAATGAGGTCACATAGGGGTTTAATACTAACTCTACTACTCGTATATAAATGCTGCCCTTTGCGACAATGAATGATAAATATCAAGTCGGCGAATTCTGGCTGCACTTCTGAGCTGTCGTTGCTGTAGCATAATTTCTGCCGGTAAGATGTCTGATTCCCGGTGAAGGACTATATTTGGTGTAGTTCGCCTTACTGGTAGTGCAGCTCGGATTGCGGTCAAAATAGTCCTGTCTAGCGACTTGAGGTGCCATCCAACACCCGTACTTACTTTCTTGCCTCGTATTGTCGTGATACGGGTGAGTTCAGGCCACAAGGCTTCTACACCAAAGTTAGCCGCAACGACTACACATGCAATCACTACATGAATTAATGGTCCCGGAGCTCCGCCTCGATGGACTCTGTTTATGCTGCGTACGAAGTGGGATAGTCGCCGTGCCTTGCTAAACCATTCCTGAACATGCTGTCTGAATATTAGTTGGGAATCAAGCCAAACTCCGAGCCATAGAATATGCGGAGAAGGAGTAAGCCAGATGATGATCTTTATTTTACGTCTGGCGAGCCACGCTTCAAGCGTGTAGCCCTGTTCAGACCCTACTGAGACATAAGACGCCAGGGTCTAATCCCCGGACTTCTAAATATTTTAAAGGAAAGGGAAAAAAATCCAATACAAAACTTTGTTTACATAGAAAGTGCATTCACATAGCTACCTCCAGCAGATTTTTACTCTCTTGTGTGTGGTGATGAAATGATTGATCAGTGCGATCCTCTGCGTAGGTCAGTCCACATATCCTTTTGACCTCCACTGCCGAAAAATAATTTTGTTGCTCCATTAAGTTACTTGTCCTTTTTCTTTAGTTAGCTCGCTTTAGGCGTCCCTTGAATCTCCAAGATGTTTTATGGGCATATCTCTCTAAAGAATCGAGTTTCTTGTAGCCATTCCCCGAATTACCCCCATTCATGTGTGCCGAGAATGAACGGGATTATCTTCGAAGGTAGACCCTGTCTATGATGTGGTCTTCTTTTCCCTATGTGGCAGAAGAAAAAATGTAGTGGAGCCTTTCTACGGCTACATAGTCAGTATTTTGGTGCATTATCGTGGTTGAAGCGCTCGTGGTAGTTGGCGCAATCGCCATACCTAGATCTAGCTGCTAGTATACCGCCTAAGGTAGCATGCGTAAGGGCAAGTTATTTAGACCTAGAGGGAGTTGATTTAATTTCTAGTTTCTCATAGCTTGTTTGCTGAAGGAGAAGAGTTCTCCATATTTTGCCAGTAGCTTGCGTCGTGGACTCCTTTGCCCAGCGCTTCAGACCAGCACATGAGAAAAATAGGTCATCTGAAATTGGTAAATGGCAGCCATCTTTCGCTGCTTTGTCTGCGGCTTCATCTTCAATTATGGATGTGTGGCTCGGATTCTATCGAACCCGAATTTTGCCTCGTCTAGTGTGGGCAAGCCGAGAGCTTTCTTGCCATTTGGGTGTTAAGGTGAAGAACTCATCAAATTGCGCTTGTGAGCACCCTTAGAAGTGAGATGAAAGTCGAACAGCAACCTCTAAGTTATCTAGACAAAGCCAGAGGTCTGTAGCGAATGTAGAAGTTGGGAGTGCTAGTGCAGATTTTGCACCTTCTATGGCGCCTTTCACTTCCGCATCAAAAACTTTGACGTCATTTCCAAGAGCGATACTGTTATGTAAAACTTGTACACCACCTTGGTATCCGATGAAGCTGTGATAGCATAAGGTTCAGGAAAGGCTCTGACTAAAGGCAAAACAATAATATGATTGTAATCTATAGAGAAAGAAGGATCGGTCGGTTCACTAAACAATGTATATACATAGTTTATTATCATTATCATATTTCTAGTGCCAGGCTTACGCCCTCCATCCAGTGGACATGACACGTATGGAGGACATCTAGAATACAAGTTCCTCCATTTTCCAGCAAAGCCCATCCGGTACCTGACTTTTCCTGCTACGTGCCTCACGCTTGTTACATCAGGTCGAATAGGTAGGAACGCATTCACCATGATCCTAAGACCATGCATTGAGGGAAAACCTTCGTGGGAAAACCTCAATAATTCCTCCTGTACTCTTTCACGACGAGCAGCCGTAGTCCCCCCTTAAACAGGCCGTGTAGGAATCCAACCTACCACTTCTAGAAAGCACATCCAGCACCCGACCAACTGTGCCAACAGCCTGTTGAAAATCACATATCATTCTTCCCAAATTCTCCCCTGCATTGCGCTCAACCCCCATTTGAGAGGGCTGAAATTCCGAAATCGAGAGCTCAAAACCGAGGCATCGGTGCCCCAGCTTTTGTCGTACATTGATCGTTGTCTGTGTGAGGCGTCTTCGTTCGCGCCGTCTTTGGAATGTGTCGAAAAGTTGAGAATGTTGATGTCGCGGTCGAGGTGCCTGTCTAAAATGAGGCCGAGCAAGTGCCCAGTCCTGCACGCAATGTTAGTAAGGTTGAAAGCGAAAGGAATTTTACCTTTGATTTTGGGAGGTTGTTGGTGAGTCGTAAAGTCCTCCCAGTCAAACTCAATCGGGAAGTTGTTGAAAGACTGAATAGAAGAGACCCAAACTTTTGATCTATCGTGCCGTGAACGGAACCTAGCCCATGTGTCAACCGAAATCGACTGGGCCACGCTCAGCAAGCTGCCCTATATATACATAGTTTAGTTTAATTGAATTGAATTGAAATCTTTTACGTGACAGGTAGAACCTAACATCTATTTAGACGTGACACGGGTAGATGGGCTCTGAAAGCTCATTGCTACCTACATGACCGGCAGTGGAGCCAGAAGCGACAAAAGAAAAGAAATAAAACAAAGGAACAGTATATGTCTGAGTTACGGTGCCCTGCGCCGCATCCCTATCTTCCACACCCATCTCCTCTCGGGTCAGAAACAATCTCAGTGTGGTCACCTCCCACCCTGTTCATTCTTCGGCAGACTATAACATCTGCTTGTAGTTAAGAATTGAATGAACTTCTGCCATCCCTTCTCCCCTATCATTTCCCTGGCCCCAGGTGGGGCCATTTTTTCATAGCTTCTCCAACGTAGCAAAGCAGGTCGGCACTCTGAAAAATGCCAGGGCCTTTTCTCTCGGCCACAAACGCATTTAAGATCTTCATATTCGGGTTTGAAACGTCGATGGTAGTCGGCGTAGTCCCCGTGGCCTGTTCTTGCCGCAATAAGACGATGGTACGCCCATCTTGGTAAAGCTAGTTCGGTGGTCTTTTGCAACGCATGAATAGGTCCAGGTCTTTGTATCGTTTCGGTCGATACTTCTGCCACCACTCTTCAACGAGTTCTTGGCTGCGCAGTTTAATCCACCTCCCTAGTGCCGCAAAGGTTAGATCTTGATCTTCTCCACTGGGCGTAGCTGAGGTTAGTGACCGGTTATTGGGAGCTCCCAAGGCTGATTTGGCCAGCTTATCGGCCTCTTCATTGCCTTGGATCCCCACATGACCGGGTATCCAGCGTATTTCCACACGCTTATTGTGTCTCAGCAACGAAAACTTGTCCACCGCTGACTGCGAGGAGTTAGATCTTCCTCTTTCGAGCGCCTGGGTGGCCGCTTGGTTGTCCAGAAGAATGCAGATCAGTAAGTCTTCTCCTACCTCTATTGCAGCCTTCAAGGCTTTCATGGCACCCACAACTTCCGCGTCGAATACCTCTGCTCCAGGAAGTGGACCGGAGCCACTTGCAACTAGCTTGCCTCCTTGGTATACTACATACCCCCAGGCTGATTTTCCGGGACCCGATGATGATCCATCAGAGAAAGCGAAGACTGTGTTAGCTGGACGGGAGGCTAACCACCTCTTTATGCATCCAGACCTAGCTTCATTTTCTCGACTACATGGAATCGATGCTGGGGTGCCGCGTGGGAAGTATAGCTTTCCCGGGCCTTCGGCTGTCGGAACTCGACGCACACTCATTTGTAGGCGTGTCATGTACCGTTCTGGTTGTCTGAACAAACGATCTCTTTGTCCCGATCTAAGACCTAAGCGTCTTATTGTCTCTTTCGGATCCTCAGCCGCCCGAAGGGCTAGAGGGTGCCAGATATCCATTCTTCGCATGCGAGCTGCAGACTGCAGCATCTTTTGCTGAAGAATTATCGATGCCGGGGGTATTCCCGCTTCACGATGAAGAGCGCCGTTGGGAGTGGTACGCCACGCTGGGAGTGCTACTCTGATAGCTTTCATTATCGTTTTGTCCAGTAGAGATATATGCCAGCCTACTCCAGTGCCGACTTCTTTATCTCGCAGTGTGGTTATTCGTGTGAGACCTGGCCACCACGCTTCTGCCCCGTATAAAGCTGTGGTCAGAACGCATGCGTGTACCGCACGAATCAGAGGACCGGGTGCTGCACCGCGTTGAACTCCGTTTATATGTCGTAAGAAATGTACTAGACGATTAGCTTTTCCAGTCCATTTCTGTACATGATGCTTGAAGTTTAGTTGGGTATCAAGCCAGACTCCTAGCCACCGGATATGAGGTGACGGTTCGATCCGGCGATCTTTCACCAAGATGGAGAGATCAGCCGCGTTGATTTTCTTTCTAGGCCCTCCTCCGGTCACTAGAAGTTCTGACTTTGCTGGGTCAAAATCAATCCTGTGTTCTCTTGCGAGAAGAATTAAGCTGTCGAGGTCGTCTTGAGCTGCGGAGATAGCATCCGCCGCGGTGTTTCCAATTCTGACAATAGCTACATCATCAGCATAACCAAACCTACTCGTTAGACCATGATCATCAAAAAGCACAGCGATGTAGAGCATGAAAAGAAGTGGCGATAGTGGCGATAGTGGCAAGCCCTGAGGTACTCCACATTCCAGTATCTTCTCTTCTGTGATTCCACCACGGTATTTGACCTGAACCTTTCGTTGGCAAAGAAATGTCTGAATGAACCGGCACAAGAATCGTGGCCAGCCTTGTTCTCGAAGGCGTTTGAGCAGTCGGTTGTGAAGGACTGCGTCAAATGCGCCTTGAATGTCGAGTGTGACCATAGCCGCACACTTACCACTTCTCATGGCTGCCTCAGCATCATGGATTACACAGGATGCAAGGTCGACTGCAGATCGTCCTGGTACGGAGCCGAATAGTTGTGGGTGAACGACTTGGTGACTTATTGTCAGCCATGCCATTCTCTTACCAACTAGACGCTCAAGTCCTTTGCCTAAGCTCGACAACAGAGATATTGGTCGCCAACCCTTGGCAGTCGACAGATTTCTACCCGGCTTTGGAAGAAGCACAACTTCTGCCACCCTGAAAGCCGCAGGAAAGTAGCCGATTCATAGTTTAGTTTAGTTTTGTAAACGTTATTGGCTCAATCTAGTATTGTAACTAATCACTAAGGTTCTCTACTTTGTACAAACAGGGAGAGCGCCATCCCTATGTATTTGCGCGCTCGGATCATTTGCAACACCTGCATAACTCCCAGACCTTGACCCCTGACTCCATAATCCTCATGTCATACAACTATATTACTAGAGCTGGTTATGCACAGATATGCATCTGCTCACACGCCCTCTCAGCTCTATTACTAAATCAGTTTTGTTTATTGTAGAGTCCCAAATGCTTGACGAAACTATGAAATGATGCGGCATCCAATGGCTTTGTAAACCCGTCCGCAGGATTATCCTTCGAGGCTATTTGTCGTACTTCGATGTGCTTATCCCGAGCTTCCTGTGACGCGTAGTGATACTCTACCCGTACATGTCGTCGACCAGATGTCATACCGTCATTAGATACCCATTTGATCGCACCAGTGTTATCCTCTAGGACAGGTATTGGACCTGGAGGCATCTGGTCTAATTCCGTGAGAAAGCTACGGACCCAAGCACAATCTTTGACTGCCTCAAATATAGCGGCATACTCCGCTTCACAAGTTAGCGTTGATACTGTGGTCTGTAGCTTTGATCTCCAGATTACGGGACTACCTGCCATGAATATAACGTAACCAGTTGTTGATTTTGCCGAGTCATGGTCGTCAGCGAAACTAGCGTCTACAGCACAGTGTAGCCCGTAAGATCCATATTCGATCAGATGCCGATGTTTTCTCTCGTAGAGAATACCCATGTTTGGACGACTAGAAAGGTATTGTGGAACTCTTAACATATGTTGATAGTGCTGGGGCGATGGATTACACATGTATCGCGCCATCTGTGACGTTGCTTGAGAGATATCGCAGCGCAGCATGCAGGAGGCAAAGTTATATTTTCCAACAAGGCGCTGAAAATTAAATAATTCGGAGTTAGTTGCTTTCCCAGTGTACTTTTTCATGTCTACCTTACATCCGACTGATAGAGGCGTCTCTACCTTTCTTTCTGATTTTACTCCGAGGTCATCCAGTGACCTTTCAATGTACTGGCTTAGATCTAACAGTACGCTCCCTGTAGGGGACGACCTACTTATCTTTACACCAAGAAACCAATTCGCATCACCAAGATCGTGAAGTGGGACGTCTTTGTTTAGGGCAGCAGACAATGATTCTAGCTCGACTTTCTTTGGTCCGATGAGTAAAAAATCATCAACATAGGATGCAACAATTATTCCACTATCTTTGTTGCGGTAAATGGCATTGTCGGAGATCAAAGAAGAGAAGCCCTTATCTGACATGATATTCCTAACTTTTTCTTGCCAGCATGCTCCAGATTGCTTGAGACCATATAGCGGTTTTTTCAGTTCAATGATGGAATCTAGCCTGTACTCATGTCTCTTTGCAAGCTCTGGCTTCTCAATAAAGAATTCGTTTAAGTATGGAAACTGCTCCATAAATATGGACTCTTTTAGTTCACCAGCGAGGTAGGCGGAAATGAAGTCTGCCTGTAGGATATGCCACGAGTTCAGGGCTGCTAATGCCATTAGAATTCTCCAGCTTGCTGACCTGGCTGTTGTTGCAATTGTTTCGTTAAAGTCTATACCTTTTGTTTGGGTGAAGCCTCTTGCAACTATTCTACCCTTATATTTCTCTAGTTCACCAGAAGATTTATATTTCTTCTTCAAAACCCACTTTGACGTCACAAGGTGCCCTCTGTGTTCTGCTGGTAGCCTAGGAACAAAGTGGAAAGTACCCCTATTAAGACATTCTTCGATTTCTTTGAACATGGCGTTGAGCCACTCATTCCTTTCAGGCCCTTTCATCGCGACTTTAAGGCTAGGTTCATCTGGAGATGGCGCTTGAAAGTATCGGGAGATATTTGCTGAATTCACTGCCATCCGGAACAAATGGTCCCCACCATCTTGAAGGCTATACAGTGATTTGTCAATGGACCTGTAGATTGCCAAGTGGATACTCATTTCATGGTCTTTTGTGGTCGTCAAATCACTGTTTTCGTCTTCATGAAGGGGAGCCCCAGCATTATTGCTTTCGCCCTCTTGACTTAATATCATGGACAGATCAAAGTCGACTTCTAATGGCGCATTTAAAACCAACAACTGTTGTTCTTCATATGGTCTTTGAATGGTCCGCTTCGGGCGTCCACGCCCTCTGGGAAGCAGAGGATGAATTGGAGATTCGGGCAACCGGTTATAATCCTCATTCCTGGCATAGTCCATTTTTCTACATTTTAGACGATCTTGAACTGCCCGTGGTAATGACCTGACGATTTGCCTTGGGTCTGGCGCCCACCCATGATTAGGACCAACACTTTCGTACGCTGTGACATTGGGTGACACTAGAAATCGGCCTCCATCGAGCAGCCAGACAAGTTTATTTGTGCGCCCCCTGTAGCCAAGGAAAACACTTTTAGTCCCATTCGCATCAAGTTTCTCACTAGTGACACGGTGCGATGATTCAACATGAGTTATGCACAGTGACCCGGGAATCCAAAGATGGCTAATATCAGTCGAAGCTTTAGTTGGGTCCATTACAGTCCAGTACAATTCCAAGGTGTTTTATGGTCTTTAGTGGAAGATTGTGAAGTGCAATTAAGGGTATAGCATGTCATTTCAAGCATACGATTCCAAAATACCGATGGCACTTTCATTTGGATAGCACAACACCGAGCAGCGTCCTGAAGGAAGCGAATCCCGCGTTCTGACACACCATTTTGATGCTGGTTGTTTGGTGCAGATACTATGACCTCAATCCCTTGATCTGCCGCAAAGCTCTCAAAAGTGGTCAATCCCCAATCTCTTCCTCCATCTATGGTCACTTGCTTAACCTTTAATCCATGATGGCTTAGTTCATGATTGGCTTCGGAAAGGATCTTCTTTAGTTCTACGGCTGCTTCGCTTTTCTGTTTCATAGCACGGAAAATTCGGTATCTAGACAAGTCCTCAGTAGTTAAGCAAAAGTATCCATAACCTTCCATACTAAGAGGATTAAGGGTTCCCACGTCACAGTGCCATCCTTCACCCACATTTTTCATTGGTGATTTTCTAGCGTTGGTAGTGTACTTAAGGGATTTCCCCATGTCACACGCCTCACAGGGGAGTGATTCAACGTCAGAGATTTGTAATTCTATACCTATGGTATTCTTAATTGTCCATCGCATTCTTTCTGCGCTAGGGTGGCAAAGCCTCCTATGCCATAGTATTAACCGTCTCATAACGTCATCAGACATTTTAAATACACCATTACTCCAGCAGGAATTCAAAGAAGTTTTCAGGTGACAGATTTCGGCAGGGTCAGGAGTTTTTGAACATGAATGAGAATTTTCTGGAGGCTCTGATATCTGGCTGACAACTTTCTTGGGCGCCATAATTTTTAGGGGCTCATGTTCATCATGAAGCCAGAGGAAAAATCCACGCCGTTCCGGATTGATATATGTGAGTGTGTTTCCGTTGGGATCAATCATTTTGTTACCTTGAAGTTGGCCGCCACTTCGATAAAACCGTTCTCCACTAATGATATTTAGTGGGAATACTTTGATGCAAACAACATATTTTAGACTCATTGTTGTTTTCGTAGATCTCGGTCCTTTCAACGAGAGCCAAGCCTCACCCACACACTCTGCATATACTACTCCATTTCCCGTCTGTATTGGAAACTGAGTGGCTCCTAATTCAACAATCGTACCAGGTTTGAGGTTGCGTCGATTGTTTGTAGCATCTATATCAGCCCCCGTATCAAACAGCCACCTATTCTTTGTTTCGTTATTACTACTTGCACTGAGAATCTGTTGGGAAAGGTGAATCTCACCAACTATTTCTTCGGCGCAAATATCATTAATGTCTTTAACGTTTTGATTCCGACGTCGTGCCATTTCTGTATCGTAAAATTTGACCAAGTTATCGAATGCATATTGATTAACCTGGGTGGCATGCGAATTAAAGTCAATTTCCTCGTCTGAGACTTTACAATATTCTGCCGCAAGAACGGGTGGTGGTCCTAGACCTTTAGGGTTCTTTTCGAAAAGTCTTTCCTTGAATTGGATTCTTTGTCTTTCTCGGGACATTCTCTTGAAGTGTGACCTTCTTCATTGCAGTTCCAGCATCGAAATTTTCCATCAGGGCCAATTCCTTTGAACTTCTGGGCTATTTGTCGACGGGGCTTATATCTGTGATCTTGCGCGTTGTTAACTGTGCCAATTTTCCTGTTGATACTATTGGAAATAGTCGAATCATGAATCTGGCCAACAAGATGATGGTGATGCGAGATGAAGTCCTGTATCAATTTTTCTGCAGTCCAAGGTTGAAACCGAGCAACGGTTGACGTTAATTCGTGCCACCTTCTAGCTTTAGTTTTAACTGCGTTTTTGAAAATAGATGTAAGTTGTCTCGGTCCTAATTGTCCACCAGCAGACTGATAGTCTCTGACCAATGACTTGAACTTAGAGACGAATAGAATGGGACAACCACCTTCATAGCGTAAATCTGATAGATCACTGTACAAAGCATCTTCTTGAATCTCACCTGATTGACGATAAATGGAATCATAAAGATCAAGAATAGCTGTTCCGACCTTCATGCCGTCAACGATTGCTGAAACATCTGCTTCTGAAGTCCGCTGAATTAGTGCTGCAATTTTCAATTCATCCAGCGTTGTTAATTCAGTTCCTACTTCATAGCCTATACTCTCCAGTTGTAAAGTTATGGCAGACTTATAGGATCCCCAATTAGACATGCCTTTTAGGAACATAGAGTGATGGGGGTTCCACTCAAGTGACTTCCAGTCAAGTGTGGTTTTTCTGCCGAACCCTCGAGAATCAGAAGCTGCAGACTTTCCGTATCCCACACCAAGCCAGTCACTACTTCCTCGTGCGGGTGGCATGTTGATTGATTCAATATTTTCAACATCAGTCCTCTCGGTGGACTTCATTTTGCCCTTCCCCTTGAATTCAACTTTTGGGGGTGGTAACATGGAATCGTTTTCGTATTCTCGAAACAAAGTATTCCGCTTCAGCGGCGGTCTCATACTTTCACTGCGTCCTCTTACCTTTGTAAGATCGGCATTTTCTTTTGTTGGGCCAAATAGGCTTTCAACGTTTCCGGATTGCTCAGCACCTCCGGCCTGAGCTATAACTTCGCGGTCAGCCTTTGATAATCCAAATGCTGATGAAGACATCCTGGTATATACTCTCGTTACGTCAGAGTACTAGAATCGGAGAGACAACTTATGAGTAGTAGGCCAACTGCAAATCTTTCGAAGTGATCCTGTGAGATAACTATACTGTAATGCTGAGTGCGAAGCGTGCCAGAAGTAATGTATGTGTATCGTCAATGAATTTTCAACTAAATAATGCTACCATGTAAACGTTATTGGCTCAATCTAGTATTGTAACTAATCACTAAGGTTCTCTACTTTGTACAAACAGGGAGAGCGCCATCCCTATGTATTTGCGCGCTCGGATCATTTGCAACACCTGCATAACTCCCAGACCTTGACCCCTGACTCCATAATCCTCATGTCATACAACTATATTACTAGAGCTGGTTATGCACAGATATGCATCTGCTCACAAGTTTAAATTTAACGTCGTGCCTGTCTACAGCTCGTGACCTTAGTCACGTGCTGGACGGCCCAGTCCCTACAGAACTACCCGACGCTCTAACGCGCCCTACAGCACCTAGAAACTACAAAAGAGTCCGACCAGCTGTCCGCCACTCTGCTTTCCAATTTAAATGTAGCAAATTTCCTTCTACCCGGGACTTTACTTCTTATTTATAAGTAGTTTGAAATTACACCATAGACTGCGAAATAGTGAGGGGAACTTCCAAAAAAGAAAGGTCAGAATACAAAAGAAATTATTAGCAGTAATAAATCCCTCCATCTAACATTAATTTCACGCAATATCATAAATCTCAAGGGAAATATCTAATTCACTTGTTGGATTTTGTCGTAGAGCTTCGTCAGCTCAACCCATTTCCCGAAGGCGAGTGCGCCTTTGGGCGTGCCGAGAACCCATTTAATACCAGGGCTGGGATGTCGGGGCCCACCACTGAGGCGAGCCCAGCTTCTTCCTATGCTGCAGTGAAAGAAGTGGTCCGGACTTTTTTCTTCGCCACAGGAGCAAGTCATTAAGGCATCTTCGTGTGTGAAACGCCGATGATACTGTGCGAAATCTCCGTGTCCGGAGCGAGCTGCAATTAGCGCCCCAAGTGCACGCCTGCTTAGTCCTTTCAGTTCTGGGGATATCCCTAGACTAGGGCCAATCCCTAGTTCTTTATATCTAATTGAGCCTTCCTGAGCCCAGTAAGTGGTAGTAGAGGCGTTATATAACAGAGAAATTTCTCTTTTTGCTCTTGCTATGGATGGAGGTAGGGATGGCGCACTCATTAGACAAGCCGATTTCGCTAGAGCATCTGCCGCTTCATTTCCAGGGATTCCAGAGTGTCCGGGGCACCATCTAACATTGACTGATCCTGCTTTAGTACAGGAAGCTCGTTTTCTTTTCGTCCAGCTAGCTGCTAGCTGCCGGAATTTTGTAATCCGGCGGGAGCTTGTTGCAGTAGGTGTTAACAAGAGGAGTCGAAGAGCTGCTTCTTGGTTATCTAGACATATGGTTGAGTTGGTTGCATAAAAGGCCATGGGATGTGTATATACATAGAAGTGGATCAATATTAGTCCTAGCGTCCATATAGCACGTGACTAGTTTCCTATGACAGAAGCCAGCGCCTCCCAGGCTATTTAGTTGCTTAGAGCCGTCTAAGTAGATAATGATGTCTCCAAAGAGGATAGTCTGGAGGAATTCAAGACCCATCTATTTTCATTTGAAGAGGTTCTGTTCGGTCCTGCCACCCGGGAGTATGCAGCTTCTCGGCACTTACGTGGGTTCCAGGGAGGCATAACAACTGAATTGATTTGCTCCGATTTTGGAAGAGATAGTACACGCCGAGCAAAACGAGAGGTAGGACGCTGTAAACTGAGAAATCTGTTAGTTCGGGTTAGTCGGACTATAGCTGTAAGCACACGACCATCGAGAGCTATTTCCAGTTGCTGTAACCCTGATTCACGGCGTAAGATCGCTGTTGGTGTAGTGCAAGACACTTCCAGTGTTGCACGGGCAGAAGTGAGTACTACCTTTGAAAGCTGCTGTGGTAGAGAGTCTACACTGTTTAATATGCGTGCTTTAGGACCCTGTCTAGTTCTGCCTGGCCACCAAGTTTCTAAGGCGTGGTACGCAGTGGGGAGGACACATGTATCTACTGCACGATGCAGTAAATGAGGAGGAGCCTCTCTTGTCGTGTTTCCAATGGATAAAAGAGCATGGCTAACATTGAGGGCCTTTGAGGCAAGAGTTCAGGCATGTCACTTAAAAGAGAGCTTTTTATCAAAAAGTACGCCGAGACAGCGAGTGTATTGGCGAGCCGTATTTTAAGGGACAGAAAAAGGGCCAGCTCTTACAATGGGAGTGTTTCTGGGCTGTTGGTCACATTGACGGCAAGAGAAGTGTTGTAGCTCGTACTTGTCTACGTCAAATTTTAAGCCTTGCATTAAGCCCTATTCAATTGCTTCTTGAACGTTCCATAAAAGATTTTCTGCATTTTCTTGGAGAGATTGGGAGGTGTGAAGAAAGGCAATATCATCTGCATGTCCAAATCTTCTTTTAGCGATTTCCATGTGTGAAAGAGGGCAAGATATAGCATGAATAGAATAGGAGATACTGGAGAGCCTTGAGGTAGGCCACATGAGCCATCGAATTCGAGACCGGTTGAACCATCTAGGCGGGTCTTGGAAACGCGGTTGGAGTCAAAAGAAGCGACCCATCTAACCAGGTTATCAGGCCATCCTTGGTCTCTAAGTCGGTGGATTAGTAGACCGGGGAGTAAGCCATCAAATGCACCCTTCACGCCAAGCGTCAGGAAAGTGAGGTAACTTATTATTCAATGCTGTTTCGATGTCATGTACTAGGCAGGTCGTCAAGTCTGTGGCCGAGCGAAGAGGCACGGCTCCAAAGTGTTGTGAAGCCACTATCTTGTGCCTAATAGCTATCCAAGAGAGGCGGCGGGCGATCAACCGTTCAAGGCCTTTCTCTAGGGTCGAGAGGAGAGCAACGGATCGGTATGAGCGTGGACTGTGTCGATCTGGCTTATTAGGCTTGTTTAACATGACCAGTATAGCAGACTTGAAGCAAGCAGGATAGTGACCAGCCTGAAAGCAGTCTCTAAAAAGACTGCTGACCCGAGTCTCAATTAATGACCAGCATATCTTCAGGATTTCCGATGTAATTTCGCTCTCACAGGGTACTGTATTACCTGCTTTGATAGCCGAGTCTCTGATTTAAGCCGTCGTTGGGTCAGGGAGCGTAAGGCTGGCAGTGCCGACTGACGGCACCTCTAATGCAACGTCTGATACTTCAGAGGCATTTTTCAGTAGGTTCAGAGCTAGGAAGTCATGCTTCTCTTGAAGTGTATTTGTAAGTGGGGCTTCGGGGTTGGTTAGGTCTTTGAGAGGCAGGGTGCGAGATGATCCTACCGTTCGGTACCAGTTGACCATCCCAAACACATCTTTTGCTGTATTGGCTTGATCTATCTTTCCTGAAAAAACTTTCGCTCTGCCCTGCGGACAGCTGCACACAATAGCTTTTTCCTGACGGTGATGGCGTTTTGGTCAGTTCCGCTTCGTCTGGTTTCTCGGTATGCCTGCGCAGGGCTTCTGCAGTCGTTGTTCCACCAACGTTTTCCAGTCCCTTTTCCAAGGGCTCGCCGTGCGGATGCTCTACAGGTTTTCTGGATGGCGGTGCAGATGCTTTGTGAGAAGAGATCTAGAGAATTAGGCTGCGGATTTGCAGGAAGGTCTGTGAGTGTTGGAAATTCTGACCCTCGAATTTAGGACTCAATCATAATCTGTCTCGTCTCAGGTTCCCGACAAGATCGACTTTATCTACACATGTCCCGAGTGTGCTAATTGTAATTACTGTTCCATATACGTTTGGATACTTACGTACTACAGTGTACCATGGCTTATCATGGAAGATGAGAGGTAGCTGGTCATCACTAGGTTTGACAGGCACATGAAACAAGTGGAGATTTCTCCCGTAGATGTGTATATAAGTCTGATGTTCTCATAGTTGTAAAATATTAAGTCTTCTTTACTTTATTACATATATTCACGTATATCGTACAGTATATTTTCCAACAGTGAGTCTTTCTATCTCTAGGTCAAGGAGAGAGAGAGGAAAAGTCTTTCGTCAAGTGTGCTGAGTTTGAGGCGGGATATTGGCTCCTGGAAGCGGCTGTCCCACGGGATAAAAGATGCAATAGGTAGATGGTCAGATGTGACGTCCAGCTCTGGGATTTTTGAAGGCTCAGCTCCCGCAATTATAAGTGGACTATAGGCGAATGCAAGGTCTAACATGCTATCACGAATTTGGGTTGGCATGTCTGATTCAGAGATTAAGGTGATGTTGAGTCTGTCCGTCCACTCAATAAACAGTTCTGAAGGGGATTGGTAGTTTTGGATGTTTTTTTTTGCATCAAATTTGAATTGCGCATGCAGCTATCTAGCTATAACACAATATCAAAGAAATGTACATCATAGATGATTCAATATATAGGAAGAGCACTCATGCCTCGGATATCAGTTGAAGGTACCACTGCGAAGTTATGCCGGCTTTTTCTTCACCCAAGTCAACCCTCATCCGTGAATGCCCACCCAGGGAAACATCTCAAAAATCCTGAGTTATCCAGATATGCCTTCATCATCCACTGAATTTTCTTCGCGCGAAATGTAGTCTGAGATGTCTCCTTCCCAAGCGGAGTAGGTGCCCAGGGGTAGTTTTGGATGATGCCTACCACCGCGTGTGCCTGAGGTTTAGGTCTCCGGCGAGGAAAATTCGGTTTGAACGATCTGGAAAGGTGAGACTGAGGGCTCTGACGGCCTCACCCCCATGGTTTGAGCCAGCCGGAGCGTTATACATGCTCACTTCTAAGAGGCTTGCTCCAGATGGCGCGGTAACCTCCAAGAAAAGGACATCTCTCGTGGCAGTACATATTAGTGGGAGGCCGACAGGGGGAGTGTTGGTAAAACACGAAGTAATACAAATGGGTGCCGTCACAAATTCAGTAGATCAAATAGATAAATTGGTATATCGAAAATACATATAATGTTGTCTGCTCCTTCCAACCTTACAGTCCCCTCGCATCCTCTACTACAAGCGCCTCGCTAACGAGCTAAGCCAGATCTCTGTCAGAGTCCCAGCGATATCCTGAACACCTTATTTTTTTATTCTTTTTTTTACTGTATTAAAGTCCTAAGCTTAAGCTCTAGGTCCACTATCGGTACAAGACTGGTGGAGCTGGCGGGGATCACTGCTTACAGGCCCAGCTCATTCCAACCGCGAAACCCGCTACAGAAAAAGTAGAAGGTAAATTATAACTCAGAGGACACCACCTACTCCGACTCCGAAATCGAGACTCCATCTTTCATCCCTAAATTCAAGTACATAAATTTTTCCTCAGAGAAACGACGCTTCTCGCCTCGATCCCTTTTGTGCCATGCATTGTGGCAATGACTAGTTTGTCTGATTACCGCTGAGAGCAGTGGATGGGAGGGCAGGTTGGCTACCGAAACAGCCGGTTTCCTCGGCAAATATTTTGAAGCTTTTTGACAAAGTCAACGTGTGACATTGACTTTCTGAGCCTATGCGTTTGTTGTGCGTGGTGGCTACAGTGGATGAAGTGAGTTGAAGTCGTTTCCTTCCCGCAAGTGCATTCCATAGGAGCGTTTGGGTTGTTAAATCGGCGATGGCATGCCGCAAAATTGCCGTGACCCGTTCGTGCTGCAATTAGTTGCGGAGGAGGTGCCTAGAGAGAGACAGTACGAGTGGTTTGCGTCTCCCCACCTGTAAGTTGAGTTGGCGGTATTTAGGCGGACAGGCCTTGTCCCACCAATTGTCCAGCAATCTCTTTCGTCTGTTATTCATGACCCCACGAAGATATGCCAGAGTACTAGATCCTGGTTGCGTATCCGGGCTAGACAATTCTTGAACTGCTGCACGGGCTATGGCGTCTACCTCTTCATTTCCTTGGATCCCTGCGTGCCAGGGGGATCACCTGT
This sequence comes from Blumeria hordei DH14, assembly GCA_900239735.1. Classification (NCBI taxonomy): domain Eukaryota; kingdom Fungi; phylum Ascomycota; class Leotiomycetes; order Helotiales; family Erysiphaceae; genus Blumeria; species Blumeria hordei. The sequence goes on from OENG01000016.1 coordinate 5,280,390, forward strand.
TAACAGCTGTAAACAACGCTAACACAAGGAGGGCAAGATTGAACATCTGTACGAGGTGTCGGATCCCTTCTTTTTTGATTGGGGAAGCTGGGTGCCCCCGGTTCTAGAGCAGTAAGCTCTGGCGTCCTTTTCCAGTCCAGGACTAGTGTATTATAATCATTAGTTAGACGTTAAATAATAAACAAACAAACATCTGCACGAGGTGTCCTCAATGAACTTCAAAGTGAAATATTCTCCCAGAGCCTAGTTCAGTCACATTCTGCAATACCGAACAAGTTGGCCTACGAGGCAATAATTCAAAATACTCCACCGCATGAATTTTTTCAATCCAAAAGAGATCAAATCCTACCCAAGCCTCATCAAGTCTACAAGTACGACCTAGTACATCCTCATTCCAATGATCACACTTGTCGACTTTCTATGGCCCCAGCTGGCCACCAAATACACACCCACGCCGAGATTTACACCCGATGGAAGAAGCAAAGCGTGGCGCACAAATCTGGGAGAAGGCTTTTTGGGATAGCCGTGAGAGAGATCATGACAAGTTTGCGTGATAATGCAAAAGAACGAAACAATCTTGGTGGGTGTGAGATTTCGATTTTTTGGCAAGGAGATCTGTATATTGAAGAGTATTATGCGCGTTAATACTTCGATTGCAAGAGTGCAGCTGACACTTTAAAAACAAGCAAACGATGAAAGGTGCCGTGGCCCGCCTCCTGGTGGTCTTGCCTGGTATAGGTTGATTAGCCTGAGCACCTACTCAACTTGGGAAAGAGACATCACAGATCACGTTTCGCGCGGAGAAAAGTAAATGGATGATAGATGCAAATCTGGACAACTCACGGCTTGGGAGACATTTCCCTGGGCGGGTATTCAAGGATGAGGGTTGACTTGGGGTGAAGGAAAGCTGCCATAACTTCGCAGTGGTGCTTGGACAAGAATTCGGAGGCACAAGTGCTTTTCTATTAGATCGAACCATTAATTTTATATTTTTCTCTAATATTGTGTCTTAGCTAGGTAGCTGCATACGCAATTGAAATCCGGTGCAAAAAAATATTTCGGGATCAAATGCCCGTGTGGTACCAAATAAGACTCAGGGCTTGTGCCTTGAACCTCCAAACAACAATCAATCAAATCAATTTTTGAGAAATTCGAAAATTCGAAAATTCATTTTTTCCCTCTTTCCTCCCTTCTCGACCTCGTCGCATCCATCTCTGAATTGTGATCGAGCCTAGGCATATTCACCATGCCTCCAGTTCGAAAAAAGCGTCCCAACGCCAAGTTGGACAACACGAGAGTCCGCCCGAGGTCTCTCGAAAAATCACCTGACCTTGCCCAGTCTCCGAAATGCGCGGAGATGAGCAAGGTCTCAACTAAAGGGAATGAAAAAGCCCTCCCCGCCGTCACTGAGCCCGATACTGACATGATCGGGTCAGTTGAAATTGTTGAGGAATTCTCTTAACCATCCTCCGTCCCTCACGGGATTGGAGAATCGTCAAAATCACCCCCGACAGCGTCAAAACCGTCGGAAAACGCTGCAGACAAAGCAGTGCCAAAAACAACGTCGCCGCCAAAAGCTGCCATGAAAGCAGAGTACCCTCCGTGGCTTCGACCAATTGTCGAAGCCGAACAACGACGCGCCGCCGAAACAGCGGCGAATCTGGCCCTCTGTTCCGCCACCATCTCTGGTGTCGAAGACACCCTCCTCCCTTTGACCAACGGGTCAAATAGACAATTCGTAGACTCCATGAGAGTCTACTTACGCGCCGCCATAGCGCAATACATGGCCACGGGCCCGGCCACTAAGCCACCCGTCCTCCCTCCGCGCCCGGCGAACCCAACCCCAAGGGCTCCCGAAGCCAGGAGTAACGCAATTCCCGCCGTCCCAGCACTGCCTGTAAAAAGCACCTGGGCCACGGAGGCCAGACACGGACTGCCACAAAAAGCAGTCCCTATAGCAAAGGCTGTGCCTCGACCTGCGGCGGAAGCCCAAAAGAAAGAAGCTCCCAAGGCGAAAGTCGATAAGCGACTGTTCCTTCGCCTGGAAAAGGAGCACCCATGGCGGAATCTTTTAAACACTATTGTGAAGAGCAATGTAGCGGACACGCTTAATCTCTCTTACGATGATATAACCTCGATTCATCGAGTAAAGACCGGCTTTGCCATTATAGCAAAGAACGAAACAATACGACAAGAGATCCTAGATGTCTCTCCGAAGCTGGCAAGTGAAAACGCCAAACTCGAAGCATCTTCGGATCTTGTCGCCTTACAGATACCGAACATACCTGTAAGTACCGCTACAAAGTACGGCCCCGTAGCGACCAATGCTGCAAGAGTCACCGCTGAGATCTTCCTTAAGACCAGCGCGTATCCAATCCAGGTCCGACCTCATGGGACATGTCGGCCTGGATCGCCTTATCGAAACTGGCATGCCCTTTTTCACCGGGACGAAGCCCCTCGTGCGGGATTCCGCCTTTTCGACGAGTCGGGTATGGCTACCAACCACAAGCCTCGCCGAAAAATTGAACAGTGCAAACGCTGTTTGGGCTTCCACGCCACTCGTGGTTGCTCCCGCGTTCCAGCCTGCTGGAACTGCGGATCAAATATGCACTCTGAAACAGAGTGCAAGGCCCTCACACGCTGTCGCAACTGTGGGGGAACCCACCGATCAGATTCTCGGGCCTGCCAAGTCAGACCTAAAAAATCCGGACCGGTGACCAAAGAGCAGCTCGCGTGGATTCGCCACATCTAACAAGGGGAGTTCGCGAAGGTGGCACGAGCCAGGGCTGCAGCAAAAAAGGCCGAAGAGGCGATCATCGCCGCGGCGAAGGATGTCTCGATGGCCGAGGCAACAGGTTTCGGAGCTCTAGGATCTGAAGAAGAAGTTTGAGGACACAGCAACCTCGACAATGTCCCCTTTTGAGGCATCTACTAACCAATAGCAGGATACCGGCTGGATCAAAGGTGCCTGCTAACTCATCTCTTGCTCTCAGCGGAGATTGAATAAATTTGGTCATTCGGAAGGTGTGACGGACGACGGAATGTGTGAGAAGCACATTGCTTGGGTCCAATGAGGAGGAATCTTCTGGTTTTCGGAGGTGTTTTGATTTTCTTGATTTTTCGTTCAGTTCAATCAGCTGCACTTTTGGTAGCGATTCACGAGGTTGGAACGAGTTAGGCTGTAGAAAAAGTTACAGGGAACCCTGCCGGATCCGCTGGTACTTGACCCAATGTGGAAAACATAGCTTTAGATTAGGACCAAAAGTAAAATAAATAAATAAACCAAATGTATCACATTAGAAATTAGACCATAGTCAGACGGGGCTTTTCTGACGACCAAGGGAGTCGCGTAGCCCTGAGGAAAAGAGTTAGTTCGATAAAGCTTTGGGGTCAATAGTGAAGGACTCTTCAGCTCAGGCTTGTGGCATTTAAGTGTCACCGCATTCTCCTAAGTACAAATAGAAAAACGTAGTGTCTCAAATTAATTGGCTCGAGGATTTACATCAAAATATCTAGTTTGTAAATATACGAGGATTGTGTTATGTTAGAATAATTTGGGCTATCAAGTAGGCCACTTTGATGATACTAGAGTGAGTACAAATTACATACTTATTTTCATGGCAGTTGTTGAATGAATGCTTTCTTAGGCCTCATGAATGAGGGTTCGTTATTCACTTAATATTTTGTGTTAGTATCTCTGTTCGACTGGTCGCATCATTGGCTTGTGGATGATCCTTAATGACCAAACTGCTCTTATGGATGAGATTCATCAGTTTATTAGTCGTGTATTAGAACAATCTTCTTGTAATATGTAGTATAAACAGCCGAGAGGAATGGAGGTTCTCGGAGACTCGTTGTGACCCGCTAGCACTAATCTAGGACTCGTGTGTAATTTAATAGCTACGCGGCCACGTTAGAGATCACGCGACACTTAATTAAAATTAACTTACTATGAAGGTGATCTGCTAATTTTTACTCATTTCCTTATAACTTTTTTCCATCTGCACATACTATTGTGGTAACAATTCAGGAGAATTAAATTTAATCAAGTCACCTTTTTAAAAATTTAGGTATCGCAATAGGTTCTTAGTCATGTTGCTTCTTCCTTAACTTTGTCTGGTTTCTCAGGAGCAGTATCGATAAATTCGGGTAATTCATCAACCATGAAGCTTGGTGTCGTTTGTATGTCGAGATTTTCATATTCCATTTCTCCTTCTAGTGCTTCTAACTCGGCATCTAATTCAGCCTCGTCTACATCTTCAGGAATATCATAGCTCCGGCTTATGCTCTCTTGTATTTCATTCCCGACCTCCATCAAATCTGCCATTTCGTCCTGCATCTGCTCAATTTTGTTGATGTTAATCTTTCCATACTGTTGCTTGAGTGATCGGTTAGTCTGTTTGAGGGCATCTACTGTAGTCATAACATTTTTAAGATTATCTTGCATCATTCCAGCCTGCTCCATATTCCATAATTGTTGTTGAAGTTGGTCTCGTTGGCCCTCATACATCTTTCGTCGTTGTAGAACTTTTAATGCTTTTTGTTTGATTGCTGTTTTTCCCGGACCATCACGCATTTTAGAGAGTTTGGTTTGATAGGCTGTCAACTCGGCATTGATAGCAGCGAGCTTAACGTCAATGGAGGACACCCTTCCATCCAGCTTTTTTTGTTAGATGTAAATTATATGAAAGATGCCACTCACATTTGTGATTGCGGAGTCGAGAGTAGGTTTGGGAGCTGAGCTCTTTGCCCCGAATAATCGATTCATTACCTCTATTTTATTTGCCCAATTAATCTTTTCTGGAAACCTCAATGAAATTTGCTTTTATCTGGTTATTAGAGGTGTTGATCCCTGGTTCTCTCTTACAACTTTGTTGCAATAATGAGCAATGCAAAATATTGTATTTGTGAGATTTGTGTATGTAAAACTTGTTTGACAGTAAAAGAATGAAATGAAATTGTTTTATCGTGTAATATTTAGTTGTGGACTGAACGTAAATTGTGATGCTGTCGGCCATTAAGGAGGGGTACGATCAAGGAAGTAAATACTCAGTCGCTTAACCATCACGCTATGGTAACAAAATCTCTACACCTCTCACCGTTGTCCATTAAATTGCGAACTCACAACTATCATCTTGAACTGGAGTCCAATTTAATTTCAAACACTTAGCGGTACAATGGCTTCTGCCAGCGCATCGTCCTCACAGATGGCTGCTAATCCAAGCGCAACAATACACCCAACTCTGATATTGCCGAGGCAATGCAAAAACAGAGCATCAAAGGAAAGAGAGACTAGATGTTGCCCAGGAATTCTTAGAAATAATCGACGCCTGGCCTAAAACCAAGGCAGGAACAGCGGCGATGGGCACAGTGACGCCTCTTAATGAAAGTATAGCTATAATAGTAACGTCATTTGCTGTTGGAATCACACAGACAAATATACTCCCCCTTAAGACTCACCATCCCTCGGAGAGCGCGGTAAAAACAGAGGCTCCTAGGGTCACCAAAATACTCGCATCACCTAATTCCACGCTCCCAGCCAAGCCACAAGCGGACAAGGACTCATGGATAACAGTAACTCGTGGAGCGACAAAGCTCCTAGAACCCCAGCAGCTCCGCTTCATCGAATGACTATCTCGGTGGCAAATACGACGACTCTAACGCCCTCAAAAGAAGATAGTCGACATTTTATTCGATTGGGGCCAGATAACGAATGGCGAAAACTATCTCCTGTCACCATAAAGAAGACAATCATGGAGAGAGCTAGAGTAGCGACATCCACAGTCGTGCAGATGTAACAGGTCCGATCTAGCCTGGCCTTTGAATGCGCTTCAGACGCGCTAAGAAAAACAGCTCTGGGTGTCGCCACACCCTTCCAGCAACAGAATATCACCATCGAGTCAGCCTCGAACTGGGTCTCAGTCAGTGTTCCACACGTCTCTCTTTACATTAGGACCCTCGAAGGCAGCATTTCAGTTACAAGTGAAATGGCAAAAACAGAAAGTCAGTCTATCTGCGGGGTCACATCAGTAATGGTTCGGCCAAATCAAGTAAGATTGGGTTAATATTCCACAAGCTGGATAGTGCGCTTCATACAAAAATCAGCGAACCTGAAATTCAGACTCTTCGACGAGAGTGGACCATCGATTCCGTTTTCACGCCGTCGACCTATTGAACAATGTCAGTGATGTTATGGTTTCAACACAACAAGAGCTCACACCAAGGGACAAAATTATGGACGCTTTACGGGAGCGCATGAGACAAAGGAGTGCCCGACAAAGGTACCAAAGTGCTCAAATTGTGTATGAGCTCACGAGTCGACGGACCTTATTTGCATGGCCCGGCTGAGAAGACACAATGGAATAGTAGTTCTCCGCACACCAGCTGAGCTACATGTAATCAGAGAATGCGATCATCGAGACTTTAAAGCTGCGCTAGTGCCGTGGGAAAGGAAGGGTAAGGCTGTTGAGGTTACAAATACCCCGGAAGCGACTATGGTTGGTCAATGAGTAGGATGCCAAACTCTATCCATTCAACCGGAAAACAAAGCACCCTTCTATTACACCAAGTGAACTTAGGAAAGGACGGGCCGAACATTGACACTGCGTTACAACAGGCTTGGGGAGTAGGAGCGCACGTTATCATTATATAAGAGCCGTGGGCAATGCAGATTGATCGAGACTTCATCACAAAAACGCAACCTGACTTTAATAACCACAAAATAGTTGGAGAAACGGGAAAACGTCCTCGAGCTATCACCTTCATCCGGAAAGGTATCAGAACTATGTAAATTTTTCCGGCACACAGGCCCACCTTAGACTATTGCTTTATACAAGTAATTGGAACGACCTTTTCAAATCTCTACCGTACTCCTGGGCCTAGCGGGTCCTTAGAACCTTTTCTTTAGAGGAGACCTCTTGGCCCTACTGTCATAGGGGGGACTTCAGCACGGTGTCAAGACACGGGCAACAACAGGCTCCACGTGAGTATCGCAACGGTGATCAGATCATAGAATGGGCTTCGGCTCAGGACATGCATTTGGTCACCACAGCAGGGGTACCCATAGATCGGGACGGGAATGTGCTTAACTTGATTTAGAATAATACTTCGGCCACGGCGGCAGCTTTACGCGACTACAATTGCAAGTCGGATCACAGTCCCATCGATGGATCTGTGCAGTGTAAAATAATATCTGATAACCGCAACCTCACTCAAAGACTAATTGCTGGCGACAAAAACCTCGATAAGTTTGCTCAATACTTCAAGGCGTGGATCACCCTGGGACCTATAAGTAACGTGGCTGATATCCAACGCCAGACATCTAGCCTTTTGGAAGCACTTGAGGACGCCCTCAAGGCTGCCAAGAAAGAACACTGGAAGAAACAAGTCGAAAGTGCTACCTCGCAAGCTCAGGTCTTCAAGGTGATGCGTTGGGCCAAATCCAAAGTGTATCGTGAACCCCCTCTATTGAAAGTCGCAGCAGATAGGTGGATATTGGACCCACTTGAGCGAGCAGAAAGCTTAAGAGATACGTTAATGGCCAGATTCAACGCGGCCCACGACCTACCTAGGTGGAAGTGTGGTCAACGAGAGTCAATTCCGTGGGACCATACGCTTTCACTAGATGATGTTACGGTATGCATCATTGGGAGCGGAGATAAGGCCCCAGGGTCAGATAAAATAACAGTTCGATTGCTCAAATCATGCTGGAACGAAATTGGAGAACGCGTAAGAGACATTTTTCAAGCTTGCCTGTGAATGAATCATTTTCCTACAGATTTCAGGGTAGCAGAAGTCTTGCATCTTCCCAAACCAGGACGAGACCCCGCGAATGCCAAAGGATAGCGGCCAATCTCTCTCCTCTCCTGCTTGGGCAAAGGTATGGAACGATTAGTGGCCAAGCGAATGGTCTGATTGGCTATTGAACATCGAGCTGTTCTTCAGCAGCTCTTTGGCGCCCTACCTGGGTGTTCGGCGATTGATCTTGTCTCCTGTGTTATATATGATGCGGAAGCGACAATGCGGAACGGTAAGATCATGGCCATGGCAACCCTAGATGTGCAAGGCGCGTTCGATCCAGTACTTCACAAGCGCCTATTTTACCGGATGCGGGAACAAGGATGGGCTATAAATTTTTGCCAATGGATAGAATCTTTTCTGTCTCAGCGAAGGATACGTGTGCGAAATCAAAATGGGATGACGCAAAACAAAATGATAGAGTGCTGGGTCCCTCAAGGTTCGTCACTGTCACCGCTCCTGTTCTCACTGTACATCGCCATTCTGCTCCAGGACGGCATTAGCAAAACCAGATTAGGATATGCGGACGACATAGCCATTTTCGGTGTAGGAAGCACTGCGGCTCAAGCAGTAGAAACACTTCAACACGAAGTCAACGAGCTTATCTCGCTAGCTAATGAGCACAAGATAGACTTCGATCCAGCTAAGTCGGAACTCCTAGTAATAGTAGGAGGACCAAGGAAAAGAGTAGACACCACGGAACTCGGCATTCAGATTAAGGGACAAAGCATTCAACCATCATTATGTGTGAAATGGCTTGGAGTATGGCTAGACTTCCAACTCTCCTTTAAGCAGCATATTCAAGAATGGTGCGGGAAAGCCCAACGTATAATCCAATTTATACGTCATATTAACATGGTCCAACGTGGGATCGACCCGGGCCCAATGATCAAAGTGGTGCAGTCTTGTGTCCTAAGCACGGCACTATATAGAGCAGAGGTATGGTGGCTAGGGCTGGCCAGGATCACTACTAAGCGTGACAAGAAAGTGGGTACCGGGGTTGGCTAGCATATCAATCTACTTGTAAAAGGACGAGAATCACGGACGCTGCATGCAATGGCTGCCACAAAATAATCTATATTTTCTATGAAGAGAACACTTCAGTGGGACAGAGCCAATGTAAGGTGTGTGCTGACGACCACCTTACATAAGCGCTTACTAAGCGTCTAACCTGTTGCAATAGACAGATCATTTGCCACATCCCACTTACATGCAAGGCTGGGCCCGTAAGTCAGCCCTGCCAACTAACACCGGGTAAAACCCGTAACACTACTGGACAGCACAATCCTAAAAGCAGTTCGAGCAGCGCTACCAGCATGGCGTACCGCGCCAAATATGGCCCTATATCGAGAGTCAGGCGTCCCTCCAGCAAAGTTTCTCCCACAGAAAAGGCAATTCCAGGCCGCTGCGCGGATACAACGACTCGACGTTTGGCACCCGCTAGTATTCAGATCTAGAGAGGGACCCAAGGAAACGATAAATCGCCTAGGCCTGCAAATAGGCCAAAGAAACCGAGCGATCTATGTGCCAGATCGTTATCTCACGAGGTTCCAAATAAGTTCTAAGAGCATGCCAACAGCCGAAGGTCCGGGTAAACTTTATTACCTAAGAGTTGAACCCACAAGTGAATCCACTGAAAGCGACAAGCAAGCGGAAGCAGATCATGCCAAGCAATAGATAGCTAGTCTGTTAGCGGAGACATTCTGTGCTTATTCGGACTGATATTCATGCAGCCCCGTCAAATCTGCTCGGGGATATACCTTATACAGAGCAGGCCAAAAGATATGGCCAGGATCAGGTCTCATGCCCTGAGTAGAGGTTTACGACGCAGAGCTGTTAAGAGCCCTGAAATCCGTGTAAGAAGCCATAAAGAATGCAAAGAGGCCCAGTAAGGGTACTTCTAGACAACTCTAATGCCGCGCGAGCTCTACGAAGCGTTCGAACAATATCGTCTCAGTCTGTGGTTGATTAATTTACCACTCAGACAGGTCAGTTTCTATCAGTCGAAGTCCGTTAGATACCGTGACATTCTGGGATTACCGGGAACTAGCAGGCGGACAAATTAGTCATGGCAGCCCTGAGAGACCTCTCAGACTTAAGGGATGAGTAGAAATACACCTTTGCAGTGCTGAACCGACTCGTCTAAAGGTAGCCTGAGAAAGCCGTGAAATCCTGGTGGCTTCAAAACAGACCAAGACGTTACGAAGAATTAGACCTTCTAATGAGACGAAAACGACCACCTGAGCTTGGATTGCCTAGATGGGCATACCATAGTCTGACAGCAGCGAGGACAGGACACGGAGATTTCAAGGGTTACCACGATAGATTTGGGCATGAAAATATAGACTGTAGATGCGTCTGTAGATGGGAAAGACGTCCTTGGCACTTTGCAGAGTGCCGAACGGCTTTGCGACAATGGAGAATTTTCAGACATGAACCACCACCAAAAAGTTGAGTTATGTTGGCAGAAAACGAATGGCAGGGATTCGTTAAGAACATAAATGTAACGAGATACCACGCAGGGTAATTTTCACAATGAGAGGACTAAATCTTCCTGAGGGACTGGAATGTCTTTAGCAGTTGAATATAAAAGTGGACAAGGCGCAGGGCGATCTTTTTTTAGGCAATTCTCTTTATCACTTTTTTTCATGTAATGCCTCGGCCCAGAAAGCTGGACAGAAGGGTAGTAGTGAGTCTTTAGGAATCACACACCCGTATCATGCCTCTTGGGTTTAGGGCTTTTGCCTGATACGAAATCTATACATACATACATACATACATACATACATACATACATACATACATACATACATACATACATACCGATGTCCATTGCTTGCTTCAAGCTCAAATGGTATAGTCGACAGAGCCAAAATTGAGTAACAATTTTTCAAACTTGGATTGGTTTTTCTCCACATATCATAAGGTTACGCTTCCGATAACTGTCGGGAGAAACTAGCCTTGGTTTACTAATCTGGATTAGTATAGTTGTTATAAAACAAGATATGCTAGAGCCTTGTGGGGAATGTATATGTAGCTGTCGGAATACTTCGGTGGTAATTGATATCACAAGCTTGATGTAGCAGTAATAATTATGGTACGTATAAAAATTGATCTATCTCTCCCCTGTCTACCTAGAAGGAAACATCCATAAACTGTAAAACCCCCTGTCTCCTAACGCCATTCCAAAACGGGTACCTCATTACTCATCAACACAATTAGTCATTAGTTCTAAGGAAATACATATTGATCATTGGATCGTTAAGTCATTAAACAGTAGCTTTTTAGATATCACTGTAATTCAAATGTTGACCCGTCTCGCCATTTAGTGCATGTACCGTTTGACTCCCAACAATAACACCTACAACGATCAAGATGACAAAAGTAGCTCTGACATAGAGAAATGATATTGCGGTGCCAAACGCTATAACGGTAGTCGAAGAAGCCCTCGATATATCACAACATGTACTATTTAACGACGGATAAATAGAAGCCTACGGAAGCAAAATATAGGACCCTTCCGCTCTCAAGGTTCGTCGAAATAAATCGTCTCTTCAACTTTTAAACTCCAAAGCTACTGGCCAGCAAGCTATCGAAAGTGGACGAGCTACTCAAAAACCTTAAGTTCATTATGACAATTGGATCCTAGGCTATGCTACTTAACGGCAGTCACTCACAATCAGGAGGCTAGGAAGGGAGAGAGGCGCACTCAGGAATACACAGGTCTGCTGCGCCGAACTAGCCGGCCTCTTCTAACGCTCCAAAAGGGTAGCTATGTCCTCGGATCTAGTCCTGATCTCGGTATCAGAGGAATCCTGTCAGAGCAGTATGCAGACAGCGGATCAAAGACAACGTTCAAGGGTAGTGTATTCAGGCTAGATGTTGCAATGCAAAATTATGCAAAATATAAGTGCAAAATCACTATGCCAAAAGGCCAGGGCAGAATCATAGAATGCTATGTCCTGGCTATCTCAGCACGAACAGATCATATAGAAGACAGACCCGACAAACCCAATACGCAGTGATTAAAGAAACTTTTCCAGTCAGCCAAATACCCGTTAATGATCATCTCTTCGTTAGCTGGATTTCACGGAATAATAACAGGGGTTAGAATGACGGCATACTAGTAGTAAACAAACCTTGCAAGTCTGAGTAGGGAAAAGTAACGTAACAGTGAACTACGAGCATGTATATAATAAAGCGTAGTCTACAGTCGAGTTGCGTTCTTCACGCAACGTCTTCTCAATATTATTCTCATTCCAGATATTCCCTCTCTTCCTTGTAAAGACCACTTCGAGCCCATACTCGTATCAGATCACGACCTGCCCTCTATCTATTCTTGTGGAAGACCTTGACTCTCTATTTACTCACACTTGTACCCTGTGGACAAAAGGCATATACACTCCTCGAGACTGGAGAGGGGAGATAATAACGGAACAGCGGCTCCTCTAAATGTGTGCTCGAATGAAAACCCGTGTGATTAATAGCTGGAAAGCAGTCGTGAATGGGGCATAGGAGGGAGTATACTAGCTGAGGCAAAGTACTCCAGACCTGTGGGCGGAAAGGATCTATATTTTCTGGATAATAGACTTAATGAGAAAATAAGCACAAAATAAATTATCATGCTAGATATATATTTTCGCAGATTAAACTATTATGATGAGTTATTGAAAGTAGAGATGAAGATGCAGTGACCTCGGACTTCAAATTTGCGTCAAGTAACATTCTGTAATTCTCTTCGTCACGACGTCATCTAGATCGGAATAATATTGCTTGTGTGTTTGGGTCGTTATTTAATAGATGGCGTACGATATCCTTGAGTTGGGGAGAGAATGATATCACAGAAAGTATGACATAGTGAAAATCATGATATTATGCAAAGTATGGTGGGTATTTGGATTGAATTAGGTATATAAGAAAGCTTAGTTATAGGATATTCAGACCTTAAGCAGCGTCTTCCAAAAATTAATACCCTTTTACTTCTGAACCTCATCTCTTCCGCTGGAAAACCATTGCACCGCATTTCTTCCTTTGACTCATCTACTTCTCTCAGTGAAGCTTTCGCCTCAGATATTGCCATTTGATCTCTTATCCACTGACTATCTCGTTTCGTACCCTGTAGAACTATCGCTACATCAAACTCCTTGAGATATATTCATTCATTTGTTTCTCTAACTTATCGTCCTATACGGTATCTATATACAGAAACATAAAGACGGTAAGTCATGTTAAGGAGAGAAAAAGCTTTTGAGCAACAAAACCCGCTGTCCTACCACTTTGAACCGACCAGGCTTAATGCCGAAGACGATTCTTTCAATAATAACTTTGTAGAATTTCCTCAAATTTTGTTAACTCCCCCCTCATTCACACAATTGCTAAGAGAATTTGAAAATAGAAGGCACCTCCTCACTCGTGGTTGATCGACAAAGTCTCCGAAGATTCGATCTCGTTGGGAGCGAAAATTTGACATGGCGAAGATTTTTGAGTCATTGCCTCGTGGGCCAACTTCTTTGGTGTTGCGAAGTTTGACTAAACTTGGCTCTGGGAGAATATTTCACTCCCAGATTCTTAGAGGATACCACGTACAGGTGCTCAGTCTTGCCCTCCTAAACCATTTAATGTGTATGCAGCTATAAAGCTATGACACATGACCGGTGCTATGTATACATATCGGATGACTCTTTTGACGTTAGAGACACTCATACTCTGGATTTCATTCGCAAATACTACTGTGAGGTATGCTTGAATACACAAACAGTCGACCCTCCTACGTAAGTATCCACCAAAGGGAAATTTCAACCCCTTTGATTATCCAAGCATGCTTTCGCCATCCTTCTACACCAGCGCCGCAGGAAATTGGTTATGTTTTTCCGCATTCTAAACAGCTATCTCCTCTCTCATGTGGAATAAATGTCTATGCTATCCAGGCCTCACAAGGGAAACTGGCGAAGATGATGTACCACCGCACCATCCAACCATGGCAGTTTTTACAGCGTCGCCTGCACTCTCGCAATCGAAATCTTGGTGTGCGTAAAACTCCATTTGTGAAACTAAATATCGAAGTTTAGAACTGCACGCCCGTTGAAATTGTGTCTATCGTCTGAATCATCTTGCGAACTTGTCCTTGTTCCTCTCACGCAGATACTAAAGAGCTGCCTCCCAAATTCGTGCGCCACAACTCATCTCCTTTGTCGTGGACATATATTTTTTGGCCATTTGAGACCAAAAAATAGTTGGTTAAGGTGTTATCATTGAAGTGTAGATGTACTAGGTCTCACTTGTGAACTTCGTAGGGCTTTGGTAGGGATCGACCTTATTTGGCGGAGGGTCTCAAGAGATTACCTAATGGGCTAACTCCTTGTCGGTAAAAGGATTATATTTGGGCGTTATGAATTGTTCTATGTAATTGCGGTGTTCAGGTTGTCGTTAGGACGCTGACAGGGATATGGTTTAGCTCATTAGCGAGGCGCTTGGAGTAGAGGAAGAAAGGGCAGAGGGAGAAGGAAAGAGGAGAGACAACGTTTTATGTATTTCGAGATACCAGATAATTGACATTATTCACCAACTTCTTGACGGACAGCTGACTTCGTGACGGCTCCCAATTTGAATTACTTCGCGTTTTACCAACACTCCTCTACTATTGCGAAAGTTGGATCATATTAATTCTATAGAAGCATCTCACTCAGAGATTTGCGGTAGAAACAGCGAAATTATTTTCAGTCAGTGGTGTCTTTAATCTGTGGGGGCTTAAGCTAGATAGTCATCAGTGTGTCCATCCATCCGATTGGTATTACCAATCACATGATATATAATTATTTTTAGGTGGTCAAATACGCTTTGTCAGCCATGCCTTTTGAAAACGATTTATTTTTTATTGATTAAGGCACATAACCTCGGCTTGTAAAAGATCAACCACCAAACACAGAAAGTCATTTTACAGACTATTTGTAACTTCGAATATACTTCTATTTTTCATTTGTCCCCATATTGAAATATTCTAATTGCGCGCCAAGTTTTATACAGCAGCCTCCACCAGATTTCATACGATCCGAATCTTCGTAATTGCTATCTTCAGGTCTCCAAAAAGCTGACTTTCAATCTTTAAATTATGGTAGAGAAATTTCAGATAAACTAGACTAAACTACGAGCTGACATAAAAAGCCTCAAAATGAGTATATGGATCGCTGGCGCAAGCTTCACGGTAGAAAGCTTGACCATGAGGAAAGAGCCCGAAAAAGAGCAGCAAGAGAAGGTCACAAGGCTTCAGACGATGCTCAGAAATTGACCGGTCTTCGGGCGAAATTGTACCAGAACAAGAGGCGCCTCGAGAAAATTCAAATGAAAAAGCAAATCAAAGCGCACGAAGAGAGAAATGTGAAGTCAGCTGCACCAAAAGAGCCCTCGACTACCCCATTACCGCAATACTTGCTTGATCGGTCAAATCCTACAAACGCAAAGGCCCTCTCTAGTGCGATCAAAAACAAAAGGGCTGAAAAGGCGGCCAAATTTAGTGTGCCGCTCCCAAAAGTTCGGGGAATTGCCGAGGAGGAAATGTTCAAAGTCGTCAAGACTGGGAAAAAGACGGCCAAAAAGGGGTGGAAACGAATGATAACAAAGCCAACTTTTGTTGGACCTGATTTTACTAGGTTTGTGCACCAAAAAGCTTATGAGTTACAGCTCTAGGAATGAATTTACTAAAAACCATAATAGACGCCCTGTCAAGTACGAACGCTTCATTCGGCCCATGGGGCTCAGATACAAAAAGGCCAATGTAACGCACCCAGAACTGGGAGTGACAGTTCAATTACCGATTATCTCGGTGAAAAAAAATCCACAAAACCAGATGTACACTCAACTAGGGGTTCTTACCAAAGGAACAATTATCGAGGTTAATGTGAGTGAACTGGGCATGGTGACAGCTGGCGGCAAGGTGGTTTGGGGTCGATGGGCTCAGATAACCAACAATTGTGAAAATGATGGTTGCGTCAACGCTGTGCTTTTGATTTAGAGTGAAAGTTAGGGATTGAATGATGGCGCTCATTGGTGTAGGGATGGGAGTTATTTGGCTATTTAAAATACCTGTGACCGTCAACTTTTGTTTATCTTAGCTGGAGATCTAAGGGGGGTGCGCAGTGGTGAGAAAAAAGTATCAATTTATCATAGATCCAGCTACAGAACCTCTCTGTGTTACTGTCACTTAAGGTCGTTTAGGTACCTAAGTGGACGATGTATGTGACCAAACGTGAGGGTTATCGAATTCATCACGGTAAGCGTTGAACGACATCGAAATACTTCGATGTTTGAAATATGTTGAATCGTCTGTCTTAAGATGTTTTGTTCCTGCCTTACATGCATTCAGGCTTTGTCGATACACATCACTATCTTTTCTTGGCCTATTGTTCTTTATCAAATTCAACATCTATAGTAGAAGACGGTATTCCATGTCAATCCCATTATAATTAAAATCTCATAAAATTTTAGTATGAAGCGCCTGCGCAAAGGGCGTCAATGTCGGAGGCTTCTGACCGGATGCATATCTAAAAATTGTTGGATATTAAAAAAATTGGGGCTATCAAGTAGGCCACGTTTGGGGACTATTCTCAACACCTGTCAGTGGTGTACCATACGAACCTCCAGTCCTCACTGTAGAGTATGCAGAGTCGGGATTGAGAAACAAAGTCCTCACTTCGATGAGGATTCCCAGTCATTTTCGCGGTCTCTATTGTATTCATCTCTCTGTACACCCCCATATCACCATTATCATGAAGCTAACCACGATCAGATCAGATGGTAGGGTCGAAGCCCTCCTCATCACCAACCCTTGATCATGGAGGAAAAGCCATCCGATGAGTTTCCGGAGCGTACCCAGCACCCGATATGGAGATGGTGGATTAGATCAAGTCGGCCTCGACTGTTACAAAGAAGGGAGATATAGATGAATATGCGCACCTCGTGTAGTCCCGGTGTCTAGGCCTCGCCTGGCTGGGGCTGCAGGTTTTTTGAGACTTTTTTTGGGTAGAATATTCCGTTTAAAAGGTGGCCGAATTCTACCGGCAAATACTGAGATATATGGCTATACATCACGGGAAACATATCAATGATCTTTCAGGGAACAAATGAGGCAGGGAGCACTGTACAAGGTGTGGCCTGGGCCGGAGAAGGGTCCAATGTGCTAGATAGTCTACGACTCAAGTAGTACAATAAACCGGATGGTGTAGTGGTACGCCATCCGGGCCGGTCTTCTTAGTAGGGTCTGGATATCCTGAACATCTATCCCATCTGAGACAGGAGATCGCTGGTTCGACTCCAGCAGACCTCACCTAACTGAAGTAAGCTAAATTGATGATGGTGGCATGTCTGTATAACCCACGGTTTTTTGAGAGGTTTCCCTTGGGTGAGTTTCACGGATGGCATAGTTCGACAGCGGTGAAGAAAAAGCCGCCTTGTCACAGCCGTAGTGAGACTTGCAAATGATATCTGAGGCATGGTGTTCATCACAACTATATCATCATTGTATCTGACTGAAGTTAACACCTGCATGGGCCAAAAAAGGCGCCAAATCAGGATAATGAACAAAAAAGAAAAAACACAAACACAATTACGGAATGAAACTAAAAGGTCAATTCTATCCCCATTACGCCTTATGTAAGCATGGTAAGTTACTTGAAGCACACAGGCCCAGCCTCGCTTCAAGAGCAAACAAAAACATTACATAAATTCTAGACAACTTCTGAAGCTCTCTTTGACTACTCCTGTTCTCTAATAACACTATTCCTCTTTCTTAATCAGCCCGAAATCCCTCTCGATCTTTAACTTCACGAGAGTAGGTATGCCCGGAAGAGGTTGCATGCCGTAATGGTTCAGCTCGAGTGGTGATGTGCCTTTTTGGGACAGTCTGCACTGTGGTAAATCTACCTAACTACGGGCACATATCTTCAGCATGAGGAATGTAGGATGCACCCTTCGTGGGCCCCGTTAGTCATAGCCATTTGGAACCGAAATCTGAATGTGAATGTTTCAAATGTCAAAATGAATCATTCTGCATAGAGTACACATCTTCCGAGGGTACCTACATGGGACTTTAGGCGCCAAATCAGTTAAATTAGTTTAAGTTTGAACTTAGGGGTCTCTCAAGTGGGCCACAGAGGGCAAGACTGAACACCGGTACGCGTTGTCCTCTACGATCCTGGGAGTGAAATATTCTCTCAGAGCCAAGTTCAGTCAAATTTCGCAATACCGAATATGTTGACCCATGAGGCCATGATTCAAGACTATCTACCAAATCAAACTCTCCCACCCAACGAGATCGACTTCTACCTAGGTCTCAATAAGTCTAGAAGTACGACCTAGTACATCTTCGTTTCAATGGACACACCTCTCATAGACTTTCTCTGGGCTCAGCTGGCCACCAAATACACGCCCACGCTGATACTTGTACTCCCAGGAGGAAGCAAAGCGTGATGCACAAATCTGGGAGTTAGTTCTTGTTACAGGCTGCACTTAACATCCATGTATTTGTGTTTATCTACGTACTAATCGCCGATGTTCATTTATGGTATTATAAGTGATTACCGATCTATGGCCAGCTTACTTTGTTCTTATTGTTTTGGTGATAGCCCATCACATATTTTAAAATTCAATTTCCAATTTCCGACTTGTTAATTAAGAAGGATAAAATAGATTCACTGTCGTGTATGTTTCGGGTCCCTTTCTCAGACAGCGATTCAACCGACTGTAATAAATCTCGAGTCACAGATTCAGAAAACGACTCAATAGATAAAGACAAATATGCGCCTGCCATCTCCGAAAAAAGCTCGAGCGATTCCGAAAGTTGTAACTCGCAACAATTTCAAACAATGTCAGATAACGTCTATTCGCCCGTGGAGCAACAGGATACGCCACAAGGACGTTCAGAGCAACCCGGCTAACAAACACGACAACCTGGGCTTGCAAATATTATCAATGTCACACCGTCCCAATATCAAGCCCTCCGGGAGATAATAATGGCTGAGATCGCAAGCCAACAATCTCAGCAACCTCCAACGCTTCCACAACCCCAGCCTACCCATCCGACTCAGCCATCCCAATCAATTCAACCTTCGCAACCCTCCTTCTTAACTTTAACCAAACAACCGAGCCAATGCCCAGTATTGGATGGATCAACTACATCCCTCAATGCCCACCTATTCCCTCTGAGAATTAAGATTGAAGAGGATCGAGCTGTACTCGGCCCTGAAATAGCTATTTGTTTCGATATTTTTCGCTCTGTCCCGTCGGATAAGCAGCCAAGAATCTTAAACTGGCTTGAAACTGGTGGTTTTGATAGTAATTACAATTGGAATCATTTTCTAGATCACTTGAAGGAAACATTTGAGAACAAGCTAGCCCGCCAAACGGCAGCTGATCAACACAGTCGAATGCGAATGGGTGCCACTCAGTATTTTGTGGATTGCCTTCAAGAGTATGAGTTACAGATATCGCAATGTGGAAAAACAGGTTGGATAGATGAATACAAAATAATGCATCTTGAAATTGCCATCAATGCCCCTCTTCGTCAGCTTCTGATTAACAAAAAATTTCTAGAAGACGGTTATTTTAAGTGGATTTCCAAGGTTAAAAGGATCTCTGGTCGTCTTGAGAATTCACCACCTTATCGGCCCCGCAGCTCTTCAGGAAGCAAGACGTAGTTCGTGGCCCATAACGGATCTAACCTGCAAGTTATACCTCAAACACCAACATCGAACCAACAGCCATATATTTGCAGATGGGGTTACAACAATGGGTGGTGTCCATGCCCTAAAAATTCTTCAAACAGTTATAATGGCCATCAACGCAGGACATAATAATACTGCCGAGAAGAGACCCAGAGCTAAGTGGAGATTACTAGATGAATTTCAATGGCTATCAAACGAAGGTAAGTGCATCAGGTGCCGAAAAAAGGGACATAAATCTCGAGATTGCCCTACTTACCGACTAGATATACGGCCGAAAGAAATTGCTAGTCTCAACAGTTCACGAATGAAAGAGTCTAATAATAATTCAAAAGATATTGAAACGGAGTTAGAGGATTCAAACAATAATTTGTTCGGAGAAGAATAACCTCTGAACAACGTCGCGTTCAGAGGGAGGGGGAAATTTGCAATAATAAGATTGAAACAGCTTTAGAAAATATGAATAGCTCACCATTTTTAATTGATTGCCAGTTAAATTCTAGCCTTTACTTACATGCCCTAATTGACACAGGCTGTCTATATTGTGCTGCATTCTCAAGAGATCTTGTGAAAATCAATAACCTCCTGCACATCAAAATTCCAAACCAAATTCTCCAATTATCTGAGAAAGATGAAAAGAAAAGAACTATTGACAAGATAACTTTTGCTA
Source organism: Blumeria hordei DH14 (assembly GCA_900239735.1). NCBI lineage: Eukaryota > Fungi > Ascomycota > Leotiomycetes > Helotiales > Erysiphaceae > Blumeria > Blumeria hordei. Next base: position 5,300,568 of record OENG01000016.1, read on the forward strand.
ACTTAATCATTGATTGAAAAAAAGAAAGAGTTTATGGATACATAATCCAAGATCCCTCTTACCAGCTTATTCTTGGAAAACCATAGATGGAGCAAAATGATGTTGTCTATCTTGTAAGAAAGAGAGAAATTAATTTCGGAACAAGAGCAGATAGTTTCATTGTTAGAGAGCAGGGCTGTTACCATAGCAATGACACTCCTGGCTTCAAAACAAACATACATTTTGTCGCGACAGCTGTTAGTGGTGTAAGCTCAACTTTTATCTCGTTAATCAAACTGGCTAAGAGAAAACCTGGATCGCGGATCTTCGCTGTATCAATGGAGGATATAAACAGAGCTCTTGAAACCAAAAAAACAGATACACCAAGTCTAATCAAAGCCCAACTACCGTACAAAATTAAACACTGGCTACAACTTTTTATCGAAGATCAGAAAAGTACTCTCTCACTACACCGAGCATCAGATATGAAAATAAATTTGGAAAAAGATGATAGAGGTAGAGAAAAGCCAATACCATGGGGGCCTCTTTATGGTATGTTAAGGGACGAACTGTTGATCCTAAGAAAAACCTTGATGGATCACCTAGATAAAGGATAGATAAGGGCAAGTAGCTCACCACGTGGTGCACCCGTGCTATTTGTGAGAAAACCTGGAGGTGGCCTCAGATTTTGTGTCGATTATTGAGCCCTAAATAAAATTACAGAAATGGATCGACATCCCCTGCCATTGATCAGGGAAACACTGAGAGCTATTTCTAAATCCACGTGGATTACCAAAGTTGATGTTCAAGCTGCGTTCCATAAGCTTAGGGTCAGAGAAAGAGACGAAGAAAAGACTGCATTTCGTACAAGATTTGGATCTTTCGAGTGGCCCGTTACGCTTTTCGGTCTTATCGGAGCTCCAGCTACCTTTCAAAGATATGTTAATAAATTGTTAGGTAACTATCTGGATAACTTTAGTACAGTATACTTAGATGATACCCTTATTTATACAGATGGTTACATTGATGATCACTGGCAGAAAATGGAAAAGGTATTTCATCGCCCCAGCAAAGCAGCCTTAAAATTAGACCCAATAAAATGCGAGTTTGCTGTAAAAAGCACTAAATATTTAGGATTTATTATTATTCTTGGTGAAGGCATCAAAGTCGATCCTCAAAAAGTTGAAGCAGTGAAATCTTGGGATATCTCGACCACTGTAAAAGGAGTACAAAGCTTCCTTGATTTTGCAAACTTTTATAGACAATTTATCCCGAATTTTAATGAGATTTCACAACCTTTGACTAACTTAACAAAAAAGTACCAGGCTTTTCTTTGGCTAAAAGAGCACGAAGAATCGTTTGAACATCTTAAAGAACTATTCATCACAGCTCCCGTGTTGGCACTTTATGACCCTGACAATAGAACGGTAATCGAAGTTAATTGTTCTGGATATGTGATGGGGGCCTGTCTATCCCAGTTTGATAGAACCCAATTCTTACGACCATAGCCTATTTTTCGAAAATCTTACCCCGGCAGAATGTAATTACGAAATTCATGTTAGAGAATTACTTGCTGTGGTTTCGGCTCTGGAAGAATAGAGAGGGGAACTTATGGGACTAAAAGAACTTTTCCTGGTATTATCAGACCATAAAAACTTCAAATACTTCATGACAACCAAAAAGTTATCGGAGCAAAAAGTTAGATGGAGTAGTACCATTTCTCAATTCAACTTCCAGTTAAAATTTAGAGCTGGTAAAAACTCAGCACGAACTGATGCGCTACCGAGAAGAGAACAAGATATGCCATGCAATACCGAGGACGAACGATTGACAAACCGCAAAATGCGGTTGAAAAAAGATTCTTGGTTGGAATTACCGTGCGCAGATGAAGAATCTATAAAAACTCAATTAACTTTAGTTTCAGCTATCCCAAATTCATATCCTGACAAGAATTCTCGAATCATACCACCTGGGTTCCAAATATTTCATGAGCCAGAACTTCAACAGTTGTGGGATAGGGGCTTCACAGAAGACGTTAATTTTGAAGCAACATACAAATCATTTAAAAACGAAGAACAAAACTTCCCATCAAGTCTTAAGCTTAAAGTTGCAATTTCAGAATGCAACTTTGATGAAAGAGGTGCTCTTCAATTTTGGAAAAGATTGTGGGTGCCTGATTGGGAACATCTACACACAGTCTTGATCCAGAAAACCCATGATTCCTACGTCACTGGACATCCTAGTAGAGATAGTACTTTTGCAATTTTGCTACGTAGTCTCTTCTGGCCAAATGTCCTTCATAGTCATAGACTCAGTAGGGACATTAATAAAATTCTATTCTATTCTATTCTATCCTATTCTTCTGGCCAAGTACTTCCTCGATGTTGAGAATATTTTGTAAAAATTGCGACTATTGTGGCCGATCTCCTGTCTAGAGAGAAAGAAAAAAAGGTCTCCTTTTGCCGCTACCGATAGCAGATCGTTTCCACTCCGAGTTTTCAATTGATTTTATGACAGATCTTCCAGCAAACTCAAAAATTGAACCAAGATTCCTTATGGTTATAACCGATAGGCTACTTAAAAGTTGTATGCTAGAAGCTATGGTTTCAATGTCTGCCGAAAGCTGCGCCGAAATTTTTATTCAATGTCATTACCGTTATCGTGGCTTCCCATCAGCCATAACGTCTGACCAGGGCTCGAACTGGGTCGGGGTTTTTTGGTCACACCTCTGTGAATTGGTCAAAATCAAGCGACGCCTTAACTGCTTTTCATCCCCAGGCAGACGGAAGCACAGAAAAGATGAACCAGGAAGTCCTCGCATATTTACGAGCATTTATTCCTTACGCCCAATTTGAATGGGCGTCAATGCTCCCGATGGTGATGTCAGCCTTAAATAATCGAGATACAGCAATTTGTCTTAGTCCATATTTTCTCACTTACGGTTATCATGCTGACCCGGTAGATCAAGTATCAGCCTAGAAATTAAAAGCATCAGACCCAGCAAAAAGGGCAAACGATTTCGTTAATAGACTAAGTGAAGGACAAGAATATGCGCAAGCTGCAATGGCCTCAATTCAACAATGAATGGAATCTTCAGCAAACAAATATAGATCACCTCAGGAAAGATACTGCAAGGGTGATCATGTTTGGTTAAACTTGAAAGATATTAGCACACCCCACCTATCAAAGAAACTTTCGTGGGTCAATGTAAAATATAGAGTCATAAAAGTTATTTCACCGCACGTGGTACAACTAGACGTTCCTTCGGGTATATAGCCCAAATTCCACGTCGACTTACTGAAGAGGGACCTTCAAAACCCTTTGTCATCCCAAAAGCTAAGAGATATACAGCCTCCACCACTGTTAAATTCTCTAGGAGAAGAGGAGGAGGTTGTAGAAAGTATTCTACGAGCGGAAAAGAATCATCGCGGCAGACATTTTACGAGACAAGTTCTTGTCAACTTTAAACGATTTGAAGAACCAAGTTAGGAGCCACGAAATAATCTTGAGGAAACTGAAGCTTTAGATATATTCGAGTCTAAGTACGGAAGAGGCGATAACGTTGGAGAGGATGTTGGAGCCCGAACAGAGTCTACAGGGAAGAGACAAAAATGCTAAAATAAATATGGCAGAAAGATAATGTTACAGGCTGCACCTTACATCTAAGTACTTGTGTTTATCTACGTACTAATCGCCGATGCTCATTTATGAGATTATAAGTGATCGCCGATCTGAAAAATTCGAATCGTCGATAGATCACCTCAAGAATGCGGATGATCTCCGATCCGATTGATACTAACCTCCCTGTGATCAGAGCTACATGTATATATGTCCTTCAGCCTAGATAGATACCATCTCCTAGATTATTAGAAAGTAGACAGTATTACGGCCAGCTTACTTTGCTCTTACTGTTTTGGTGATAACCCATCACAGTTCTTTGGGATGGACGTGAGAGAGATTAGGAAAAGTTTACAAGAAAATGCAAAAGAACGATACAATCTTGGTGGGTGTGAGATTTCGATTTTTTGGCAAGGAGATTTGTATATTGAAGAGTATTATGCGCGTTAATACTTCGATTGCAAGAGTGCAGCTGACACTTTAAAAATAATTTAACGATGAAAGGTGCCGTGGCCCGCCTCCTGGTGGTCTTGCCTGGTATAGGTTGATTAGCCTGAGCACCTACTCAACTTGGGAAAGAGACATCACAGATCACGTTTCGCGCGGAGAAAATTAAATGGATGATAGATGCAAATCTGGACAACTCACGGCTTGGGAGACATTTCCCTGGGCGGGTATTCAAGGATGAGGGTTGACTTGGGGTGAAGGAAAGCTGCCATAACTTCGCAGTGGTGCTTGGACATAAATTCGGAGACACAAGTGCTTTTCTATTAGATCGAACCATTAATTTTATACTTTTCTCTAATATTGTGTTCTAGCTAGATAGCTGCATACGCAATTAAAAACTGATGCGAAAATTTTTCTTAACGCAATCATTAGACGATTGTAAATTGATACGTGCGGAACTGTCAAAATTCTGCTCGGGTCCAATTTGTATCTATTGTTACGCTAAACCAGCTCCCTAGACTCTCATGTACTTTCAATACTTTTGGCTTAATTTATTTGATGTGATGTTTCTATTGTACTACTAGAGTCATAGACTATCTAGCACACTGGGCTCCTCTCTGACCCAGGCCACACCTTGTACAGTGCTCCTTGCCTCCTTTGTTCCTTGAAAGTGTTGGAAATATCGCGCAATGAAATGGGCGCAATATTCATGGAACGAAAGTAGAAGTTGACTAAAAGAGTGTCATGTTCGGATTACAGCTAAAAGTATGGAAAGTGTGCGCTACAAGTACAAATGTAAGCGACATGTAGCCTAAGCCACACCATAAACGAGTGTGGCACCATCTAGGCATAGAAAACCCCCAATAACCTCCTTATGTCCACGCCACACAGCCGCTCGTATATCTAATAGGCAGCCTGAAGCGCTACCATATTACCCATTCCAACCTCTTAAACACACACAAGATCGTGTCGAGAACCTAGACGAAATGGAGGGCCCATACGTCCACAACACTCCGTGTCTCCATTTCCAACAGAAAGATCATTGATATGTTTCCCGTGATGAATAGCCATTCAGCTCAGTATTTGCCGGTAGAATTCGGCCACCCTCCCACGGAGCCCTCCACCCAAAAAGTAAAAATGGTAGCAATAGAAACTGCGTATGCGAGAAAATGTCTCAAAAATCTTGCAGCCCCAGCAAGGCGAGGCCTAGATATCAGGACCACATGGGGTTTGCATATCTATCCAAATATCCCTTCTTTATAACAGTCGAGGCCGACTTGATCCAATCCACCATCTCCGTATCGGGTGCTGCGTACGCTTCGCAAAGTCATCCTTTGGCTTTTACTCCATGATCAAGGATGGTTGATGAGAAACACTTCGACCCTGCCATCTAGTCTGGTTGTGAATAGTTCCTTGATAATCTATTTGGGGGGGTGTACAGAGAGATGAATACGATAGAGACCGCGAAAATGACTGGAAATCCTCGTCGAAGTGAGGACTTTGTTTCTCAATCCCGACTCTGCATAATCTACAGTGAGGACTGGAGGTTCGTAGGAGACACCACTGACGGGTGTTGAGAATAGTCCCCCTACGCTATGTCTATTTAGTTGTGGGCGGGTGGATAATTCATACCTTGTTGACAGATGATGTGAAGGGTTAGAGTTGAGCCCGCATGTTGTAGTTCTTATATTTTTAATAGTGTGATAAATTTGCCACTCGTTATGTTTAGAATATAGGCAAGGCTAGCTGCATCCAAGTTGAATCGTTCTCACAGTAGTTTAAAGGCGTTCAAAATGATAAAGATGATCAACATCCAGAATACTTCAACTCAAAAAGCCCAGAGGCTTGATTCGACAAGAACAAGCCTTTCCACAAGATTGATTTTGAGTCTTCAGTCTCAGTGAACTACTTAACCCAATGCTTCACAGGACTGCCGCTTAAAATACCAATGCAGGATATCTTAGCGCGGTAGGCATAGGATATGCACCCCAGCTACGACTAGTGCCATGCATAAAGCGGTTAAACGCCCTCAGACGCTCTCGTCAACGGGTGACGCCTGTAATAAAACTGGACTGTCGGGGTGCAGGCGGCTGAGCTTTGCATTGCTTCCTCTACTGGTAGATCAGGTCCATGCTTGCGGACTTCCACCCTACGTCAGGGCCGAAATCAACTATCGAGGACAGTATTATCGGAATGCAGTGAGTGAGAGACTTCTTTCTTCTCGAATGCGAAGATCCCATAGATATGCGAGACAAATGTCCCAGCCCTAATCCGAAATTAGAGCAATTCACTCATTCTTCCTGCATGTGTGCGTGTCGACCGGCTGTAAGATGTCGATAGGCCGTTATGAACAGACTTTCAATGAAATCTGTGTGAGATCATCATTGAACGCACACATGCTGTATGTGCATCCTTCATCAATACTATCCGAGATTCCTACCCATTCCACCCCAGCTTGACAGTCTAGGAGGCAAGTGAAAAGCTAATCTGTTTTCCGTCGATCGAGGCTGCTGCTAAGGTAAGGCTTGTAGAAAGTTCTCTGAGCTGTTTTGGAGGTGCAAAACTCATGTCAATCAAGTGCTGACGATGATCTTGCCGTGTATCTCCCGAATAACCAGCCGTATCAACAGCAACAGCAGTTCAGGTAGTCTGACTTTGACCGATTCTCCTCCCCTTCATCAGAGGGTGTTACGATATTCTAGCGGATTATCCATGTAGCTAATGCTGGCTCCCCGACGCCCCAATCATCATGCTGCCTCCCATACGTTTGCTTCCGTTTAGACGCCATTGCTACTTATTGACTCGATTCCCACCAAGATCTTTCACAACGACCAGGACACACGCACACACACGACCTCCCTTAGATCATTTTCTGTCGACCCCCCTCTTTACCCATATATATAGTCACATCTAGCAACGAGAATCAAATCAAGATGGCAGGCCCGAACAAAAAATTGGACAGAGCCTGTGAAAATCTAGCAGCACAATGGTATAGCTGTTCGGCCAGCGATGACTATGGGCGCTCGACCGCTTTCCAAGGCTGTTGTTCAGTGGATCCATGCCATCTTCTCGCATGTCCTGATCAAGAGAGCATAGTAACAAAGTCAAATCCATCTTCCATCGCCACACCTACTATTCGTACGGAAACCTCGTCAACAATCTCGTCAACGACAGCCCTAGTCAACATGCTCAGTGCTACTACATCTGCAGCTTTGTCGCTAACGAGTAGTGGTAGCGATAGTTCATTACAACCATCTCAAATTACGGCCTCAGCAATTGAAGGGTCTGGAATAAAATTTCCAACAACAAAATCCGATATCATAATGGCCATTGCGGCGGCCACTGCAAGCGGACTGCTGATTGTCGCTATCTGCTTGTGTCTAGTCATGCGCAATAGGTGGGGGCTACAGGATTGGCGTTGTGATATGAGCAGGGGATCTATGAGAGAAAAAAATAGGGTACCTGGCATGACCTTGCTCAACCACCATGACAGTAGCTTGGAAGATATTGGCGGCAAGTTTCCTCCCGCACGGTCATATCCATTACCTTCAGCTAATTCCCGCCTGTAGGGCGTTGTAATGACTTCAGCAACTTCAATAGCTACCGAAACAGCAGCAGCAGTAGAGGTGTTAGTCGCGCTGGTCATTCGTACTCAAATTCTTCTTTGAACGATGATGATCATGATGATGCGCCCCTACCTGATCTCGAAAAAAATCAGCTCGTGGAACCACCGATAGATGCGCACCCCGCTTATCGGAATTCTTCTGGATGGTCGACGGTTTCGTTACAACCCTCCAGGCTGGTCTCGTGCGAATTCTCGTCGCCGCATCAATTAAACACAGTGTACTCACCAAGGATAACACCGATCCCAGGCTATTCGTTCTCTGAATCTCGGCATCTTGTTTCCACAGATAGTTACGACAAACTCCTTCAGAAATGTCACTCGTTACCGCCAAGCTACAACGTGCCATTAAATTCGCACAAATACGGTACCCTTGCATCGAACCAAGGATAACGGTGCTGTCACTTTACGCGAGAGCCATTAGATAACCCGTTAACCGGGAATATTAGGCATCAGTCCCCAGCTTTATTCCCAGTAGTTATGCAGGTATCGGCAGGGGTATTTCTTAAAATAGGTTATACCTGGTCCTAAAGGTTTCGCACTACGCCATCACTACCACTCCCATGGATCAAAAGTACGCAATCACTAAATGCGCATCGACATAGCCGGGAAAAGCTACTCTGAACACATATGGCTATCGACGATAGCCTTGATCTGTCTAATCGTACGTACAAGATCAGTATGCATTGATAAGCGCCTGATCAGGTGCTACATCCGATAATTACCTCCGAATCTATTCGCATGGCACCTGGCTACCCTATCTGATTGCTATACCTTGCTCTCTGGATGGGAGAGTTGGCTTATTCAGCCATTTATATTAGGCCAGGTGACTTGGGCTGCTCGGAAGATAGATTACAAAGTAACAGGAAGTCCACCAGTTACTGTCAATCCCATATTTAATTCAACACGCTTGAAGCACGGGAAGAAATACTGCAAAGTTTCTATCAGATTAATAATATTTTGAAGGGGGTTAGGTTGGATGGTTCATGAATTATATTTTAAAAGAATAATAATCAGGGCCAAACGTTCGAGCGGATGCGGCGATTTTTCTTTTGGCGTTGAAGGTGGCAATCTCATCTCAGCTACATGGAGTTTTTCTAGTATTTTTGCGAGGAGTTACGAGTGATGGGGGTCAAGTAGTTGTGCTATCTTTTATGTGTAGAAATGAAAAGAGACACTTCTAAGTCATGGTTTAAGAAAAAGTCTATGCCTCAATTACACTACTGTTTGAAGCAATCGAGGCTATGACCAATACCTTGTGATACGATGCTATTAAAGCCAGGCGATCAGTATGCTCGATAAGTTAAGACTACTGGAAAAGCGCTACGTGATAAGTTCACGTAGGTTGGAAGCGATCAGAGAGAACAAGGCTTATTAAAGTTCTTCACTATACGAGCGACGACTGCACCTCGTTTGTCCTTGTCAAATTGAATTGACCCCATTGCTGCGGGTGCGCATTGTGGCATCACAAAAGTCGCCTAAAATAAGGATACAGTGTAAGTACAGCTGATGCATCAAGCCTTACCAGGACGATATGCACTAGCATGGGACCATGCTGCCCTGCCAGGTGGTCTGGCAGTAGATGTATACAGTAGAGAGGCGAGTCCCCGAAACCGGGGATTGCCATCATGAAAGGTTAAGAAGGAACTGGGCTCGCCTTGTAGGTAACGTAGCTGTTCTAGCCATGTACAGCCTCCGATCGGCATACCTGTGGACGTAATGAGCACTTCCTAATTCTTTTTGGGCTCGCTCCCATCCGAACAATGATACTAAGCTCCAGTGTCGCCTCACGACGTTTAATTCCCATAGCCCATCAGCTTCGTGATTTCGTCGAGTAGTTCTTGGAGTTCGTCATCGCCTATCTTGTCTTGGAGACTTGGAATCAACGTTTTAGCTTCTTCGGCTGTGTCGCAACAGAGACTTCCTATGTTGACATTGTGGTCAGCATGGCTCGGCCATGTCTTTGGTGTCAGTAGGCCTCTTGTTCGAGCTGACCATTGTGTGTAGGAGGAGAGGGGAGAGGTACGGAGTATGGGGGGAGGGGGGTCTCTAACCAAGTTGTGCGCGCTCAAATTTGGCCAATTCTTTGTGGGCTGAGAGCAGACGTTCGACTGCTTCCACGTTTTCCTTCCGCTTAAAGCGCGCGAAATGATCGAGGTACTCGGTCGTTTTTAGGAGCATTCTACCCTTTGGAATCAGCCAACTCGACTCATCATGTCCATTGCTCGCTTCTCTTGCGCGCAATTCCATCCACACCGTCAGGGCTAGCGTGGTCTTGAGGAGTCGGCGCCATCGAGGACGAGGGCCTTCACGTCTCGTCGAGCTCTACTCGCATTTCCATGGCGCGCCAAGCAGTAGCCACAATCACTGGAAGAAAAACCAACCTACTCTGTCTCGCCAATCCGATCCTTGCCGCCCATCCGTCTCTTCGCCATCAGTGCATTAATTACCAGAGCCGCCTCACTGTGCGTCAGCGCGTCGACATCTTGAAACTCGCCCAACTTTAGTTCGCTCGAAGCTTCTTCATCGCCCTGTGGCGGAGCGCGTGAACGCGAGGTTGGTGTTGGTCCGGACATTTTTGTCCTTGCTTTGGTAGTTATCGATGTCGTCGTCGTCGTCAGCGAGAAGTCAGAGATGAGAAAAATGCCTAGAGAATTAAGGTACGGCGCCACGAGTCGGGTCTAGTCTTAGATTAAACCACACCTTGGAAAATCAGCGCTCAATGGGTGACAGACGCGTTGGCGCAGGTGTGATAGATTGATTGCAGCTGGCTTGGAACAGAGGCGCGAACACCGAGACGCCATCAGCCTTCGGCTAGCCCAAATACTGAGCTTGGCGCCCGCCAGTACTGCTGGCCCCGTGACTTAACCCAGTCGCGTCCCAAATAGATCCTGTTTCACTTGTAGGTTCCCTGGGTGGAGCACTATGTTTACAGACCACGGCGTCTCTGTCTGGCTAAAAGAAACATGTACTGCGCCCCCATCCCTGAGGTCCATCTCTTTTGACCCTTCTGCTGCCAGACCGAGTTATTAATAGTGCGTGGTATAGGGTTGTCTACGCGCTGCTTATAATCAACAAGGCCGGAGGCCTCGTCTACCAACGAGATTTCGCCGACGGCCTGAACAAGCTCAGCATCAATGACTATCTCGTATTAGCCGGCACTTTTCACGGGTCCGTCTTCCTCGTCCTGCCTCTACCCCCTCCTATCTAGCCCGATCTGCCTTTCCTCTCTCCAAGTCTTGCCGATTCCACTGCTCTGACTCTCCGTCTCGCAGTGTTCACGCTATTGCTACACGTCTTCATCCGCTTCAACACCTCGAGTCAACCGCACTTGCGCCTACAGAGAGGCCGGAACCACCTTCAGGCATCGAAGTGCTTGAGACGGAAAACTTCCGCATGCAATGCTTTAGCACCCTCACAGGCACGAAATTTCTCTTATTCACCGAACCTCAGCAACCAAATGTGGACCTTATTTTAAGTAATATTTACGAGCTCTACGTTGATTATGTCATGAAAAATCCCTTTTACCAACTTGAGATGCCAGTTAGGTGTGAAGGGTGGGAGAGGCGACTTGTTGGATGTCTCAGGGTCATGAATAGTAAGTAGGTCAGAGGAAATTTAAAAGGAAAAGATCGTGTTACAGATTTTGTCCATAGTTCAGTATTTTTGATCCGAAGAATGAATGCAAATATTGTCCGGGGAAACCACACAATTAGCTCCTGCTCCCTTTTATTGTTATCCACAGCTTCAATCAGGACTTCCCCAGGCAAATAATGATGTGGATTGGTGAGAAATTTAGAACCCACCCGATTAGTATACAGTTGGTATAATTCCCAAAGATTACGTTTCTTTATGATCACGCTATATCCATTTTGTCTGAATCGTCATCCTTTTGATCTTTTCCTTTACCTAACAAAGGAGTTTGCTCATCCTCTTCCTTGATGCCCTCCAGTTTCGCCTTTTCTTTCGCCTCAGCGTCAATCATGTCTTTTTTATGTTTCTCTACTCTGGCCTTTTCTTCCTCCATACTCATCCGTAGAGCCAATGCGAGGTCTGGATCAATGCTTGGATCAATACCAAATTCAAAGTTATCACCACCTACGCCACTCTCCCCAGCCGTCCCACCTCCTTGAGCAATTATATCACCGTTCAATATTGGGCTCGTTAAAAGCTGGTCGCTTAAGAGACCTGGACCCGGTGGAATGATAGCTATGTGTGAGCTGTCAGAACTCTTAACGTTCGCATTGAAAGTGGTCAACTTCTTTGTGTTTTCGTCATCCAGGTCCCCAAAAGCTACAAAATCGATAGATACATTATTTTTCTTCATTTTTTTTGCCAATTTGATGAGAGTTTTCTCATCTTCTGGAATAGAGCTGCACGTAAAAACGATGATGCGTTGACGTTGGGATTTATTTTGGCGGTGCTTTAATGCTAGCTGTTTCTCTAAAGTCAGCATCGACAACGATAATTGTAGGGCAGTTGCATACGCCAGCAACCTGAATTCCGGTAGCAAGATGTCCTTCACCCCGTATCTTGCTCTTTGTACGATGTAAACCCTCTAAGATTTTTCCATAATCAGTTGTTAAGGTTACGAGGACCTCTGGCCCCTTACCACCCATGCTCATCAGCCCCACCGACGACTCAGGATTTGCTTGAGTGATAGCGGTGAAAATGATTGATACAGCGTCGGATTGAGCTTCAAATCGAGTTGGGGTGTAATCGCCATTTCTACTACTCTCGCTGTTATCCACCACAACCATAACGGCCTCAAGAACCATGGTGAAAGGCGACTGTGGATAATTTCCCAATCGGATATTCTTGAATCTTGTGAAGTGCCGTGTGGGATTCGATGACCAACTATTCAGAGCTTGTTGGGTTGGGCTCAAAGTTACTCTTTACTATTGATTACCGCGCATATGAGTGAGCCGTACCATCAATCTAAGGCTGCTGTTTTAGGATTAGCTCAGCCCACGTGCCCCTGTCCAGTAAACACTGACGGGCCTATCTAACAGACGTTCACATTCTTGTACAAAGTGCCGGAATACAAACCTTCAACCTCACAATTTGACAACCCTCAACTGCTTGCTAAAATCTTCTACGAATTTCCAATCATCGATATTGAAGCGATGGCTCCTTCGCGACTAAGTCCGCGCGAGTCCGCTGAACCAATAGTATCAGAACATACGACGAGGCGTCCTCTCCCAACTTCACCGCAAAGAACACCGACCACTCTCAGCCCTGCTAATACACCTCACAATCGACCAAAAGCGAACCAGCAGCGATTGAATATCACGCGTACCCAAAAGCAGGCACTCATGGAAAACCTGCAACTTGAGAGTCAGTAGTTGTAGTGCGTTGGGATGAGAAATCGTTGACCAAACTTGCAACAGTCACTGAGCGCGCGAGGAAGCTTCGCGCTCAGTACATGCTTCAGGCACAAGGCCTCCGCACACGAATTGAAATCCGTGTCAATCGAATCCCGACAGCCCTGCGGCAAGCTAAGATGGGGGACTTGCTGCGCAAGTATGGCGACGTTTCCGCCCCTAATATCTATGAGCCGAACAACCTACGGAACAGATTACCTCATATCAACGTCCTTGCTGCGCCTAAGAGCATGAAGGCGGGACCTTCACCCCAGAGAGGCATGAAGAGAACGAGGTCGGCTATTTTGCAAACACACAGCTATTTACTAACTGGAACAGTCACGTCCTCAGCCCTGATAAAGAAAACGAAGACCTCGATAATCCCAAGAAGCGTAACCGTGCATCTCCACTTCCTTCTGCACGGATCATATCAAACCTCCCGCCTTCCCAGATACTCTCGCCTCGATCTACCAATTCTCAAACATTGCCATACTCGCCCATGCGTCTTAATCTGCGGAAAATTCCAACTCCCTCGCAGCCTACCTCACCTGTCAAACTGAGCCTAAAGCACTCCTCGAATGGTTCCTCTAAAAAGCTCAGAAGTATCGTCTCTAGGGTAGATGCCAGTCGAGGTGCTCCCAGTTCTACAAAGCCTAAAACAGGTACTACAAGGGCTGCCGCACGAGGACAGAAGGCTGCAACACCCTCCACCACACAAGCAAGCGCAAGGGCACGAGCTAGTACGACGAGCCAAAGCAGCAATTCTAGCTCAAGCACTGTAGTCAAAAAGACAAGTCAAGGCTCGAAAAACCAGGGCAAAGTCGTAGCTGCTTCTAAAAAGAAAGGTGTTCTGGGGGCAATTAAGAGCATGGGAAGCCAGAAAAAATCACCACTAACAACCAAGGGTGGCACTAGCTCAACCAGCACAGGTATTGGTAGAGTGTTACGAAAAAGAAAGTAGTCGGAGCCGACAAATGAATCTCGATTATTTGGGAGTCATCGAAGAAAAAGAGCTACATGCGATTATTTTTTCGGAAGTAACCTATCGATTGACATTTTGAACGATTCATGTGCTCAAGTAATAAACGATTCTTCAATCATGGCTACCCACCACCTGGTCCCGTGCCTGTTCCTTTTTTCTTTTTATCTTCGACTAGTTCGATGTTATCTCCCGGAATCACTGGGTACTTTTCCAGCAAAAAATCCTCAATCTCTTCACTCACGTCACCCTGAACCACAATTTCTTCCCCTCCACTAGCAATCTTCGTAACGGAGGAACCTGTAGCAAACTTCTTCCCTAAATCCTTGGCTACTTTTTTGTTCTCAAGTGAAAATGCCTCAAGTCCAGTAACTGTCGTAACATACTTGCGCTAATAGTCGGGATTAGCCTTGTATAAAATATTTTAAATACCAAATTGAGGCTGAGAAGAACTTCAAGAGTAGAATGTAGATAGTCACAAATTAATAAAACCTCATTCCTACAAAAGCACATATCAAAAAAAGTGAATGGAAAACAAACCTTGCTTCTTTCGACCCTCTTAATTATTACTTTGGATGCTGCAATGGTGGCAGCTTGTTTAGCTTCTGCAGCCTCGGCTTTGATGGCTTTCTTGAGAGCGTCTTTCTCTGCTCGCTTGAGTGCGTCGACGGACAGGGAAGAGACGGCTGCTGATAATGCATCTATATTAATACTCTTAGAAAAATGACCCCAAAGCAATTTGCAGTAGAACAGTCTTTCCACGAGTGGCATGAAGAGTTAGGAATACCTTCGGACCACAATTGATGGAACATTTCCGGGTGTGTTTTCTGAAGCCAATCTTGGCATTTTTTCACTGTACCACCGAATTCACAGTACTACTTGCTCTATAGTAAGCTAGTGTTGATACTGAAGCTTAGGCCCTTATACTTCAGGTGGTAGATAGCAAACTAGACGACGAAGATGATCAGCCTAATTATCGTTGCATCATAGAGAAAGAATTACCTCCACAGTACACAACATGCCTTGATTGAGGTTCGGCAGGGGGTTCCAAGACTACTTCCGAATCTTGCATGACTGATACTGAAAACAATTTCAGTTATATGGGAGTAATGCTAGAGTTTCCTTTCGATGAATCCCTACTTGCCCTCGTAGGAAGAGGTTGAAGGGGTTTTATTAATAGGGGCGCTAACTAGCATTAAGAACGTTCCTCCGATCGGATTAATGGGGGCCCATTCGTTTCCATTGTGAGACGATTTGGACCCTTAGCGATTCGACTAGTTTTTAGTTTTGCAAACGATCATCCCTTGATTCGGACAGGCAAACTTGAGGTACACTTACTCACAAGTATGAAATAAAATTCACAGCAATTTTCTGGATGCGCAAGAGTAAGGTACGGACATAGAAATATGTTGGTAGTTAACGCACGTTGCGATTGTCACTGAATGCATCGCATCAACTTCGTATAATCTCGCTTTTAGCATGATAAGCCCGAAATGTACTTCAAAAATATTACATCAGATAAAGCGGTCAAGTAGTTCTATACCTTGCCTACTGATATTGGGGGTCAAATTAAAAAATATCAAATCCTTTCAGCCAACAGCTGTCCACTAAACACACACACCAAGTTATTCATATTCGAGCCCTTGTACGCTCAATATCATCATAAAATAAAATCTTAACACCAAATTATCTTCTACGCCGCCCCAATCCTCCGTAGATACCGGATCCTGGCCCCCCTTCCATCCATAATCTCGACGCGTCCCGACGTCGAAATGTTCCTCAACAGGCCACTAAAACAGCAACCACAATCAATCACACCGCGAATCGAAGGGCTGGTCTGCGAGGCCGGCCATCATGGCCAAACTTAATATCCTGATGAGTCAGTGGGCTATCCTTCGACCAAGCTCCCCGTCGAATAAGACATAACAGCCATCCGGGACAAAGTTTGGGAAATTATATGGGCTCAGCTAGCACTCACAACTGCCTTCACAGGCTGCGAGTTGCTACAGGTCTAGACTTCTTCCCTTGAAGGCTACAAAGCCGGAACAAAAATGCACGGCGAGTATCTCACGTCCGGTGTCAAGCCCAACTGAAGTCACAGGCTAAACCATTCAAAGTCTTTGGATTGAAGTAGTCCGAAATAGCTTCAAGGCGGTAAAGCCAGCGGCAAAAATAGCCACTAGTTCAAAGTCCAAACCAATAGGAGTCGCTCCAATATTGAAGCACAAGACATCAGTAAATAAGCACGACCGATCTGACGAGCGCATGATCTTGCTATTCAGACTTGATTACCTGTGAAAACGCGTCTCTCTCGCTTCATAAGAGTTAGCTCAGTAAGTAGGCTAGACATGGCAAACTCAGGGCCAAAACAGGTCGCTGTGGTTATGTTACGGCATGTGTATTTAGATATTAAGGTTAGGGCTGCTCGCTTGTTGGTATTTTCTGTTTTTTTTGAATCAATTGGTCCTAATTTAATGCTCTAAGTCCACTATGGATGCAGGACCGGTGGAACTAGTCGAGTTTCCTGTGAATTTTCCTACGGCCTAACTCGTTTCAACGTTGTCAATCGCTGCTAAAGTTGCTGCTGATTAAAAAAGTCAAAAAATCAAGAAAATCAAAACAAGTCCAATAGAGAGAAGATTCCTCTATGCTGGACCCAAGCAATGCGCTTCTCACAAATTCCAAATGACAATTTTTCCAATCTCTGCTGAGAGCAAGTGATGAGTTAGCAGGCACTTTTGATACAGCCGGCATCATGCTATGGGTTAGTAAATTCTTGTGAGAGTCATCGTCAAGGTCGCTGTGCCCTCAAGCTTCTTCTTCTTCTTCTTCAGATCCCAATAATCCGAAACCTGATCCCTCGACCATCGAGACATCCTTCGCTGAGGCTATGATCGCCTCTTCGACTCTTTTGTCTGCAGCCCGAGCTTATGCTACTTCCGCGAATTCCCTTGCGCAATGTGGCGAATTAACGCGAGCTTCTCTTTTGTCACCGGTCCGGACTCTGGGCCTGGCTCGGTAGTCCCGGGAATCCGATCGGTGAGGTCCCTCACAGTTACAACATCTAGGGAGGGCCCTAGATTCTGCTTTAGAATGCATATCTGATCCGTCGTCCCAGCAGGCTGGAGCACGAGAGCAACCACTAGTTGCGTGGAAGCCCAAACAGCGTTTGCACTGTTCAATTTGTTGACGAGGCTTGTGGATAGTAGCAACACCAGTCTCGTCGAAGAGGCGGAAGCTCGCACGAGGGGCTGAATCCTGGACAAAAACGGCTTGTCAGTTTCTATACGGCATATCAGAACGGCTTGTCCCATGCAGTCGCAGCTAGATTGGTACCCATCTGGGTTTAAAGTAGATCTCGTTTGAGATAAACTAATTATTGACCGAATAAGTACCGTCGAATGTTCTTAAGGTCGCGGGATCATTCGCGATCCGAAAGGCGGCAAGGTCGGAAGCTTCTTCGAGTATGGCGTTGTTTTTTCCAGATTCAGAGCAGCTACAAGGAGCCCTTGCCTTCTAATTTAATCCTTTTCTAGAATCACAAAGCCAGTTCTGACTCGGTGGAAGGAGCTGGTTTCACTCATGATATGCTCCAGCTCAACCTGTACTTCGATCTGTGTGCGGCTAGGTGAGAGCCTGCACCATGGGTGGTCGCTGCCGAGACGAATGAAAAGTCGTTTGTCAATTTTCGCCTTCGGTGGCATTTTTTCGGGCCTATGGTAGCAGGTTACGGCACAGCCTTTACAGTGGGGACTAATTTTTGTGGCAGTCTGTTTCTAGCCACTGTGGCCTAGGGCCTTTTGAAGGCTGTGCTGGGATAGCGGATATTATTTGGCTCCTGGTGTCGGAAGCTCTTGGAAGAGGGTTCACCAGGAGAGGAGGAAGGACTGGTGGCCGGGCCTGAGGTTATGTATTACGCAATGGCGGCATGTAGGTAGACTCTCATGGAGTTTACGAATCATCTATTTGATCTTTTGGTCAAGGGGAAGTTGGTTGCTTCGACACCGGAGATGACGGTGGAACTGAGTGCTAGATTTGCCGCCGTTTCGGCGGCGCGTCGTTCGGCTTCGATAATGTGTCGATGTTCGGGCGAGCAATCTGCTTTTGTGGCAGCTTGAAGCAGCGACTCTTTCAATGAAGCTGCATTTGGCGCAGCTTTCTCCGACGGTTTTAATGCGGTCGGATGAGGTTTTGATGATTCACCAATCCTGTGAGGAGTGGAGGCTGGTTGAAGGATTTTCTCAACAATTTCAACTGACCCGATCATGTCAGTATCAGGCTCAGCGACAGCCGGGTGAGCTTTTTCCTTCCAATTGATAGGGGCCTTGCTCATCTCCTCGCATTTTGAAGACTGGACAAAGCCCAGATCTAGTGAGAGTTCCTTAGGGTGACG
This sequence comes from Blumeria hordei DH14, assembly GCA_900239735.1. Classification (NCBI taxonomy): domain Eukaryota; kingdom Fungi; phylum Ascomycota; class Leotiomycetes; order Helotiales; family Erysiphaceae; genus Blumeria; species Blumeria hordei. The sequence continues at coordinate 5,318,969 of OENG01000016.1, forward strand.
AGAGTATGAGTCAATGGCAAGCTCCCTGTGAGAAATTGGGGAATGTCGTTTCTAATAATCTTTCATAGCCGTCGATACTTCTACTTTGATGCGGTTTTTCGCGGTGTCAAAAGAAACGTACCCACGGGTTATGAGGGGTGAGAGAGTTTGGAAGTCCCACCCGGGCAGAGGCGTCGGCCAAATCATTGCCCAATATTTTAGAGTGGCTTGGGATCTAATAAGCACGGAATTTCCCGGGAGGGGTGCGAAGAGACCAGTAGCGGCAGAGGGCCTTTATTTTGTTGAAAGACCACTTGCGACGAGCAAATGGGAGATTGATTTAAAAGGCGAGCTACCTCCAAGTTATCTGTAAGTATCCAAAGATTTTCTGAGAAGCATGCTGTTCGTAGGGTAAGCGTAGCTTTGAGGGCTTCTTTCAAGACGGTCACTTCTGTGCTGAAAGGTAACAGCGACGAGTCAAGGGAGACTCTCAAGGTATACCGTTAGGCTGGTGTGAAAGATAACGATTCCACCGCCTGTCCCGGATGATTCTACTAGCTCAGATAGAGCGCCATTTGTAATACCTTGGTGATCAAGTTGAAGAAGGGCTCGGAAGTGAATCCTGTAGGCATAAGATTTAAAGGTAATGACAAAAGTCTGGGTGTGCTGCCCTCTAATCTACAGCTGTCCTCGGCTCCTCAGGCCATTAACTACTAAGCTAAAGTAAAATCCTAGCAAATGACAATAGCTAAACAGAAAACCTCCCTTGATAACAAGCAACTATTAATCCTCACTAATAAAATATGTAATGCCTGGGGCAGATACATCTATCTTTGTGGCTTTCTGGGGTGGGACGTCACACCATCTGTATAGACTGTTATATCACTAAAAGGGATGCCAGAAGGGAGAGTAATTGGAGGGTATGTAACTAGCCTCACAATGTTGTACCATGCCTCACTTTTGAGCTATGGCGGCTAAATCAGAGGGTCGATTATTTCGGTGTTCGGTGCTTGGAGAAACCAGCCCGCAAGACGGGAAATTCGACGACTGTGTGACCGGATCTATATGGCTGTTTGCCGGAGTAGGTGTCTAGGGTCCAGGCGTTAGATGCGCAGTGCCGCAAGTTTTGATTTAGAGTTAGGTCTAAGTCAGGACGGAGGAGGCCTGATTTGCGTTAAAGAATAGGGATTGGCGTAGTCTGATATAAAGGTAGGATAGCTCTGGTTCCCGTTAGAAAATTTTTGGGGAGGGTGGATAGGTGTCCTTCGACTCAATTCGAGATGCGTATATTGCTGTATATGGTGTTGATAAGCCACCAGGTCTCTACGCCATAGTAAGCGATTGGAAGAGTGCATACTAAGGTGGCTTGCCGGATAAGTTGGGGGCGCTCCTCGGACCATGTTGCTGAGAGAACGGAATGCTTTGGAAACTTTAAGAGCATTCTCAGCCAGGATACTGACATGCCACTTGTATGAGAGAGTCCAATCAAAGTGGACCCTTAGCCAGCGCGTGTATGGTTAAGTGGGATCTTCCGAGACCCTAATATCTCTGTAGGAGAGGAAGGTGTTGACAGAGGGTCGCAGTCAGCCCGTTTCCGAGGAAATTTGTGTGGCTCCGATTTTGCTGGGTCGAAAGTAATACCGTCTCCTTCACCCTCAGCCTGGAGAGTAGTTATATGTATAGCATAAATAGAATAGTAGAAACTGATGAGAATTACAGGAGGCCGAAGTTGATCTCTTGTAATGGACCTATTTCTCAGTCCAAACAAATGCGAAATCTTGGGTTTGTTGCGAATGTGCCTACTCAGTATACGCAACTGTCAGGCCAGCTCTGCTCTAGTAAGCGGCTAACTAGCCGCCCCGGGAATACGGCGTCAAAAGCACCCTTGATATTGAGTGTATGCATTCTGGCTGTGGGCCCCTCATTGAGCACCTTCTCAACATCATAGGTAAGATATGTGATTAGAGCCACTGCAGAGCAGCTTGATAGAGCGCTAGACTGCTGGCTTGCAATAATTTTGTACCGGACTACTATCCACGCCATGCGTCTCGCCATTGGCTAATCTAAGCCTTTACCAAGTATGAAGCGGAGTGCGATTTGGCGGTAGGAGCGAGGTGACAAAAAGTCAGTCTTATTCGGCTTCTGGATAAACACCAGAATGGCTTGCCGGTAAGGGATAGAATGATGCCCGATGATGAGGTATATGCTAAAAATTTGGACTACCCGATCTTTGATAAGAGGCCACGCATGACAGAAGATGACCGTGGAGATCTCGTAGTTACCTAGAGAAGTGTTGTCGTTACGTATGATTACGTCGCCTATCTCTTCGACTGAAGGACAAGGAGAAGGAAGCGAGTCAGACAGGACCGCTAGAGAGTCCATTGGGATATCGCCGGTCGTCGAAGGGTTGGTGAGTAAATTTTGAAGAAGTTCTCCCCTTTTTTCAGCAAAGCTATGCACCGGCGGGAGCTCTGGAAAGTGGATGTCCTTCAGCGGTATAGAGCGATAGGTTCCTATGGTTTTGTGCCATTTGGTCAAACTAAATACCGCATTGGATGTGTGAATATTCTCCAGCTTTGAGTTGAAAAAATTGTCTTTTGCCTTGTATACCGTATTTTTGTAGGCCTTGCAGGCGTTGCATCTTTCATGTTCAGTGGAACGTGAGAGCATAACTAAAATAGATTACCTTCTAGCGTCTCTGCAGGCCTCGTTCCATCAAGGGTTACCGTGACCTGAGCCCAGTGAACGTTTCGCGGCCCCGCAGTATGCGTCGTGTATTTTCTCCACGTTAGACCCTGCTAACTTTTTTAGTTTTACCTTAGATGAGGAGGGTATGGGGTCTAGATTTTCCAGCCAGAGAGTTAAAAGTTGATTGAACAAGGGTAAGTCCAGGGTGTCCGTCCGAAGTCGTTTCGGAGAACTGGGAGGATTATACCAACCAACAGTTGTCAGGAGTGGTAAGTGATCCGACATAGATGCCAAGTGAGTGTCAATTCCGGAGTCCGCGTGGTCAGGTAGCCGGCTTGAGCTGAATGATAGATCGAGAACATTACCGCGGCTGTGAGTCGCCTTGTCTGTTGGGGAAGGTAGAGTGAACAGAACTGAGTCTAGCAATTCTACGAAGTGCTCGGCTCCGGAGGATGGCCCGCGAATGAGAGGTGGTTGCCACCCCGTGTCATAAATATCAAGGTCTCCTTGGAGGGTGAAATCACCTGCAAGGGGAGCGGTTGAGCTTGAAATTAAAATATTAGCTGCGCTTCCAGCACCGTTGGGTCCATCCGGTGCGTTATATAAGCTGACTACTGTGAATTCCTGGTCGCGGGATTGGAATAGCTTGATAAACAGTAGATCAGGGGAGACACCCGCTCGGAGTTATTAGGAGCGTATACCTAGGCTTTTGTGCACGTATCAGAACACTTGGGGCGGCATGCCCACCAACCATCGACGGGGGAAAACGTGCGGTTCCTGAATCATGTTGGAAATATTGCGCAATGAAACGCGCGCAATAGTTATGGAACAAAAGAATAAGTTGACTAAAAGAGTGTCATGCTCGGATTACCGCTAAAAGAGTGAGAAGTGTGCGCAATAAGTGTAAGCGACACAGAGCCTAAGCTACAACATACACGGACGTGGCGCCTTCTAGGCATAGAAAACCCTCAATAACCCCCTTGTTTCCACATCATATAGCCACTCATATATCCAATAGGTAGCCTGAAGCACTATCATATTACCCGTTCCAACCTCTTAAATACACACAAAATCGTGTTGGGAATCTAGACGAAATAGAGGGCCCGCACGTCCATAACACTATATATCTCCATTTCCAACAAATTAGCACTACGTGAATCTGGTCAGTATTGGCTTAGGTTAAGTCAATATCATGAGCTGTACGGCTTCTTCTAGTATTTAAAGGGAGGATTGTTAGCGGCTTTGAGCGGTTTCCACGTTGATGTGTACTACGTATTATAGCTGCATTTAGTCTTCGTTAAGCTCTCCCGCGTTAGTAAGAGCTTCAAAGATGTTGTTGATTCGTGAATACTTTACTGCGCTACCAGAAGGAGATTGAGCGGACTTATCAGCCACTAATTTAGTGCCCCTATTTAAGGCGTCAGGCGCTCCCGTGAGAAACGAATTTGCACTACTACTTGGTGCTGCGTTAGCATTTTATGTTGGTTTCACGTACCCTGCTTGATCCTGGGCACGTTTTCAAGCTTCTGCACAAATTTTTTGGATAGTGCTTATTTGTGACTTTGTGATGGTAGGTGCCGTGCCTTTTGGGCCTAGGATACATTTCGGGTCGCCTGCGGCAAGAGGGCCGTGGCAGTGAATGCGGCGGGCAGATATGCTCTCCATTAGTCGCATTCATGTTGACATGGGTCTCTTTTATATGCTGGTTGGAGTCGTAGAGTCTACATCGTTGCGTCGCAAAGCATGCGCGACTATTATACCGAAGCCAGCGTCTAGAGCATTAGACTGCGGAAAAGATTCGGGGAAGAATACTAGAAGATATTCTACAGCAGAATAGATAGAGGTAGCTGATTGTATGTGTTTGAGAAGCGTGCAATCCAAATATTAGAGGCAGGCTTTGGGTTCTGGGGATTTTCTTGAGACGCCTGGATGGGTACAGGCGCGGCGCCTGCTGCGACCTCTGGAGCGGAGGAGAGAGCCTCAACAGAAATTGGTTGGAGACAGTACTGGAGCTAATAATTGATCTGGCCGACGGTTCGAGGAACATTCTCGATCCTGTATGATGTCCATAGGGACGCTATTTCTAGCGGGTCGATCCAAAAGAGACCTATGGCTTTGATCTTTTCTGCAAGAGTATCTTTATTTCTCGCACTGGGGCAGAGAACAAAGCTGGAGTTTATTGGAAGGACATTGTTGAGGAGTTTGCCATGTTCTCCCAATTTTGATTTGATGTAAGATTGGAGAGCATTGCACGAAGAGACGCGGGATGAAATGTTTGGGGATAGGAAAAGTATATCATCCTTCCTCTCTTCCGTTAGCTTATTCTACGGGGTCTTCACAGGAACCTTAAGATTTTTCTACGGAATTCGAAAATAAGTTATCTGAGAGCGCTTGGCGCGGGATGAGACGCTCGCATGAGTGTTGGAGGTTTTTAGATTATCTGACTCTGGGGCAGAGAGCTTGACCTTCGATGGTGCTCTCCCACGTGCATAGGCGTTGAAATGTTTGGACAACGCGAGTGTGAGCTCTGAGACGCTTACATGGAGGGCTCGCACTTGTTAGGAGGGGAGATTTTCTCAGGAAATGCTGGCGCAATTTTGGTCAAGGACCACTAAAGAGCTGAATTAAACTTTATCTTCCACAGCACAGTCTACCACGGCCTGAACACTATAGGTCAGCAACTACTGGAAGCATCCCATGATTCTGGCGCGAATTTGATAGTCGCCGCAATCAAGAAAACCGGTAGAGGATATATTTTGAGAGGTGTCAGGGTAACCATCAGATAAGTAGGCTATCTCCATGACCTCCACAGAGCGATGCTTGCCGGAGGAGACTACGATACGGTGGATTTTCCTTTCTGAGATCGGCGGGAAGTAGAGTTTCACTGAATGTGAGACGTTTTTATATTGATGGTGTGATGTCGGGTGTGTGACTTTGGAATGCCAACGACTGAGTAACTCTGTACCATGGAATGATAGGTGAACACGTATAAATAATATAAATGAAACAAGGGCCCAAAGCAGTCTAGCGATGAAAATACGAAGTGGGCACATGGGGCTCAATTCGTATCTATATGGAAGAAAAGTACCCGAAGTATTAAGTCAAGGTTGTCCATGTGGCTACCAATCACAGAGCCCCAAGCATATGATTATGTCCTGCCCTCGATGGTCGAATGGTAGAGCTGACATCTGGAGACAAGCCAAAGATCAGTCCTACGAAGCAATGATGAATAATCATGGAGACATCAAAAGGATAACACAGTGGATACTAAATAATGGGTGGATAGAGCAATTCCAGATGACAAAGGCGATCGAAATGCTGCTGAGGGAAAGGAACAGGTCGAGTAATGCTTGGGGCGATTAGAGATGATTGGGTTGGTTTTTATGGATGGCAATACAGTGTAACTGCGCTTCCTGAAGAAAATAAGTTAAAACTAAAGACAACAAGCAGAAAGTTGTGGTAGGTGTTCACCTAAAGATTTCCTCCCGTGTAAAAATAACAGATTGTAGACACCTGCATGGGCCCTTAGGGCGCCAAATCAGGATAATGAGATGATATGAAATATAAATGAAAATATATACCCTGATCACGTGATATGAAATTATTTTTGACACTGTTGTCAAGGGCTCATAATGTCGGCTTGTAAAAGATCAACCACCAAACACAGAAAGTCATTTTACAGACTATTTGTAACTTCGAATCTACTTCTATTTTTAAATTGTCACTTATATTGAAACATTCTAATTGCGCGCCAAGTTTTATACAGCAGCCTCCACCAGATTTCATACGATCCGAATCTTCGTAATTGCTATCTTCAGGTCTCCAAAAAGCTGACTTTCAATCTTTAAATTATGGTAGAGAAATTTCAGATAAACTAGACTAAACTACGAGCTGACATAAAAAGCCTCAAAATGAGTATATGGATCGCTGGCGCAAGCTTCACGGTAGAAAGCTTGACCATGAGGAAAGAGCCCGAAAAAGAGCAGCAAGAGAAGGTCACAAGGCTTCAGACGATGCTCAGAAATTGACCGGTCTTCGGGCGAAATTGTACCAGAACAAGAGGCGCCTCGAGAAAATTCAAATGAAAAAGCAAATCAAAGCGCACGAAGAGAGAAATGTGAAGTCAGCTGCACCAAAAGAGCCCTCGACTACCCCATTACCGCAATACTTGCTTGATCGGTCAAATCCTACAAACGCAAAGGCCCTCTCTAGTGCGATCAAAAACAAAAGGGCTGAAAAGGCGGCCAAATTTAGTGTGCCGCTCCCAAAAGTTCGGGGAATTGCCGAGGAGGAAATGTTCAAAGTCGTCAAGACTGGGAAAAAGACGGCCAAAAAGGGGTGGAAACGAATGATAACAAAGCCAACTTTTGTTGGACCTGATTTTACTAGGTTTGTGCACCAAAAAGCTTATGAGTTACAGCTCTAGGAATGAATTTACTAAAAACCAGAATAGACGCCCTGTCAAGTACGAACGCTTCATTCGGCCCATGGGGCTCAGATACAAAAAGGCCAATGTAACGCACCCAGAACTGGGAGTGACAGTTCAATTACCGATTATCTCGGTGAAAAAAAATCCACAAAACCAGATGTACACTCAACTAGGGGTTCTTACCAAAGGAACAATTATCGAGGTTAATGTGAGTGAACTGGGCATGGTGACAGCTGGCGGCAAGGTAGTTTGGGGTCGATGGGCTCAGATAACCAACAATTGTGAAAATGATGGTTGCGTCAACGCTGTGCTTTTGATTTAGAGTGAAAGTTAGGGATTGAAACATGGCGCTCATTGGTGTAGGGATGGGAGTTATTTGGCTATTTAAAATACCTGTGACCGTCAACTTTTGTTTATCTTAGCTGGAGATCTAAGGGGGGTGCGCAGTGGTGAGAAAAAAGTATCAATTTATCATAGATCCAGCTACAGAACCTCTCTGTGTTACTGTTACTTGAGGTTGTTTAAGAACATGGGAAGGCGATGTACATGGCGCAAGGTAAGGTGACAGACGATATAACTGGGTGTGAATTAGATAAGCTGGAGGAACTACGAATACCCAATACCGGCAGCAGTCTCGCTTCCCTATTTAATTAGTTTTATCATACACAGTATTTGAATTTGAAATCTTTAACGTTACAGGATGGACCTAATATCTATTTAGACGTGACACGGGCAGATGAGCTCTGAGAGCTCATTGCTACCGACATGAACGGCAACAAAGATAGAAGCAACAAAAAAAGGTACAGTTAATGTCTGAGTTATAGTGACCTGCGCCAAATCCCTATCTTCCACACATATCTACTCTCGAGTGGGAAACAATCTCAGCATTGTCACCTCTCACCCTATTCATTTTTCGGCAGACTGTAACATCTACTTGTTGTTAGGAATTGGATAAACTTCTGCCTTATCATTTCTCTAGCCTCGGGTTGAGCCATTTCCTCATATCTTCTCCAACGTTGCTAAACAGGTCGGCACTCTGAAAAATGCCAGGGCCTTTTCTCTCGGCCACAAACGCATTTAAGATCTTCATGTTCAGGGTTGAAACGCCGGTGGTACGCCCATCTTGGTAGAGCCAGTTTCGGTGGCTGTTTGCAGCGCACGAAAAGGGTCTAGGTCTTTGTATCGTTTCGACCGAAACTTCTGCAACCACTCTTCCACGAATTCTTAACCCTGCATTATAACTAGTCTACCTGATACCACATAGGTTAGATTTTGAGATTCTCCACAGAGCAAAGCTGTGGCTAGTGACCAGTTGAGAGAACTCAAGGCTAATTTGGCAAGCCTATCGGCCTCTTCATCGCCTTTGATCCCCACATGACCAGGTATCCAGCGTATTTCCACAAACTTGTTTTGTCTCAGCAGGGAGAACTTTTCCACCACTGACTGCGAGGAGCTAGATCTTCCTCTTTCGAGCGCCCGAACAGCCGCTTGATTGTCCGGAAGAATGCAAATCGGTAAGTCTTCTCCTACCGCTATTGCAGCCTCCAAGGCTTCTATGGCGCCTACAACTTCCGTGTCAAATGCCTCTACTCCGGGAAGCGGATCGGAACCACTCCCAGCTAGCTTGTTTCCTTGTAATACTACATACCCCCAAGCTGATGTTCCGGGACTCGACGAAGAGCCATCAGAAAAGTCACAGACTGTCTAAGCTGGCAGAAAACTAACCATCGTTTGACGCTTCCTGACCGACCTTCTTTTTCTCGACTACATGGAGTCGATGTTGGAGTGCCGCAAGGAAAGTAAAGCTTTCCAGGACCTTCGGCTTTCGGAAATTGACGCAAACTTATTTGCATGCATGTAATGTAACGTCCTGATTGTCTGAACAAGCGATTTCCTTGTCCCAATCTAAGACGTAAGCGTCTTATTGTCTCTTTAGGGTCCTCAGCTTCCCGAAGGGTTAGAGGGTGCCAGAAATCCAACTTTCGAATATGAGCTGTAAACCGCGGCATTTTTTGCTGGAAAATTATCGATGACTAGAGTATCCCCGCTTCACGATGAAGAGCACTATTTGGAGTGGTACGCTACGCTGGGAGTGCTCATTGAATAGCTTTTGTAACGGCACGGCATTCTGCCATTTTATTACATATATCAGGTGACCAAGAAGGTATGCTGGGTGAGGAGATAAGATAAGGTCACGCGATCCTGGAAAGCGAGAGGACACACACAAAGGCCCGCAGATTCTTTTATCGATGAGGTTTATTCCTTTCTACTTTGTCTTAGTATTTGCTCAATTGATTGAATATATAGTTATACAAGCTGAACTCTCACTTGTGCTTATTCTACGCCGTGACATCTACCTGCTGTTCTGATAAGAGGTTTTTCCACTGTAAATTAAAATACACACACCCGTAGAGTCATTCAATATTCACTCTCGATTACACATCATCTTAGCCGTCAAACGCAAGTGTTTATTCCCTATTTCATATACCAAGCAAAACAAAGCTTTTGAGACAGCTGTCTACGCTGAACTCGATATAATTATAGAAAAGGGTCTTGCAGACTCTCGCTGGGCCCCTTCGAATTCAGCAGAGATATCAGAGAAAATTTTACCATTGCCAATGGTGAACAAACAGAAAGTTCCAGTGGGAACCTCTCCCACTTTCCAGACCACCAAGCCCGCTTCCAAGACGACAATCCGAACACTAGCTCCGGACACAAGGCTGCCACCGAATACAAAAAAGTCGTTGGAATGCCAGACATATCGATCAGTAGACCTACCGGAGCTGGTGGCCTTGATCGAGGCAGAAGGATAGCGGGCAGCTCGTATGAATGCCACAATCGAAAAATGCTCTACGGCAATTAGCGCTGTAGAAATATCCATCTCCCCCATGTTAACCGGTGAGAATAAAGATGTGGTGGACTCCTTTCGAGTCTTTCTTAGAAACTCCGTGTCCAATTTTCTGCACGTCGGTCCCGGAGTAAGACCTCTGATAATTCCAGCGACTCCAGCGGTGAAGGTATATGCGGAAAAGAGCACACCGGCTATGAATTGCCCTCTCAAGCCAGCTCCTACAACAGGACATCATAGCAGGGAAAATTTGGCCTCAGTAGCTCTGAGAGGCATCGCCAACGACAAGGACGACAACATCATCGAGTCGTCTTCCATCTGACCTCAAATTAGAAGCGCAAAAGAATTGGGTCAAATACATGCTGCCCAACAACCCTCCGCATATCGTATCCTTGGATTGGCGTGTCATTATATCAGAGGAAGAAACCATCTGTGAGATAGAACGTGTTACTGGTGCAATAGCCAAATCAGTTCGCCACGAAGGCAAGACCAAACTCGTAGGACCCTACCATACATTGGTAGCTTAATTTGATAGCAAGAACGATCCCCGTTATGGCTTCAGACTGTTTAACAACTCAGCAAGGGCATGTCCAAAAAATGCAGCGGTGACCCCCAGTTATATACCTGCGCTACCAAAGACACCACTCGACAGGCGGGTGCTCCTGTGCTCCAGTGAGGGGCAAGTGTGGATCAACCATGCACCTAAAGAGAGATTACCAGGCATCAACAAGGTGTCTGAAATGTGGCGGCCCCCACATTTCAGAAAGCTGTAACTTTCTAGCTCTTCCAACCCAGGCTGCAACGCCCTCAAAGTTACAACTGCAAACTATCTGGAATGCAGGTCAAATGTTATTTGAGGCGGTAAAGCGAGCGAAAGCTGGAGTTGAAAAGGCGAGAGCTTCATCTACAACTCCATGTCAGCCCTCGTCGGCTTCAAAACCAGCTGCGTCAGTCCTACCGACTGACGCCACCACCCGCTTATGAAGGGCATCCCTCGGGACCGAGTCCCTTTTCTATCTAAACTAAGGTTTATGTCAATAAATTTTGGTAGAGAAGGTCCTGCACACGACATCGCGCTATCTCGTGCACATGAGAGAGGTATGGATATTGTGCTCGTACAAGAGTTCTGGTGGTCCAGCCACACAAAATCAAACCCTGGATACCACAGTCATATTTCACGCAGTGGGATAAATTTCCGGCCTAGAGCCGTGACGTACACAAGAATAAATGAGAAGGAAATCACTGCTACGCAGATATTTCCGGTCTCGCAATAGACATGAGACTACCGTTGGGCTACTGTGAACAGAGTGATATTTCTCAATGTCTACAAAGCACACAATAACAATTCGGCCATTCATCCACTAATTAACTGGAAGCCCCAACCGTGGTAAATCGCAGCCGGAGACTTCAATTTAATTCACTGGGCCTGACAACCCGGTGCGACTCGCTCTTATGGACATGGAAAGGAGATTGAGAGTTGGGCGGAGGAACACAACAATACCTGTCTTATACTTGGTGAACCCACTCATAGGGCGGGCAACACTCTGTACTTGTAGTGGACAAATGTGGATAGTTCTCAGGCATGGGTGGAACGAGATGAATGCAAGACGAGCGACCACCTTCCACTATGTTGCTATGTACCAAGCAGATATGATAAGAAAAAAAGCCCAAAAGGCTCACTCCGGGCTCCTAAGGAAAAACTACCCCTTTTGGCATAAGCAGTTTCCCATAGGATCAGAGCACTTAGAGCTTTGGAACCAGTTGAGGAGGTTGACGCCTATGCAGCGGATATAAGCTGAGCCTTAACAGACGGGTTAAAATCGTGCGGCAAGAGCTTGACGTGTGAAAGTGGCAGGTCAGCACCACGGTGGACTCAGCAATGCAAGACCGCACATCTAGAATGAAGAGAAGCAATGCGAAACCCCTGATGGCCACAGTAGCCTCGGTCAAGAGAGAGCACTGGAAAAATCGAGTGGAGGCTATGCGATCCACGACAGGAATATTCAAATTGATGCAACGGTTAAAGCCGAGACTTCCCAAGGTCTCACCTCCGCTTCTGCACGAGGGAAAACTAGTCTCTGACCAAGTAGACCAGGCAGTGATCCTCCAGGACTCTCTTCTTACACGGTACTCAGTATCTGACGACATGTATCCTGGCGCGCACTCGAGCTGTGCACAGATACAATGGGAGGCAGAGTTAACAGAGATAGAAGTAAGGAATTTCACCATCGGCCGGGTTAACACTAGCCCAGGCGCAGATGAGATCTCAGTTGAGTTGATTGCGGCATTCTGGGACAGCATTAGCACTTCCATCACTCAGCCCTTCCAGGCATACCTTGGACTCGGTCACCACCCGTCGTGTTTCAAACTTGCCGAATGTCACGGTTTCAGTACAAGGTGCATGTGCGATCTTGTAGGTACAGTATATTTATTATAATTCTCTGGAGAGAGAATTTCTCAATCTAATGACTACATATATATACATTCTAAATAGTTACCCTTCGAGAAGATTCTCCCTGTGACCTGAATTACTGAGACTGTTCAACAACTACCTAGAAGGTTCTCGGTACACCCGTTATTCTCATGAACCTTCAATATGCTTCCAGAAGGTTCACTGAGAATATTCGAAGTTTCGTGGCTTTCGAGACCCTTCCCAAATATTCCCCTTGTGCCATTGCCTACGCTAGCCAGCGTAGGCTGCAGGAGTCTTTCGGCTTGACAGCCGTCACACCGAAGTAGTATTTCTACCAAAGGCCGGACACGACCCAGCGTCCACGAAGGGATGAAGACCTATTGACCTTCTTCCTTGCCTTGTAAAAGGCCTAGAGAGGCCAATAGCCAAACGGATGTCACATCTCGCCATATCATTTGAAGTGGTAGGGCACCAGCAGTTGGGATCGTTACCGAAGCGCTCCGAAACAGATCTTGTTTCCTACGCGGTACATTTTATCGAAGAAGCTCGCTCTCTAGGATGAGCATCGACATTCGTGACGATGTATCTCCAGGAAGCTTTCGATGCACTACTGCACAATCGAATACTGTGGTAGATGCAAACACAAGGATGGCCTGACTTCATTCTTCGTTGGACAACATCCTTTTTGCACAACAGGAAGGCTCAAGTTTGATATCATGCGGGGGTTACTACCGCGACAACGTTGGTTTGTGGCGTGCCCCAGGATTCTCTGATCTCACCGCAACTTTTCCTGCTCTATAAGGCAGAGCCCATGCAAAGCGGAAATGACAGGGCACGATTCAGCTACGCTGATGATATTGGAATCCTTGGAATTGGACGGACTGTGTCGGAGTCTACAGCTGCAGCGCAGAAGGGGGTGGAAAATCTTCTGGAATGGGCAATCAATAAAGCTGTGTTCTTCGACACCTTAAACCCAGAAGTAGTTCAATTTCCTGAGAGACGCCGTGAGGACACTATCGGTGTCAAATTTAACGGCACTTTGATTGAAACCGCCGACCACATCCGCTGGCTCTGGGTACACCTTAACCCGTGGCTACCTTTCAAACATCATGTGGCAACATGGTGTGGGAAAGCACTTAAGATGGCACAGCGCATGCGAAGATTAAACTCAGTCAAGCGGGAAGCTGATCCAAGGCCCATAACCACCACAGTCTATGCGTGCATCGTTCCGGTTGCTACATTCGGGGCCGACGTTTGGTAGCCAGGAATAACCTGATCAACAGTTTCTGGGATTGTAACGCCGCAAACCATTCATCTCTGCAGTCTAATAAGACATTACTCCTTGCGCCGAGGGCAGCTTTACCAGTATGGAAGATGATACTGAACGCAGTTCTGTATATGGAGGGAGTTATCCCACCAGTCAGGGTGCTGCTCGGAGAAAATCGGCTTAGGTAAGCTGCGCGACTTAATAATCTCGACGATCGCCACCCGTTACTTGGTCGAGCGAGCGTCTATCCCAACACAAGCACACAAAAATACAAGTTGAAGGCTAGAACAAGCAAAAAGCCGGAGATTCTAATGACTCGGACCCAACGAGCACTTCTGCAACTGACACTCGCAGAGAACGGGATTCCAGAGTCACTACCGGTGCCAGCATATTCACCCAAGCTGGGAATAAAGACGGAAGAGATTGACTCGTACAATCGTTGGATAAGTTCAATCTCTACATCAGATATCAGCGCCTACCTAGATGGGTCATCAGAGAGGCATGGCTGCTCATCCTGAAACTATGTCCTCCAGCGCGGGGGATCAAGATTTCAGAAGAACCAAGGAGCTTACTACAAAGCAGAGATCTATGATGAGGAGATAATGGGAGCAACAGTCGCACTTCAAACCGCACTAGCTGCAAAAAACCCCGGCGAGAAGATCTTTATGCTACTAGACAACCAAGCCGCAGTGCGCGCACTGCAGACGGGGAAATCCTCATCCTGCCTCCGAACAACGCGGGTCTTCACTGAAGTCGCACGGAAGGCGAGAGTACAAGTCAGATGGGCGTCAGGGCACTCAGAGATAAGTTGAAACGAAGAATCCGATGCTGCATCACGCTAAGCACTCTCGACACTTCCGACCTGACACCTACAACCCGGATACATCACGCAGGCACACTTGCGTCGACAACAGCTGAATGATATCTGGTGGTCGACATCATGTCTAGCCCGCTACTGCGATCTGGACCTACAAATGCGCCGTGGTAAGCCACCTGAACTAGGACTTTCCCGATGCCTACTCCATGATCTTATAGCTGCTCGAGCCAGGCACGGAAATTTTGCCGCATACCACCGTCTATTTCATCATGAGGACGCCATACTTAAATGTGTTTGTGGGTTGGAAACTACACCAATCCAATCTATTCGGTGCCGAAGGCACGCCAGCCAGATGTGCAGTCTTAGAAATTCTATGCCAGTAGAACTATTTACGAGCCAACTTCTTGGTCACAACTGTGTCGGAAAGTTCACGGAATTTGCAAGGATAACCGGCTGCTTCGGGAGCCTGCCTGCACACATGTCCTCAGCTGGATGCGAGGATCTTAGTTATTAGAACGCCAGTAATTAAGTGGTGGTGGAGGGACTTCAGTGTGAGGAACATTAGATTGCTTCCTATCATCTTATTGCTTTATGTTTTTTGTGATTAAATCCTCTTGTGATATTAGATAGGGGTATAAATAGTATGATCAAGTAAAGTACGCCTCCAGGTGTGATTCCTACCGAATCCACCGGTCTCGTGCCACAAGGCGCTGGGCTGGATCCTGGGACTTGATGAAATTATCATCATCATCTGGAACTGCCCATGTTTGAAATACAGTTGTTGACTAGACCACACCCGAATAATGGGAGCGCGACTGGACAACAGCTACTAGTGTTGGGAACAATTGAATCATATATATAAATAGGGCGTTAGATGTAGCATTACTTTTATCCTTCAGTTAATGAATTAACTTACCCTTCGCCATATAAACGCTCAAGCTTTATACATCGGAACCGTTGCACTGCGGAGCCGAGATTGAGTGACACCGTCCTCAATTCCCTGAGGACTCCCAATCGCTTTCGCCGTCACTGTCGTTTGATTTCTCAACACATCCCCCTAACACCATTGCCAAGAAGATTTTCACGATCAGATTGGATGGCAGGGTCGAAGCCCTTCTCATCACACACCCTGCGACATGGATGAAAAGCCATCCGATGGGTTTCCAGAGCGTACCCAGCACCCGATACTGCTTCAGTGGATTGGATCAGACTGACCTCTCGTAATATAGAGAAGGGAGATATAGATGGGTATGTTGTAGTGGAGGCTGCGTAGAGAAGCTTAAGCTGTCAGGCTTGTGTTTATTATCACCTAGTGGAGCGAGTTGGGAGATTGAAGAGTCTGAAAACTATAGTAGAGAGTTGTTGATTAAACCCACTCAGTATTAGAGCGCTATTTAAACTTATTACAACAGCTAAGTGAAGGACACGATTCACTAGTTTATGCGAGATAATTGCGAGGATCGTCAATGTATGAGTCGCCATGCATCTGGCTAGTAATACTCGAGCCTTATTACGTTCCATGTTACCGCGACTCTTCACTGCCAAGTAGCGCCAATTTCAACAGGATATGCGCACCTCATGTGGTCCTCATGACTTGGCCGGCCTGGCTGGGCCTGCAGGCTCATTGAGACTTATTCCGTGGAGAAGGAGACTGAATCATCATGATTAAGGTATGAGCAGATGTGGAATGTTGAATGGGCTGGGGATAGCAGAGAGAAGTGGATAGCGATTATCGGAACCTGATGGCATGATGAATCGTTCTTTGGTAATCTATCTACGTCTCATGATGGTAAGCAGGTCTCTTTTCTTTTGGCTTCAGATTTTAATTGCGTATGCAGCTACCTTGCTATGACACAATATCGGAGAAAATGCACAGAAAAGACGACTCGATATACAAGAAGAGCACTCATGCCTCGGATTCTATTTGCAAGTACCACTTCAGCAGGACTCATATATAGTGGGTAGCCACTTTACTGTAGATTACCGTCTACGCGGGAAATGGTACAATCTCAGTTCCATGCCATACTACCGCACATTACTCTCTGCTGCTGTGAGAAGCTGCATTTCAGTAATCGAACGTAATGGTGGCTATGTAGGGCTGTGCAGTACTCGCACAGATGTACTGTATTCCTGACACTTGGCAGAGATATATTTCCAGTAACTGCGAAAATCACACTACAACAAGAATTTCACCCGGTAAGTTCTGAGATGATTGGCTATCCACTGTGGGCGATGGGCGATGTATCAGAGAAGATTCGTGAATAGAAGAGGACAGCAGCGTTCTACGAGGTGTGGACTGGATTGGAGAGGAGCCTAATGTGTTGAGAAGTCTATGACTCAGGTAGTGTAATTGCCAAAATTTCCTGAGAAGCGCGGGAAGCCCAATCGCGGCTCGCAACGATTATAATTTTAACTATGGAGTAGAGCCAGGCTATGCTTGCACATTGCCCGCCTCATGTCCCAGTTGTCTGCAAAGTGGGACAGGCTAATGATCTACGATCCTTAAGCGACCGGTCCAATTTACACTTGTGCCAGAACATCTCTATTGTTCTACAGATTGTGATATTTTGTCGACCCAACTCCATCAAATATAGGCCCGCTCTATCAATTTACCCAGGATCACTGCGCCTCCCAATGCTTCTCTCCGACAGATATATGCCTCACAAGTCTTGAATAATTTATACACCCAAGAGAGCCCTTGCCCTTCATTATTTCCAATCTCTGATCAAATGAATAAAACTATGTAGGAGTATCTGGCAGCCCGGAAACTCTGAAAATACCACTTCATGCAGAGTTCCTCAAGTAGCGACATCACCACTACATCCAAAACTAAAGCCATATTCGTAAAGTCTTCGAAGGAGCTGGTAACTCGGGTGCTGCACTTGTGTGAACCTAAAAGAGCCAAACTCTGCTTTCTAGTCTCCTAATGCCATTCATCTTCTACACCCGAGAGAATTTCGCGGATTGTGTTTAGAATTCAGAAAGGTCATGAGAAATTGCATGCGGTCCTCTTGCGCAGTCTAACTTCCTTGTACTGTCCATTGGAGTGGAGGCTGCTGGAGATTCATAGACAAGAGATGATCTCTTATCTAGTGCCGGGCTCAGTTTCCGTCATCCATAGTATGGCGATAGTTGAAGGTTCAAAGGCGACACTTCTGACAGGTGTTGCATCTCAGCCCCAAATTACTGCTTGAACTTTGTATTCATAACTCATTATATTATTAGCTTGTTGTCTGCCTGTAATTTCAATCAGAGAACATGACACAGCGAATCCTCACTAATCTTCAAATTTAAGCCATGTCTGAACCGAAGAGGATGTGTATAAATATGGTGTGCCAACGAAGCTTAAACCGAATTTGAATTTCCTTTTCAAATAGCGCCTTCAATCCAGCCAATTTTCCAAGCAATTGTTATCCTCGCCGTGCTTCAACTCTTGCCGCTCAGTCCACAAGCCTGACTCAGCATCGCAACATCGCTTTCTGACTGGTGAAAACATACAAAGTCACAAACAACAGCGAAAGACTCGCCTCCTCAATCAAATGGTTTGCGTCGTAGCTATAATCGTAATAGCGGCACAATATAACTGGGAAAAAAGTCGGTTGGTTTTTGCAGTTAACGATTTTTCATATCCCAACTATGCTGTATTTCAGCTTCCCCAAAATCACCAGTTTCCTGTGCCCAAAGATCCACATATCGTTAGCACTAGTACCACAGTTGATCGTGTTGGCACGCATGTTCAGCTTTATTGCTCACATCGATGGCGCGATTACACCATAATTAGCAGAATAAGTGATGAGCTTAATGATATAACACAAAGCGCTGCCGATGCTTTCCTGTCACCAATAATGGAAAAAAATAATTGCCAAAATGAGATAGTACGAGTGCAGAGAGAAAAACAAAAACACATATACTTCAATAAGTTTTTCGGATACTCTACACCACGCTGGTCCAACTTTAAGAATACAAGCTGTAAGCCTAAGTTGATAGCCGAGTTAGCCTTCCAGGGAGTTCTCAATGTAGTGGGAAAGTATAACAACTTCGTTCCACCAAGTAGAAAGCCATCCTTAACAATTGATATTAACGAGCCTATGGAATTGTCGGATCTCGTCTACCAGGAACAAGTCTACATTGGCACTGATTGGAAAGTCAATCAAAGAGCACTTGCCTGGTACGAAGGTCACTTGCATATATTTAAAAAAACCAAACGCGGGAGCTGGTTACCCTTTACAGATTTAGGGTCGGAGCGGCAAAATGGAGATTTGATTTACAAACATATGCTCGAAAATCATCCATCATTTTCGCAAACACATCATAACCTGGTTTCTCACGTTTCAAATCTCGCCGGTGGGCATGGACGTCTAGAAGCTAAATTACGGGATCCCGCTTTTTTGGATCATGTCGATAGTCAGGCAACAACGATCAAGCACAATGTTGGGCAGGTGAAACTAGAGCCACTCTCACCAATGGGTATTTGGGACACTAAAAGTTATATCAGCGATCAGAAACCATATAGTAAATCAAGTAGGGTAGAGAAGATTCATAATCTGAACTATGTTGGACAATACGCTCCCCATCGGAGATTCCCATAAGCAGTTGGATCCATTATTGCAATTGTTACCCAGAAATAATATTAATTCATTTTTGGTTTTATTATCGGCCTTCACTCTATTGCTATATGATATGTAGGTCATCTCTACCTGCTGACCGAGGATACGTATGTATATATAGCTGCCTTCCAATATTTCCAAGCTTCGAAAGTCTTCAAAAAATGATATGCTAAAAGGGTTGGAAGTTAGAATATTTATTTATAAACATTAAACGCCAAGAAGGCACACAGGGTAACCCCGACCTCTAAGTCCTCTAGAGAACGTTTGGCGTACCTGCACGGCTTATTGCCGTCAGATATCTCTATTTTCAAATGACGTCTGGTTAAATCTCCTCTGACAAAATAGTATCGTATTGCTACTTACTGCCATTAAGCCTATTACTTTTGCGCCTTGAATAATTTTGCAACTATTCCCAGTTATTTTTGGCCAATTATCTGTATGGCTTTACGTTCTTGCACCAGTTACCAGAGGCTCGAGCTCCACTAGTTGTTCCAAATGTCCATTTAATGTTAGCCTCCATCCCACGGGAGGGTCTTGGCCAAGGTTTAGGGGAGCCTGCTAGATTCCTGCAGATAAAGGGGTTTTCTGAGGTATTCTCCTCGCCACATTCGCAAAGTAGCTCTGCATTTTCCTGATTGAATCGACGGTGGTAAGCTGCAAAGTTACCATGAGCTGGCCGTGCTGCTCAAAACAGACCGAGAGTTTTCCGAGAGAGAATATCTAGTGGGAAGTTAGAATAATTTGGGCTATCAAGTAGCTCACGTTGTTGATACCCATGTGATTACAAATTATGTAATTAGTTTCTCTTTGGGTAGTTGCATCAATGCCGTCTACAACCTCAATGACTGAGGGTCGTTATTCCCTTGATAAAAAGCAGTTTTGCGCGCTTCTTCTTGATTGCCCACTGACTGATTGAAAGAAGTTAGTCATGGGCTCACGGTAGCTAGAAAGGATCAAAAATACTACTTGGTATGGGTACCTCTATTACCAGGGAGAATTTTCTCAGCACCTGCCAGTGGTGTCTCCTACAAACCTCCAGCTCTCACTGTAGAGCCCGTAGGGCTGAGATTGAGTAACAGAGTCCTCCCTTAAATGCGGATTCCCAGTCGTTTTCGCGGTCTGTATCGTCTTCATATCTCAGCACATTACCCTAACACCATTATCATGAAGCTAACTACGATCAGATCAAGTTGTAGGGTCGAAGCCCTTCTCATCACCCATCCTTGATCATGGAGTAAAAGCCATCCGATGAGTTTCCGGAGCATAGCTAGCACCCGATACAGAGAGGGAGACTCGGATCAAGTCGGTCTCGACTATTACAAAGATGGAAGACAAAGATGAATATGCGCTTCTCATATGGTCCTGATATCTTGGCCCGTCTGGCTGGGCCTGCAGGTTTCTGAGACTTTTTCCCACACACACGCAGTTTCCATTGCAACCATTTTGGTTTTTTTGGTAGATGGTTCCATGGGTAAATACTGAGCTGATGGCTTTTCGTCATGGCCAATATATCATTGATCTTTGAAGCAACAAAAGAGTATAGGAGCATTGTGGAAGGTTTGGCTAGGACTAGAGCGGAGACAATTTTGCTAGATAGTCCATGACTCAAGTAGCAAAATAAAAAACACGTACTCATACAACGGCGATATGTTCATGAATCGCAGACGGCAGAGATTGCTGGACAATTGGTGGGAAGAGGCCTGTCCGCCTAAATACCGCCAACTCAACTTACATGTGCGGATACGCAAATCACCTGAACTGTCTCTCAAGGCACCTCCTCCGGGCACTAATCGCAGCACGAACGGGTCACGGCAAATTTGCGGCATACCATCGCCGATTTAACAACTCATACGCTCCTATGGCGTGCTCTTGTGGAAAGGAAACTACTCCAACCCACTTCATCCACTTCATCCACTGTAGCCACCACGCACAACACACGCGTAGGCTCAGAAAGTCAATATTCCACGTTGACTTTGTCAAAAAGCTTCTCGGGCCCAATTGCTACAAAAGCTTCAAAATATTTGCCGAGGAAACCGGCTGTTTCGGTAGCCAACCTACCCACTCATCCACTGCTCTCAGCGGTAATCAGACAAACTAGTCATTGCCACAATGCATGGCACAAAAGGGATCGAGGCGAGAAGCGTCGTTTCTCTGAGGAAAAATTTATGTACTCGAATTTAGGGATGAAGGATGGAGTCTCGATTTCGGAGTCGGAGTAGGTGGTGTCCTCTGAGTTATAATTTACCTTCTACTTTTTCTGTAGCGGGTTTCGCGGTTGGAATGAGCTGGGCCTGTAAGCAGTGATCCCCGCCAGCTCCACCAGTCTTGTACCTATAGTGGACCCAGAGCTTTAGATTAGAACTTTGATATAATAAAAATAAAATAAAAAAGAGATGGAGGTTGCTGTTTACATAGCCAGTTTATTCGGTATTAGTAGATTACTACCTTCAACTACAAAACATATCTCATCCCTCAGAAGCTTAATAATTCTTTTGATGAAAATTGATCAGTTCATCTCAGTTCTAGTTCAACCTATTTTTTTTCATTATCCTGATTTGGCGCCTTTTTTGGCCCATGCAGGTGTTGACTTCAGTCAGATACAATGTTGATATAGTTGCGATGAACATCATGCCTCAGATATCATTTGCAAGTCTCACTACGGCTGTGACAAGGCGGCTTTTTCTTCACCGCTGCCGAACTATGCCATCCGTGAAACTCACCCAAGGGAAACCTCTCAAAAAACCGTGGGTTATACAGACATGCCACCATCATTAATGTAGCTTACTTCAGTAAGGTGAGGTCTGATGGAGTCGAACCAGCGATCTTCTGTCTCAGGTGGGATAGATGTTCAGGCCATCCAGACCCTACTTAGAAGACCGGCCCGGATGGTGTAGTGGTACACCATCCGACCTTCTTGTTCAACCTAGCTTGAGGTGGAGTTGCTCCAAATGATTATTCCTCTACCAACACAAAGACTTCACATCCCACTCGATACCCGTCTCCCCGTAGGAGGATGAAGGCTGAACACCTGTCAGTGGTGTCCTCTACGAACCTGAGGGTGAAATATTCTCCCAGAGCCGAGATTCAGTCACGACAAAGGGTGAATTTGGAGGTTTTCTTCGAGCTGGCGATCGGGAGGAGTGGTGTTGGCTCATTTTTGGTCGAAAATCCGACTTGCAGCGATTTCACGACAGCACAACTCAACGAAATCAATCATCTACACCCCAGATACAAACCGCAGACAGGCTATAACCTGTCAAATGTTCGTATTAAAATAACCGACACCGTCCAGATCTTAGTTTCTTTTTCACTGGGAAAAAGATTCACTGTCAAACTTATGTCGCGGCCCTCTCCATAATCATCTCACCACCTACCGAAGCTATCCCATACCTCCAAAAGTCAAATCGCCAACAAAAAAAATGAAGAGGATGGCCCACACTCCGTAACTGCCAGTCGCTGTGAAGGTAGGGTCGGAATACCGGCCTTCAATGCGTCCTCATCTCGACCAAGGGCACCAACAACTCGACCTATGACGAATGGCCACCGACGAAATACGCACGACATTTCGCCGGCATACTAACTAGAGCGTTCGACAAAGGCTGGGGAACCGGTGCCTCGGCCTTGAGCTCTCAGTCGCCTTTTCGACCTCCACGGTTAGAGGTACGGCAGCGATGGTGCAAGGCCGGAGGGGTGGACATGCCACAAAGTTTCTAGGATGACGAGGTTGACTAAAGGACAAAGGGATGATGTATGGAGGAAAGATTGGGAATATAAACTGAGGAGGCCTAGCTGGGCGACTGGACGAGGCCTCCAATGAAGAAATCGACCCCTGGATGAGATGAGCCAAAGCTTGGACTGAATTGAAGGGAAAAGGTACAAATCGTGAAGGTGTCAAGGACTCGGGCGCGTGGTGGCCGAGGCTGAGGAGGAATTTGCGCTTCGGCGCGTCCAAAGAGGGTTCTCTGGACGGTTGGGCTTGACATGATTCAACACATGGGTGAAGTCTAAGGTGGTCCGGTCATTTATGTGGGACGAGGTAGATATACTTGATGGTAGTTAACCTGATCCAGCCTGGCCCCACTCGTACTTAGGCTCCAGTAGGAGTGCGACGGGAACCAATGTACCTAGCACGTAAATGAACAAAACAAAACAAAAACCCGTCTCCCCGTACACAGACATGCCTGTTGGGGAGACTATCATAGCTGGCAGCATTGGATAATGCTTTTGATAACCCGTTTTCTAGAAAAATATGTTTCACAACATGTATTTTTGGATAGAAGATAGCGCTTCAACGGACGAAAGAGTATTTTTGCCACTTTTATTAATTCTAATGGCTTGATACAATAGGAATAAACAAGCTCATACTCTTAAATTTAGAGCCTTGCCTCTGCTACAACAAGAGGCTCATACATTATAAATTAATCTCCTAAAGTTAACTCTGGTATTATCATACAACGGAATTGCACCAAGCTCTCAAGAACACCCAAAATGAAGTAATATTCTTACATGCAATAAACGCCATATTTTGAACATTAAGCGCTAAGTCAATTCAGACCATGTTTATCAATCAAGTGAAAGGCATATAAAAGCATAAGGACTGATACTGGAAAAGGGGAACGCAAGTCGCAAGGATATAATCCATGTTAATAAGTGACTATGTTATCTTGGAGAGTGAGTTGACAGATCCAAAGCATAGAAGTATTTGAAAATAAAGTGTAAACGCCAAAAGATGCTTTAACCACCGACGCCTTGTCGCTAAACTAAGGATGTATGAGACTATTTCTTTACCGCCACTGTGCACCAAAGATAAGGTTTTGACAATTTCCTACCTTCTAATATGATCGACCACCCCGAGTCTTGGCCAGAGCAGCCATTTTTTTCCGCTTTTCTTCCTTTTCCCGCTTAAGTTTGTTCTCTTCTGCTAGGGCCTCTGCATCCTCCCGACGCGCTATTTTAGCGGCAGTTTCTTCTTCCTCGTCAACCTCAAATACGGCAGCCTCCATGTCGGAGGTATCCGAGTCGTAGTCGCCTTCTTCCTCTTCTTCTTCTTCATCTTCGTATTCGTCAAGATTATCTTGATAGCCTCGCCTCGAGGTAAAATTCCTCCCATTGTGACTACTATTGACACGAGAAGCTGGGTCTGACACAGGCGTTCGCAATGGCGTTTTCGTTCCACCAGGCTTCGGCCGTGCAGTTCCAGTGTATCCTGTAGTAGCCAATGCAGATTTCTTGACTTTTTTGTTGGAGTCTAAGGCGGTCTTTTCATTTAAAGTAGCACTGTTAGCCTGGCGTACTTGCTTCAGTCCCGGCTTTGGGAACTTGCTATTCGGTGTAAGATTTTTCTGAAGCTTTTGGGAGCGCTGAGCCTTCAATTCTTCACGTTCACGTCTTGGAAGGGGTTTTTCAATAGTCTTGTGCTGAATTTTTCCAACCTGTCCCAAGGTCGCGTGAGCTGCTTTGCCCCGAGCCATAATCTCTGCGTATGAGCCCTTCTTAAGAGGTTTCACCGGTCCATTAGATGAAGGTGCTGCCTGAGCAGCTTTCGTTATAGGTGAAGGTCTTGCGGTGGCTGGTCGTACAACTGTATTTAGTTTCATTCTTGAGAGATTAGAGTTGACAGAGGATGAGTGATCTGTCGAGAGTTTCCGCTTTGCAATGAGCTCTGTGGTCTTTTCCACTTTAACTGCTTTCTCGACTGGCTTTCGTGATTGGTCATCGAATTTGCGCTTGGGTGCGGGCTTTTCGCTGATTGTGGATTGTGTCGAGTTTGACTTGGTATCTCCAGTAATCTGCGCAAGAAGGTCACCAATCTGTTTCATTAGAGATGTTTGTAACTATGACGGCTAAGATGAAACCTACGGGCATGATTGTGCAAAACGGTATTATGCTTATTTTGAGATTCCGCAGGTGTTAAGCACAAAATTATAAACACTCGCGCATTAAATGAATGGCGCAAAGTTTAAGATGCTTGAATAAGTGAAATAGGGTATAGATAGTAAGACGATGAGTCTTAAATTCCCCGGTGGCAAAATTGGACTTATAGTTATGTAGAACCGATCATGTGACCTACTGAGTTTATTCGGGCAAATGTCTTACTCCTCCCACCTTCTCTGCGTGTCTCATTATAAACGATGTGACAAATGGCTCACCTTTGAACAAAATTTTTCTAGAAATCTGTGGCCCGACACGGTTCGAATTCAGCTCATTTGCCAAGGGCACGTCAAGCAGACAGAAACTCTGTGTTTCTGTACTGATGCTTAACAAATGTTGTAGAGCTACAATTTACTCATGGTGAAGAAAAGTAATATCTTTCCCCTATCGCACAATGAACCTACAATATAATTTGAATTATGGTCCAATTTTAATAAAGTTGTGAATTGCATCTCTTGGAAGAGAACAGCGGTAAAAGCCAATAGTTTGGGAGGCTCGATGGTGTACCGTTTATAATTGCCCCCCAAGTAAGTTTCGAAATATCCTTCGCGCCTAACCGACGTGAGGTAGGCCACCGCTATAGTCCAAACATTTGGCTATGTTTCTTGCCAATTTCATGTATGCCCTGGCAAAAAATATTTTTGGATAATCGAAAGTTGAATCGTGTACTTCGTAATAAATCCCGAGCGAGGATTAACTGTATTGTGTAAATTAGAGCCTCCTCCGCGATGAATGCGACTGGTTTGCAGAATTTGGACATTTCTTGATTCAAAAGAGTAATTTAACATGTGCACATCACACTGACTATGTGTTTTGACAAAACAACTTTGTTTACATGACTAAGTCGAAATTACCGGAGAATGAAACTTTAACGACTGTTAGCGGCGTCACCTGTAGACTTCCATCTTTACGCGTAGTGTTCACAAAGATGATATTGGAGTCGAGCCTAGCCGGTAGGGCTGCATCTTCGGTAAGAGTAGTAATCCACACTACCCGCAACTGGACTAAGAAAATAAGCTTGTATTCTTTCCGCCATAAACTCCCCTCGCAACACTTTCCGGAATCAAAATCCCGCCTTTCAGATAGTCCATGGCTTGAACGATGGATAGTGTTAGGATGAAGCAATCAATTGATAAAGCGATTCCATCGGGAGCACAAAGTTCTATAAACTCTGCCTGGCTGAACGTAATAATTCAAAGCTCAAAATGAAAGATAGTAATCACGAGCTGGGACAATGAAGCGCAGCTATTCACGTATAATGGTGGCCATCATGTTTAGATGTTCATGCACACATTGTGTGAACCAACAAAAAAAAAGTTACTGCAGCAGCTTCGTATGCTTGTATGGTGATACCTTCGCACAAGAACAATTCCCTAAAAAACATATCAAGTCTGCAAATACGACTCAGTACAACCTTACCATAATTATCACACCTCTCCGGTACTGAGTCTCTGGCCTCAGCTGAACTCTAAACACCATTACGATAACATAAATACCCGTAGGAGAGATATGTATCTTTATTGTACTACCTGAATCAAAGATTATCTAGCACATTGGGCTCCTCTCTGGTCCAGACCACTCTTTATATGCTCCTATCATGTTACGTTCCATGAAAGATTATTGATGCGTTACCCATGATGAATAGCCATTCAGCTCAGTAATTTATCGTGGAATTCAACCACTTTTTCTACGGAACATTCTATCCAAAAAAATAAAAATGGTAGCAATGAAAACTACGTGCGCGGGAAAACGTCTCAAAAAACTCTGCAGCTCCAGCCAGGCGAGGCCTAGACACCGAGACTACATGAGGTGCGCATATTCACCTGTATCTCCCTTCTTTGTAACAGTCGAGGCCGACTTGATCCAATCCACCATCTCCGTATCGGGTGCTAAGTACGCTCCGGAAACTCATCGGATGGCTTCTCCATGATCAAGGGTTGGTGATGAGAAGGGCTTTGACCCTACCACTTGATCTGATCTTAATTAGCTTCATGGTAATAGTGTTAGGGTAATGTGCTGAGATATGAAGACGATACAGACCGCGAAAACGACTGGGGATCCGCATCGAAGGAAGGACTCTGTTACTCAATCTCGGCACTGCAGACTCTACAGTGAGAGCTGGAGGTTCTTAGGGCACACCACTGACAGGTGTTGAGAATAGTCCCCCGGAGATATAGGTTTGAACATAAAGTAAGTTGGCTGTTGTGTTATCCATGTCGCTTACTATAGTAGATGCTTAAGCTCACGTCATAGTAGATGCACGTGACTATGGAACTAAACCGTGGGGTGTTTAGTGTGTAATGCATGTGTGTGTATCATGGACCCATCTAGAACTCAATAGAACAGAGATAATGGAACCAGATATAGACTGGTGTACTGAGGGAGAAAGAGATGGTCTTTTCTCGTAGGAGAGAAATGATATCATAAGGGAATGTTCTAGCACTAGGCTGTGAAGAACACAGTAAGTCTGGAGCAGTATATATTGAGGTCTCAACCTCCCGTTCATCACTTAAAAAAAAAATATCCACTATTCGAGAATATAGATACAAGTTCTAAACATCACGAGAGCACACGCAACAGCGATTAACGAGACAGACTATGATCATAACTTCGCCAAGAGTATCCATTGTCCTGCTCCGATATAGCCTAGTTATTATAACATTAGCACATTCTGTTAGAATTTAGAATAATTGGGGCTATCGAAAAGGCTACGTTGTTCACAGACATGTGACTACAAATTCCGTACTTAGTTTCACCTCGATAGTTACTTGAATGAATGTGCTCTACAACCTCAATGACAGAGGGGTCATTATTTCCCAAATACATTCGACGTTGACGTGAAATTTCACTTTGTCAAGGCTCTGTACGAGATGATTGTCAAAATGATCAGAGAATATGTGTCCATCCTTAGCTGAAGCCGATCTAGCTCCCAGAATACTACAAATAAGGTGATTCCCTTCGGAAGATAACACGAATACACTTCCAGCCAGTCTAAGCTTCCAGATCGTTTGGCGCCAGAGCTGTAGCGCAGAATAGATACCCGAATTCTCAGAAGTTACCCGAAACAACAAGGACCCTAATAAGTAAAACGCCCAAAGAACTCATTGCTCTGGAAAGAATTATTAGCTGTATGTAATGAAACCAAGCATGTCGAAAGATAAGGAATATTTCCGGGCATAGTGACATGAACATATGTAGGTTCATTACTAGGAATCTGGGGGTAAATCTGATTTGTAATACTTATAAAGAGTCAGAAAAGATTTCGGTGTTCTAGATGGGGACGGCATAAAGGTCTAATCTGAGGTGAGGTCAACGGCCTCGACAACTGATTACAGTGGAAAATCAAGTCTTGAGAATTACCAATTCTTAGAGAATGTAGGAGTTTGCATGGAGAACCCTGTCTAGATAGGACCAACCAGCATAAAATTGCGGTTTTCATGTTGTAAATTAGCCTATTCAAAGAGGAAACAATTAAATGGAACCTCAAGTGGTGTTTCATAGTCTATAACTCCCTAGTGACTTCAATGTATATGAATCAGTCATCTAACCAGTCTAGGAGACAACATGGCCTCTCCATCCGAGCCAGAAGAGGCCCCAAAGCGGTACAGAAGTGCATTTTCACCGCAAGCATACCGAGATCAACAAGTACATGTGCGGAGGAAATGTATCACGAGTCTGCAGTTCACGCTACCAAAATGGTTCAAATTTAGACATTAAAGGTCGAGTTTTACTCGGTAGTGGGAACAGAATTTTGATGCCAAAGCGACGTAGAGCATCCATTAAGAATCTGTTATGGATAAATTTAAAGGAATATTCCAATTTTTCTAAAACATGAGTGTAGATTACAATCGACCCAGTCCCTTTTGTCTCGATCAGTTAGGGCCATCAAGTAGACCACGTCGTCGCCACACACGTGACTGAACTTCTGTACCTGGCCTCGCTTCGGTCGTGGCCCCAATGCGCTCTTCAGCCTCAACGACTCGGGGGCCATTATTTACTTTGCACATTCCCAAAATGCACGTCTTTACATTGCGCGAAGTATCAACGTGACGGTCGACGTCTACTTCTATCATTCCGAACATCCCTAAAGAATACTGAAACATGTCCATCATTGGCAAAACTTCGAACGCACTAAATATTTTCCTTCCCGATTGCAGCAAGACGTAATAGAGATGGATTGAAGGTCTGGGTCAGTCCTTTAATGTCACAAGGGACAACTCACGCGAGTAAAAAGTATCATGTGGTGGAACTTGGGACATGGTAAAATAGGGCGAATACAAATGATCGGAGCAGCCAAATTAGAATGAAGGTGGGGCGAGAGATAAGGATTGGAGACAATGGATAGCTCATGTTTGGTAAACGTCTGTAGCATTTAAGTAAAATTGCTTTCTGAAAGATTATTACGAGATTAATAGACATCTAACAGACAGAGATACGGGGTTATAGCTGTTACGCTTTCATGAAAATAGACACGTGTTAGAGATCGTCTTGGTCCTACAAGACCTGAAATCAGGCTTTAAAAAGTCAAAATCAAAAAAAATGAATGCATGGGTTTTAGGCAGACAAGGTACACTGAATCATTTTTTGAGTTGTCTGTGGGCGTTAATATTATCCTATAACCGGCGAATATATTGCTCTAATCTAAAATAATTGGTTTATTTCACAGCCTCCAGGTTAGGAGTCGTCGGAAGCTATAAACTTGGAGACGAGAATAAGATCTTATCTCATTGTATCACGGTTATCCGTTTTAGTCTCTAACCTAGGTACCCAGCTAGATGCAGAGACGTAATCTGACATGCCTACATACGAGTGTTGGCTTCGTCGAGAATTTTTTTTTTTCATGTGGTCATTCATATCGGAATAGCAGAGTGTTAGCTGCACGAATGTCGGTTCTTTCGAACCAACCACGCTCGCTTATCCATACGACTTAGATGGCACAGCCAAGATTGACAACATGATTCGCTAAGATGCCTGATCATAAACCGTCTCTACTATTTATCTTGATAAGGCTATATCATCGATCCGCAATATCATTTTGACCGTCTCAGCTGCTAGCTCGATAGCACTCGTGCTCACGAGTAGCGGTTGTAGAACGTTTTCCTCCGCAATATCAACCTTTACGCCGCCGCTCTTGATGCTCACACCTGCATTTTTTTCGCCATTTTCATGCTTAAATCTTGCTTCTGTTACTACCTTGATGCTGTCTAGCCCAGCATTCTCAGCCAGAGTGGTAGGAATAACTTCCATAGCGTCAGCGAAAGCTTTCCAACAAATAGCTTCTGTTCCTTTAAGCGCCCTGGATTGCTTGGACAATTGTGTGGCAATCTCGATTTCTGGTGCCCCTCCTCCAGCAATTAGAGCCTTCTTTTTTACGAGACATCGTATTACACAGAGAGCATCATGTAACGAACGTTCTGCCTCCTCTAGTATGAGAGAATTAGCACCCCTGCAGACAATACTGACAGTTTTCCCTGCGTTTCTAGTGCCTGTGACCTTCACAAATCTGCTACCATTTGATTGGACCTCCTCAATTAAGTCAGCACTGCCCAACTTATCTTCGGTAAATGAATCAATATCTGCAATTGGTTTGCATCCAGTCGATTTGCAGATAAATTCAACTTCGTCACGTTCAATATCTTTGATGCACATGATGTTGAGCTTTGCAAGGAAATGGAGGGAGAGTTCATTGACGGCGTCTCGTAGAATGGACTTTTGAATGAGGAGAACATTGCATTTGGCTTTCTTTATTTTCTTAACAATGTTAAGTAGATAGGTCCGTTCTTCTTTGAGGATCTTATCCATTTGTCGGTAATCATTAACAACAATTTGATTTTCCATCTAAAGAAGTCAGTAATGATCTAAAATGAGGCGCTATTACGCACATCTGGTTTAGGTGGAGAGAGTTGAAACTGAATCAACCCTATCTTGGCCTTCTCCATGCGGGCAGGACCACCTCCGTTCTTGACGACTGGCTGGCTAAGGACCAATCCTTCTACCATTTCACTATCTTCTATCGTACCTCCAACTTTTTTCAATACTCGAATATTTTTAAGGTCAGCATTATCTGCAGTTTTGATGTCAATCGTTGTTGTTATAGCATTTACAGCCATCGGAGCCAAGAGGTTTGAATGTTGAGAGACAATTTTGGATGAAAGCGAAGTGGTCGCGGCTTGTAGAAGAGTTGCTGTGTCATTCAATGAGACTGGATGGGACATATCGTGTAGTACCTGAACAGCTGCAGTGGCAGCTCTTTGAAACGATTCTGAAATAACAGAAGGGTGTATTCCCTTAGAGAGTAGCCTATCTGCTGCACCGAGCAAACTTCCTGCAATAACGACAACTGAAGTAGTTCCATCTCCCGCTTCGACATCCTGTGCTGCTGATAGGTCGACGAGCATTTTGGCTGAGGGGTGCATCACGGCCATACTCTTTAACATTGTGTTTCCATCATTCGTGATTATCGTTTGTCCCTGAAAAGCGTCAAGATATTAGTCGCTGTTTAATCACAAAATATTAGCACATGCCTTTGAAGTGGTGATCATCTTGTCCATTCCCCTTGGGCCCAAGGATGTTCGCACTGCGTCGGCCACGGCTAGAAATATATTCAGCTTGTATTAAGTTCTCAAAGGCAAGACAAGTACCTCTGGCAGCTAATATATTTGCGGCGCGTACTGCCATTGGCTTTTCCTTATCCTAGGCCAAACATTAGCTTTCAAAGTTATCTTGTAGACTTCATAATCGTGCCCACCTTAAATGAGGCATTCTTAGAATTTGATACTGCGACTGATGGCGCCATGACTATGATCTTTCTTTCCTTTCGATCGCACAGTGATTTATAACACTAGAGTGATGTTTCTGTGAGAATTATTAGGCGCGCTTCGGGTCTGTGTGTAGCGCGCAACCTAGGATTTTCACAAGGCGCATGGGCAAAGGTTAACGCTTAGCCTCTTTCCACACTAGCTCTTCGCTGATACGTATGACTAACAAAGGTGCTGCTTTGTGAGAACCTACAGCTTACATGACTTCATTTTGACCAGCCTATTACCTACAGTTAACATGCCTTCTGCCACTGGTCAAGATTGGGAAAAATATACCAAAAAGTTCTCCGACGATGAAATTGAAGAAAAGAAAATAATCCCACTCACAGATGAGTATGCTAAGGCGACATTCAAAATCCAACACTAGCTAACCACAGCAGAGATATCCAGGTTCTCAAAACTTACGGTGCTGCTCCATATGCTAGTCACCTAAAAAAGCTTGAGCAGCAGATTAAAGAGAAACAGGCCAGTGTGAATGAGAAGATAGGTGTCAAGGAATCAGATACTGGCTTAGCACCACCTCATTTATGGGATGTTGCAGCAGATAGGCAGCGTATGTCCGAAGAACAGCCACTTCAAGTTGCGCGATGTACCAAAATTATAAGTAACGAAGAAAACACCGAAAAGAGCAAGTATGTGATCAACGTTAAGCAAATCGCCAAATTTGTTGTCAAACTCGGGGATCGTGTCAGTCCTACAGATATTGAAGAGGGTATGAGAGTTGGGTCAGTATCATAGTCACCTCCAAAAACTCAGCACTAAATTTCCCAGTGTTGACCGGAACAAATACCAAATTTTGTTACCCTTGCCACCCAAAATTGATGCCAGTGTCACTATGATGACAGTTGAAGAGAAACCAGATGTAACTTACGGAGATGTTGGTGGATGCAAGGAACAGGTCGAGAAGCTCCGCGAGGTCGTGGAGATGCCTCTTCTTTCACCAGAACGCTTTGTCAACCTTGGTATCGACCCACCAAAAGGAGCCTTGCTTTACGGACCACCTGGAACTGGAAAAACTCTCTGCGCAAGAGCTGTAGCCAACAGGACAGATGCCACGTTTATTCGAGTCATTGGAAGTGAATTGGTCCAGAAGTATGTCGGAGAAGGTGCTAGAATGGTTCGAGAGCTTTTTGAAATGGCACGGACAAAAAAAGCATGCATTATATTCTTTGACGAAATCGATGCTGTTGGGGGTGCCCGTTTTGATGATGGTGCTGGAGGAGACAACGAAGTGCAGAGAACCATGTTGGAGCTAATAACACAGCTAGACGGCTTCGACGCAAGAGGAAACATCAAGGTCATGTTTGCTACCAATAGGCCTTCAACGTTAGACCCAGCTCTCATGCGACCTGGTCGTATTGATCGCAAGATCGAGTTTTCACTCCCAGATATTGATGGAAGGGCAAACATACTCCGGATCCATGCAAAGAGTATGTCAGTTGAGCGTGATATTCGATGGGAACTAATTTCTCGGCTTTGTCCCAACTCCACTGGTGCGGAGTTAAGAAGTGTTTGTACAGAGGCAGGCATGTTTGCCATCCGCGCGAGGCGTAAGGTTGCCACTGAGAAAGACTTTCTAAGTGCGGTCGACAAAGTGATCAAAGGAAACCTCAAGTTTAATTCTACAGCCACCTACATGCAATACAACTAGTTTCGGAAAAGGCTTAATCTCTGTATACTAGATGGTGCCGGAGTTTTTGGGGCTCTGATTTAATCTACTGAATGCGGCTTTCTCCTTAGCTCTGCAGTCGATCCTTAGTTCAGGTAATCAACTTATGAGATCGACCTAGACAGTCTCTACATCCAATTATTAGTGATTGATAACTAAATGCTGTAAAGATTAAAAGCATAAACTGAAGATGGTCAATGTGACTAACTTCAACGATCTTCTGTTTCAAGCGCAACGTATTATGAAAATTAAGGAGTAATTGGCACGATGAGGGGATAAGGGTATACAAATTTCACCAAATACATGAGGAGCAACTCTGTCATAAAGTATCCACCGGTCAGTTCTCTGTCAAACAGGAGTAAGTTTGACTAAAAACTATTGCCTTACGAATCACTCTAGGGACACGTTGTTTATTGGAGTTAATCGTATACTCTACAAGTTTTGTACCTGGAAAAACTCGCATTTTAAATTTTTTAACTTCGTAGTTTATCAGCCAGTTTATTTGGCCGACTTTTGTCCCCAGCCTAACCTAGTAAGAAAATGCTATTTTGCACTTCAACGGAAAAAATCACACGCTCCCTAACCAACTCGCTCCTGAATGACATCAATAAAAAATATTGTGAAAGGAAACTTTTCAAATCCCGCACAATCCAATTTCGTAAAAGTACAAGTACATCGCTTAGGTTTGTGACACAAGTCTCGTCTGCAAATATACAAATGGGTACTTTGTATCCAGCATGAAGACCAGTAGTCTTAGATGAAATGTAATTCTTACCAAATTGATAATCGGACATTTATCAACTCCATCTGTTGGTACCTAAAAACAACACTTGGATGAGGCACAAGATTATTCAGATGTCCTAGTCCCTCTCTGTGATAGAATGAGTTTCTCCATTTTCTTGCAAGACTGTTCTAGTTCCCTAAGATATGGACCATCAGGTATTAGTTGGAATTGATCTTTAGACGATCTGATTTCTTTATATTGACCGTAGAAACATTCAAAACGGAACCGCGTAAAAATCTCTCTCGGCTTTGAATCATGACGCCAAACAGTAATTAAATCACCATTCATCAGTTTTCCCCAGTATTTTGACTCAGTGTTTGGGTTTTGGCGATCATAAGACATCAAGTTAAAGTTATTTACCCATATTCCAACTGATGCCTTTGTGGAGATGTAAAAGTTCATATCTCGACCCGAAACCCGGGACGATGCTTCAAAACTAGAATCTAAAGGGGCTGTGTTTTGACAACCAGACCGGAAAAGAAAAATCTTGAAAGCGTATTTTGGGATGCGATTCTCGGTCAGCTCTGGGTAGCGCATCGTCGCTTTAGAGCCACGACCCCAGCTCGTCATAATTTGTACAAGGTCTATGGTTATATCAGGTAGACAACTATCAGGAGTTGAAACAAGCTTTGCAAAAGTGCACCTGGATGACTGAGTTTGCTTGATATGAGCGGGGATACCAGTGAACATTATATCTTGATCTTCAATAGTTGAATAGTTCGAAATAGACCATTGATTCTGGCCTGTGTGGTAGCTAATTGATGACTCAAGCGATCCTGGTTCTATATTCGCTACTTTGCACCCAGGAATTGATAGCTTTGGATTAGGGAACTTCAAATTATTAAGTCCAATGAAAGAGCACGAAATATCTCTAGCATTGTGTGAAAGCGTTCCACAATCATTACCTAAATCATCAGTAACGCACATCTGATTTCTAGCCTCCTCCGACATTGAAGTCATAGAAAGAAAATTGGTGGAATCAGGGCCAATCTCTTTTGAATCTTCCATCGAGTCTATTCGTGTACTTATTTCTGCCTGACACCTACGGTTACACCTGCGTTTTCTACTAAAAGTGCGGAACTGTAAATGCTCAGTAGCTAAATTTTCTTCCCGAGGCCTTCGAAGACCAGCTGCAATTTCCACTGAATCTATATCCCGAAAGTTGTTACTCTCTGGATAGAAAATTCCTGCTGGAATTGGTGAGCGCATATTTAAATTTCTTATCAATGATTCAGCACCCAGTAGACTCAATGATCTAAATTCATAGTCATGAGATCCAAAACCTTGTTTGTTGTAAAGTGTAAATTCTGGTATACTATCTTCTTCACAAACCTGCAGTGAAGCATTATTCTGGCTATCCGCGGCTCGTTTTGAACTGTTAGAAGTTTTAAGGTCAGGAGAGAATGCATGTTTCTTTGATGGTAGTGCCCCTGAGCTTGCAAGACAAACATTTGCAGCGTTTAGACTTGATTTTCCATCTTTATTCTGTTCAAGCTTGGGTAGATCGGATAGTCCGTAGTTATTGATTAACATTGACAAAGCTTTACTTGTTGTAAAACTGTCAGAAACGTCGGAATTTTGTACTTCAGTTAAGCTACTCTTCTCTCCAGCGAAGGATTTATTATTTATAGCTTCTCTGATGGTATTGCTATTACCCATATGCGGGGAGTTCTTTTCAATTATGTTGAAAAGGTTGTTGTAACTAAGCATATCAATATCATCTTCGTCTAAAATCTCTAATTCATCTTCTACAGTGAGCCAATGGCTCTTTTCGAGTTCTTCAATGGTAGCGCGATACACTGGTTGATTATGCAGCATTTTTTTGATAAATTCAATGCCACTTTGAGAGATATTCAACTTTTGTAATGGTTGAATATCTAACGGCTGAGTCATAATCTGGGTTAGAAGATCAAGGTAGTTAGTAGCATTTTCAACTGTATACGGAGGTTTCCCGCACATCGAATAGTACAGTACCCCAGCAAGGGACCAAATATCAATAGCTTGGTCATAGCGTTGGACGGATGATAAGTTGCGCCTTGCCTCTCTGGGTGACCTTCTACCACCCGAGTCGAACTCTTTATATTCCGGATAAACTTCTGGAGCACAATACAAAAGAGTTCCGCAGAACGTTCTGAGAAAAGTTTCCTCGCCGTTGATCATCTTCGATAGGCCGAAGTCAGTAAGCTTTACCTGGAGAGGTGAATTATTTGCAACTAGAATGTTGTCCGGTTTTACGTCTCTATGAGTGATACCTTCGGCATGAAGATATTTCAAAGCGCTAAGAAGCTGTTTAGCAATTTGTTTGACTTCAACTTCAGGCAGGGAGCCATATTGGCTTATAAATCCCCCGAGATCTCCACCTGGGATATACTCCATAATTATGTAAAGATAGGCGTGCCAATCAATATGCTCGACAAAACGAACAATGTTGGGCTATAGAAATAAGATAAAGCACACGTTAGAATAAGTATTACTTACATGATTTATTTTTCGCATAATCTTCATTTCGTCGTCGAGTTTAGGGTCTAGGACACCATTTTTCATGAACCGTCTTTTTTCGAGTTCCTTGGCAGCAAACGGAACTCCACTATATTTGGAAGTGATTAGATAGACCGTTGCGAATGCACCTTTACCTATGCGGCTGACTTTGTTGTATTTTTGTCCACCCTTCCATTCCTCTAGTTTAACACCAATGTTTTTCGCAACTTTGGCCGGTACATGGTCTATTCTACGACTCGGTGGCAGCTCGGACTGTTGAATTAATCAGTGCATAATTTAACGAACGTTATGGATAAAATACATTTTTCAAAGTATTTTTAGAATCCGACACCTTTTTAGCTCCAGCTTTGAACACACGGTAGAAATATGATGTCAAGTTTATTTGGTAGGCCTCTTCTGCGGCTGAGTCACGGTTTGGGATACGAATTTTAAATCGATAATCTTCCTCTCCTTCAGGAAGATTCATAGTCAGGGTAATGAGAGATCCATGGCTAAGAACGTGTCGAGACTCCAGACCTTTTTCTTTCATGTTGGCTCGAAGCAAAACACCGTCCACCGCTGTTCCGTTGGTAGAAAGGTCTTCCAGTAAAAGATAACCGAACTCGTTAATGTAAATTCGAAAGTGAACGTTGCTTATTCTTTTTGATGCATCTTTACCAACCAATATATCGCAGCGCTGCGCGTTGCGTCCAAAGAAAAACCCACCAACTGATGGATCTTTAGGCGGTACTGATAAGCGAAGAGCAATTTCTTGAGAGCATAGTTTATAGTCATTGTCTCTTTTGATATTGGTAGTGACTGTCGTTCGATTCTGTATTATCGCTGGGTTATTCGTAACAATATATTGAGGTGCAATTTTGTAAAGAAGAGAGCAGGCGCTCCTGGCAGGGTTAGAGTCGGGTTGTAATATGCAGCAGATATCAGCGAGATCTGCTTGGCTAAGATCCGAGTCTGGTTGTCCCAGTCTATGGGGATCTACAACTACTTGTGTAGCTGCAATTTATAAGTTAACATAGCTCAAGCTAACAAGTTCTGCAATTACTTTAATTCAAGAACGTGGCAGGGGCTAGTGTAGATAAAGGCTTAAATTATTGTACCTGGCTGTGTAGCTTCCTGTGAGCCCATTTTTTTGTTTATATTGATGTTCTGCAAATTTAGTTAAACTAAAATACTTCAGTGAAGCATAATTTAATGAGGGTTGTAGACTGATTCTTCAAAGCATGGAATTAGTTTTGTCTCTTCATATCGATGACTTGAAAGACTTACAAGAAATACAGTACATTAGAGAGTGTGTCGCCCTCAGGGCATTTATAAAGCTCTTGATTGAAAGAAAATTTAATTTCTGATGATTATTTACATGCTCGAATGATTAATGCTTGCCCGGAGACGAGTGTTGGGGAAAAGATTAAGGCACGATATTTAGAATCTAGTTCGTTCACACATGAGATCATGAGCATGCAAGGGTTAAGTATTAGATGAATTCAACTATACTATGCATTATTTTGACTAGGTTGCGCCTTCTGGAACCAGGTGAATTGTACACAACTCTTGCCATTTTAAAGGCATGTCGAAAGTCGCGATGCAACAAAAAAAGGGCGCTAACGGTCTAAGGCCGGGGTGTCGATGTCCTTTCCCGGACTCGGCGTTAGACTGAGTGAAGCGGGGGTCTCATCCTCCGCATTTAGAAGGTGCTATGAACTACTCTATGTTCATTGAAAGACGTTGTCTCGTCCCACTGCTGCCATTTAAATGGTTTCGAGGTTTTTCGGAAGACTATTGAGATACATTGGATCTTAGTGCGCTTGCGTAAGTAATTTAATTGTTCTTACACCCTTGAGGCTCAGTGGTACTCTAACTCCCCCTTGGAATAGTATTTCCATGCAGGTCTGGCTGCGTCCATCCGTGCAGTGAGTCTCCCAGTGAAGATTAATGTTTATCTTGCTCCGAACTCTGTGAACTTGGATGGCTGTTCTTTTGCCTTGTGAGCTCCAACGAGGCT
Source organism: Blumeria hordei DH14 (assembly GCA_900239735.1). Taxonomy (NCBI): domain Eukaryota; kingdom Fungi; phylum Ascomycota; class Leotiomycetes; order Helotiales; family Erysiphaceae; genus Blumeria; species Blumeria hordei. The sequence continues at coordinate 5,357,717 of OENG01000016.1, forward strand.
CAAATCCCCACCTGTATTTTTATTTGCACGATTATTGACCTAAACAGTTTGTGGCTACACATGAACATGCCAGCCCTCTATATCTGCAGGCAGGATCAGTTGTGCACTTTGACCTTGCAACTTCTGCTCTTCACATGTATGTCCAAAGGTATCGACGTTATGCAGTGGTGCGTTAACCAAGGCTCGAATGGAGCAGGTCTCACTTTGCCGGCAGTAGTCAATTCTACTAATGAAAGACTAACATTAAACTCCTTATGTCAATCCCGCACCAGGTGCGCTAGACTAGGTACCAGGTGCTGTAACGCTAAAAGAAACGAGCAAATCTCCCCACATGCGCAAGCAACCTACATAGAGTGATCAATTACAAATCGTTGCGGGCGACAGCAGTACCTGCAGTTCAGCACCACATCATGCCTCTCATATTCCAGTTTCTACCAATAATTACTCCTAACTACTTTTGCTGTCCCACGTTCAGGGAGGATAAGAATGAACACCTGTACGCGGTGTCCTCTACTAACCTAATTGTGAAATATTCTCTCAGAGCCAAGCTCAGTCAAATTTCGCAATACAGAACAAGTTGGCACACGAGGCAATGACTCAAAATACTCCGCCACGTTAAATTTTCGCTCCCAACGAGTTTGACACCGATCTAATTCTCACTAAGTTTACAAGTAAGACTTAGTACATCCCCATTCCAATGATCTCACTTCTTTTCGACTTTCTCTGGCCTCAGCTGGCCGTAAAATACACGCCCACGCCTATATTTACACCCAACGAAGGAAGCAAAGCGTGGTTTATAAATCTGGGAGACAGTTCTTTGGGATGAAGACAAGTTTACAAGATCATGTAGCGGATGGCTACAATCTCGACGGGCGTGAATTCCAGAATTTTGACAATGAGTTTTCGAATTGAGCTTTGTGCGTGCGCCAAGACGTCGGTTGCGAGAGTGCGGGCGACACTATAAACACCGCCGTGGTTGGGTGGTGCGGTGGTACATCATCTTGGCCGGTTTCTCAAGTAAGGTCTGGATAGCTCGGACAAATATCCCACCCGAGACAGGAGACCGCTGGTTCGAATCCGGCAAAACCTAACTACATTTCTCGCGGCGCTGGTATGCATGGATGATGAAGGCATGCTTGGATAATCAAAGGTTTTAAATTTCCTTTTGGTGGGTACTTTCGGAGGAGGGTCGACTTTTTTTTTTTTTTTTAAATCATTTAATGTGTTTTCAGCTATCTAGCTATGACACATGACCGGTACTATGTATACATATAGGATGACTCTTTTGACGTTAGAGACACTCATACTCTGGATTTCATTCGCAAATACCACTATGAGGTATGTTCGCTTACACAAACAGTCAACCCTCCTCCGTAAGTACCCACCAAAGGGAATTTAAAACCTTTGATTATCCAAGCATGCCTTCATCATCCATGCATACCAGCGCCGCGAGAAATGTAGTTAGGTTTTGCCGGATTCGAACCAGCGGTCTCCTGTCTCGGGTGGGATATTTGTCCGAGCTCTCCAGACCTTACTTGAGAAACCGGCCAAGATGATGTACCACCGCACCATCCAACCACGGCGGTGTTTATAGTGTCGCCCGCACTCTCGCAAGCGAAGACTTGGCGCACGCACAAAGCTCAATTCGAAAACTCGTTGTCAAAATTCTAAAATCCACGCCCGTCGAGATCGTTTCCACCATCTGCAGCACCTTGTGAGCTTGTCCTAATCTCTCTCACGCCCATCCCAAAGAACTGTCTCCCAGGTTTGTGCGCCACGCTTTGCTTCCTCCGTCGGGTATAAATATCGGCGTGGGCGTGTACGTGGTGGTGAATTGAGGCCAGAGAAAGTCGACGAGAGGTGTAATCATTGAAATAAGGATGTACTAAGTCGTACTTGCAAATTTGATGAGGTTTTGGTGGTGATTGATCTCGTCCGGTGTGAAAATTTGATTAGGTGGAGAGTCTTGAATCATTGCCTCATGGGCCAACTTGTTCGGTATTGCGAAATTTGACTGAACTTGGCTCTGGGAGAATATTTTACAATTAGGTTAGTAGAGGACACCGCGTACAGGTGTCAGTCTTGCCCTCCGGAGGGTCGACTGTTTGTGTAAGCGAACATACCTCAGAGTGGTATTTGCGAATGAAATCCAGAGTATGAGTATCTCTAACGTCAAAAGAGTCATCCTACATGTATATATAGTACCGGTCATGTATCATAGCTTAATAGCTGCATACACATTAAATGATAAAAAAAAAAAAAAAGATGTCCTTATGTTGTGGATTCCGGTAATAGGATAATACTTTATCCGAATCCAACGTATTAATATTTTGTAGCATCATTTCAACGAGATAATAAGTAACTATGAATAAGCCGCAGATATTATTACAGATGAGACAACATGCAGAACAAGGATTACATACAGAAACACACCCTCAGATATCCACCGGAACCTTAGTAGGGCCCAAAGCAGTATTGCAATTCAAGTAAGAAGTGAGCACGTTGGTCTCAATTCTTATCTGTACCGAAGGAAAGTCCCTGGAGTGGTTAATCCAAAATTTCAGTGTGGATATCCGTCTCAAAATGTCAAACATATGGTCTTGGCGTGTCCTCAGTGGGCAATGGGAAGGGGAGAGGTGCTACAAAAGGCAAAAGACAGGTCATTTGTGGCAATGATGAACAGCCCTGATGACATAGAAAGAATTACAAAATGGATCCTGGCAAAAGGCTGGTTTGAACAATTCCGGCTTTCAGGAGAAGTAGAAATAGCATTGGAAGAAAAGATGAGACGATGTGGACAAGGATAAGACGGATTTCACACTGTATAGACAGTGTAAATGCACTTCCTGTAGGAAACCTCAGAAAACAAATAGACACGAGACAGACAGTTGTGGGGGGGCTTTACCGAATTTGGTTTCCTCCTGTGTAAATATTGTAGCTAGATATTCCTGCATGGGTCCATAGGGTACCTGAACGGGCTAGATGAAATCAAATAAAACAGTAACTATGAATATCCATTTCGTCTGAACAATAGTTCGAACTAACCATAAGAGTACTCTCATAATTTAAAGTGAACTAATAAGCTTTTAGTGTGTGACCTTTTTCATACCAATAAGCATACCTCCTCCACCACTCATTGCACATAAAAACTAAAAGCTTTGGTTAGGCTAATTAGCCAGGAGGGCATCTTTTGTCGTTGAGTCAACGGCACTCTCCAGCGCCCTTGACGGCACAAAAGAAGTTGGGCTAAGCTACCATAAAGCAATAACGCTCTGTCAAGAATTTTCTGACATTTCAGCACGACCTTCGGGAAGGAGTTGGAAGGAGGCTAGAATGGCAGAGAGTGAATTTCCCGAGGTACCCCCAAGTCTGCAGTGCCCAGCTGGCCGGCCTCTCCGAACGCTTCAGAAGGGGAACTATGTCTTCGGATTTAGTCCTAATGTCGGTATTAGGAGAGCTCCGCACCAGAGGTTTCTGCGATTTTTCCCGGCTGCCATACACCTGAAACAGACCATCGTTTCGTTTACTGGAGATGGGAAATAGTGAAGGGCAAAGGGCTTCTCCAAGTTTATGATCGAATGAAGATTTGTGAGGGGCGGTACTGTTTGAGGGGAGCTGTGTGGGAGGCATAAGAGGGGATATACTACTGGCATAGGTATCCTTGGCCTGTAGGCAGAGGGGACCTGCATGTCCTACATTGTCATAGACTCAGACAGGACAATAAATGAATCAAAAAAGGCTTTGGCTATTTAGGTTTGGACAGCTGAGGGCCTCATGCACCCAATGTAGTAAGCTTTAGCCTGTTATGTCCTACTCAGAATATGTGTTGGGTAGATGTAAAGCAATGAACTTAACCAAGCCAAACCAGTCCCACGTTCGCCAGATACTCGTACGAAACTTACCTTAATTTATTTGAGCTTCGTTAAAAAAGGATTAATTTTTATTTTATGGTCACCTCTTGGTTTGAGTTGGATTTTGTTGCGCTACTTAAATCGGTGTCCATGTAAATTTGGCTCATCTGATCTAGGTCACATTTTGGACAGTGCTCCTATCTCCTTTTACTACTTCAAAGATCATTGATATATTACTCGTGACGAAAAACCATCCAGCTCATTGTTTACCCATGGATTTCAGCCACCGTTTCTACTGAAACTTCTATCCAAAAAAATAATAAAAAATCGTAGCAATGGAAACTGCGTGCACGGAAAAAAGTCTCAAAAATCCTGCAGCCCCAGCCAGGCAAGGCCTAGACACTGGGACCACTTGAGTTGCGCATATTCACCTATATCTCCCTTCTTTATAACAGTCGAGGCCGACTTGATCCAACCTACCACCTCCGTATCGGGTGCTGCGTACGCTCCGGAAACTCATCAAATGGCTTTTCCTCAATGATCAAGGATGGGTGATGAGAAGAGCTTCAACCCTACCGTTTGATCTGATCATAGTTAACTTAATGAAAATGGTGTTAGGGTAATGTGCTGAGATATGAAGACGATACAGACCGCGAAAACGACTGGGGATCCTCATGGAAGTGAGGATGGTGTTACTCAATCTCGGCACCGCAGACTCTAAAGTGAGATCTGGATGATTGTAGGGGATACCACTGACAGGTGTTGAAAATAGTCTCCCTTCATTTCGTAGTGTAAAATTAGCCACAGAATCTAGGTTTGCTCCTCTGGCTTCACTTGAGTCGCAATGAGGGCCCGATCGTCGTAGCTCAATAGCTGAATATAATATGAATTAAAAAAGAGGGCCCGAAACCGGGGTCAAAGAAGGGAGAAGACTGTTAGTTTCTGCTTCGCCCGGGTCCATTGTAAAATTCGGATGATTATCTATTTTCTCCTATGTGAGCAGGTCTATATATACATAACACTCGGACCTGGTTTCTATCATATCCCTCCACCTACCTATGCGCATTCCCAACTAGAATTGTTGAGATTCGTCTTATCTCCACCTAGCGCATACCACTTCCCAGTTAGTTGTTGGTAATTCCAACTTTATTGTTACACTGCGAATTAAGAGCAACACCACAAGGAATTCTCATTACATCATTTACTAATCCAACAGATATTATGATATCACAATAGGGTCAGTGTGTTACGATTAAAACGGTGAAATTTGATGCTAAGAAAAAAAGGGTTGGACTTTTTTTTGCAACAGATTTTAATTGCGTATGCAGCTATCTAGCCATGACACAATTTTAGAGAAAAAGTACATAATATATGATTTAATATAAGGAAGAGCACTCATGCCTCGGATGTCATTTGCAAGTACCACTGGAGTTATGCCGGCTTTTTCTTCACCCCAAGTCAACTCTCATCCGTGAATACCCACCCAGGGGAACGTCTCAAAAATCCTGAGTTATCCAGACATGCCTCCATCCTCTACTAACTTTTCTCCGTGCGAAATGTAGTCCGAGGTGTCTCCTTCCCAAGTGGAGTTGGTGTCCAGGCTACTTAAACTTTACCAGAGATGGCCAACAGGAGGCGGATCACGGCACCTTCCATCGTTGGCTTGTGTTTGTAGTGTCGGCTTCACTCTCGCGAGCGAAGTCTTGGCGCGCAAGAAGCTCAGTTTGTAAAAACCTCTTGCCAAAATTCGAAATCTCACGCCCGTCGAGACTGTATCCATCCTCTGCATCATCTTGTAAACTTGTCAATCCCTCTCAAGTCTATCCCAAAGAGCTGTCTCCCAGATTTGTACGCCACGTTTTGTTTCCTCCGTCGGGTATAGATATCAGTGTGGGCGTGTATTTGGTGGCAAGCTGGGGCCAGAGAAAGTCGACAAGGAGTGTAATCATTGAAACGAGGATGTTTTAGGTTGTGCTTGTAGACTTATGGCGACTTAGATAGGGGTCGATCTCGTTGGGAGTGAAATATTGATTTGGTAGAGAGTCTTGTACCATTTTTTTTTTAATTCATTTAATGTGTATGCAGCTATTAAGCTATGACACATGACCGGTACTATGTATACATATAGGATGACTCTTTTGACGTTATAGACACTCATACTCTGGATTTCATTCGCAAATACCACTATGAGGTATGTTCGCTTACACAAACAGTCGACCCTCCTCCGAAAGTACCCACCAAAAGGAAATTTAAAACCTTTGATTATCCAAGCATGCCTTCATCATCCATGCATACCAGCGCCGCGAGAAATGTAGTTAGGTTTTGCCGGATTCGAACCAGCGGTCTCCTGTCTCGGGTGGGATATGTGTCCTTGCTATCCAGACCTTACTTGAGAAACCGGCCAAGATGATGTACCACCGCACCACCCAACCACGGCGGTGTTTATAGTGTCGCCCGCACTCTCGCAACCGAAGTCTTGGCGCACGCACAAAGCTCAATTCGAAAACTCATTGTCAAAATTCTGAAATTCACGCCCGTCGAGATTGTAGCCATCCGCTACATCATCTTGTAAACTTGTCCTGATTCCTCTCACGCCCGTCCCAAAGAACAGTCTCCCAGGTTTGTGCGCCACGCTTGGGTTCCTCCGTCGGGTGTAAATATCGGCGTGGGCGTGTACGTGGTGGTCAATTGAGGCCAGAGAAAGTTGACGAGAGGTGTGATCATTGAAATAAGGATGTACTAAGTCGTACCTGCAAACTTGATGAGGTTTTGGTGGTGATTGATCTCGTCAGATGTGAAAATTTGGTTAGATGGAGAGTCTTGAATCATTGCCTCATGGGCCAACTTGTTCGGTGTTGCGAAATTTGACTGAACTTGGCTCTGGAAGAATATTTCAGTCCCAGGTTCGCAGAGGACATCGCGTACAGATTTTCAATCTATTCCTCCTTCCCCAATGACTTTACATAATAAACCGGCCTGACATTTGGACTACTCATGTAGTGGGTGCATTCGCTTACACCACTCGAGTCGTTTGATCTGGTGACTCTCACCCTTGCCTCAACCGCAAGTATCTACTATTGTCGCCGGATCAGTTGATGTTGGCATACAGCAGAGCAAGTCTAGTAAACATCAATTGATTACTGACATGCGGAAACGGGCGGTCAACTACATCTTGGTACTTACACAAGGAATTGTAATTAACGACGTCGATCATAACAGTCGCCGTTGCTGAGCAACCGCCTCCAATCTACACCCATGGTAGTCTCTAAAGCTGACTAGACCCCACATTCCATCACTGCCGTACTGGCACTGGCTGTACACATACAAACCATTATTCCCGCACAACCCAATGCAAAACAGGAAAAACTTTTGGCTACCACAACATGCCTTCGTCACCTTGTATGTAGCCGCTGTGCGAGATAAAGCCCCACAGTCCTCCCTTTCTCGAGTGAGGTAGGTGCCCGGGCTTCATAGACTGTGATTCGGGGACATGACGACCAGGAGGCGGATCAAAACACCTTCAATCGTTGCCTGTTTTCAGAGCGTCGATGGCACTTTGCGAATCGTAGCCCCGGCATCCACAGTATACCAAATTCAAAAAAACTCGAAAGTATGAGCCCCAGCATGCCCATTTATGACCTCCTCACTCGCTGGTCTCATGTCCCGGCTTCCTGTCCTCCCTCAAGATGTGAAGACCGATTAGAGCATTGGTCCCCCGTAGAACAAGACTAAAGCTCTGTAGATTGTGAATTGGTTTGCTCCTCGCGGGTATAAATATCATCGTAATTTTGCAGTGGAAGATGGCCAATTATCGATGAGGCAAATTCCCGATTACAATTGAAGGATTGCCTTTATCGAAACTTGAGGCGAGGTGTTGTAGAAAGATCAAGGTAGAGGACTCGCGTGAGAATGATAGATCCGACGTTGACGAGAAGTCAACGATTTTAGACACGCTTGAAGTTGCTTTCGACTTTGGTCCAGTTGCGATTCTTCTTGGCTATCCCAGATGTGCAGAGGATACTGAGCGACTACATCGATACCACTGGAAGGTGAAGAATTCGTCTTTGCCGACTGGATTCTAGGTGACTTGAATACCCACTTCGTTAAGGACAACAGAAAGCTGGTTCGTTTCCAGTGAAACTCACACACCACATTCTCTCGCGCTAATCTTTTATTCGTAGGGTGACGAAAGAACACTCGAATTACCATGGATTTTCAACGATTTCACTTGCGGTAGATATGCCGGGAAGAGTTTGCATACTGCACGGATTAACCTCAAGTGGTATCTGCAAATAAAATCCGAGTCTTGTTAGAATCCATAATATGATGATATTTTTATCGTGACTGGGTACAACCCCAGCACCCAGAGGGCATGGCACGGGTAGCCCAGATCTATATAAGACTCTTCGCTACCTCTATCATTGTTTCGTAGAAACTTAGAAATGCAAAATCAAAAACAAATAAAACCACTATTTCGAAAGTGCTAGTGCCATGCACTACACCTTATTCCTCGTACCGCAAATTAAATAGGCCCGGGAAGCATTACAGTTGATCTTTACACACCCTGTTTAAAATCCAATCTAGCTGTAACATTTTGTTACAGCTAAATACCGCTAGAGTGTCTACCATCCTTCTTCTCCCATCATGCCCCTTAGCATAGGTAATGGTTCCTTCGTTTCCGTCCTCAATTTCTAAATTGCCGGACGACATTCTGCAAAATACCATGGCCAATTCTCTCGTCCGCATTTGCAAAGCATCTTTTTATTCTGGTACTGAAACCGCCTGTGATAACTGGCACAGTCGCCATACTCAGTCTTTGCGGCTATGAGGCGGTAATATGCCCATCGAGGTAGAGCAAATTCTGGAGGGCGTTTTCTTTGCATCAGTAGGTCTAGATTATGTTAGAAATTGTTAAGGATTTCTAGGAGGAAATATCTCGAAGAACAAGTCTACAATTTCGGACAAGAATATATTGACAGTTGTATAGGATATCGAATTCTCTTCTCAATATGAATTAATAAAATATAGTGTTCTGTTAACTTAGTTTTACATATACGAAAAATCCAATCCTTAAATACAGATCCCCGAGGTTTTAGTGATCCCGAACTCCCAGTGATCCAGCTACAACCAGCCCCTCAATTACCGCAGGGTAGTATTTCCTAGCCACTGCATTACAGATACTACTGAATCTCGTGTCCCCTAGCTAAGCTTAATCATATGCAATAGAATCAAGTAAATTGATCTTGATGATCAAACTAGAAATCTAAACCTTCATACATACGAAGTCTAGATTTCCAACAGATTGTCATACTTATCTAATCTATTCTTAAGCCACCAATCTTCCACAATTTTCTGTGCCGGGATGTTGATTTGGCGCTTGAGAGCTGCAAAAGCCAGAACTTCGTGAGATTCCTTCCTAGTGCACTCTGGTCTGGGGATATTTCCTTCCATAGTTTTTAATGCAAGGGCTGACTTTGCCATCGCATCGGCCTTCTCGTTCCTTTCAACACCATTGTATCCCGGAACCCAGCGGACTTCTACGGCAGGTTGAGCCTTGGATAGTTCCAAAATATTCCTTACCTCAGACTGTGAGGAATTTTTTCTTCCACTTGCAAGGGCTCTGGTTGCCTCTTGATTGTTGAGGAGCACCTTGATACCGGTACCTTTTATTTTTAACGCCACTTCTGAGCCTCATACTGCCCCGGAAATTTCCGCATCAAAGACCTCAGTTCCAGGAAGAAAATTTCCACAGCTCGCTATAAGTGCTCTGTCCCTATATATGGCGTAGCCATAAGCTGAGTATGCTGGACCAGTCAACGACCCATCCAACTAGACGCAGAGTGTTTCTGCAGAAAGATTTCTAAGCCAAAACTTAATCTTCTTTGCCTTTTTTTCCTTGTCGCATTTGGCCGTAGCCATCGCAATCTTCGGTTGGTAAAGCTGCCCAGGCCCTTCTGATGCTGGCATATTGAGGTTCCTATTCTGTAGGCGTGTTGAATATCGTATCGAGACTTTGAAAACACGGCCTTTCTGTCCTTCTCGGGGCTTAAGTCGCTTGATTGCCTCCTTAAGAGTCTTAGATGCCCTTGAAGTCAAGAGTTGATAGCTATGAAATCGGTAGATTCTAGCTGCAATTCGAAGCTGCCGCTGCTGTAGCATGACTTCTGCCAGCAGGATTCCCGAGTTAGAATATGATGATTATCTTTATTTTACATCTGGAGAGCCACGCGTCAAATGCGTGGCCCTATTAAGTCCCTACTGAGATAAAAGATGCCAGGGTCTAATCCCTGGACTTCTTAATATTCTAAAGGAAAGGAAAAGGAATCCCATAAAAGTCTTTATATACAAAGAAAGTGCATTCACATAGCTAATTCTCGCAGATTGTTAAGATTTTATGTATGGCGATGAAATGATTGCTCAGCGCCATCCCCTGCGTAGGTCAGTCCAAATTCCCTGTTGACCTCCACTGCCGAAAAATAATCTTGTTGCTCCATTAATTTACTTGTCCTTCTTCTTTAGCTAGCTCGCTTTAGGCGTCCCTTGAATCTTCAAGATGTTTTATGGGCATATCTCTCTAAAGAATCGAGTTTCTTGTAGCCATTCCCCGAATTACCCCCATTCATGTGTGCCGAGAATGAACGGGATTATCTTCGAAGGTAGACCCTGTATATGATGTGGTCTTCTTTTCCCTATGTGGCAGAAGAAAAAATGTAGTGGAGCCTTTCTACGGCTACATCGGCAGTATTTTGGTGCATTCTCGTGGTTGAAGCGCTCGTGGTAGTTGGCGAAATCGCCTTGTCTAGATCTAGCTGCTAGTATACCGCCCAAGGTAGCAAGCGTAAGGGCAAGTTCTTTAGACCTAGAGGGAGTTAATTTAGTTTCTAGTTTCTCATAGCTTGTTTGCTGAAGGAGAAGAGCTCTCCATATTTTGCCAGTAGCTTGCGTCGTGGACTCTTTTGCCCAGCGCTTCAGACCGGCACATGAGAAAAATAGGTCATCTGAGGTTGGAAAATGGCAGCCATCTTTCGCTGCTTTGTCTGCGGCTTCATTTTCAATTATGGATGTGTGGCTCGGATTCTATCGAACCCGAATTTTGCCTCGTCTAGTGTGGGCAAGCCGAGAGCTTTCTTGCCATTTGGATGTTAAGGTGAAGAACTCATCAAATTGCGCTTGTGAGCACCCTTAGAAGTGAGATGAAAGTCGAGCAGCAACCCCTAAGTTATCTAGACAAAGCCAGAGGTCTGTAGCGAATGTAGAAGTTGGGAGTGCTAGTGCAGATTTTGCACCTTCTATGGCGCCTTTCACTTCCACATCAAAAACTTTGACGTCATTTCCGAGGGCGATACCCATATGTGAAAATTGTACACCACCTTGGTAGCTGGTGAAGCCAGCGCCTCCCAGGCTATTTAGTTGCTTAGAGCCGTCTAAGTAGATAATGATGTCTCCAAAGAGGATAGTCTTGAGGAATTCAAGACCTATCTATTTTCATCTGAAGAGGTTCTGTTCAGTCCAGCCACCCGGGAGTGTGTAGCTTCTCGGCACTCACGTGGGTTCCAAGGAGGCATAAAAATTGAATTAATTTGCTCCGATTTTGGAAGGAATAGTACACGCCAAGAAAAACGAGAGGTAGGACGCTGTAAACTGAGAAATCTGTTAGCTCGGGGTATTCGGACTATAGCTGTAAGCACACGGCCATCGAGAGCTATTTCCAGTTGCTGTAACCCTGATTCACGGCGTAAGATCGCTGTTGGTGTAGTGCAATACACTTGAAGTGTTGTACGGGCGGAATTGAGTACGACCTTTAAAAGCTGCTGTAGTAGAGACTCTACACGGTTTTACATGCGTGCCTTGGGACCTTGTCTATATCTGCCTGGCCACCAAGTTTCTGAGGCGGAATACGCAATGGGGAGGACACATGCTGTTTGGAGTAAAGCTGTACAAGTGGCATAGTCGCGTGTTGTTCTATTGTTAGTTTTGGACTCATGTAGATATAACATCGTAATCTCCTTAGATAGGAAGAGACATCATTCACATATACCGACATTAGACCCCCTTGGTTGGATCCAATCCTTCCCTGTGATACCTACACATGCATCTATTGCATGACGCAGTAAATGAGGGAAGTTAGAATAACTGGGGCTATGAAGTATGCCACTCTATTGACACACACGTGACTACAAATTATGTACTTGGTTTCACTTCGGTAGTCAAATGAATCAACGCGCTCTGCAACCCCAGTGACTGAGGGGTCGCTATCTCCTTGATAGTTTTTATATAAAGAATCAAATCAAGCGCCTTGTGCCACTAAGCAGTTAAATGGAGTAAATAAAATGATACTAGAGGCCTATCTTGAGCTTAATCTTATCATGACTTTATACACACCTTTAAATACTGCCTGAGACTCCCAAATTTCGCATTTATCCTAGGCGTACAGTATCTAAAAGGACTAACTACCGTTTAAATAATGTTGCGAGGTCAAATATCACGAGGAATCTCGGGCTGTTTGAGAGGAAGGAAGACTGGTATTCGAGCACAGGAGCAGGTGAACGGAGCTGTAGATGCAAAGCCGTGGAGTTGACGAGAGGAGCGATTAATATAGCCTTCAGAGAAATTCAGTTAATACAATGAACTATAATATTGAAGAGGGTCGGATGGTGTAGTGGTACACCATCCGGGCCGGTCTTCTAAGTAGGGTCTGGATGGCCTGAACATCTATCCCACCTGAGACAGAAGATCGCTGGTTCGACTCCAGCAGACCTCACCTTACTGAAGTAAGCTACATTGATGATGGTGGCATGTCTGGATAACCCAAGGTTTTTTGAGAGATTTCCCTTGGGTGAGTTTCATGGATGGCATAGTTCGACAGCGGTGAAGAAAAAGCCACCTTGTCACAGCCGTAGTGAGACTTGCAAATGATATCTGAGGCATGATGTTCATCACAACTATATCATCATTGTATCTGACTGAAGTCAGCACCTGCATGGGCCAAAAAAAGGCGCCAAATCAGGATAATGAACAAAAATAAATAAATAAAATATTGGAGTGACTACTGTAAGAGGACTTACCTTGTGTTGGAAATATAGCTTCCTGCATTTCTTTCTATCGACCAATGTGGTTGCATGCATCTTGCCTGAACTATATTTCTGAGTTCAGGCAGGAGCCCATACTTCTGATCCAATCAGACTCAACGTTTGAGTCTGCTTGAATCCAATTCTTCCCGAACAAATCCAGTCATTGGTTTGTTCGTATTTTCTATGGCATGACCCAGTATTCTGAGTCAGTGGATAATTCTTCTCTGGTCTGGGATCTCACTTTTCTGCAGTCGAGTCGGTTCCAGGTAACCTTTCTTCCTTGTAAATCCACTGTATATATCGTAATACCTGTAGTCTATTAGTCAATCAAGCAAACTGAACTTCTTCTCCGTTCTCAGGCAATTCTTACTCCGAAGTTCTCTCCATACTCTAACACCTTGAGAGATATTCAGCTAATAAAATGAGCTGAAGATTTCTAAAAGTAGGAGAGACTACATCTTTATACAGGAATCAAACTTGTTATGACGAAAGTTGAGGGATAGATGAGGTACGTGCCAATGTCTCAAATTGACATCATTATCCAAATGACGTTTTAGCCTTGTGTTTTAGTGAACCCAAGCGACTAAGGTAAGTAACAGACGTGACTATATTTAACATGGAATCTAATTACAAGTGAATTAAGAGTTACATGTAGTAGTGCACAAACAGAGATCCTGGATCGATACTGATTCAAAACTGTTTTATTTCAACAAATATCACTATAGTGTTAATAACTATATAAAACTTCTTCAGGAAATAGTCAAGTATCTCTGATCATATTCTGCATCAGAAAGGCGGAGAAAATGCTAAGCTCATGACGAGTCTTACAAACGGGATCAATGGGGCAAAATACCTTATGTCGATCAAAACCAATCCTTCATACATGTAGTACGGGTACCCTGATCCTTCCGCAAGCCCTTTTAACTTTTTGGCGTGATAGTCGCTACTAACGATTTACTAATTTTCCCATTTATAAAATATTTATAGAGATGACACCTCGAGCTTTTGTCCAGAGTTCATAACATAAATTAGAAAACCTCTTCCTCAGAGCGTTCGCTTACTCCAAGCTTTTATGCATTTTAAATGGCGTGAAAGGCAGTTTTTACCTGATATTCTGGCATCTGCTTGGAAGTCTAACAGGACTTATATGGGGTTTCAATAGCGGCGACAAGCTGGCTATCAGAAAGTGTATACCTTTTTCATATTGAGCTAGTATAGGCAGGAAACTATGATTCTCAGATACGAGGTATGTCTTCCCAGCTTCAGTCATGATGACATTTAATCTTCGTGATTAATCACATTCGTTAAATCAGCTTTTTCGTAATTACTAGCCTGTATATGCCACAATTAGCTGGATATTATTCAAATAGACTAATAAACACAAGCCTTATCTATGAATAAAATCTGAAAAGTTACCTCTTTTTCCCAAAGTATTTTGAATTTAACTGTTCCAGTAATACACTAGGGTATTTCGATATTTTTTAAAGCGATCTGTGTTGAAATCGAACACCTTTTAAATCTATTGGTGTCTGACCAGTTCTAATATACTACCAATAGGAAACTGGTTCGGCCAGCGGTAGATTACCTTGCCTAGTCAGGTTCAATCTTTTGTTGTTGTAGTTATTGTTATTAAGGCTTCCAACCCCGTCAAGTTTTTCTAATATTTTACATGCAGGGATAAACATGTACTGGTCTAATGAAAGCGAATCCAAGCTTTTGGGTGTCCAACTAACCAAATCTCCAAGCTCTAGCTTTTGGTTTTGAGACAGATAATCATTTAGTTCTCTACAGCCAATTGAAACTTCAAACCACAAACCAAGTCTTTGGTCATTGTTTTCAAGTTTTGTATTAGAAGATACTGCATGGTAAATAACTGATTCCGTTTGAGGGGAATCTCGTATTGATACATCAAGACATCTAACCTCCACAATCTGGAGTATTGAATTGTTATCTTTACTTGGGTATCGAACGACGTGACGGACGTTGACTTCCTCTAATGAATAACGGAATTTTAATAATCCTTTAATTTCACACGTGATATCTGGCCTATAGCAAGGATTCCTACATACGTTATTAGCCACGTTCAATTGGATTGAGGGTTTTGTTTTCCATACGGAATGAATAAAGAGTCGGAAATATTTTCCACCAATTCTCGATGTAAATATTCAAGGCTAGACTTCTTTTCATCTCCAAGGACAGATATACAAAAGTCCCAAAATCTTTTGATTCCGTGAACATAGATTGTACCCAAGTCAGAGATAGACTTAACCTGAATCTTAAATGTTTCTGCATCAATTTCAACAAAAACATTTTCATTCAAGCTATCACTTGAGTCAAGAAAACGAAGTTGGTATACTAATGAGCTTTCAATTTTCTTGGTATCCCAATACTCCTGACCATCATCATGTTTCATCGAGATAATATTTTTTATATCACTAGTTGAAGAAGTTAGGATATTAGTAAAGCGTGAATTAGAATTAAACTCTAAATCCCTCAAAACCTTTCGGGCTTCATCAACTTGAAATGTTTTCTCATGAATGTTTCTCTTTGCAATAAAATTATCGTGTAATTGGGATATCATTATGCGACCAAAATTGATCATTACAGTGAGGTTTCCACGATATGCTCTAAGCCTGCCCATCATCGACTTGAAAGTGGAGCAAAGCTCTTCTTGAAAATCATCCATTATTTTAGACTGCGTGGTAAATGATCTAGCCAGAAGTTCAACATGGGATGTTGTTGAATAGTTTAGCGGTCTCAAATCAATCTCTGAACGTTTAATTTGCTGGGGACTGTCCTTCTGTGTTGAAATTGTCCGAGAATTTTTCTTGGTAGATGCATAAATTTTCTTTCCGTCATTAATTTTTGGTCTTCCTTTTGTGGCCTCATGAATTACAGGTAATGAAGCTTTAGGGGTTTGATCATTATTTTGTCCAGCCAGGTTGCAAATCTCTATGGCTAAGAGATCAACATTGCTAATATTCATAAGAGATGGCGTCCTACTCGCTGTATCATCGATTTTGGTGTTGTCACTTGTGCTTGGCTCGTAACCCTTCTTCATAGGTATTAGTATATCAGAGTGGAAGTCATTAATTTCCTCGTTCAAGGGATTTGATACTGTGCGTTCAAGGTGAGGTAAGTTAGTATTTGATATAGCTAAGTTAGTTTTTGGTAAGCGAGATTGAGATCCTAAGTGAGAAATGACAGGAATCTTGGAGCACAATTGAGATAAATTAGACTCAGAGCCATTATAATCTAGAATCGAGCTGTAGTTGACATGGTTGAGTGGTTGTTCATTAAGTTTCCACTGTTTCTGTTGTCCAGAAAATAAGTCTTGAGTAGGATTAGGTGACAGTGGAGATCCGACATACTCGGAACTGGAGACTTCACTTTTTTTTAAATCGAAGCCTTGTCCCTTTTTGAAAGTCTGTTCCACGGATTTGACGAGGGGAACATTATTTAAATTACAAGTAAAATTTTGAAAAGAACTGGGTTCTAATTCATGGTAGTGATCCCAGGATTTTTGTTTAAATGGGTGGCCTCCTAATAATTATAATTCTCAGTTACATTCCAAAATATTCCATAAACCCGAGACTCACGGTGCTCACCAACAAAATATTTTGATTGATCTCTTAGTGGGGGTGAGTTTCGAATACTTTCAGCCCAAGTCGCAATATTCTGATTCCCATCATATTTTTTATCGGAAATATTGCTTTTTTGAATGTAGTTCTGGATTGTGGGTGATGAATGTAAGACTTTTTCGGAAGTTTTATTTCCACTGGTACACATGTTTTTTGGATCTGTTGCACGATAGTTTGATATCGTAAAATCACCTAACACACAGTTTTCGCTTTGACTTTGTTTTCGTAAATTATGAAGCTTCCATTTAATTTTGTAAGATGTATCATGAGAATCAAATGGTGCATACCGAACTGTGATGGCATTCTCAAGAAATTTTTCATTGTTTAATTGTTGTTTCGGCTTAAAACTCTGATTACTGACTAAAGTAGTCTTGAATAACTGATTCTTGGAATTTAAAAATTCAATAAATGCGATCCTTATGTTAGCTTCAGATTCCATGTAAAAAGTATGGTTAATGAAAGTTCCAGGATAAACCTAATTATGATTGGTTTCAGTCAATAATAGCTTATATTTCAAACTTACTGTATTTTTTTCGATATTTTCTAATTTAGAGAAAACCCGGAGTAATTCTCTCTCGAGATTGCATCCAACATAGATACAGTTTCGTTCTATCTCTTTGACAAGGAAGCTATCTGTAAGCTGCATAATTTCTATAATTATAGCGTCCGTAAAAACATCGTTAATATCACGAGTTGTGTCACTCAAGGTGTATACCTTTGAGTATGGATATTTACGATAAATACTAGGTGATATAAGACTTTGTTCAAGGTTCCTTTCTTTCCAGATATCTAGACGCTCTATCTTATCGCTCTTGAGCTATATAAAAATTAGCTACACAGATTGGACTCTTAAGAGAAAATTACCACAAGATCTTCATCAATATCCGAATTCTCACCATTATCACTTGTGTCGCTAACATCACTTGTGTCACTATCATCACTTTTACAGAGCTTATTACTTTTCAAACATTCTTCCTTTATCAATGCCGTCAGAGTCGAGAAGAGTATTTCCCAAACTGCCTTTGAGTCCTTATGAATACAACAGGCAGAAAACATGAATGTTTTGGGATCGTATCTGAATGTTGCAGTCTACAAAATATATGAGTTATAATTCAAAGCAGGTTATATTGATTAATAACTCCTTTGAGAAAAATACATACAATTCCTCGGATTTTTTTTTCATTTTCCAACTTTTCCTGAATACTAGCGACGGCTTCGGGTTGATAGTAATACTCACTAGCAAACAGAATTTGATGCCTAGAGACGGTACTTAAGGATCCAGCAATAGATGATCGAGCGTCAGATTTATATGATTGGAAAATTGAGCTATCTGAAGACATACTATGGTGATGGTTTGATGTTACACGGTTTGCAACAGTTATCACCAGAAGTATAGGTAGAAGGATTGATGGCAATAGATATAGAAGTTGCCAGTTTTCTTTGTTTGGGTTTAGTAATCAGCCAGTCGTATAAGGACTTGGTAGAACCCTATTTTCTGATAAGGTCGATAAGATAGTTGTATGATGAGACTTATTCGATGGCTGGATATCGAGTATTACATTAAAAAGATGGGCATAGGAGTATTAGCACCTTCAAAAGTAAGCGTATGAGCTTAGTTTATTCACTGATGAATGAGCAAATCTCATGAAAATTGCACGTGCAATGAAAATTTTTGGTGAGGTTGTGTCACTAATGAAAAATTTGACATTGTATCTCGTACATTTCTCACAGTATCTTAGAAATAAATAAGCCACGCTACATTTATCCATCGATAGAGGACCTGAGCTAAATGAAAGTAAGTATTTTTCATGGTGTCGAAAAGATCTCGCCGTCGGATTTTGTACTTTGTAAATTAGACATGCAGCCTACCTTGGAAAGGAGTTAAGAGATTGAAACCAGTATTGGCATTTACGCATAAATAAGATTAGGTTATGAACATTAAAGTAGTCCCTGAGTATGGTTCGCATTCATGGTTCCAGAGGACTGAGACAATTCCTAAGATTTCCAAATATGTTAAGGACCCTGGATATAGGATATTGATTTTGATCATAAAATAGATTACAAATATCACTTTTATCGTAGGTGTTTGCACGCTAGTCTATACTTTTTCTCCATTAATTTATTACTACCACAAGTGTTTGCGCCGTTATGAAATTCATAGTTCTTTTTCATCCGAATGGATGGGAAGTAGAAGACCTAAGAGTTGGCAAAAGGTGTATTCGTAATATCTAGCTGGATATAGATGTGTGACCTTCCGACAAAGAGGAAAAACCATATTCCAGAATTTGTACAGTTATGTTAATATTCCATCCCATATCAAAAAAGTTAATTACATCAATCATGTGAACGGATTTGCCTCATTTGTCTCGTGAGAATAACTGTATCTTGTGCCATCTTGGTGCGATACTGTTTTACCGTAATCAGTAAATTATATCATATCATAGTCTCATTTCTTTACTCGGCTCTAGGTAATCATCCGAATCCTGTACTACACCCCGTAAAGAAAAAATCTTAATCAAAGGCCTAGGTTGTGGAGAAATAGATAACTAACTCCCGTACATAGCCATTTTTAAATGCTCATGCTCCTAACTTTACCTCAATATGTGGGTGAACGGATTGCTGAATATAAAAAATTTGAATTTGGGTCCAATATCAGTGTCTGGGAACAGAATTTTGCAACTTGTTCACAATCGATTGCTGTAGACATTCCATAGCTTCGATTATCAGCCTTCATTAATATGCTTTCAAATGATTGGTTGAGTGGCCTGATTTAGTTGTATGACTGAACCTACAACTTTTTGTTGTATTGTGGCTTTTGAGCTAGTACTATCAGCCTAGCTCATAGACGCTTTTCATGGTGTTCGTTCATTTTTCTTGAGACTTAGCGCCCACTTTAACTCGCCAAGAACTTTTTGAGTTTCCGCCAATAGTAATTCACTTTTTTCCTCCACTTGGGTAGCGGATGTTTTGATATCTCGTAAGGACTCTTCTTGACTACACTTATATTCTTTATGCTTCAGGACGATTGCGTTACGTTTCTCTAAAAGCTCTTCTAGTAGTGTAGCCTGTTGATCACAAAGGCCTTGCAGTGTACTTAGGCGCTTATCGTCCTGTTTTCGCTCCAGGTTTATTTCCTCGATTTCTTTAGAAAGTTTGGCAACAGCACGATTTACTTCATTTCCCTGTTCCTTCCAATGGTTGGTCATTGCGGCATTCCTCGCATCCATCATAGCAGCGTAGTTAAAGGCATCTTCGACGTGTTGTTTTGATTCTTCCTCAACTTTTTGAATTTGCTCTTTCCAAGTTCTCTCGCTCTCTATTGCTACTGTAGCTTTTGATTTCTCTAGTTCAACCTGTAATCGTAAGTCTGCAAGCTGCCTCTCTTTTCTTTTTAACATAGTCTTGTTAACGGCAGCTTCATGAAGCTTTCCATCATACTCTGCTGCTAATGCTTCCATTCTTCCCTCAGCCATCTTAACAGCTTGCTTTTGTTCTTCAGCTCTTAGTCTTTCAATGTGTAATTCTCTCTTTAGCATATCATTTTCACCCATTAACCTTTCTATAACGCGTCCAGATTTACCACCAAGGCTTGCTCGACCAACTGCTGAGTTCCATGTTGATATGTTAGAGCTCGGAACTGAATTATTATCTTCAGAAGTTGGTGAGTTATTTCCATCACTATTTCCATTTGAATAGGTGAGGGCAGAGCCATACTCAGATGGAAACTGCTTCAAGCTTATTCTATTAATACCACTCACTGGGTTGAAACTTGACAAGCGTGGAGGAGCTTTGAACGAATTTATAGTTGTATTTTGTAAGCTGAGATGAGAGTCAGAACCGATAGAATGCGGCATAGAGCTGGTTAGATTTTCGTCACGCTTTTGACTGGAATTAAATGAAGAGTCTAGTTGATCAATATCTAAAGGTACAGAACGTATTGTTTCGTGGCTGTGAGAATTCGTAGACAACGGCGAGACTGAAATCTTGGATCCACTCAAACTGTTCATGATAGAATAAGAAATTTCGATGAATAGGAGGCGTACATTTGTTGTTTCAGGTGTGGCCTAATTATTTTCAACACTATGGAGTAATTGGTAAGATCGGTATCTTTGCGGTAATTTAGAGAATTGTGAGGAAGTTGACTTGGCGTGCTGAGCTAAGGCTGTATAATTGCAATAAAACTGGAAGTTGAAAGTAAAGTTTGTGTTAACTCACTCGGAATTTGAAACAAGCATCAGCTTGTACTTGATGTAAACACCTCAATTAATTTCTTAGTACGCTTGGTTAGGGACGTGCGAATTTTATATTTGTTGCGCATTCATTGCTTAGTTATCTCTACTGGAATCTTTTAAACACCACTGCACTTCGTAAATGATGTTAGTAGATAGTGTTAAATGATATGGTTATCTTCTGATGAATAGTTGTAGTAGACAATTTGAAATTTTTAGATATTTGCTCGTAAACCGAGCTTTTGAATTTAATGTCGAATGCTAGTGATGGGGTAGAATGTTAATACTCGCGTGTTCATGTTCAGTGCGCATAGATTGGCTTATTCAGGTTTAGTAGATCATGGGTTATCGAGAAACAATTGCCTTAGCAACCATCCATACCAGTTACATCTGCAGCAAGCTCTAGCCTATCACATCAGCCTTGCCCCCCGTACAACACAATTAAACAAATTCTCACGCACTCAACGCTGGCCGGTCTCTTTATGTCTGGCATTGCCATGTGGAAGACAAATGTGTTATTCAACGCACGTAGTTTTAACGAGCACTAATCGTAATGACCCACTAAATTTGAAAATTGACCAGGATATTCATGGCTTTCCACGAATAAAGTGTAGCTGCTGGCGTATGTGAACGCATCTCTCTAACTCTCGATACCATGAACAACCTCTTCAAACAGCTCCAGAAACTTGCAGATAACATATGGCAATTTATATTTTCAGCCCTCTCTGCGCTCACGGTCATGCACTAAACTTAATTACCGCAATTCGTTACTATTGATTATCACAATGAATTTGCGACATTACGATATCATCAGTACACAGCGGTAGGTAGAAAAGACTTCATTTTCAGCTCTGCTCGAGAAGGATATTGTAGGAAAAAGCTGGTTGCAAATTCTTAAAGAAGTTAGACGACGCCAGAACGTCGACATCAAAATATGAGCTCTAGGTGGACCATTTTAGGTAATGCCTCAACAGATCTCACATATTTTGAACCGATGCGGCAGGGTTTATGGCTACGACATTGTGGGTTCAATAATTCTTTGAATATCCTATCTTGGCCGTATTGCACGTACTATACAGTTATTTCTTCAATCCCGAGGTATAATATCTCCCGAACATAGATGGGCAATCCTTTGGCGCTCCGTCCCCTCGGGACGACATGCCGCCATCCAGACCCCCGGGCCTCTGTAGATAATGACTCCTTTCGTTAGTGATCGGTTAGACTCCGGTACGCCTAAATTATTCCACACGCCCCTGTGGTCCTTGTTGTCCGTGAGATGATGCAAGGGATCCCTTAATGCTTGATACCTTAGCTTCGGCTAGCTCTTATCATAGTCGGGAAAGTCCATGTCATATCACTACTAATCATTCGGAAAGCAAGATTGTTAATGAGCCGCCATGACTTAACTCGCTTCGTCCCGCAACTAAAGCTCTTCCTGATGACGCTAGCTCAATGTGGCTAGCAACTGGACACTAATAAGTTGCATTTAATACCAGTGTTCTCATACTAATGGTAATGATGTCACGTATCAAATGATCGAACTATTTTTAAGGCTCTAGGTCTCCCGAGCATGATGCCAAGTGAAATTTGTGGGGCTCACACAGCATCGTTATCCGACAAGTGAATTCAGTGGATAACATGACATGGCGACTTGAGCCCTGCGATTTCGAAACTGGTAGACCATAGACCTAGATCCCTAACGTTTCATGACAGAAATCATATCGCACGCATCGATAGGAATCCTGCACTAGTCGCAGTTTACAGTGGAACATCCAAGGGACCTTGCACCTATGAGCGTGGGTCAGATGCAGAGGCAAACTTAGAGAAGACCCGTCAAGCATCATGGCGCAAACCTTTCGAGTAGATGCGACGATGTTCCGGCTGGTGGCTTAGGTGAAAGTACCGACTTGCAAAACGGGTTCCGGCATGACTAATATGTCAAGGGCTAGCCAATCGTCTGGAACACGATACGGGATAGAGTAAGCAGACTAATCGAAGACTTTTTATCTTTAATTTTTTTTATTCATTTACATCCTATATGAGGCTTAGACTATTGTAGGATGTGCACTCCAACAGAACTGCATGATTTAATACCTGTTTCGCACAAGGTTTTCCAATATTTAATTTCCAGTCTTCTGCATGTGAATGGTTTGATTACACTAGACTCTTTAACCGACGGCTTCGTCCGCCCACTCAAGACAATACTTTTCATTCTCAAAGGCACACATGTTGACTGAAAAATCGCTGTCAAGGATAATAAGAGTTGTATACATATGTTAAGATCAATTTATGACCATAGATCCCCTCGAAATCTGGACGTCACTAGAAATTATCACTGTGATGTATTTTTTTTCACATTAAAAAGTTGATAATGGTCGTTGAGAGCCCACAAAATCCTTGTCAAGTTTACAAGTAAGACTTAAAACATCTTCGTTTGAATGTCCATACCTCTCACCCACTTACTCTCCGGCCTCAGCTTGCTACCGAATACACGCCTCCGACAATTTGAATATCCGCAGGAGGACATAAATCGGGACGCACAAGTTTGGGAGGTGGCTCTTTGGGACGGGCAGCATAGAACTTGGCGCAAGTTTACAAGTTGATGCAGAAGACAGATGAATTAACGATAGATGTGGGATTTACAAATTGAAGAGTATTGTGCGCGCCACACTTTCGATTGTGAGAGTAAAAGTGACACCATATGTGACGCAAACCGAGCTGGTGATGAATAGATAGATTTATTAAACTATTTGAGGAGAGTAGAGAAATTCAGCTACTTCTAACACGTATTGATAAGAGTTGATCACCCACGTAAATCTACAGACTAGTGACTTGTCCTTAGGCACAGTACTTTATACCCAGCCACTTGTTTCCAGGTGTCACTAAGTTGTTTAAATCATTTTATTGTCCTGTCTGAGTCTAAGACTATGTAGGACATGCAGGTCCTCTCTGCCTACAGGCCAAGGATACCTATACCAGTAGTATATCCCCTCCTCTGCCTCCCATACAGCTCCCCTCAAACAGTACCACCCCTCACAAGCCCTCATTCGATCATACACTTAGAGGAGCCCTTCGCCCTTCATTATCTCTCCTCTCCAGCCAACGAAGCGATGGCCATTTGCGGGTGTATGGCAGCCGGGAAAAATCGCAAAAACCACTGGGTGCGGAGCTCTCCTAATACCGACATTAGGACTAAATCCGAAGACATAGTTCCCCTTCTGAAGCGTTCGAAGAGGCCGGCCAGCTGGGCGCTGCAGACTTGTGTGTACCTCGGGAAATTCGCACTCTGCCTTTCTAGCCTCCTTCCAACTCCTTCCCTAAGGTCGTGCTGGAATGTCAGAAAAGTCTTGACAGAGCGTGATTGCTGTATGGTAGCTTAGCCTGACTTCTTTTGTGCCATCCAGGGCGCTGGGGAGTGCCGTTGACTCATCGACAAAAGAAGTCCTCCTGGCTACTTAGCCGAAATCTCGGTCTTGGCGCCCACAAACGTTGCAAAGTTGAAAGCCCCTCGAAAATGTCAGTCCCAGCATCGTCTTCAGAGACCTATTCCCCCTCTCGCTCCACATCTCAACCGCGTATCCTTCCTCAAGATGTAGAGCTCCATTAGAGCATCAGTCCCCCATAAACCATGACCCGAGCTTTGTATATTATGACTTGATTTCCTCCTTGCGGGTATACGTAGCGTCGTAAATTTGTAGTCGGTGATGGCCGGTAATTAATGGGGCAAGCTCCTGTTTGCAATTGGAGTAACTTCTTTATTGGTTGTTGAGGCGAGATGAGGCGTGGTCAAAAGAAGGTTGATGACTGAGATGAGGATGGTAAGAAAGGCATTGTCGAGAAGTTGTCAAATGGAGACATGCTTGAGGTTGCTTTCGACTTCGATTCGGATGCGATTCTTCTTGGCTATCCCAGATATGCAGAGCATACTGAGCGATTACACCGGCACCACTGGAAGGTGAAGAATTCGTCTTTGCCGGCTCACTAAGTTGTAAAAACGTTCAGCCTCCTGGTTAGTAGTGCTGTTTCGCTAAGGTCCTTCTCCTCCCCGTACAGTCTTATCGTAAGAATTCTCGATGCTGAGCTTAGGTCTACTCCTAAGCTAAAACAACGGTCTAGCCATAACACTATGGACAAGTCAACGATGAAAGGTGCCATGGTCCGCCTCCTGGTGGTGTTCTCCGGTATATTACCGACTAAAGGATTTTATGTCGAGTTTGTATAGGTATGTCTGTCATCACAGACATTGGAAATAGATTCATGAGATTGCTTAACGAGAGGCTAGGATTCATTTCGATAATACTTAGTTGAAGACTTATCCCAACTATTAGAGGGCTACACCGTCTTTGTCTTTCTACAGATAAATCTATTTCCAATGTCTGTGATGATAGACATACGTATACAAAATTGACATATAGTTCTGAAGTCGATAAATTATGAGCAAGGGAACTGTCCACTGCATCAAGTCAGAGATTTCTAGAGTTACTCTAGTAGAGTTTATTAACCGATTTTTTACGAGGGAAAGTTAAGGTTTTGAGAATTGACGTCGAACCGATTAATTAATAGGTTCCTAAATTTGGTATGGATTTTTGTTCGAAATTTTGACTCTCGAATTTAGGACTCAACCATTATCTGTTTCGTCTCATGTTTCCGACAAGATCGACTTTCTCTACACATGTCCCGAGTGCGCCAATCGCACCTACTTTTGCATGTACGTTTGGATATTTACGTACTACAGTGTACCTTGGCTTATCATGGTAGATGAGAGGTGGCTGGTCATCACTAGGTTTGACAGGCACATGAGACTAGTGGGGGAGGGCAAGACTGACACCTGTACGCGGTGCCCTCTACGAACCTGGGAGTGAAATATTCTCCCAGACCCAAGTTCAGTCAAATTTCGCAATACCGAAGAAGTTGGCCCATGAGGTAATGATTCAAGACTCTCCACCTTATCAAATTTTCACACCTGACGAGATCAATCACCACCAAAACCTCATCAAGTTTGCAGGTACGACCAAGTACATCCTCATTTCAATGATCACACCTCTCGTCGACTTTCTCTGGCCTCAATTGACCACCACGTATACGCCCACGCCGATATTCACACCCGACGGAGGAAGCAAAGCGTGGCACATAAATCTGGGAGACAAATCTTTGGGATGGGCGTGAGAGGGATCAGGACAAGTTTACAAGATGACACAGAGGATGGATACAATTTCGACGGTCGTGTGATTTTGAATTTTGACGAGTTTCACGAATTGAGCTTTGTGTGTGCCAAGACTTCGGTTGCGACAGTGCAGGCAACACTTTAAACACCGCCATGGTTGAATGGTGCAGTGGTACATCATCTTCGCCGGTTTCTCGAGTAAGGTCTGGAGAGCTCGGACAAATATCCCACCCGAGACAGGAGACCGCTGGTTCGAATCCGGCAAAACTTAACTACATTTCTCGCGGTGCTAGTATGCATCGATGATGAAGTCGCGCTTGCACTAGCAAAGTTCTTGAATTACCCTATGATTAATACTTAAGGACGAGACTCGACTGTTTGTGTAAGCGAACATACCTCATGGTGGTCTTTGGAAATGAAATCCAGAGTATGAGTGTCTCCTACGTTAAAAGGGTCATCCAACATGTATACATAGTACTGGTCATGTGCCATAGCTAAATAGCTCAATACACATTAAATGATTTAAAAAAAAGGTATTCTTAGCAATCCATGATATATCATATTTCAACATGAATAACACCGCAATTCTGATGGTCACCTATGCCGTAATGTCGGATATTCACTTCGCGGACGGTCTATTGGCAACGATGAAGATGCTCATCTATTATTACGCGCACAATATACGTACTGGTACAGAATGCGTCCTGCGTCAGTATCGCTACGGATGGCGACAACTTTACATCAAGTCATCTATTCTGAACTTTTCTTTGATATTGTGTCATAGCTAGATAGCTGCATACGCAATTAAAATCTGATGCAAAAAAAAAGGATGGCGACAACGCTCCTCGTGGATCCCCAGCTGCTCACTTGTCAACGCGTATTTACTGGATGCGACGAACGGTATATATCTGCACAGTGAAAAGGTCGATCGGCTAGTGTAGATCCACAAGGATTTGTATCTGGTTGTGTCTAGCTGACACGGCTACCACGACGAGGGCAGGGCGCCATTTCACAAGATGATAGTTGAGGAGGAGTCCGTTTTTTAGCATTGTGACAGCCGCGAGATAAGTGTCCCTAACGTCTAAGGAGTCCTCCAACGTGTATACATAGCACCGATCATGTGTCATATCTAGATAGCTGCAGACGCATTAATTTTTTTAAAAAAAAAGACAGCCGCGAGATTCTCTACAAAGCACATCATTTCAATATAATTATTTATCTTTCAACTACATCTACATTTATACTTATATCTATACCATATTATTTTTGCGATACTCAACGTATATTGACACATATCGACATGTAACAATCCATGATTATTTTATGTCTTTTGCCCCAGATTATAAAGTCCATAAGTATAGCTTGAGTAGCCTGGGCACTTAATCCACTCCGCTTAAAGAATACTCAGATCACATTTCTTAGGGAGACTAGGCAATGGATGATGAAGGCATGTCTCGACAACTGTGGGGTTTTGGGAATTTTCTCCCGCTGAGTATTCGCGGATGAGGGCTGACTTTGGGTGAATAAAAAGCTACCATGACTTCTCAGTCGTACTTGCAGATGAAATCCGAGGCATGAGCGCTCTGTTTTAGGCGGTGAATTGTTGGTCTTTATTTAAACTCTGGTTTTGTGACGTCGCCAGGTTGATACGAACGCAACTAAAATCTGATGCAACATTAGGTAAGAACAGCCGGCAAAGACGAATTTTTCACCTTCCAGTGGTATCGGTGTAGTCGCTCAGTATATTCTCATATCTGGGATAGCCAAGAAGAATGTTACAGGCTGTAGCCTTGTATGTGGATCCGGAACTATCCGGCTCCGGCTATGAACAAAAGTGCGCTAGTGTCACGGGAAAACGCGCTCGATTGGAACAAAACATCTTGCGCGCGCGTTGTAGATATTCTCCCCCTTAGATAAAATATAAATTCATTTTTGGACCCATAATTGTGAACAGCAAATGTGAAGTCCCTTCACAAAGAATCGCAACTGGACCAAAGTCGAAAGCAACTTCAAGCGTGTCTAAAATCGTCGACTTCTCGTCAACGTCGGATCTATCATTCTCACGCGAGTCCTCTACCTTGATCTTTCTACAACACCTCGCCTCAAGTTTCGATAAAGGCAATCCTTCAATTGTAATCGGGAACTTGCCTCATCGATAATTGGCCATCTTCCACTGCAAAATTACGATGATATTTATACCCGCGAGGAGCAAACCAATTCACAATCTACAGAGCTTTAGTCTTGTTCTACGGGGGACCAATGCTTTAGTCGGTCTTCACATCCTGAGGGAGGACAGGAAGCCGGGACATGAGACCAGCAAGTGAGGAGGTCATAAATGAGCATGCTGGGGCTCATACTTTCGAGTTTTTTCGAATTTGGTATACTCTGGATGCCGGGGCTACGATTCGCATAGTGCTATCGACGCTCTGAAAACAGGCAACGATTGAAGGTGTTTTGATCCGCCTCCTGGTCGTCATCTCATCGAGTTAAAGTATGAGTAGCCTGGACACCTACCTCACTCGAGAAGGGGAGGACTGTGAGGCTATATCTCGCGTGGCGGTTGTATACAAGATGACAAAGGGATCTTAAGATATCCAAAGGTTTTCCTGTTTTTAATTTTTGGATATTAACGGTCGAGGAAAGGTTGAGAATTTCTAGTACAAAGGTCTCGAGTGGTATCAGCGAATGCACCCACTACATAAGTATTCCAAATGTTAAATTTAGTTGTCGTAAATAGTCGTCGGGGAAGATAGTCTACTACGTGTCACGCTCTTTGAGTGCAGGGCTTGTGCCCGTCACGAATAAACATTCATTCACTTAGGTTAGAGCAAGGTTGTGGACGGTAATTAATAAATATTATGTGTACGCATATGAAGTTTGTGCACACTGTCACGTTAGCTAGGAACTGAGTGAATACGCTGTGTTGCGTACGCTCAAGGCACCCTTATCGGTGATAGATGGTGGCGGCCGTACTGAAATTAATTGATTATCTTGACATTGTGCTCGACTGGGCCCTAGACTATGAAAGACTACTTTAGTATGTAAGCTGTCAGTTCCATAATTTATTGGTTAACTTCCTAATAAAAACGGAGGCGAGATGGAAGACGAGACATTTTCCGGTGATTTGTTATGCTTTTACATTCCCGACTCAAATCAAGTCTGGAATTGTGGTGACCGACAGGGAATGCCATATTCTATGAGCGTTAATGTATCTCATCACGCAATACAGTCTGAGATCGTTCGCTCGTGTTCGAGTTGCATTAATATTTCTCATCTGAAAGTATTCCACTTATTAATCAGCAAAACAGAATTATGCAATATCAGGATCCTCTGATGTGCGAAGGGGCATGGGGATGTTGCGGGGTAGACTGAGCAACTAAATATGTATGTAAAGCGTATCACGTGCTACACCGCTCACCGCGACATTCTCCACACTAAAGCTGAGAGATAGCTCAGAATGACAGGAAACCATGGATGGTTCTCAGAGATACTGGGCTGTGTCGTGGGTCGTCGTAAGATTGCTCAAGTTGTAAATTACCACGGCTAAGGGTCCAAATTCCCAGCTTCTTTTTTTGGCAGGCGGAGTGCTTAGATTCGTGTCCAGCGGAAAGCAAAGTTGATACTTGAAAATCATTGAAAGAGCCGTGAAGTACAATCGGTGGAGAAAAGTACTTAGATATACAATGACACCACTAGACTCCTAATAAGCTCCGGCGATCATCACTTTAGTGTCAATCGCTGCTGATAGAATCTTATCTGCTCATGTCCAATGAAATTTTGCCATGTTGGATGAGCCCGAACTTTTTCCACCTTAAATAAAGTACAAAGGAACCCTTGAGGTTTTCTGATGTTGTGTCATAGCTAGATAGCTGCATACGCAACTAAAATCTGATGCAAAGAGAAAAAACACTTGGGGGAATGTTATTAACCTGGTAACACCGAAGAGACCTGCGTAAAACACATTTGCTCTAACCGAGTAGACCTAGTGACTTTTCTCAAGTAATACTTAATTGTAAACTGGATGATTCAATACCATTACCTACAATTATTTTCCTCTCAATTTTCAAATAATTATCATTGACCAAATCCAATATTTTGATTGTGGAGGTGTCAACTTTGGAACCAAATATTGCCAGATGCGCAGATAAAGTTTGGTAAGCTATTCAAGTCGAAAGCTCTCCAGTATCAGGCTGACACTCGAACAAGTGTATAAGTTAGCCTTTAAGCATAAATTTAGCCATAGGCTGATGTAAGATACAAATTAAGTCTTCCCAAATCCAGACACAATGTGTCAGCATGAGGGGACTGGAGTTTTTTCTCAAATGCTGCTAATGTACAGACAGACGACCACTTTAATTGATGGCAATAAAAGCCAATCAAACCATGCGCTTTTATGCGATGCTTTTTCCAATATCTCCCAACCTAGACCAAACGCCTTCTAATGAATGGATGCAATGAATTCTTCGCCAACGGCTAAATCTCTGGCGAATATAAACTTGCAGGGTAGCAATTGTTACACGGGTACGGCAGAGATGTCTGATGTCTCTACATTTCTTTCGTCTTTGAAACCATCTGTTAAGGAGGTCCCAAGCCCCGGTCGCCATTTGGCAAATAGCTTCACGACAATCGGCCTCGTGTCTTCATCTGCTAGCAGTTAGTATCACAAAAGGGGCTTGAGGTTTATACACACAGGTGTTCCAAATATCCTCGATAACATCAAGAACCAGTTCTCTGATTGGTGGTTTGAAAGCCACCAAAAATAAGAGGCTTTGTAGGGCCATATTTATTGTGGCAGGGTCCCGGCAGAGCCCTTTGATCCGAGTCAGTGTTTCTTTACTGACCCCAGGAATATCACCAAGAAATTTAATGACTAGCGCTCGATCCTGTCCATCTAGATAGGGGAGAAAACCATCAAGAATCCTGATTGTCCATTTCTCGTAATGAGCTACCGCATCTGCAGAAACCTTCATTTGTATTTTGTCGTTGTACCACTCTTCACACAGCCAAGTAACAGCTATATCCATCCGCTTGCGAAAATCCTCAAGCACGTATATATAGAGAGTTTCGCGGATGGTATTGCTGAGACTGAATGTTCTCAAATTAAGTTCCATTTTGAAGCCGCTATTATCTTCTAGATTGGCTGAAGCACGTGTGGCTAAGCGAGTGATTATGGTGATCCATGCGTCTCTGTCATAATTACTCGCGGCTAGCCTATTAAGACCACCCTTTAGCTTTTTGCCCCGCTCATCTAAAGTTTGCATCACACCAAATACTCTAGAGAAGGTACTGTGTCCAACTTGAGCTGCTTCTTCATGAGATAGAGGAGGCGGGGTAGGAAGATAAAACGTTCCGAGGGCTACCTCAGCAACTTCTGGCTTTTGGAATTTCGGAGATTCAGCATCAGGTGATTTAAGTTTTTGTTCTGGTTCTTCTGTAGAGAATAAGTCTGGCTCGTAATCGTCATCATCTTCATCAGCGTATGGAGTCGAGGATTGCACGGTGGGAACTTCGGTTTTAGAGATAGAGGTTGCACATAAGGATTTTAATCTTTGGCGAATACCCTAGGTGGATAGAATTAGTTGAGACTAATCATTATGATTCTACCAACCATACCTCGACAGCTTGGTTCAGTAGTTCTGTATCAATTCTTTGTAAAATTGTGATTCCAATGTTTACCACCAAGTCTTCCGGCAAGATAGCAACGTCAAAAACCTTAAGTGATGCATCAGTTGTAATCGTATATAGATCCGCGACAGAATGAGCGCCAGGCTTTAGAGGCGGCACGTGTAGTACCCTCGCAGGTGTTTTGGTCGGAACTACTGGTTTGGAACGCTTTGTCGATTCCGCTGCATCTATTGGCCCGGGAGGACTGCGCTTCCGAGTAGCATCGTCAAATATCTCTGATTTTGCTTTGATAATCCGATCGAGGTATTGGTGGATTCGTCCAAGCAGAGGATGACGTTGGTCACTAACTTATTTAGCATTTTGTTTCCATAGCTTTTCTCACATACCGCTTTATAATGTGGATAAGAAGTTGTCTAGTAGTTTTCTCCATGGATTTTATCGCCACACGTGTTCTAGGAGTCATATTTGAAGTTGCTTCTTTGAGAGGATTGAAGTTTAATATAACGTTAAGTATCTTATTTGATAGTTGTGGTCGGGCGCGAATTAAGGTTGAAAGAGAATTGAGAGTGGCATTGACTGGGACCGCATCGCTGTACCCATCAGTTCAAAAATATTCAATCTCGATGCCAGGACCAACCAAGTATTGTCCTGAAAGACACTTAAGACACGATCAAGGAGTCCGGATGCCTCAGCTTCTAGATTCTTGGGGTCAAGTACCGCATTATTTGGGGAGATCACTGTGAGAGAAACTTCCTCTGGATCGCCATGCTGTAAGAAGGTCAGCGGGACATGGTGCTATACTATGCTGTCACTCATACTTTTGCGTTCGCGTCAGGACCTTTCGTCTGTACGAGGACTACTCTTTGTGCGAACTTTATACAGCATACGCGTACGCCAGGGGTTGATGTTTCCCAGATCCGAAGTATTCGTGATTTAATTGCAAGCATCCGTTCCCAGGTTGGTATATCATAGGCGTTGTTAATACTGTTAAGCTAGTGTTAGACTTCACAATTTGTACGACCCCATACTTAACACACAGGGCGTGGCTATGAATGAGAGGTATCAAATTATATGTGCATGAGAGATTACAGGAATTTCCCAATAACTAATACACATCCATCAACGTCAACGTAGGGATCACGTACATCCATCTGAAGACATGCGGATAGATGCTCGTAGCGGTCTGTACCACACTCTTAACAACCGTAGAATCTTCCTGTTGATTCTCGATCAAATTTTTCAAGGTTTCGAGAACAATCAAACTCAAGGTCTCCTTCTGCTGTGGTGGGATGGTTGGACTTGCAAAGGTCTCAGCCAAAAAGTCGGATACCCATCGTCGCAACTCTACTCTGGCTGCTGGGGCCACAATTGGGAGAATGCCTTGTATGATTTGTGGATAGTAGCTTGAGTCGCTCAGAACGAGTTTGCGTGCATCGCCAAGTTGCTTTATTTGTTGCTCAACAGAAAGTGCGGTTGTTTCCATCCTGAGTTGTTAGTTCGGGAAAAGCGCTCTACAGATGTGGCTTGGAAGCATATATCTATCCTCTTAACCGCAATACGTTAAGAATTATGTAAAGATATCTATCGGGCATCCTGATAGATTAGGAGGGGAGGTTGAACAAGATGCTGGCTGATGGACATTAACTGTTCATTGCCGACTTGCCTGTCCGCTAATGGTCGCGCGCAGATTCCTCTTGCTATTAGGTGCCTGAATATGTAAGGCACAACACAACTTAATCAAGCTACGAGGATTTGACTTGTCGGTATTTGGATGCACAATTGCGAAATGGAAAGGTAAACGCTTGTTGGACAAAATGCCTTTGTAAGTGGACCAACTATACCTACCATAACAGTAGCCTAATGGAAGGTAGACTACCAAAATCATCATATTACGACAAGGAATATAGACAATCTCCAGCTCTTATTCGGGCCCGAAGACCATACCTCATAAAAAATGCTGCTACAGGATTTGCGCTGCTTACCTTTGCAATAGGCGTTTGTAAGTTGAGTAGAACCAAACTACGAAATATTATTGATTCACCTTTAAGATTCATGGACGCTAAGAGCTGTGTCCCAAGACGAGTTTGAAGACGTTACAATTCCTGCTGCCCCCGCCAAACCACTTGACACCATAAATACTACTGTGGTTACGTCAGACTTGAAAAAATGATAGTAAGCAAGGTTCCGAAATGCGAATAGAGTCCAGCCAATTTTGATATATACTCTCGAAGATTTGTAGGTAGAGAACGATAGATAGATAATACAAGTTTGTGGAAACTAACTCCCAAGAATAATAATGTCCATTCCATGATTATCAACCATTGCAGCTTCTATGTGCACCCAGAACGAACACCAAACAATTGTCCATTTCAAACCCGATGCCACGGTTCATACTCCCGCTCAAATATCAATACCAAACTCCTAGGAACTCCTTCCGTGCTATAGAAGGCTTACGTCATTGTCATCAGTGGATGCATGGAATAGCTTGAAAAATTTTGATTTTAAGATCTCATAGGATCGTAGACCACATATCGATGTGGAAATGAAATTTTAAGGCGGAAAGTAATAGGTAAAATTCTTGTCGTTGTAAACCATCTTTTGTTTCCCTGGAGATATTCACGGGCTATGTATATTTACAAATGTGCTTCCTGATGCAGAGCTCAGGAATAAAGTTTGGGTTGGCTAATTTTGATTATTTGATGGTATTGGAGGAGTCGGAGTTGGGACATGAAGTGGATAGATATTCCCTGGTGACTGTTGTACGATGGCCGGGTTAGAAAAAATACCCGGAAATGGACCCACTCCATGCTGATGGGGGTGTCGTCGCGGATATGCTTGTGTTAGAGGGCTACTCGTACGCGGAAGCTGCGGAGCTATAACCTGTCTCTGAACGATGTGTCCATGTAGAGGAAAATGCGGATTGGTCCATTGGGTCCGTTCAACAAACTGCTCTTCCCCTGGTTTAAATTTTGAGTTGGCACTCATAGCACGCAATCCAGCCAAGTCATGAAAAGGCAGAGATGCAGCTAGCTGCGTTATCTGTTTGGATGCCTAAATTTTTATCTCTTATTATCTGGATGATTTAGGTACGTAGATGGTTTAACTTACGCTCATCTTCTCCAAATCCTCTTCGAGCTCTGAAGCTGTTGCAGGGGCCATGACAGGTGCGGCGGGAAATCCGACGTGTTTTGCAATGCCGGCTAGTATTGATACTTCATTGCTGTAGGCAATATGATTAATCACTTGCTGTGATTTCTTTGTTGGAAATTTCAGTGAAAATTCAGGGGAAGCGCTGGCGCAATTTCTACGATCGTGCTGAATTTTGTACCATTGCTCGCCTATTTGTTCTATCTTTTTTTCTCGAACTTCTCGAACTTCTTGCTTAAATTGTACCAAAATCTGACTCCTTTGTGCGACCGCAACTTTTTTGAGACTCTCTAATTTAAAATCACGCAGCTTTCCTGCAATTTGTAATTTTTCATTTCTTCGAAAGTCAAGGCATTGCAGCATTGCAAGATATTCAGGATGGGAAGGTTGGGTTTGCTTTAGCATTATTTCTTCTCTATTTAATTGTTCCATTCGTTCTTCAAAGAGTCTAGTGTCGAAGTCAGCGTAAGAAGTGTAAGTTTCCGTGAAGTGTCACCTGTCTCGAAATATCAAAAATTGTTGCTCTATGTTATACAGCTGGTATAATGCGATTCTTTTTTTCTCAGCTGCAAATATAACTTAGTTGCTCAATCTCTAAACTCCTGTATTACTCACTTTCTTCATTCTTTACAATGGTCTCTGCTTCTTCATCATCATTACTCGGTGTTGGGGTATCATTTTTCTTAGTGTCAAGGTCGTTGACAGTGTCTTCGTAACAATCAACATTTCCAGATTCCTTCGTATGATATGACTTTCCTTGGTTGAAAGAGCTCTTCTTTTTGTTCTCTAGTCTCTCGGGTGAACAAGGGGATGCGCGTAACTCTAGAGCTGGTTCCTCAACCTTGTTTATATCAACGACATTATTTGGTGCTCTGATCTCTTCGCTTGTTGAAGTTTTGTCGTGAAGCTTATCTGGTTTCCTGATGGAATTTGTTCTGTCTTGAGCCACAGATTGATACTCAGGGCTCATGGGGGAGCCACGATGCTTACTGATGGATCCGCCTGTGTTTTCGGATCCAGCTCCGTCCATTATTGATCGCTTTCGTTTGCGAGTTTCAACTTTTATTAGAGATTGTGCATTTTCAGCCTTGTCTTCGTGATCTTCAAAGGTTTCAGATGAACGAAGACATTTCTCTTCAAAATCATCTGAAGTTAAATGCTTTGGTGATTTGAATGACTCGTTTGGAATTTTGTGCTCAAGCAAAGAGGTGGTCTTATTTTCCCCCAAGTACTGAGAAACAGTTGGATTGTGTAAACTTTCATTAATATTGCCGTGCGAATTGTCGATATGTAATCCCAAATTTAATACCAAGTGGGCTTGAGCTAGGTTAGGAGAAACTTGAGGCCGTTCATTATCTAATTCTGAATCATTTTCGACTTCAGAGACATTACTTATTTCTTCTGAGGCATCAACATCTTCGTATTCAATCGTCTGGCCTTCAGCTACCTTTTCCTCGATTTCACTAACGCTGCTAATGCCGTCAACCTCAAAATTGCATAGTCGGTTGGATGTTTCGGTGCGGGCAGCTTTTAGTAAAGCATCTGCGGCCGTATTTATTTCGACATTCATGATACAAGCCGTAGGTTTTTGCCTCATAACGCTGCTTATTTACAATCTAGATTTTGCATCACCCCGTCACTGGAATGTGGAAGCAAAAGCTCTCGAGTAACATTGGAAGTAGTCAAGGCAGCAGTTGTTTGGTTGGTATTTGTGTCGGATTGAGGCCCATACAATGTGATATACCTCCTGTCTTTTCGTTGTAACGAGTTAAAAATGTAGATATCTGTTTGCAGAAATGACTTGGGTTGATCATGGAAGCTGGCAACCTTGAATGTAAAGTGCTCTTACTACAATCTAAGCCCTGAGGGAGCCCACGCGATTGTGGGGTGTTCAAATTTCCTGGGTTACAGGGATGTCCTTTTTTCCAGCGCACGGCGAATGTTGTGTCATAAGGTCACTCATTTAATTTCAGAATCCCTCATTACACGATACAGGAAAAAACAGATTCATCCTTATTTTACAAGAGAACTAAGAGATATGGCAGTGGGCCAGATCAAAAGTTCGATTGCAGTAGATGGGAAGACTATCGACCCTAACTTGGCTAAACTTTTTGCATCTAGCGTAAGTTTTTGCCCTTCAACCTGCAAGCCGTAAAATGTTGACTACACCTCAAGATCGGGCCAAAGGACGTTTCTAAAGAAACCCGACACAAAGTTCCACGAGTACCAGAGCCATCGCTTCACCAAGATCCAGAAAGAGACAGCCAGAAAAATGATAGAAATCAGATAAATGTCAAAAAAATAAATGAACATAGAGCTACCTTCGAAAACACGCATTCCTCAACCAGTTCGAAATCTAATCAAGATGAAAAAAGTGAACATAAGCTCGAAAATCCTTTAGAACCCTCCAGTCAGAAATTTGAAAGAAAAAGAAAGCGTAAACACGTCAAAGACGATCTTGAGGGCGACTACATGAAAAAGCTAGCTCGTGAGGAAGATAAAGAAGAAGAGGAGCGTCTTATTGAGAGAAACCTGAAGCGCCAAAAGTCTAAAACTTCAAGTATTCGTGAAGAAAATCAATCTAAGGATACTCCAGAAAACGATGATTCTAGTCAGCAGAGCTTGAGCGATACCGAAAAGATTGAATCAATTTCAGCAGAAGTGCCAGTACATGAGTCTTTGGCGCCAAGTAAGGAGGAGGTTGATTTAGAGAAATCATCACGTACTGTCTTCCTAGCTAATGTCTCAACTCTCGCGATTTCATCTAAATCTGCAAAAAAAACACTGATGGCTCATCTAAGCTCATTTCTTCATGACCTCACACCACCACCAGATGGGAAACCACCCCACAAAGTCGAGTCCTTGCGTTTTAGATCCACAGCTTTCGCAGCATCTGCTCGACCAAAGAAAGCCGCATTTGTCAAGAAAGAGTTAATGGAAACGACAACTAAAAGCACCAACGCTTATGTAGTATATTCTACTGCATTCGCTGCCCGAGAAAGCGTCAAGAGGCTCAATGGTACTATTGTGCTGGAAAGACATTTACGTGTGGATGGTGTGGCTCATCCTTCAAAGGTTGATCATCGCCGCTGTGTTTTCGTCGGAAATCTTGGGTTTGTCGATGATGAAAGCCTACTCGATCAAGGTGGTGAAACCGAACGAAAACGATCTAAAATTCCATCTGATGTCGAGGAGGGCTTATGGAGGCAGTTTGGTAAAGCTGGTACGGTTGAGAGCGTTCGAGTAATCAGAGATGAAAAGACTCGAGTGGGAAAGGGATTTGCTTATGTGCAATTTGTGGTAAGATTTATGACAAAATAACCGAGACCTCTATTAAATCCTTTTAGGATGCCAACTCAGTAGAGGCAGCGCTCCTTTTTAACGATAAAAAGTTTCCCCCTATGCTACCACGTATTCTCCGAGTAGTGCGTGCCAAAGCACCTGGCAAAACCGCCTCTGCTGTTGCACTCTCCCATGCGAGCAAG
The DNA here is from genome assembly GCA_900239735.1 of Blumeria hordei DH14. Classification (NCBI taxonomy): domain Eukaryota; kingdom Fungi; phylum Ascomycota; class Leotiomycetes; order Helotiales; family Erysiphaceae; genus Blumeria; species Blumeria hordei. Next base: position 5,395,930 of record OENG01000016.1, read on the forward strand.
AACAACCCTCCTACATCTAAATCACGCATCTTCAATCCTAGGATTTCATCGGAAAAATCATCGCTTTTAGGACGTGCTGCAAAACTACTAGGTCGTGCAGGCGCAGCAAAGCTGAAGCGATCTGAAGATGTTAGTTCAAATGTTGGTACAAGCCTATTAAAGAGGAACATATCTACGGGAAATCCTGGTGAGAGCAACACAAAACCACCTGAAAACTTTGTTTTTGAGGGCTATCGCGCTTCGTCCAAATCTGGGAGACCAAAAGACTTAAAGTTAGGCGGAAAGAAGGGATCCAAATCAAAATCAAAAAGTTCTAATCGCTCATCGGCTTGGAAAAAGGGCCGAATCAATAAAAGCACGAAGAAATCTTAAAATAACCCAGTGTAATTACACACCTAGAATTCACTAGACCTAAAAGAAGGGTATAGTGTACCATGCTTAGATGAATTTTATAATTTCCTAGCCCAACATACATTAGCATGGAACAATATTTCTAACGTGTTTGCCTTGACCCACTGAGACCATCTCAGTTTTTCACAAGGACTTAGAATTGCTCTGCAGTTCCTCCAAATTATTTATATACCTCCGAGTCTAGAATCAATAGAACTATATGAGGTATTATGTATTTGCTAATATTTTTTAGTCGAGCAGTGAAATTTTATCTGGAAATTTACGGCAATTATTTTTCTTGAAAGATCTCTCCTAGACAGTGTTGAGACGCAGGTTTTTAGTACAGTAAGATTTCTTAAATCATTTAAATATGTATCTCGCCATATTTTTATAATACTTTGTCGTTAGTTTGTGTACAAGCTATATGCTACGGTTTCGCACTGTACAGGACTTCGGGACCAAAGACAATCAAGTTTCTACTCAGCACCAATTTTGATACATGTCTAGAATAGTTGCAGTCAGAGCTAACTTCGGGAAACATAGGTCTCAGAAGGGCTTATGGTTTGGGTTTGCTCAAACATTAGACTCCCCGAGCCATCATCAACGGTTTTTTATTTTTAAATTCATCATCAACGGTTACAGAACGTATAACAGGCTAGAAAATATTATTGTCCTCTAGATAAGCTAGAAGCAATGGGGTTCACATAGACGTCAGCTTCCATAGAATTTAGAGCAGATCAATTCATTCATGCTGTTTCTAATTATTCACCCAATCTAATACTATTTGTGTCTTTTGACCTCAAAGACACCTATTCTTTGGATTTCATTCGTAAATACCACTGTAAAGCATGAGTATTCAAACAGAAATATAATTTCCTTTCGCAAGTAGCCCTTGAACCGTATAGTCGAAACTTTTGATAATGTTGGCAAACCAGTACTCAGAGAAAAGTGTTCGAATCTTGCTGGGTTAGAACAAGCGATTCCCCTTTTTTGCACCAGACTTTAGTCGCGGATGAGTTACGGGCGGAGGACAAGACTGGACACCTGTACGCTGTGCCCTCTACGAACCTGGGATTGAAATATTCTCCCAGACCCAAGTTCAGTCAAATTTCGCAATACCGAAGAAGTTGGCCCATGAGGTAATGATTCAAGACTCTCCACCTTATCAAATTTTCACACCTGACGAGATCAATCACCACCAAAACCTCATCAAGTTTGCAGGTACGACCAAGTACATCCTCATTTCAATGATCACACCTCTCGTCGACTTTCTCTGGCCTCAATTGACCACCACGTATACGCCCACGCCGATATTCACACCCGACGGAGGAAGCAAAGCGTGGCACATAAATCTGGGAGACAAATCTTTGGGATGGGCGTGAGAGGGATCAGGACAAGTTTACAAGATGACACAGAGGATGGATACAATTTCGACGGTCGTGTGATTTTGAATTTTGACGAGTTTCACGAATTGAGCTTTGTGTGTGCCAAGACTTCGGTTGCGACAGTGCAGGCAACACTTTAAACACCGCCATGGTTGAATGGTGCAGTGGTACACCATCTTGGCCGGTTTCTCGAGTAAGGTCTGGATAGCTCGGACAAATATCCCACCCGAGACAGGAGACCGCTGGTTCGAATCCGGCAAAACTTAACTACATTTCTCGCGGCGCTAGTATGCATCGATGATGAAGGTGCGCTTGCACTAGCAAAGTTCTTGAATTACCCTATGATTAATACTTAAGGACGAGGCTCGACTGTTTGTGTAAGCGAACATACCTCATGGTGGTCTTCGCGAATGAAATCCAGAGTAAAAGTGTCTCTAACGTCAAAAGAGTCATTCTACATGTATACATAGTACCGGTCATGTGTCATAGCTTAATAGCTGCATACACATTTAATAATTCAAAAAAGAAATCTAGAAAAACATTCACTCGCTGAATCGTCTCCCCCAGCTGCTGTTGCGCTTCTTTAATTTTCAACGCCGCCTCAAGAGCCTTTAGCGCCCCTGTGATTTCTGTGTCCAAGACCTATCCTCCGTGTCGGATACAATTCTCCTTGAGAAGAGTTTTACCATGTCTCTTCACAACAAAACCCCAAGCTGAACGTCCGTTTCCCTCCGAAGAGCCGTCTCAGTCGGCGCAAATTTCTGATGCGGGCACGTTGCCTATCCAAAGCTTGCTCGCTTCTTTTCCTGACTTAGTCATGGACCTGGCAGAGTAAAATGGTGGCGGCAAAGGCGTCGAAGCTTCTGCGTCCGGAAGTTGTCGATAAGCTCGCTGTGCACGTGTTCTTTGTCTATCAACATGTTCAAATCCTCGTGGATTCTTCTTGTACTTTCGAGTCCCAACGTTTGGGCACATCACAGCACGAGATCTCAGCGGGTGCCTCTCATGCAGGGTTTTTATTCGGGCTGAAAATCGTAGTCGGTTTCCCTCTAGAATAATATTTGCGGGAGGGATTCCTCCTTCCCTGTGCAGGACCACATTAGGAGTAGTCCGCAGAATCGGAAGTGCAGATCAGAGACCCATCATATTGGCCTTATCGACCACAGTGCAAAGTCTCGCGGTAGACGGCGTTGCTATTCCTGCTCTTGTTGGGCGTTTGAGGCCGGGCCACCAAACTTCCGCTCCAAAAGTCGCCATTGAAACAATACAACTATTTACTGCTCGTACCAGCGCCCCTGGTGTGGGCCCTCGAAAAGTAGAATTGAAGCGTCGCATAAGATGTGCGACTTTCATTGCTTTTCCGGACCACGTTATCACATGATGTTTGAAGTTAAGACGCGATCGAGGTAAACTCCAAGCTAGCGAACTTGTTCAGCTGGTTCTATGAGAGTGCCCTTTACGTGGATGCCAACAGCTGCCTCGCGATGCTGTGGTGGAAATTGTACTACCTCTAACTTTTCTGTGTCGAATTGGACAGCATTTTTCTGAGCCCACTCCAGCAGGTGGTCGATTTCTTTCTGGGCATCTGCAGCAGACTCAGCAGTGGTGCGGCCAAATCCAAGAACACCGATGTCGTCAGCGTAGCTAAACCTTAGATTAGGTGTACCACTGCGCATTGGATTTGCCATGTAGAGAAGAAAAAGAAGAGGCGAGATCGGCGAGCCCTGTGGGACTCCGCAGACTAGTTGTCGCTCCATCGTGACTCCTTTCAAGTGTCTGACTTTGTCACAGTTCCAATATAGAAAGCAAATGGGCATTTGTATGATTGAAAGGTAAAGCTATAATTCATCTATGGAGAAGTAAACTACCTGCAAGTCTCCCGTGCTACTTAAACACATCCAGAGGTATCTAAATATAGCCTACGTTCACAGTGGCAATAATACTAGCTTAAGGTTTGTTCTGCCACACGGGTAACGCTTCCGATATCCTTGGCACTATCCTTTACGTAGTCTCAGTGGCGATTACGTATCCATTTTAGTTAGCTGAGAATCCTACGAGTGATAGAACATGAAAGTTGCCTTCGATAGCCATCGAAGGCTACAGGAATTATCGGCTCACAAGCCGTCACAGACTTGGACCATTCGTTGTGCAAGGAACGACGTTATCCATTTTAGAACCGAGCCTAGCCATCCTTGTTCTTGCATTCTTCTCACTAGGCGGTTATGAAGAACTGCATCAAACGCACCTTGTACGTCTAAGGTGACGAAAGTGGCCGCCTATCCTTGTGTGTGCGTCTCCTCGACATCGTGTACTACACAGTCGACTAGGTCTGTTGCTGATCGTCTCGAGAGTGCGCCGAATTATTGCCGATCAACTGCATCACAAGTCACTGCTAAGTGCGCCATCCGTTTTGCCAGAAGTCTTTCAAGTCCGTTACGAAGGCAAGAGAGGAGGGCAATTGGTCTCCATCCTTTGACTATTGCTGGGCCCCTTTTAGGCTTCTATACAAGTACTACTTTGGCCAATTTGAAATAAGTCGGGTGCGTACCGAGCTGTATGCAAGCTCTGAAGAGCTTGACTATACAGGGTCCAATTTTCGTCCAGCAGGCCACTAGCAGCTGTACGGAGACTCCGTCTGCTCCCGGAGCCGTGTTTCCACAGCTGATGGTACAAGCTCGGACTTCTTCCTCGGATATGTCATCCTTCCATGGTATCCGGTTGTTACTCGTGGGGGTGCAAGACGGCAGGTCGTCTGATATTTGATGTCTTGCCTGGAGAGAGACTCGGAGAACTATGGCCCGCTCTAGCGGATCAGAAATGAGAACCCCTTTGTGATTGAGGGGTGGTGGGATGTTTGTCTGTTTAGGCCCAGCCATTCTCATCAGCTTATAAAAATCGTTCGGCGTGTTCATTTTTCCACCTGCTGTGCTTGATGTTCTTTTTTGGCAGCTCTAATGACTGATCGGAGCTTTTTAGCATACACTGCACGTTGGAAGGGTGATTCTGCCGCTCGATATTCAGCCCGTGCTTCTTTGCACGCCGGGGTCCACCACGGGGCTGATTTACCGCCGTTTGTTCTGGGCCGAGTTCCTGTTGCATTGATGGCAGCCTTAAGCTTTAAGCAAAGTTCCTGGGCATAGTCTTTGACCATTTCGATTGTATCTAAAACTGATGGTAGACGGTCCAATTTAGTAACAGCTCGTGCAAAGTTGGGTAATCTTTCCTTCGTCACTCGAATCTTGCCCAAGTTGGGTCTCAATGCTGCGGACTGGACCGGGATTATTCCTCGGATAGGAAGATGGTCGCTGGTGACACATTCATCATGGTCAACCCATGCACGGCTGCAATTAATGTTGGTCCAGGCAAGGTCCAAGGTGTTTCCAGCTTGATGTGTGGGTTCTCCGATGATAAGTCAGGTTATATTGTGATCTTCCGCCCATCTTTCAATCATTTCACCTTGCCACTAGGGGCTAGTGACTCCTGGTTGCCAGGCGCAGTACACAGAGTCAAAATCACCCGTAGCATCAGATTTAGGCGGCGGGTTCCAGTTGACAAGTAGTTGTATGGCTGACGTGTCTCTAGGCGCCTTGTACACGTTGAGGAAGGTGACTCCATTAACAAGCACCCAGCAATAGTCGCCCGCTAGCTTAGCACAGGGGAAGAGTTGCCTCGCTGATATTGTCCTATCATCCTTCCGGGTGTAGGTCACAGTTCTTGGCCTGACCTTTTCGCCACCATGAGGTAAATGACAAATATATCCAGGATGCGACATTGTCTCTTCTTTCTACCGAGGTTCTAGAATTAGGACAACGTCGATATTCAGCTCGAATGCTCTGGCAAGTGCAATTTTGTGTGTTGGACCTCCTCTACCTACGTTTATTGATATGAAACTTAGTGTAGGAGGGAGGCGGAAAGGGGCCCGTGTAGCGCCCTTTATGAGTGATTTTTCGGGACGACCGCCTCAGTGATCTCAGTCACGTTTGGCGTCTCATCCGTCATTAGAGCCTCGTGGCTGTTATTGGAGCTGTAGTTCGGTGTAGCTGTTTTGGCCATCTCAGTGGCGGCTTTGATGTCGGCCTCTGCTCGTCGAACGGCGGTTTTCGCTCGGATCACCGCGGCATATTCGCGTTGGCTAGCGCACATGATCTTTTCAAGGGTTTCCCTAGAGGCCATTCCGGACTTGTTAGGGCGAGCCAGGCAGTCTCGGCAGTCTGATCTGTGAGGACCCCCACAATTGCGGCACTTGGTGTGTCCTTGGCATTCCGAAGTGGAGTGTGTTACGGTTTGTTCTACTATATGTTTCTTTAAGGCGTTGATGGTACTGCAGGGAATAGACCTGGGATGTGCGGCGTTAGTGTCTTGGCATGTAGATATTTTACTAGAGGAGATACGCGTAGAAAACAGGCAATAGAATAGACAATCAGACGATTATTACCGCAAACCATTAATGCTATTAAGTCCATCACAAGTGATCTAATAGAGTGCATTGTTGAGGTGCAGCTCCAGCACACTGAGGCGCTCGAGCAGCTCTGGGTCCGGTGGTGTAAGAGACATCACTTGCATTGGCTCACAGTTTAGCGTGGCTGATGGCGAACAGCGATTCCCGAGTCGTCAAATAGTCGGAAGCCTGGTCTAGGGACGGACGCTCTTTCAAAATGAGCTACCGATGTCTAGTATGGGGCTCCGACTCTCCCTTTTCCATGAGGGCGAGCCCTTACCGGAACCTTTGAAGTGACTCTGGCGATTTCGTCTGCTACCATCTCTTCGGTGACAACTACTTTGCCTAGAAGTGTGTGAATTGCGACGGGAATTGTCGCAATACGAAGGGCTACTAAATCTGAGGCCTTCTCCAGGATTGCGTCTACCTGGACGAAAGACTCAGCATAGTCCAGGAGCTGTCGTACCTCCTGGGTTTTGGCTCGGAGTGCGAAGCCAGTCGGAACACGGTATATATGTTCAATATTCTGCGGGGGTAGCTCGAGCAATTTTGCTGTCGCATCTCGGACACCGGCCGGCGAGAGTGCGCGCCAAGCATATTCTTTTCCGAGTCGAAGAAACAAACGATCATCTTTGGGGCCAGTTTTCTTAGATTTTGCCGGAGGTCTCGTTGATGTCGGGGGTTTGTTATGGACCCGCACATCTTTTACAGGTGCTGCTGGCGTGTGGAGGCCAGTTCGGGTAACTGTTGCCCAGGTAGGTTTGACCTGGATCACCTTGACCTGGGTCGCTTTTTGTAGCACCTCTGGCTGCTTTTCAATCGTTTGTTCCACGATCTTTCCGCCATGATTCTGGCAGTTTGGTCGTGGGGGGAGGTTGGGAAGGACTGTTCCTGGTCCCGACATCATTAATTGAGCTATTGCAGCTCGGAGGTAGACTTTCATGGAGTCTATAAATTGAACGCTTGACCCTTTGGATAGAGGTGAGAGCGCATTCTCCACACCATTGATAGCAGTGGTGCATATTGTGAGATTAGTTGCGGTCTAGGCCGCTCGCTGTTCTTCGGCTTCAAGTATTGCTCGAAGCTCGGGAGGGTAAGTCGCAGTGTTCTTGTAGTTTCTATTGCTGCAAGAAGTTTGATTATTACCATTTGCCCTCGGAATGGTATTCTGAGTAGCTGTAGTTGACGTGGCTTCGTCGGCCTTTTTGTAGTTGGCATTAGCTGTCCGATTAATAGCCAGCACAGCAATCTTCCTCGTGTCTGTAATAGCGGGGGCCTCTGGGACCTGACCGTCTTCGGGTTCACTGATATTCCATCGTGAGCTCTCAAGCCCCTCTATGATATATCGGTCGATAACCGCATCACCCATTTCAACATCGGGGTTTGTAGAGTTGGAATCATCTTCAAAGACTCTTATCCTTTCGGTCATTTCCGACTCCATTTTCGCCCGTCCATCGAGCTCAACGGTATGTTCTTTTTTGCCAGGCGCTTTTCAGCCTGGTATTCGCTCTATAAATTGTTCTTTGAAGGCGAATGGGTCGCGATGATTTGGCAGGCCCCGGAGACATGTTGGAGATCCGGGGTCTTGCTACTGTGAGAATTCGAATTAGTGTAATTGTATTCGAGTCGGAGGGGAACGGTAATGGTAATTGGGGTGTCAAATTGATTCTCTCACGAATATTCAGGAATTTTAGTACCGGTCGTGTGTCATAGCTAAATAGCTGAATACACATTAAATGATTTAAAAAAAAGAAGTCCTTGTGACTAATTTGCCGAAATCTCAGTCTTGGCGCCCACAAACGTTCCAAACTTGAAAATCCCTCGAATATGTTTGTCCCAGCATGCTCTCCAGAGACCTCGTCCCCCTCTCGCTCCACATCTCAGGCACCTTTCCCTCCTCAAGATGTAAAGCCCCATTAGAGCATCAGTCCCCAATAAACCATGACCCGAGCTTTGTATAATATGACTTAATTTCCTCCTTGCGGGTATACATAGCGTCGTAAATTTGTAGTGAGTGATGGCCGGTAATTAATGGGGCAAGCAATTGAAATAGTTCCGGATATTGGAAGAGTTAAATACTAGCCTTGAGGTTGATTTAGAGATATGATGAATCTGTTTAATGTACGAAGAAGTTTACTGATATTTAATGGATAGTTAATTGTAAGGAAATTGCTATAATTCTATCTGTGTAGCGAGAAGTCCCTCTATATACATGAAAGCGGGGTTTTCCGCACACTAGTGTAAATTCCAACATACTTCCTTATCTAAACTAAATGGGAAAGTTGTTGGAGATCCTGAAGCCAATGTATGCTGTAAGGCATCTATTGGCTAATTACTATTCATGCCAGTGAGTGATGATATAGGTTAATCATATCTCATGGCGTCAGTGCATATTATTCTAATATGAACTATTTTTCTACTGCAGTCATGTTGCTGCCTTAATTACAACACAAGCTCCTGTTTGCAATTGCAGCAACTTCTTCATTGGTAGTTGAGGTGAGATGATGCATGGTTTTTTTTTTAATTAATCATTAAATGTGTATGCAGCTATTAAGCTATAACGCATGACCGGTACTATGTATACATGTATAATGACTCTTTTGACGTTAGAGACACTCATACTCTGGATTCCATTTGCAAATACCACTTTGAGGCACGTTCGCTTACACAAACAGTCGAGCCTCGTCCGTAAGTACCCATCAAAGGGAAATTTAAAACCTTTGATTATCTAAGCATGCCTTCTTCGTCCATACATACTAGCACCGCGAGATATGTAGTTAAGTTTTGCCGGATTCGAACCAGCGGTCTCCTGTGTCGGGTGGGATATGTGTCCTAGCTATCCAGACCTTACTCGAGAAACCGGCCAAGATGGTGTACCACTGCACCATCCAACCATGGCGGCGTTTATAATGTTGCCTGCACTGTCGCAACCGAAGTCTTGGCGCACGCACAAAGCTCAATTCGTAAAACTCGCTGTCAAAGTTCTAAAATTCACACCTGTCGAGATTGTCGCCGTCCTCTACATCATCTTGTGAACTTTTCCTGATCCCTCTCACGTCCATCCCAAAGAACTGTCTCCCATATTTGTGCGCCACGCTTTGCTTCCTCCGTCGGGTGTAAATATCGGTGTGGGCGTGTATTTGGCGGTCAACTGAAGCCAGGGAATAGTTGATGAGAGGTGTGATCATTGAAACGAAGATGTACTTGGTCGTACTTGTAAACTTGATGAGACTTGGGTTGGATCCGATCTCTTTGGGATTGAAAAGATTCATGCGGTGGAGTATTTTGAATTATTGCCTCGTGGGCCAACTTGTTAGGTATTGCGAAATTTGACTGAACTTGGCTCTGGGAGAATATTTCACCCCCAGGTTCGTAGAGGGCACCGCGTATAGGTGTCAGTCTTGCCCTCCGATGCATGGTTAGAAAGGCATTGTCAAGAAGTCGTCAAATGGAGATATGCTTGATATTGCTTTCGGCTTCGATTCGGATGCAATTCTTCTTGGCTATCCCAGATATGCAGAGCATACTGAGCAGCTACACCGGCACCACTGGAAGATGAAGTATTCGTCTTTGCCGGCATGTATATATGTTGTTATAGCTAGGTAGGCAAACAAACTCAATCCTAGAAAAGTCTCTGAGAGTCATAGTTTTGTCTTTGGAAGCATTTAAAGCCCATGTGCGACGGACGTTGGGGTCAAGAGAAAATAATTAATAAAACTGATGATTCAAGAGTCGAGGTGGCGAGTGCTCTAACGAATCAGCCATCCAGATCTAAATACTGAACAAAGCTGCGAGAATAGCTGTTGCTAGGTGTCGGAATACTCCCTACGAATTCTTTGTTTGAGGTAACTCGTGCACAATAATTTAATTCATTCTGTAAACGTTATTGGCTGAATCTCGTATTGTAACTAGATCACTAAGGTTCTCTACTTTGGTACAAACAGGAAGAGCGCCCTTTGATGGGTACTTACGGAGGAGGGTTGACTGTTTGTGTAAGCAAACATACCTCATAGTGGTATTTGCGAATGAAATCCAGAGTATGAGTGTCTCTAACGTCAAAAGAGTCATCCTATATGTATACATAGTACCGGTCATGTGTCATAGCTAGATAGCTGAAAACACATTAAATGATTTAAAAAAAAAGGAAGAGCGCCATCCTTAAATACATTCGCGCTCGGATCATCTTTAATACCTGCATAACTCCCAAACCCAAACCACAAACTCCGTAATCCTCATTTGTCACATGACTGTATGATTAGAGCTGTCTATGCTCAGATTATTTTTTTGCATCAGATTTTAATTGCGTATGCAGGTATCTAGCCATGACAAAATATCAGAGAAAAAGTACATAATATATGATTCAATATAAGGAAGAGCACTCATGCCTCGGATTTCATTTGCAAGTACCACTGCGAAGTTATAGTGGCTTTTTCTTCACCCCAAGTCAACCCTCATCCGTGAATACCCACCCAGGTGAATGTCTCAAAAACACTGAGTTATCCAGACATGCCTCCGCCATCAACCGAATTTTCTCCGTGGGAAATGTAGTCTGAGGTGTCTCCTTCCCAAGTGGAGTAGGTGCCCAGGCCACTCAAACTATATCAGAGATGACTACCAGGAGGCGTACCACGGTACCTTCCATCGTTTGCATGTTTTACTATGCTCAGACATGCATCTGCTCACATATTCATATATATTTTTTATGTGAAGGAGCGCGAAGGTCCTAATGTCTTTGAAGACTCGTCACATGACATATACCAACAATCTCTTATGGGGTGTAATAGTACAATTGTCAAAATAACTGGGGCTAGATCCCTGTACGTGCTGCTTTAATTGGTATGGTCTTCATGCAGGCCCATGTCTAGTTCCTCCATCAGCTATGCAAGCAAGGGGTACTATCCAATGATATTCCGTGAAAGTTTAAATTATGGGAATGGTTTTCAACTCTAAATGAAAGGTACAATAGTCCTCATTTAAAATTAAAAATTCAAAAAATCAATTGATATTATCTAAAAGTACACATCTATTTCAAAAATAATTGCTCTGTATTGCAAAAGTCTACATCGAAGACCTCAATATGGCTCGCAACTAAAATGAAAACGTTCTACATATTTTGTGTTAGTCTGCTCCATCCTAATACTTTGTGTACCCTCCATTTGCCTTTGTCACCGCTACACATCTTTCGTACAGGCTACCAACTAGTGACAATAGCTCCTCAGAAGGTATAGAGTCCCATGCGGCCTGTAGCAATGTCTTCAACGTGGCAGGGCGCACAAGCCTGACCACATTTTTCTCAGGACTATTTACCTGAATGTAATTTTTTAAGATGTTCCGTTATGACTCGATTGGGTTCAGGTCCGGAAAGCAAGGTGGCCATCTAATAGGCGTTATTCCAACCTCGCGCAGCACCTCAATTGTTGAGTATGCTTTGTGAAATGGTGCATTGTCGTGCATATATAGAATTTCTGGATTTTCCCGGACGAAAGCCTAAAGCTCATCAACTTGTTCCGCGCTTAATATAGGCAAGCGTCCTTTGCGACGTTTAGGATTCGCAGTCTCTCGAGCACACGCTAATTGCACTTGCCTTCTTGTGAAGGCAAATTCGTCGGATATATGTTGTAATGTAAAGCCAAGTCTTCTTAATGCTCTTATTTCAATACATTGATCGCGAGTTAGATGCCTGCAAACATTTGTTTCTGAAGCAGAATTTTCGAGAGACATTATTTGCCGGAATAGAGGATGAATTGATAGTGGTGTTGATGGTAACGGGTTGTGCATTCGAAAATGTCGTTGAAAACGTGTTTCCCTAAGCGATTGTTAGAACAAGACGATTGGACCATACTTCATGGCAAGCGGGGTAATGAGAAGAGACATACTAAGCAATTACGAGCTAGCCCAGCTGCGCCTACAGGGCTAATCCCTTATATAACCCAGTTTCAAGATTAACCTTTATGTTCCTAGAGGCATAGTATACAGCCATCACTAATAATCACCCACTTGTTATTACGTCATCAGAACCATTATCACCGCCCAAACTCCAGCATCCCTGCTCTGTGCACATCCATATAAAATTTGTGTCCTATGATTCGACAGCAGTAGACTGCCCTTTACTAGCTCAAAAGCGTGGAGCTTTTCGACAAGCCGGTACTAGGATGCATAGGTATAACGCTGACGAAGACAATGTTCTGTCATTTGAAATTCCATATTATCGCTAGAGTCGGGTTGCATGAAGATATTGGTTGGCTGGGTGGGCTGAAAAAGTTCCGCCAATTTTTTTTAATCGAAATTTTACGTCCTACACAAGTCTAGGACTATCAAAAGGTGTGTAGTATTCAACCTTGTGTTCAAAATTTTCTGAAAATCAATCCAATCTTATTTTAGCTAGTTCTGTCTCGAACTAACGGCCCATTGCACTTTCTGTGGGTTGGCCAAGAACTACAGCAATAATTTGAAGAGGTAGGGGTTTTTTATCGGAAGGTTTCCCCCTCTTGTAATATATCTATGAGTAGAGTTTATAGCCACCTGCATGGGCCCATAGGGCGCCAAATCAGGTTAATGAAATCAAAATCAAATGAATAGCTTGAGTGCCCAATGATACTAAAATTCCGCCGATTGTGGGTGTAGACACTAAGATTGGCTACCTACACAAATAATAAGTAAGTGAGAGACATTTGCCAGTTCTAGGGTCTAAGGATATACCTAGTAGTGGCACTAGTGATGTATTGGATACACTTGTTTAGGACGAGGTCAGTTGCGATGTTAAACAGCAGAAGGTAATTATTGGTGGCAAAAAGGGCAAGTTTGTGCCGAGTGAGCCGGGACTAATCGCCTGCAATTAGTGCCAATTTTTCTCGTTGTCTTCATTTACGTGTCGAAATTCCTTAAGGCTTAACCCGTATAGGATTGGAATCTAGGACGTACAATAGCTAACTGAGCAAATAATTCTCGTTATGTCATCGGGCGAGTTTCTTGAAAATAACACTTGATATACTAAGCCTTATGTTATCGAGTGAAGATGCTAAGAATCCCCCTTCTCTATAAGGGTCGATATCTCGACTGTGAAGCTTTCTTTGGTTCCATCAATAGTTTATCCTCACTTCTTTGCTGCTCACTCTTCACCTAGATTACAATTATTTATATTCGGATTTCCATCTGGATGTAACTATGAAGTTTTTTGCCACTTTGTCTCTCTCGCTCCTACTCACTTCGACGCCGACTATTGCGAGATCAGTCAACGGATCCAGCCTCCAAACGGTAGACAGGAGAAGTTCTGGCCCACGCCACTTTGGCTTTGAATGCGGCTCAAAGAAATACAAGCTGTCTACATGCATTGATGTCGTCAAAGATGCCTGTGAGGCAAACCCAATAGTTAGAAAGCCAGGAAGTATCGTGCCCAACTCCACGATGGCAAAGCATCCTATGGAGTTTATTAGGGCCAAAGAATTTGGTTATCCAAATGATACAATGATAGTAGAGCTGCCTTTATCACTTTTTGGTCAGTTTCCTGCCCATATTATGCAAATATTTGATGCTAAAACGAACTATTTTAGAAATAATAAACCTGAATTACGTTGCATTTACGCCAGCGGATTGTAAGATTCTTGGTGTTGTAAGCAAAAAAGAGGATTGGTTTTATACTACTTCATTTAAAGGGTGTACACACGCTTCGTGGCCGTTTAACTGGATAGAAAAGTAAGCATACCCAAATCTTCATCCAGATCATTTTTGAAAATTAACAATGATCAGATTTTTATACAAAAAGATAAACTAAGTGGCTTTACGTTTATCTGTTCAAAAAAATTTGTATAAATTATTCATTCTTGATAGGATTAGTTGCCATTAACGCTAATGGCTAGGTTCCAATTAGAAAAATACCAGAGACCAAGCGAATTAAAATTTGACGAATAATTGGGGCTCTAAACTGATAATATTCTCATTTTATGTGTCGTGAATTCGTTCTCTGTTACTATTCAAGGAAATGCTAAGTTTTCTAATTTTTTCCCGAATAATGAATCTTTAATCAGATTAAGTTCTAGACTGCGAATTCTGACCTATTTTTGCTGAGTTGCAGGCTACTTTTCTAATCATTCATGAGTTCTCAGTTAAGGTTGTAAGTAGTTTCGGCTTGGTGTACACTTATTTTATTGATGCCTGAGCACGTCGCGTATCAAGCAGGCACGTAACTCAGGTGGCGTATCGCACGATAGAGCATGTTGTAAAGTGTCAAGCATTGTAACAGCAAAAGTAATGCTAATTTTTGGAGACTGCATTCCCCAACCAAGAACTTTAATATGAGTCAGGTTCTGTATGCTTGATCTAGAATGGCTAGCAGATGTAGTAAATTTTGGAATGAATCTCTAGATAAGATATTGTAGCCCGTTTATAATGAGGAAAAGTCTTCTACCCAATAGTATCAGAATCAATCTAGCCTCTCACCAAGCAATATCATGAGAATTTTCTCGTTTTTGTGATAACAGACACAAGTACTAAGTCGATAAAAATTTACTCGAGAAAGATGCATTTAAATTCTAGAGTGCTTACAGCATAATTCTAATAGCATACCTATGATAAGCACGAGAAATATCATCTGGCAGGTTACTCGTCTCAGTGATGGTGGGTAAAATATGCTGAGACTATGTGAGCGAACTCAGTACGAAGAGAGGTTCACCACGCAATATCCAGCAGATATGATCGTATCAGCTATGATTTATCAATTATTTTCTCCACTTCCAGCATGCCCCTCAATCTGGAGCCTTATTTCAAAAATCAGTATTCGTTATGTCTGAAAGATTTTCCCGCATTTTTCTCACTCAAGCCTTTGCGAAACTCTTGATTTTATGACGCAGGGTGAATTTTGCTTTGCGTGCCGAAAATTGAATTGAAAGTATTGTGACGATGGTCAAGAAGGCCTGGTCGTCTGTATTGTGATCTACCGCTGTTCTTTTTTTATTTTTTGCATCAGATTTTAATTGCGTATGCAGCTAACTAGCTATGACACAATATCAGAGAAAATATACAGAAAAGATGACTCAATTTACAAGCAGAGCACTCATGCCTCGGATTTCATTTGCAAGTACCACTTCGAAGTTATGGTGGCTTTTTCTTCACCCCAAGTCAACCCTCATCCGTGAATACCCACCCAGGTGAATGTCTCACAACCCTGAGTTATCCAGACATGCCTTCATCATCAACTGAAATTTCTCCGGGCGAAATGTAGTCTGAGGTGTCTCATTCCCAAGTGGAGTTGGTGTCCAGGCTACTCAAACTATACCAGAGAACACCACCAGGAGGCGGATCATGGCACTTTCTATCGTTGACTTGTGTTTAAAGTGTCAGCTGCACTCTCGCAAGCCAAGTCTTGGCGCGCACAATGTTCAATTCGTAAAACTCCTTACCAAAATTCAAAATTATACATCCGTCGAGATTATATCCATCCTCTGTGTCATCTTATAAACTTGTCCTGATCCCTCTCACATCTATCCCAAAGAACTTTCCCTCGGATTTATGCGCCACGCTTTACTTCCTTCATCGGGTGTGAATATCGGCGTGGGCGTGTTTTTTGTGGTCAACTGAGGCCAGGGAATAGTTCATGAGAGGTGTGGTCATTGAAACGAAGATGTACTTGGTCGTACTTGTAAACTTGATGAAACTTAGGTAGGAGTAGACCTCGTTGGGAGTGAAATTTTGAAGTGGTCGAGTAATTTGAATCATTGCCTCGTGAACCAACTTCTTTGGTATTGCGAAATTTGATTGAACTCGGCTCAGACAAAACTTCATTCCCAGGTTCGTAGAGGACACCACGTACAGGTGTTCAGTCTTTGACCTCCCATGAAACCCCTTGAGTTCTGTATGTTCTTTGTTTAACGTTCATCCCCAGCCTATAAGCCTAGGGCACTTATGGAAAGTCAAGGATAGAACAACCGCTCGCTGTGTTCTCTATGGTCGTGAGAGTAAAATAATCTTCCAGATTCAAACTCGAGTCAGTTTTCACAGTGCAGATTTTGGTCTACGAGACTCTGATTCATGGCTTCCAATGTAGATTTTTCACCCTTACCAAGATAAATTCCAATCAAAGGGCCCAAAGATTCCACAAATACAACCCAGCACACCCGCTTTCAAGTAATCGGAATCCTGGTCAACTCACTTTAGCCCCTCTCTTCCCCTCCTTTGTAGCCTCTATCCGATTGTAACGCTTCTCACAAATCTTAATTCGATCTTACGCTAAGAGATGACTTTGCCCTTCTTCATCCCCCCTCTTTAGCCTTAATTCTCGCTGCTATTATGGATTCTAGGTAGCGCCGTCGATTTACAAACGATTGAAGTCTTACAGGCTAGTTTTCGACTCGATATTGTCTCTGCAGACTGTTCTGTAAGACCTGTAAATTTGCGGGAAACGTCGTTGGTAGGTGCCAAGTCATTGTCCCCCCTGTTATTTTCAAATACTCAGAAGCTCTTTAGTAGTGGCTGGGCCGTATTATAATGAGTCAATCTCTTTGAGGTCGTAGGTGGTCTATATAGACCGTGCCATCCAGCACTCAGCCTTTGTATTCTGGTGCTCTGCATCGGCACAATGTAAAGTTATTGAAAAAAAATCAGGATAGGCCTGTATCAATTTTGCATTAACGGTTGGTTAAAGTTTATCTTCTTTTGCAACCTTAATTGTTTTTATCGTAGTGTATCAGAAGTGCGTGCGAAAAGCTGGGAAAGGCTCTGGGAGTGATGATGTCACATGTTACGTCAGGAGGCTAACGCGCGATCTCAACGTTGTCACGATATGACTCGCTCTAGTATCCCCAGCAAGAGGATTTGGAAGAAGCGGCTTGGCTGTTTAGTGCAGGTAGAAGTCTGAGTCATATTTTTAGCTTACCCTGTAGACAGAGCTAAAAGCCTGTTGTCCCCCCCCTAAGAAGCGAAAGTATGAATTGAGGACCCATTTCCCATACATAGAGATATTACGGCTTTCCTCAGCCCTTCTCATTTAAAAGTGCAGGTAGAGTGCAAGGGTTAACTGACTAAATCAAGTCATCGCGATAGATGAAGACGTGTCTGGCTGCGACGCAGAATATTTTGTTGTCCAGGGTCGAGAAAGGGAAGGGAATTGTCGACCAATGATCTGAAAAGCGATGCTGACTAGTGCAGGAAATGACATTTAGTTATGTTCTCAACGGTTGTAAGAGTGCAGCCTATATAAGGGTAAAACCCTCAAAGTCCATTGGAAAATAGTGAAAATGAAGCACAATTAAAAACAATTAAAAACAAATGAATTTTGGTGGCGTTTTGTATGGTTTTAGCAGTCCTTCATAGTCATAGACGCAGTAGGGACTTAAATTAAATTCTATTCTATTCTATTCTAAGGGTACAGCCAACATTATAACCTACGCGATGGCTGGATGGTGCTGTGGTACATCGTCTTGGCCGGTTTCACAAACGAGGTCTGGATAATTAGAACCCATATCCCATTTGAGGCAGGAGATCGCTTGTTCAAATCCGGCAAAACACAACCAAGCCTCTTGCGGCGCTGGTACATACGGATGACCAAGGCATGTTTCGATATTCAAATGTCTTGAATTTCCCTTTGGTGGTTACTGACGGAGGAGGGTCGACTGATTTTGTAAGCAAATCTCATAGTAGTATCTGAGAATAAAATCCAGAGTCTGAGTGTCTCTAGCGTCAAAAGTGTCATCCACCATGTTTACGAAGCACTGGACAAATTTTATAGCTGGATAGCTCAATACACATAAAATAATTTAAAAAAAAGATTATCCTTTTGATTCTGTGACTATACAAGGACATGTAGGTCCTTTCTACTTCTGGTTAGGATAATACGTGCTTCGGGTTGTATTTCTTCCTAAGACTCCTTGACGACTTCTTTCCAGCGATTATACTAATGGGAGAGAGTAAGCCTTTGCGCTTGTCGAGCCAAGTAAAATGCAATCAGTGACGATAGATGGGTCGACTGAACTTGTGATGAGTATGCTTCAACTTGAACGCGGAGCTATGAAACGCTACGAGGATTATAAACTAAGTCTCATAATTTAGACACTCATGAAATTTGATAGCATAGTTGGGATGTGACATTTCTGGTTGGTCATCTACACTTTAGACCTGCGTAGCAAATCTATGAACAAAGGGGGTCTCGAATTCCAATAAAACACCCGCTAATCAACTGCCCCCGAAAACCTAGTACAATCATCGCTGATCCGCTCGAAGCCTAGCTCGAGCTCTACGATCAACTTGACGAACTATTTCGCATATTAAGACCAGCCCATACACTCAGGGCTTTAAACCTGTTCCTTCACCTTTATTAATAATACCTGACCCAAAAATTCCCAAAACATATTGTCCCTAATTACCCATTATCCGAACAACGATGACTTTGCATCTTAGCGACTAACCAACTAATTCCACTGTAAGATTCTTTCTAATATATTCCCATCGCAGTTATTTGTTAGATATCGAAAAGTCGATATCGTGCACCTTCAAAGGTATCAATGTTTGATACCTATCAGTTGAAGGCAGTAATATCCCATTAATTCATTATAGAGACCCTGGATACTCTAAATAATTGTAGTTTATGCTCTACGAGTGATGCAACCCCATCACATTCTTGTTCTGCTCAGCTATAAGCTGTCGCTCTCTTAATTTTCCCCACTGCATTGGATTGAACTAGGATTCCTAGGTCTATTTCTCCAAGTTGTTTAGCAATTTGAGCTTGCATATGATCCGTATCTTTGAAATGAGCGATGGGGTTGAAGTAGGAATTTTTTGGAATTTGGAGATGATAGTTGAGTCTAATGGATAAATTAGAATAAGTTGTAAAAGTAAGATAATAGTGTTGAATTATTAAAGCGAAAATCTTATGTCCGTTTTGAGACTCGAGCCCTATTTTAGTTTCAGGGGTCCAGCCATTCAGCGCAGTTTCAAATATATGTAAATGACCTTGAATCCATGCCATTCCTCTTGCGCCAGATCTTGGAGGCTGAATTAACAAAATTTTACCGTTTAAGACCAAGTCCTTTAAATTGAACATCTTATTGACATTAACATTGAAATATGTGCTCCTTTTCGGCGGAAAAAAGTTACTGTATATCCCATAGATAGAAGTCTCATCCATATAGGTCAGGTAGGTTAATGTATCAGGAGCACATATTCTTTCGTTGACCATTGTTTGATTTACTGAAACTTCTCCCCTTTGGAGAGGAATTGATCTAGAAATATGATTTAAACAGTAATCTGCATTTTGAGGCACGGTGGAAAAGCCATAGTGGGAGCAGTGTGTTAATGTTGGCATCATTAACGCGAATCTTTGTACTATTCCTTGACTCCTCATGGCGTATGAGCAGTATAGGGCGACGTGTGTACCCAGGGCTGTGACCTTAGTCTTAGTTTTAAATATCCTCGAGTGCAGTGGAAATGTTGGGAATTGGTAGTTATCGGGCTTGCCGTAGACGCTGTAGCTGCCCTCTCCATGATTATTAGTGGTAAGAACTAGGCGGTTCAACGACAAATCAATTGCCGACCTAATAAGAAGAATCGCGACAACACAGTACATTGCGCATACGCGATTTAGAGTAGCTTTTTTTCTTGTAGAGTCAACAAGTCGTAAGAGCTGACTAGCGGCAATTTTTCTCCGGGTTTTGGTGACCCGTCAGGTCCTTAGATTCAACGTTGTGATGGTGTTTTGGAGATAATTTTGTTAAGATCTCACAATACTCAGGCACGTTGCTATCTTCCCGTCCGCCAATGAAATTCCAGTGGTATGACTTGTACAAAATTACGAGGACTTAACCTAATACTATAAATTATTTTGGAATAGAGGGCCGGTGGAGCCGGCGGTGATCAAGACATCCTCGTATTTGCAGCATGACGACTCAAGGGAAGCTCTTTGGCGATGTCTCTACGAGTCACGCTGAGTGGGTTGTTCATTTCGCGGTATAGACAAAGCGTGCAAATAGTGACCCAGCTTCAGAGAGAATTGAGAAGATATGGATCAAAGAGGGATGTATCGTATGAAGAGATCCTTGGATTGTGGCTTATACCTGAAGTCGAGGATTTGCAATGATGGATAACGTTGTGTTTGTCATAGGTTTAATGCTCTTTGGTGATTGGAGATTTATTTTGTGATAGAGCATGACGCTTCGCACAGATTGTCAGCCTCGGGTGCGCAAGAGTCACTTTCTTATATTATACAAAGTGTTTTCAGTTGCCTAGCAGTGAAAAGTATCTTGTGTACTTAGTAAATGGCTTTTGACTTCAGACACCCGTGCCTTAGATTTCATTCGCAAATACCTCTATGAGGTGTGATAGTTTACATGACGCACCTGAACCCTTTCGAGGCTTCTGGCAAATAAACATTGGGCGTATTTATTTAACCAACGCCGACAGTTCTTTTACATCCCCGGATTCTTGTTCACGATCTTGGCACCGCGTCTAGGTCTGAGAGTTTTACAATGTTGATTTGGCTACTTGGTGGTAATGACGTTGGCTACAAACCTTACTTTTTTACGTACGAGTCTAATTAGCTACGGGGCATCTTGTCTTTGCCAAACTCTACCCTTTCAACCAGTTTTTGCTCAAGAATTACATTCACATAAACTTCCCCCTCTTTTCGCTACCATTAAGACCCAACTATAGATTTCGACTTAGTTCTCGCAACAGGGTAGTGAGCATTTGCGGCTTCAAACTTTCATTCAGCCCTTGATTATGTCCAGCTTGAATAGAAAGATAGAGATACGGCTGTTATGGTTATTATTCCCAGCCCAGCTCATCAGAAGTTCGCAAACGCCAGTGGAGTCGGAAATCAGACTATTTGTATGCGTAGCTCGTTCAGAATTGATGAAACGCCAATCCAATGATGGAAAGTTCATGGATTAATTTCTCTTGTAACCCGCCGCAACTATTGAGAAAATTCTATGCCGCATTTCTTGCTCGAAACTCGTCATTAGTTTGTCCCTCGCCACTTGATTTCTACCCTTCTCGCCTGGTTTCTACAGCAATATATTTCCCTGCGCAAACCCCGCAATCCTTCTGAAGTGTCCAGGCTGAAGAAAAGGGCAAAATGTGGTGGGGCTCATGCTCCATCTAAAGTCGATCATGTGTCTTCTCCCCATTGTTGTGAATATCGAAGAGTTACACTCGGGATCCATCCTTTGGCTACGCAGGCGCGCCAAGTGTCCTCCCAAGGGTACAGAGTCCAGGATTACACTGCGAGCCTACTTGGCGTTAAATGGCAAAAACAGCAACAACTTGAGAATCCATGATGCTCATCAATTCGTACTTAACCGAGTAACGTTTTCTTTGGTGGTCTGATCATCCGTTGTCGGTCTAAAATATGTCAACAGCGCTCCGCTGGCTCACGTTCAAAAGTGCGGTATTTATGATGCTCTACGCCGCTTGAATCGCCCTCTGAAACTGATGTGCTGGTGTGAGAGAGGGGATTTTAGTTCTTCAACATTTATTCACGTCAAATGACGCCACAATATACTGACTAGGCCGACATCCTAGTAACTGCTGGGATAATCTGAGCACCTATTTATTGAATATATTGGTGTTTTATTGAATTCTACCAAATTAAGAAATAATTTCCATGTCTTGATTCCTCTCCTGAATCGGATGACCCAAGATCATTGGCCAAGCTATCACTTATGGAATGTGAAGTTTGTAGAGTTTGAATCCTTTGATTTAACCAGAAATTCTTTTAAACAAGATAAGCACCTGAATATCAATCAGATCCTTATGGGCGTGAGTAAAAATAGCTTAAATCTATATAATAACATATCAGGAAATTGTAACACTCTCATGAGCAACTATATGTGGTGAAATAGATTCAGATAATGATCGAGATTAAGGTAGATTTGCCATATTTTCTATTATATATGGTATGCTCTTGCTCATATAACTCGAGAGTCATGTAACTAGACCTAGATTCGTTAGCGCATTTACTCTATAGAATTATCCTCGTCTCAGTTGTGTATTTGGGGTATTGACTATGATTTTAGTTATTAGACAATTATGTGTCTCCCATCACTGAGAGCTAGTCATGATGGGTATGACAATATCAATCAATAAAAAAATTCATGTCTCTACATGCCATAATAGAAATATATGGCTCAAAGATGACCAAGTAAATATGGAAAGGTGGTCACAGAACCACGTACAAGGGCGCATTTTTTCCAATCAGGACTTGTAAACTCCTAGAGAAGTAAATCTTATAGGTCTTTGTTCAGTGACCTGACGATTGATCTGACCCTGGAAATGATGACTAATCCTAGTGATGAATAGTTAAATGCCCGTTTAGGAATGGCGTTAGGAGGGAGGTTTAATTACTCTTAACATTGGTCTACCTTTGGTGTGCTTAATTTACTGTACTAATTGAGTCGTAGACTATCTGCGATTTGGCCCAGTAAATTTACTGCTCAGCGCGATGTCTAGTAATTGTGGCTATACCACTGCGCTATTAACACTGTCTAGAAGAGGAGGTCTTAATGTTTCTGGCGCCGTTATTTGGCTGAGGCACTACACCACTGCACCAGATGTTCTCCGATCTCGGTCCGTCATTGTTCCAGTGGTATGCGTGGCCCGGCCAAGGCGACAAACCGGGATTATTCTGACTCGTACCTCTGCAGAACTTCATATCATCAGAGAATGCAGAAATCGTGACCATCACCCTGCTCTAGCGTACTCGGAAAGGAAGGGCAAGGCGGCTGAAACAATCCTTGCTCCGAACTCAACATTGCAATGTTAATGTTAGGAAGCCCCTCAACAAAAGCACTAAAAGATAAACACAATACCGTTCACTTTCACCAAGTGAATGTTGGAAAGGGTGGAGAAAATACAGATATCGTATTGCAGCAGGCATGGGACGCCAGTGCACACGTAGTAATGGTAAAGGTACCATAGACAAGGAAGAAAGAGGGGGGTTTTATGACAAAAAGTCACCCTGGCTGCAACGGTCATATACGATTTGGAGGAACAGACGTCTGGCCCCGTGCGATTACTTTTACGCAGAAAGGTAGTCATGCGACTCAACTGTTTCCACTGTCGTCAGGCCCGAAATCTGACTACTGTTTTGTAAAGATAGGCGGTCTGACCTTTGTCAACGTATATCGTGTCCCAGGCACTAGTGGAACCTTTGAGCCCCTACTTCTGTAGGAAGTTAGAGGACTATTGGTTGTTGGAGGCGACTTCAATTCCGTGTCACAGCATTGGTAGCCGCTAACGACAAACCAGTATGGCAATGGAAGCCAGATCATGGAATGGGCGACTGCCCACGATATCGATCTAGTCAGTATTGTTGGAGAGCCAACGCATAGGGACGGAAAAGTGCCCGACCTAACCTGGAGCTACACAGCCGCAATAACAAATGTCTACACATGCTACCACTGCACCTTAGATCAGTCTACCATAGAGGGTACCGTACTTAGTCATACAATACCAGATCTTTCTGGAATTGTAAGGATTATTCGGGTCAGTGACGCCAATATTAAGGAGCTCAGCCGATGTGTAAGCCAATGGACCAAACCTGGCTCTCTTTACAATGTCATGGTCATCGAAGATTTCACCAATAACCTCTTTCAAGCACTTATAGATGCACTGAAGATCGCAGGGAAAGTCCCAGCCATCGAAAGCGAAAAAACCGGGCCATGGTGGAGCAATCAATGTTGCACGGAATGGCAGAACTACAAGGTAGCGAGAAACAACCCGGACCTCGCAAAAGAGGCCCGCAATAGCTTTAGAGCTATTGTTCGAAAAGCCAAGCGAGAGTACTGGAAGAGGCAAGTAGAGGCAGTCACTACTGATGTGCAGGTCTTGAAGCTCATGAGATGGGCCAAACCTTGACCAGCAGCTGAGTCCCCTCCTCTACAGATTGATGAAAACCGGTGGCTATCTGAACCGCGAGAGCGAGCTAGTGCGCTACGAGACACTCTCTTGGCTAGGTTTAGCGGCGAGAACGACATTTCTATCTAGGAGAACGGACAGGAGGAGCGTATTGTTGTAATTAAGGCAGCAACATGACTGCAGTAGACAAATAGTTCATATTAGAATAATATGCACTGACGCCATGAGATATGATTAACCTACATCATCACTCACTGGCATGAATAGTAATTATCCAATAGATGCCTTACAGCATACATTGGCTTCAGGATCTCCAACAACTTTCCCATTTAGGTTAGATAAGGAAGTATGTTGGAATTTACACTAGTGTGCGGAAAACCCCGCTTTCATGTATATAGAGGGACTTCTCGCTACACAGATAGAATTATAGCAATTTCTTTACAATTAACTATCCATTAAATATCAGTAAACTTCTCAAAAGACTATTCAATCAGCATGTGCTAAAATAAAACTTCCCAGAAGAGGAAGAGAAGATATTAGAGCACATAATAGAAGAGCAGACCTTGCATACTGGAAAGAGATCTGCGGAGAGGAGAAATCCAAGGACTTACAAAAAGAAGCGATAAGAGTTGCAGCGTACCTAGAATGGGCGAAATCTTGGTCAGCCACAAAGCGGACTCGACAGACTAAAAGATTTGCTTCAGCAGATCCTAAAACTTGGGCAGCAGCAAAGTTTTACCAATGCCGCCATTCTGGACGTACAAAAATAAGCTTCCGGGAGTCGCCATTTTCTCTCCACAAAAACCTGACGAGGGCCCAAAGTAGCTTAGCAATCCAAATTCGAAGCGAGCATATCGGGCTCAATTCGTATTTGCATAGAAGAAAAATACCAGGAGTCTACAATCCATGCTGTCCATGTGGCTACCAATCACAAAAACCCAAGCACATGATCATATCCTGCCCTAAGTGGTCAATTGGTAGAGGAGAAATCTGGAGACAAGCCCGAAATCGCTCCTTTGAAGCAATGACCAACAATCCTAGCGATATGAAAAGAATCACACGATGGATTCTTAATCATGGTTGGATAGAACAATTCCGCTTGACAATTGCAGTCGAAATGCTGCTCAGGGAACGAGATGGAACATGTGGAAGGTTGGGATCGATAGAAGGGACGTGATTGGTACACATCGACGGCGTTACAGTGTAACTGTACTTCCTGAAGGATAAACTGCAAACTATAAGAATTAAGTCAGAAAGCTTGGGGGGTTTTCACCGAGAGGTTTCCTCCTATGTAAATATATTAGACAGGGTTATAGCCACCTGCATGGGCCCATAGGGCGCCAAATCAGGATAATGAATACAAATCAAATCAAATCAGTAAACTTCTTCGTACATTAAACAGATTCATCATATCTCTAAATCAACCTCAAGGCTAGTATTTAACTCTTCCAATATCCGGAACTATTTCAATTCGTATTCCATGGGATGCGAAAATATCACTTGACTATGTGACAAGCGCTACCGTCTCTGTCAACGATACGGCACCAGGTACGGACAAGATAACAGTACGTCTACTTAAATCATATTAGTCCCATCTAGGACCTCGGTTAAGAATCTTTACCAGGCCTGTGTGAATATCGGCCACTTTACCACGGCTTTCAGGGTAGCAGAGGTTGTGCTTCTTCCAAAGCCGGTTATAAATCTGTCAACAGCTAAGGGCTGGCGACTGATTTCGCTGCTCTCGAGTTTAGGCAAAAGACTTGAACGTCTAGTCGGCAAGAAATTTGGCATGGCTGACGATAAGTCACCAAGTCGTTCACCCTAAATTATTCGGTTCTGTATCAGGACGATCGGCCGTCGACCTCTCATCTTGCGTAACCCACGATGCCGAGGTGGCCATGAGAAGCAGAGAATGTGCGGCTATGGTTACACTAGACATTCAAGGTGCTTTCGACGCAGTCCTTCACAACTGATTGCTCAAACGCCTTCGAGAACAAGGCTGGCCACTATCCCTGTGCCAGTTTATTCAGACCTTTCTGTGCCAACGAAAAGTCCAGGATAAATACCGTGGTGGGACCACAGACGAGAAGATACCTGAATGTGGAGTACCTCAGAGCTTGCCACTGTCGCCATTACTGTTTATGCTATATGTCGCAGTGCTAATTTAGGACCGTCGTCTGACGAGCAGGTTTGGCTATGCTGATGATGTGGCCATCATCAGAGTTGGAAAAACCGTAACTGAAGTCATCTCCGCAGTACCAGACGACGTCAACAGCCTCATCTTTCCCTCCAAAGAGCACAGGATCGAGTCTGACCCAGCGAAGTCTGAACTTCTAGTGACCGGAGGGGGACCTAGAAAGACAATAAATACGACTGACTTTGCCGTCTTGGTAAAAGATTACCGTATCTAACCGTCACCTCATATCCAGTGGTTAGGAGTCTGGCTTGACACACAGCTATACTTCAAGCAGCATGTACAGGAATGGACTGGAAAATCTAACCGTCTGGTCCGCTTCTTGCGACTTGTAAACCTCTTGCCCTTCGGGCGGCTGAGGACCCTAAAGATACTATCAGACGCTTAGGTCTTAGATTGGGACAAAGAAATCACTTGTTCGGACAACCAGGACGTTACATTACACGCACGCAAATAAGTTTGCGTCAAGTCCCAATAGCCGGAGGCCCTGAAAAGGTCTACTTACCACACGGTTTTCCAGCACCGACTCTATGCATTCGAGGAAAAGAAGCTAAGTCGGGAAACAAAAAGCGATGGCTAGCTTCCCTGTCAGCCGAGGCAATGTGTGCCTTCTCTGAAGGATATTCGTCGGGCACCGACAATTAGCCTAGGAATACATGGTACGCCAAAAGGTAAGCTAGCTGGGAGTGGTTCCGGTCCGCTTCCCGGAGCAGAGGTATTTGACGCAGAAGTTGCAGGTGCCATGAAAACCTTGAAGGCTGCAATAGAGGTAGGAGAAGATTTACTGATCTGCATTCTTCTGGACAACCAAGCGGCCACCCAGGCGCTCAAAAGAGGAAGATCTAACTCCTCGCAGTCAGTGGTGGACAAGTTCTCACTGCTGAGACAAAACAAGTTTGTGGAAATACGCTGGATACCTGGTCATGTGGGGATCAAAGGCAATGAAGAGGCCTATGAGATCTATCAACAACTGGTCACTAACCACAGCTTTCCTAAGTGGAGAATCTCGAAATCTAACCTTTACGGCATCAGGTAGATTAGTTATAATTCAGGGTTAAGAATTCGTGGAAGAGTGGTTGCAGAAGTTTTGGCCGGAACGATACAAAGACCTAGACCTCTTCATGCGCTGCAAACAGCCACCGGAACCGGCTCTACCAAGGTGGGCGTACCACCGTCTTATTCTGGAAAGAACAGGCCACGGGAACTACTCGGACTACCACCGGCATTTCAACCCTGAACATGAAGATCTTAAATGCGTTTGTGGCCGAGAGAAAAGGCCCTGGCATTTTTCAGAGTGCCGACCTGCTTTGCAGCGTTGGAGAAGTTGTGAGAAAATTACCCCATCTCGGGCCAGGGAAACAAAATGGGGCAAGGGATAGCAGAAGTTTTTCCAATTCCTAACTACAAGCATATGTTGCAGCCTGTCGAAAAATTGACGGGGTGAGAGGTGATCATGCTGAGATCGTTTCTAACTCGAGAGGATATGTATGTGGAAGATAGGAATGCGGCGCATGGCACTGTAACTCAGACATTTATTGTTCCTTTTTATTTCCTTTATCGCTTCTGGCTCTTCTGCTGGTTGTGTAGGTAGTAATGAGATCTCAGAGGCCATCTATCCGTGTCATTTCTAAAGAGATGTTGGGTTCTTCCTGTTCCGTAAAAGATTTCAAATTCAAATCCAATCTCACTAGACCCTTATTGTACATGTATATCTATATAGAGAGGTCTGTTGTGATCTGCGTGGTATATTTTCCATGTATTCAAATATAACCCAATACTTTGTTTGTGAACTTGTTGGTAGAGAGAAGCTTGGGCAATCAAAAAGGATGGAAGGATGTCAATTCTGTTGAAGTTCTGAGCTTGAGCGAAGATGGAGGTAGGAGAGCAAGACTGAACACCTGTACGCGTTGCCCTCTTAGAATCTGGGGGTGAAATATCCTCCCGGA
Source organism: Blumeria hordei DH14 (assembly GCA_900239735.1). NCBI lineage: Eukaryota > Fungi > Ascomycota > Leotiomycetes > Helotiales > Erysiphaceae > Blumeria > Blumeria hordei. The sequence continues at coordinate 5,424,121 of OENG01000016.1, forward strand.
GCCAAGTTCAGTCAAATTTTGCAGTACTAAAGAAGTTGGCCCACGAGGCAATGATTCAAAATACTCCACCATGTCAGTCTTTTACTCCCAACGAGATCGATTCCTACCTAAGTCTCATCAAGTCTACAAGTACGACCTAGTATATCCCCATTCCATGATCACACCTCTTGTCGACTTTCTCTGGCCTCAGCTGACCATCAATTACCCGCCTACGTCGATATCGACGCCCGACGGAGGAAACAAAGCGTGGCGCAAAAATCTTGGAGACAGTTCTTTGGGATAGACGCGAGAGGGATCGGGATAAGTATACAAGATGGCACGGAGGATGGATACACACTCGACGGGCGTGTAAGTTTGAATTTTGCCAAGGAGTTTTGCGAATTGAGCTTTGTGCGAGCGTCAAGACTTCGGTTGCGAGAGTGCAGCTAACACTATAAACACAAGTCAACGATGGAAGGTGCCGTAGTACATCATCTTGGCTACTTTCTCAAGTAAGGTCTGGATTGCTCGGGCACATATCCCGCTCTAGATAGGAGACCGCTGGCTCAAATCCAGCAAAACACAACCACATGTCTCGCGGTGCAAGTTTACATGGACGACAAAGGCATGCTCGGACGATAAAAGGTTTGGAGATTCGCCTTGGTGGGTACTTGCGGTAGAGGCTCGACTGTGAGTGTAAGCGAACATACCGCATTGTGGTATTTACAAATGAAATTCGGAGTATGAGTGTCTCTAACGTTAAAATAGTATTGTGAATGTGAGCTTCTCTTTAGCATTACGCGCAGAATGTGATAACATTATGGTTCGATTGTGTGTATTTCGGTCGACATTGATCTAATGAGAAGAATTCGCCCATGCACAGGATATTACCCAACACAGCTGCCACTCTAGTCTCATGCAATCCGCAGAGGCCACGCATTACAACAAAGAGTCTTCCATCATGTAAACATAGCACCAGTCATGTGCCATTGCCAGATAGCTGAATACATGTTAAATAATTAAAAAAAACGCTAGCACAGGAAACACGCAATTCCCATTCGCCAAACACTAGTCGGTCGGGACTACTTACTATCGAGCCTCGTAGGATCGACGAAGTGTGTCCCAACGCAGAAATAATAGAAAGCCCAACCAAACCCTTCATCAAGAGCTGCCATTAACCATAATCTTACTCATCTCTGCACTCCGTATTCTCGATACTGTAACTACAAAAGCTACTAGATAGCAGGATATGAAATGTCTCTACAAAGCTTGTGTGTGCACCAGTTAGTTCGAGCCTTGCACGGGTATACTATGATCCGAATCTTCCGGACCCACAGTGACGCACCTACATTTACGAGCCATTTGAAGCAACTTCAATGATATAAAAGATTGTTAAGGTTTCCTGCTAAGTTAAACTACACTCAAGACGTGTCCAACAGCATTTAAATGTCCGATTTACAAATATATCAGCGGCGCAGGCTGTACTGCCTATAATCAGCCACTATTTTTCTGCCGTGGAAGGATCTTCTGCGTGAAGCTGCGGGAATGTCAGAGCATATGCACAACAATAGTTACGATGAGCGCATCTACGATAAATATAGAGTCGTTTCAACAAACCGGACAATTATATTTATTTTCATTGTCTACAATTACGCCCTCGAGCTTCCTAGGGGATTCGAAGGTGTAAAAAGTGAGATGAGCTTAGCTTTAAGATCGTGTAGGTTACGGGTGTCTCGTGGCTCCAAACTACCAATGTCTTTAGTAGAGCTTGAGACTAGATGTAACTTGATTTTCTGTTCATACAGGGTATCGTCTATATAAGTACAGTATTCATTATCTTACGCCCGGACTCCAACATGACAACATTACATAAGCAATACTATTTATGATAGCCGCGTACTAACCTATAGGTCTATCAATCCGGGATCCTCACTGTGGTCAGATGTCTAAAGTGACGACAGTTTATAAAACCCTTTTAATTTTGAGAAACGACTCATTCAAAAACCTTTAGTGAATTCTAGCTGAAGAAATAATCCATAAAATTCTACTACTATGATGCCACGCAGAGTATCTGGTCTAAAAATATTGCATTTACACTGTCCATGTCCCAGACTAAATTAAAGTATTTCACAGGAACCATCGCGCTAAACATGCGAAAAATAATATTTCATGCGCTATCGAGCAAGAATTTATGGTGTATTTCTATCGCGAGCGAGTGAGGCTGAACAAAGTACAACGGCTCGGAGTCGATTTCTCAAGTTATACAGTGCTATTACGCGAATAAATTTATCAAAGAATTCGTAGAATGACTTGATAAGAGCACTGCAAGTGTAGAGGAAGCTTTGCACAAAGATCAGGACGATATTAAGGCAGCCAGACAAGACTCATAAATATGCCATGTCTTTTTCTTTCTGTCAACGGGGGTTATAAGGCCATAAATCTAGTTAAAAACTGATCAGTGATTATCAAAATCTATTGCTGTACCCTAAACTTTAATCTATCCTTCCAAAACTCGTGATATAGACGTGTTTCTAACGAAGCTTGGGGGTTTTAGATTACTTTTCCTAACTTCTTTCTTTATCCTTGTAGCAGGCTCTAAATCTTTTTGCTCATAGCTGAAGAGATTGCGAAGTTATAGGATTGATGCTTTCAACTCTTAGAGAGACCCAGTATTTAAAATTTAGGGCTCGAGTGTGTAGTATCATTCATACATTTTGCGCCCAGTCCTGAACAACGGACCGAGGGCTATTTCGATATATTAAAAACCTATACATAGAAGTCATGGCGTTACACATGCTCTCCGTAATCAAGATAGTCCCATATTTAGCTCATGCAAGCAGCCATGAGACAAAGGATAATTAGTGTAGATCTAAGTTGGAATAATCTAGCTGTTGGTAATCGACGCCTTGGCATCTTAAATTAGCATCAGTATCTCGTAGTTCGCCCTGTCATCGGAATCCGTTGGTTTACTTTCGACTTCTCGTACCCACGCAGTCGACTTGTCTGCACAATGCGTATTGAACGTCATGAATATGAGAGCTGTGGCGAGACGACTCTTCTCCCCGGAAATTAACTCTAGAAATTAGCATCTAAGACAGATTCAAGGTCAAAAAACAGTCACCGAGAAGGCGTACCCTTGGGCCGTGTCCAATCAAGCCGTGGTGAAGCTCGCGTTTGCAATGCAGACAGCGAGCTCGGATTGACATGAATTTTCCTACTACCCGTGTGGATCTGATGGTCCTAATGGTCGATATCAGGGATCCTATTGCAAGTTTAGATAACTTGGTTCAGTTATTCAGTCGCGCACTCGCTTTGCACGTTGCTGAAGTTTTCATCTTTAATCCCATTCGATAACTAGATAGATAGGCTGGCTATAGAGATGATCTTTGGGTCCGGCTATGTGGCTTTTCCTAGTATCCGAAATCAACATATGCTCAAGGGCGAAAATGCAATCTGTAGAATATCATGAATAAATGCAGATCAGGACGGCCCATCTTCATAAAGCTTAGCCTCTCGGCGCACGTCACTAAGAACATGGTCGCTCAAGTATCAACCGCTCAATCGGTCGATTGAACAGTGATAATATCGATTCGTTTGCGCTCATACAGATGTAGCTTTTTGGTTGAGTGGTGCAGTGGTACGCCATCCATGCCGTTATCCCAAGTAGATTCCGGATAGCTCAGACACCTACTCCATGTAAGACGGGAGAATTCTGGTTCGAATGCTGCAAGACACATACACCATATCCTCTCGTGATAGTGTAACATATGTTGGGTGATGAAAGAACAATCGGATAACCATAGGCTTTGAAGCTTTTCCCTGTTGGTTATTCACGAAAAAGGATGCACACCATAAAGATTAGCTTCGTGTGGTATCTGTAAGTGAAATCCGAGTAAGAGTATTCCAAACGTCAAGCTAAATCATTCTACTTCAAACCAAAATCTTACAAAACACCTGCCTGACCTCTCAGGCCACCAATTTAGGGTCATTGAAACATCTTATTGTAAAATTTAGTATAAGTTTCTCTCAACGGAAGAAAAAATCCTTCATTGAAAATAATTCAGGTTTGAAGTTTCATGTGGGATTTTTAAAGGTCATAGAAATGCGATTGGTTTAAACCCCAACGCAACGATTAGCATGCTGTGCTGCTTCGTGGCGTGAATGAGCCGTTTCAAGTTGAAGCGGCCACCACAACACACAAGAATTCTTGCATTGCCATCTATCTGTGAAATCTATCATTGAATAATTGGGTAAGTCCGCGGGCTCTTTGTACATCGACACCTCTCTATGGGTCGCACCTTTTATCTGTAGAAATATCCTCGCATACAGTACCCCAACCATGATTGGAGTAAACTTGACCCTGAAACTAATCAGAAAGGAGTCTTGGATTAGTCATGCATTAGTCACATAAGGAAAGGTGGCCACAGCTGACGTGGAAAACTTCCCGAATAGTGTTCCCTTATATGGCAGTCCTGGGATACAGATAGGCGGTACAAATAAACTTGCTATAATTTACTTGTTAATTCGCCCAAAAGGAAACTTACAGTAGCCGTCGCTCTAAGATTGAGAAACAACGTTATCAAATCGCAGCTTTGAGAGGTCGGGCATTCAAAATATCGTGACCATCAGAACAAGCGGGGCCGCCTCTGATCGCCAATCGCAAACTATTTCGTTCTCCATTAGTGTCATAGCGGTAGCTATTCTCTGACTTTCAGTCCCGCGAGAGCGATCTTTAAATCCATATGACTGTGCCACCTAACATGAGCTTGACCTCTTTTATGCTCTGCTTGCTGCTAGAGGCTTCTTTCCATGTGCATGAGTATTGTGAGCTCCATGAAGTTGGCATCTGGCACATGCTCCTTGAAGCTGAGCAGGCGCTTGAGGCCATTTAGTGCTTGATTCATAGTAGCAGGCGGCTCAGCTGCCTCCTCATCCTCTTCTTCCCCGTGCTCCTCCTGCTGTGGCATAGTATGTGCAGCAATGATATCCATAAGTGTGACCTCCTCCTCCGCCCCAATATTATCGTTGTTATTTCTGTAATCATAGTCGCCATTCATGAATATTTTTGCCTGAGGTGGACTCAGGCTTCTACCAGGCCCAATGAGTCATGTGAGGAAGCGCATGACATATTTAGAACTAAACTAGAAAACAGTAATCTATGCCATGATTATTAGGCATAAAACTAAAAATAACCAGGTTTCAGCCAATGACAGTGGTTACATCATGTGATAGTTGTTCAATATAACGATAAAAGGGAGACGACGACGGCGACGGCGACATCCGTACATCGAATATCGTTAATTTATTATATTTAATATGAGAACGTAATTCGAGCGCGAAGAAGACATCGTCATAAAGCGAATATCTTTACATCGAATATCGTTATAACGAGTCCGCACTGTATATACATGCTCGCCTAACCAATACACTAGTGATATATGCTGTGGCCTTGAGCCAAGCGCGATGCCCGAGACTTATATAATTCATCGTTTCACATCATAACAGGGAGACGCTGTTGCATTGATATCCATCGGCAGCGTAGCGTGAGCTCAAATGTGATTTATTCTCTCTCTCTCCACTCGCCTGCAAGTAAGTTCTCTTATGGGAACCATTGCCTTAAAACAGAAGACCCGAGCATGTATTATTGACCCAAGTTTCACGTCTGACTTGGCGAAATTATTTGCGAGATATTATTCGACGCCTGGTTGAATCGAAACCTGGAAGCTAGGTGATAATCTGCTAGCTTTAATCTACATCAAATCAATAGACGCTCGTGGCATATATTCCGTAGCTGAATTTCTCTGGCCCGTCAGTCTATAGGGTCTCCTGGCTGCTTCAGGTCAGGAAAGTCGTGCATGACGATCTTCCAAGAGTTATGATGCCACTAACAATGGAAATCATTCAAAAAAATCGATCATACTTTGAGAAATGGATGACTTGGCATAGCCCTCCACATAGCCTGCGAGAGATACTTTGAATTTGGCCCAAGGCCGAGATACAGTTAGAATGACAAGCATATAACCTCGGCAGAATACGATTCAGGGAGGGACAGGAAATAACTGCCTATTCGCCTTAGGAAACGAGTCTAACAAGGCCATTGTATTTGCTGTCGTCCTCGGATATACAAAATATGGCCGGTTGGGATTTAGAATGAAAAGAACAATAAAGCTCTTACATGTATGGTCCAACACAAAATTATTACTACAATGCGCAAGGTCAATCTTTAAAGAGACCCGGGTCGAACTTGCATGAAGGAGTATCACTCATTTATGACTCGCTCGCAGATGGCTTTATGCGCTTCATTGGAGTCGATTTTTCTGACGAGCGAGCATTGTGAGATCCCAAAGAAGGAGTTATCTCATTGCTCCCGAGTACCATACGAGGAAAAGACCGACGGACTGCGCAAGTCTGCAAAGGCAAAACTCCCGAGACCAACGTATTTAGAGGGAGAATTCCAGTAAGAATTTGGCGGAACGTGAGTCATGCCGAGAAATTTTATTCGAATGCCCGCAGTAATATACTGCCGTCTACGTGAAGTGAGCCGATGAATGGTCTGGAAGCTCCTAAAATACAACGAATCACTATGGTAGTATCGTGCTTTCTTTGATAATGTAGCAAAAAGCTACAAAATTATTGGGTCACAAATACACTCATTTGAGTCTATTTTATAGTGGTCCTTCGGGGTATTGTCCCAGCAGGCAGTCAGAAACCTACGTGCGAGTGTACCCAACGACGTCAAATTTACAGCTTGCGCAGAAGACAATGCAATTTTAATGTCTTTGTACGTCTAGGGAGCTGAGGATAAATGATTATCCAAAAGTTTGCTATCATAACGACGCTACTGAATTACCAGAATTATGCCGGCAGAGCTCACATGTAGACATCTACCTTGATCGATACTATCCCGATACTGCTGCTCTCACACAATAAGTTCTCACCAATTCCATTACAAAATCGGCCTTGGCATAATTTAAACATGGAAGATACTACAGTGACTCCAAATTAAAGTTTCACGCGAGTCTCGAGCATCCCGTAGCAAATTCACCACAACCCAGACTTCTTGCATCAATCTGTGAGAGCTACGGTGTAGTAGCTGTTGATTAGCCGAGGTATGTATGAAAGGCCGTGGACATGGGATGTAGATATAAGCAAAGAGTATGTGTGTGCAGGTGACCGTGGTAGTATAAAACGTAAATTCTATCCTAGAGTTTCCAAGTAGAAAGAGACTTGTGGTTAATTTGTACCAAATTTGGTGTAGATTGTGAATCCTATGACCACCAATCGCAGAATAGCTGCGTTGGCCACATCGATGGTTGGAAGTGCGGTGACGCTTTGATATTTGGAGTCCAACTTAAGACTTGACGAGGGCAGAGGTCGACAATTTCAATGAGAGAAGAGACAAAGTAATTAGACTGCAATTATGGACATGGTCTATATATATTCTCGCCGGAATAGAGCATTAATTTATTCACAGTTTGCTAGGAAGAACGCGCTTGCCCTGTAATTAAACTATAATGACTGCAGGTCCACTATGAGGCCTCGATTAGTACTACAAGTCTCTCCTTGAAGACCAGTCGAGGCGGAAGTCGCTCGAGAATAAGTACTGAAGGTGGCAAAAAGTTGGGCCGATTCACACTGAACGACTACCAGACACGGCAGGATAAGATAGCTCCCAGAGTTCGGCGTTTCTACCGCCCACACAGGCCTACTGGCTATGAAAGAAGTTAGCAAACGTCGGTGGAAAGGGCCATTTAGCTAGCTCAACTCTCACCTAACTGGCGTCGGTCAGAGAGGCACCACAATCAACCCAGTAGAATGTGGCAGGTGACATATGGCAATTGTGGATATAAAAAGTGCTGGAGGGTTCACTACTGCCATCATGCACGATGGCGAAAGCTAAATTTGGCATGCTGGGGTTGGCAGTAATTTGGCGTTACTGAACGTGTGATGCTTAAGCCCTGACTCGCGGGATAGAACGAAGAGCTCGCTCATTGCGCATGGAGATTCGTGGACACTCATGATGCACGGCCACCAAAGTCTGACTTGGCGATCCAGCCGCTGTGGAGAGGCGGGCGGGCAAACTGCTCCGCCCGCCCCGAACCGAAGAGCACAGATCGTTTGGCGACCATGCGAGAGCTCCTCCATTCCGCACGCCTGGGCCACTAGTGCCGTAACTAGCGGCCAATTATCTTTCCAGCCGCAGGCCCCAGGATGACGCGGCCTAGAATCAGCCCGAGTACGATTGATGCGACGAGTAGCGGATTGTCTGGCCGTAGCCAACAAGACAGCTGGGGAATCCTCTAACCTAAGCTGGATCCCTGACTTGCTCGAGAGTCATTTCGTCGAGAGGACGTGGCTATCGAATTCCCGGACGTCACCTCAGTACATTTCAATACTTCCCAATCTTTTCCGCCGAAATTAGCCAGAATCAACACATCTTTTTGATATGGCCTCCCCAGCTGTCACTTGATCACCTCCAACCATAGGAGTAGGCGAATGGGCATGAAGCGTGCAAGCTGATTCAAGGCATACACGCTAGCAACTCTGCATTTTAATAAACAGAATACTTCCCCATCTCTTACCGGAGCTAGGATAAGCATAAGAGCCGCTGAAACAAACGAAGAAGAGAATAGGATGGGCGATTCCGAGAGTCATGTCAAGCCTGTCAAGTGTATTTGACCCTAGGCCCTGAAAACGTTGGGCCGAGATGGCAAGACAGATCCCTCACTCGACCAACAGCATCTCATCGCGAGAAGGATGAATTGAATCCTGCCATACGCCCCTCAATCCGCTGACTCGAACGCTTTTGGCTCGTACCATCCAACCAGTCTCAATGGACTTTGACCGGACTTTCCGATTCTAAAGATGTGGGACAATAGGGCTTAGATTTCTATCAATAGGTGTAGGCGCGGGAGACTTGCTCTCCATGGCAAGCCAAACGAGTACGGGTGCCCAAAGTAGTTCCACGACTACATTGAAAAATACTTTTGCAGGTGTCTTGCTTTCTATGGCTATGACAGGTATAAGTAACAGGGTGGTGGTGTTCTGTAATGATATAATGTCCACGTTGTGTCATATTCCAAGCTATCAATCTTGCATTGCATCTTTAACGTCATTTCTAAAAAAGATATGCTCAAATACCTCGCCTCGCTTCTAGTCTTTGAAGTCCTCCTCACTGGCGTGCACGCACATCCGCACACGGTATCCGAGCAGGTCTGCACCCATAATGCAAGCGCCCGCAACTGCTGGGGTCACCATGATATATCCACCGACTATTACGATGTTATTCCTGACACGGGCGTGATTCGCGAGTACTGGTTCAATATTGTGAATACAACTGCAGCTCTCGATGGATTCGAGCGCGTAGTCTTGAGTGTTAATGGTTCAGTTCCAGGGCCTACCATCATCGCCGACTGGGGAGATACCGTGGTGGTTCATGTCACCAATTCTTTGGAAAAAAATGGTACGAGCATTCACTGGCACGGCGTTCGTCAGAATATGACCAACTATATGGATGGCGTTCCAGCAATAACCCAGTGTCCCATCGCACTTGGCCATAGCTTCACTTATCGATGGCGCGCATCCCAGTACGGATCCTCTTGGTACCATTCACATTTCGCAGTACAGGCATGGGACGGTATTTTCGGAGGCATCCAAATTAATGGACCTGCAACTGCGAACTATGACGAGGATAAAGGTGTTCTCATCCTCAGCGATTGGTCGCATAAGACTGCTCCAGTGCTCGCGCTAGAATCCGCTATATCCGGGCCACCACCACAAACAAATGGTCTGATCAACGGCACAAACGTCTTTAATGGCACAGGATCACGTTTCGAAACAAATTTCGTCGCCGGTACTAGTTACCGTCTGAGGCTAATAAATTCAGCAGCCGACACCCATTTTCGTTTCAGCATTGATGATCATATTTTGACCGTGATCAGCAATGATTTCGTGCCAATTGTGCCATACAACACGACCAATCTTAGCATTGGGATCGGCCAGCGCTACGACGTCATAGTGCACACCAATAAAACGACCACTGGTGATTTCTGGATGCGAGCTGTTCCGCAGATAGAGTGTTCGACAAACGAGAACCGTGAAAACATTCGTGGAATAGTACGATATAACAGCTCATCAACCTTAGAGCCGAATACTAGCGCCTACACGACGATCGATTCTTGCAGTGATGAAGAATCGAAAAACTTGGTGCCTTTTCTGTCTATTCCCGTCGCCTCCACTCCATCAGCTATTGAAAGGGCTGATGTAAATCTTCAGAGTACAGACGTTGGCACTGTACGTTGGGCTGTAAATGGTACTTCGTTCGTCTCCCAATGGAAGTACCCGACCTTACTACAGTCGATCGAAGGCAACAGTACGTGGACGAAGCCACAAATTGTCGTGAAGCTGAGCGGGGAGAGCCAGTGGGTTTATTTTGTCATTACATCGCCATTCAATCGAAGTCACCCAATCCATATACATGGCCATGACTTTTGGGTACTAGCAGCGGGCACAGGCGCCTACCAGAGCAATCTTTCCTTGCAATTTGTCAATGGGCCGCGCCGTGACGTTGTAATGATGCCTGCCGTGGGCTATATAGTCCTTGCAATACTTACAGATAATCCAGGAGCCTGGCTCGTTCACTGCCATATCGCATGGCACGCTTCTGAAGGATTCGCACTCCAATTCTTGGAGCGAGAGGATGAAATAGAATCAACACCAGGCATCGTCGACACCAAGAGTCTCAACGATGTATGCGAAGCTTGGGACGAACATGTAGATAAAGTCGGCATACTCCAGGATGACTCGGGGGTCTAGGTCTAATAATAGGGATTTTGGTTATGTTGGGCTTGCACGGCGTTTTGGGCTCAGAGATATGAGGTTTCTGGGCGCGCGTTGGTTAGTTAGTAAATGGCGGGGTGTGGGTGTAAGAACGAAATGTTGTCACGTGGTGTCTCGTGGCTCCTAACTACAACGTATCTTGTGTAGAGCTTGAGACTAATACGTGAATTCCTCTTTCTTCCCCCAAATGTAGGATATCTATGCGCCTATATACATCAATACTCTGTTACCCCTCAGCTCCAGTGCGATCTGATCGTGTGAGATCATAATGGCTCTAGGATTTTGTCTATGCGCCGTACATCTAAATTCTGATCAACACGTGATAATGTAGATCTTTTCAGGATCCACAGATAGCCGAATTAGACGCGGCTCACGCTCTGTGGCATGAGAGGATGGCTTGTCTCTACTTGATACTCAACACCTTTTACTAATAAATATAATAAATGATCTTTTCATCGGCAGTCCCGGAAATTAATTGGACCCGCCTTCTTTTGCCTAATTTACGGGGCTACTTTGCGCCATAGACATTGCTCGCTACTCCGTCGACATCTTTTCCTAGAACGTGTAGTTTCGCTCGCAACCTCTAAGAAATTCCGTGTCCCGTGCTTCGTGTGCTTGCCTCCCTTCGGCGCGTAGAGTCCAGCAGACGTGAGCATTCCCTTGTTTTATTGCCTCGCACTTTAATTGCGCGTGCAGCTATCTAGCCACGAGGCAATATCAAGGAAAAGGACGTGATAGATAGCTCAATATACGGGCAAGGGGTCGATGTAGACGACGTGATTGGCATACAAAGTCGGCACTTCAGTGCACGCATGTTTCCCCAAGGATAAATTGCAGACTTCAAAGACATATAGTAGAAATGCGGGGAGCTCTTTACCAAGAGCCCTCCTCTTGTGTTAATATTTGGATAGGCTTACAGCAACCTGCATGGGGCACCAAATCAGGACCATGAAATCAAATCAGATCGGAAATTTAATTGATTTCGCCAAAAGTATTGATGTATAATTAGGCATGGAATTCGAGCTTTTTGATGGGGAAATGATTCGCTAGTACTATGGGCCCTTTAACCCGACCCTATTAATCGCGGGCAGAGCCGCCGTCTGGAAAAAGAATTGATCTGGCCCTTTTGCTGGGTCCTGCATGGGTAGCTGGCGAACGAGCCATGGCTTGATCATCGTTCACCCACTGCCTTTTGTGAGCGCGTGTATAAGTCACGTCGGCTCTGGTAATGCCGTCGTGCCATATGAGGACTGGGCGTTATGCAGACGTTGAGGATGATCCGCGCATACCAGCACATGAGAAGGGCGGTCTTGCTGCTTGACCCTGGGTAGAGAAGCGTGGTGATTTAGTTGCAATACGAGATCGAGCCAATGACGGTTGCACCTTAAAACTATGTCTGTCTGATGGCGTAGCATAACACAAGTGAAAGTATAGCTTTTATAACTAGATATTCAGTCTATTGAGCGAATACCAAGACAAAGGTATGAGAAAGAAATAAAACCTAATGACAAAGGATTCCGCGGGCTTTTGTGATTTGAAATACAGATGGGCGTACATGAGCAATGAGACATCATGTGAACAAACCCGAGCGTGGCTAGCAAGGCGCAGTGAAGGGCTAGCCGAGGCGCTTGCGCGTGGTATTAGAAACACTTCTCTTGTAGAGATAGACTGTACGGCTTCATCCTTTCTGATATATATACATCTAGGTCCTAATTGGCCTCATCTCCACACCTTCCTCTATCCTCAGTTCCATAGACTGTTAGGATCTAGACTCCAAGACGTCGTACATAACCTCATAATTATCATAGTGTCCTCTCGCTTCCCTGAATCACATGAGTTTGAATTATCTCCACCTGCATCTCGAATCCCTTACCCGGCCCGGACCAACACGGCCAACGAACAAAGGTACCTCAACGCCACAGACTACACACTTATGTAGTCTGATCGACAAAACCATTCGACAGCTCCCGGAGTCATCCGAAGAGGCAGAAGGGCTGGCAGGCCCAGTGTGCACACCAAGTCCTGGAACGAAAGAAGAGGGAGTCAAAGCACACTACAACTGGCCTAGCACGATCTCTCCCTCCGGCATATGCGCCTACTCTGATGGGTCATCTGAAAGCCACGGACGATTCTAGTGGGTATATTTTCTCCAACGCGGAGGACAAACATTCGCACGAGGTCACGGTCGTCTACACGGCGATGAAGTTTATGATGCAGAGATCGCAGGAGCAGCAGTAGCACTTCGGGAAGCTATGCGCGCTCAAAAGAACAGTGAGAGAATCTTTGCTCTGCTTGACAATCAGGCAGCTGTACTTGCGCTTCGGACGGGGAAGTCATCATCGTCGCTGCAGATAATACGCATCTTCCACAAGTTCGCTCCAGAAGCGAACGCGACAGTGAGGGAGGTTCCTGGTCACTCCAATATTAGTGGTAATGAAGAAGTGGACGCAGAAGCCCGAGCCAATCTTCAGCTGCTGCTAGATCGACAGACGCAGGCATACATACGCCGTTTGATGCACAATCGCCAACAAAAACTGATGAAAGACTGGTGGAAGAAGTCGGATCCATACAAATATCGAGACCTGGACTTACGGATACGACGTAGGAAACCACCAGAACTTGGGCTCCCTCAACGATCACTCAATAGGCTCCTGGTAGCAAGATGAGGACATGGAGATTTTGCAGACTAGCATCGCTGCCTGAATCAGGAAGACGCGAAACTGAAATGAGTTCGTGGACAAAGGACAACGCCAACTCACTTTGTCCGATGCAGGAAGAATGCTGCTATAATGCGCAGGTTGAGAAGATCCATGACCGTGGAGGACTATACCAACCAACTCCTTGGACCGTAAGGTCTCGAGAAGTTCATAGAATTTGCAAGGATAACCCGCTACTTTGGGAGCATGGATGCAGACCCGCCCTCAGCTAGATGCGAGGGCCGGAGTGATTATTTAGTCAGGACGAGAGAAATGACTGAGGGGGGGGGGCATAGGATGAGAAATGTTAGCACCACTCCTACATGTTAATTTGCTTTGTTTCAGTTGGTTTCGTTTGTTATTTCTTTTTGGTTTTGGTTACTTGTAATCAGAGTCACATGGTGACTGTGTGATGGGAACGAGTAGGGCATAGCTATTTAGGATGATCCTTACCGAGCCCACCAGTCCCGTGCCATAAGGCGCTGGGCTGGTGCCTGGGACCTTGAAATAAATCAGTCAACCAATCGAATCCCTACCCGAAATACCTTCCTGGTCATTGACATATGCAATGGCACGGCATTCTGCCATGTCATTGCAGTCTCATCATATTGATGAGTAATGAGTTACGCGTTTAGGAATAGCGTTAGGAGAGAGGGATAACAACTGTAGATGAGTGTTTCACAGAGTGGAGATGAGGATCAAGATATATGCTGACCAGCAATCGTTATTATTGCTGTTGTGAGGTTAAAGATCGAGAGGGATTTCGGGCTGTTGGAGAGGAAGGAAGAGTGGTATTCGAGCACGGGAGCAGGTGAACGGAGCTTTAGATGTAAAGCTGTAGAGTTGACGAGAGGAGCGATGAATATAGCCTTCAGAGATCTTCAGCTATTAAAATAAGCTGAAGATCTCGGGAGGTAGGAGAGACTACATCTATATACGGGAATCAAACTTGGTATGACGAGAGGTGGGCGATTGATGAGGTAGGTGCCAATGTCTCAACTTGACAGCATTGTCCAAATGACGTTTTAGCCTTGTGGTTTAGTGAACCCACGCGATTAAGGTAAGTAACAGACGTGACTACATTAAATATGGAATTTGGTCACAAGTGAATTAAGAGTTACATGTAGTAGTGGACAGACAGAGATCCTGCATCAATACTGATGTAGACCAGTTTCATTACAACAATTGCTATAGAAAGCTTGTGAAACAAATACCACCTGAGTATTTCCTCAGTATCGGATGTGGAAATCGGTAAATTCATCAGCAGATAGATAAAGATGAGGAAGACCTTTAATTATGGGGACAGGTCTTTTGTTAATTAGTATTGCAATTAGTCTAGCCCATCATTAAGCAACCTCGTGAATTACACTCTTCGTCCACAGTTCCGAAGATACATGCCAAATCCCCAAGACGGCCATGAAACTGATTGCAAGGTCTTTTAGAGAAATGAAAAATCGAACACTATTGTTTAATCTTCCAATACAAAAACCGCCATAAAAATACCGTGACACAATCATCCACGCACGTCGACTTAAGGAGTTCTTAAAATATACAACCGACATCAATCTACGCATTATCAGTTGGTTATCTCAGCGCGTGGATTCAGTCTTACTCTTTGATTCATGTGGAGCTACGCTAAACTTTTACCGGAAGGCGAGAATTACGATTACCGCAGGGCCGAGGAAGACGACGATTTGAGAAAGATATTTAATAACTACTCATGAGTCGATTCAGGTGAGAAATTGATTTTTGGTTAAAGTAAGGAAATTTGTGTTTCCCGTCAAGTCCAAAGCCCGAGGGAGTTTGGTGGAGAGCTCTGCTCATATTCTTTCTCTGTGGCTCTGGCCCACTCATGACACGACTCAAATAAGCTGATGGGGCTGAGAGAATCCGAGCCAGCCTCTTGACTGAAAATTTGCTATTCATGGCAGTCAAGTTGGTTAAATTTCCAGAATTTTTGACATGCGAAAATTGATTCCCTTCCTTACTCCTGCTAGTCTGCTTCATGAAATAAGTACCGTCAATACCATTCTCCAAGATTTTGAAATTGCTTCCGAAATTCATCTTCTCCGTCGTTTTCAAAGTCTTGTCATCGATGACGCGGTTAGCAATTGAGTGGACTCCATATATTCTGAGGGGCATGGCCATAAGCCCGGCAACCATCATAGTCTGAAATATGATGGAGATCTGCATTCTGATGGGTTCGTTATCGCAAGATTGATAAGGTCTGAAGATGAGAATGAGAATGATAAAAAAGATTGGTGTTCAATGGAATTAGTACTATTGGAGGAGACGGGCTTTGAAACGAGTGAGTGAGCTTCTTTTATAAGCATTTGTCTCCTCTGATTCCCTAGGAGCTTCCTCTACTCATCATTAGTTCTCCCAAATTCTCACTTGTGGAGAAACTAGTGGTCAGACCGGAGATTCAACAGATTTTCTCGACATCGAGTGATGAGCTTGTTCGAATGGAGTTGGCGGCACTGAGCTGGAGTGGAGTCGATTACGACCGACCATAATCGATCTGAGCATATTTGGGGATATTTTTCTGCTCATTGTCCTGTTTGGTGTATGCCTACACAAGGACATATTGCTTTATTCAACTTTTAGAGCGATTCTAGTATTATTGGTTCACCTCGATGCAAACGATGTGCACCATTTACGGCTGATTGCTTTCAGCCTAGCGCCGCTACTGAGTTGATCGAATAAAGCTCTAGGACCTCGGCAAATCGGCGCCGATCCCACAGCTTCTTCCTACCTCCAAACTATTAGGCTGGACGGCACGTACGGATAACACGGCAGCATTCGGGAGTGTCGGTATGACCAAGGTCATACACTAAAAGCTTATTAGTTCACTTAAAATTATGAGAATACTCTCATAATTAGTTCGAGCTATCGCTCAAACGGAATGGATATTCATGGATACTCGTCATCTAATTTACAATGTTGCTACAAGATATTAACTATGTTGCGTTCGGATAAAGTATTGTCCGAATGACGGAACCCACAAGACGAAGGAAATCGTTGACATGTGAACCAAGAACCACCAACTCCAAGTAAACCAAACTAGAGATTCTATTCCAACAGGGAGTTTGGAGAAATTTGGTGTTCAGCTGTGAACATCCAGATGTAATCAAACGTATGCCATCTTAGTCGAGGCATGGAAGTTTGAAACATGACCAAAACATAAAATGCTGAGACTTGAGTGTTTGGATTATAGAGGCGAGATATTTAGATGAAGATGGAAAATGGGAAATAAGTATACATCTACTAAGCCCCATTCCTTGGAGAAAAAAGATTTTTATTTTTATTATCCTTTCGGTGTCTTGGACTACATGGGACTTGCAAGACCCCTCTGCCTGTAGACTAAGGATACCTGTGCCTGCCATACAGCTCCCCTCAAAAGTCCTCATTCGATCATACACTAAGAGGAGCCCTTTTCCCTTCATCATCTCTCCTCTCCAGCCAACGAAACGATGGCCATTTGCGAGTGTATGGCAGCCGGGAAAATCGCCAAAGCCACTGGGGCGGGGCTCTTCTGATACCGACCTCAGGGCTAAATCCGAAGACATTGCGACCCTTCTGGAGCGTCCAAAGAGACCGGTCACACGGACGCTGTTAAGATGAGACATCCATGAGAAGGTTCTTGGTCAATTGTCGGTGAAAGGGTCGTATTCGGGCGCTATGAATTGTTCCATGTAATTGCCGTCTTCAGAATGTCGTTAGGACTTTGACCGGGATCAGACTTAGCTCATGAGCGAGGCGTCTGGAGTAGAGGAGGAGACGACGATATGTGCATTGCGAGATAGCGGTTAATTGTCTTGATTCCCCGATTTCCTGACGGCACCCCATTTGTATTACTTTGTGCTTGACCGACAAAAAGCTTCAGTGAGGGGCTTCTAGGGAAAACTCTGCGCATGGGGTCAGAGGGGCTGGTGCCATGATCACACCTTGCTACAGCCTCAGTTGACTTTTATTACAGTCTTTAGCCATACTAGAGGAGGCTGGACCTGTCACAAAGTAGCTCTCCACCTTCACAATCGTTCATCTCGTACTCTCACAATCCCTAGTCTTATAATCTTATCTTCTCAATTTTCTCCTACTTGCTACGCCCTTCGTACTTCATTTGATCTTAATTCATCAGGTTGATTCGCTTGCTTCGCATCTCAACTCGTCTCCCCTATCTTTGAGCACCAGGCACCTCGCCGATCAAATTATCTCCAAGTCTCCTTCGCTGGTAGCTGATGTTACATTGGAGGTTCGATGGATAAGCTTAAGTTGCCAGACCTGTATTTAATATCACCTAGTGGAGCGAGTTGAGAGATTGAAGAGTCTGAAGACTATAGCGGAGAGGTTTTGATTAATGCCACCTACCATCAGAGCGCGATTTAAACTTATTACCACAGATGAACAATGGAGACGATTCGCTCGTGTATGCTAGGTAATTGGGAGGTTGGCCAATGTATTCGTCGCCATGAATGTGGCGATTAAGACTTCAACTTTATTATATTCCATGATGATGTGGTTCTTTGATGTTATTGTGTTCCAGTCATTATATGAGGGTATCCCTGCAGGTCGTTGCCCAGATCAGTGCACCACAATACCTCTGCAATAAATGGAATGGATAGAATAGAATACAGCGGTATAGAATATGATGGAGTAACATGGGTTCAGATCATATGTGTAAAGCTTCCAGAGGGCTTCGTGTGCATGTTACGTGTATGATCAAAAGGTACGAGCGATTACACGAATGAATAATTTGTTGAAAAATGATGTCTCTTGGAATGCCAAGAATAACTTATTTGTAAGTCTGGACAATTAGGCTATCAAATTACCCATCCCATATCATAGTCATCAATACATCCCTCACTGAAAGTTTAATGCGCTTTGGCAGATTCCGGAGCATACCCAGCACCCGGTACGGCGATGGCGAATTGGATCAAGTCGGCCTCGACTGTTACAAAGAAGGGAGATATAGATGAATATGCGCACCTCGTGTGGTCCCGGTGCCTAGGCCTCGCCTGGCTGGGGCTGCAGGTTTTTTGAGACTTTTTCCCGCGTATGCAGTTTCCATTGTTTCCATTTTTATTTTATTTGGGTAGACGGTTCCGTGGAAAAGGTGGCTGAATTCTGTGGGTAACTACTGAGCTGAATGGCTATTCATCAAGGGCAATATATCAATGATCTTTCAAGAAATAGAAGAGGCAAGGAGCACTGTACAAGGTGTGACCTGGGTCAGAGAAGAGCCCAATGTGCTAGATAGTCTTTGACTCAAGTATTACAATAAAAATACACATACATATATACGTACATACAGAGTAGGTTTTAAATAGTTCCCAATAACTTTGAGCTCTCCATTTATTAAAACCATTTATCAAAACCATTCAATCTCATCTTTTCCGTCTCCAATCTTGATAGGCCCGTTCTTCCGCCGCTCAGCCAACCAGCGATCAATCCAGCCTTTCATTCTCGCCCTTCCGGCTGCACTGCCCACATTAACAGTAGGGATAATTTTTTCGATTCGGAGAGCACATACAAACAGAGTTAACTCGCGAAAAGAACTGTGTTCAGAGTATGGAACGCCAAAGCAAGTAGTCTCACGGTTAGAGCCTTTTTGGGGCGTTAAGTCAGAAAGAGAAAAGCTTGAGCGCCACAATGGAGAAGTGAGAATTTGTGGAACAGTTGCTGCTTGCATTGAGCTGGAAATGATATTTAAAATTAGTATGCATTTGACTACCGGGTATATTTGAGAAGAATTGATAAAAGACTTACCGGGTGGTGGGAGGCTTATATGTCCAACCACTAGGTCGAAACCCAACAATCCTACTGAAATGGGGCTTATAGCTTTCTAGATATTCTTGCAGGGTTTCGGCCCGAATTTCCATGAGCATCTGCATGTGGATCTGAGCCTCCCGAGGATCTTTAGTCAAGCGGCTCATCAACTCTTCGTCTTCTAACGCGCTACATAGTCGTAACTTTCTTGCAGGAGCAAAAATCTTACAATCAAGCGCTCTCGCAATTCCGAGACAGATTCGTTCTTTTCCAATACTATACGTACCACAGACAATGAGTAAACGACCCCGCCGACTTTTGTTCGAAGATGTTTTAGCTAGATCTTTATTTTCTATTTTAGTAATAGCTGAAGTGAAAAACTTTGACTTCGTAGAATCTGCACGTTCATGCTTATTGAAATCTTGGGGTTGAAATTCCTCTGAGTTATCATTGGCTAGAGATACACACATTTTGGCACAGGCTTGAATCACCTGTTCTTGGGGAGGGAATGCAAAACGGGGGTTGAGGTAGGTAGTATCTAAATAGCAGACATCAATTTTTTGTTGCTTTACCTTCCCGGTGATTGAATCGACTAAGTCCGGCATTAGAAGAGGGTGAGTGATGTGAGCTGGGCAAGCTCTGAAGTCTCCACAGTGAAGGACTCTCTGACTTCGTGGAGACGGTTCCAAGCCCGTTATCTTTTCGAAAAGGAAAAGCGATGATCCTGGGCAATGGTTTGCAGAAATCATGAAAACGGTAACTTTTTGGAGACCTGGTATCTCAACCCTTCTTTCAAATTCTAGAGGGATGACATACTTGGAATCAACACGAAGTTGCTGTTTAACTAAATTCGCAGTGACCTTACTACAGTAAATAGGTCCATGGCACCAGGAGGACGTAAGACCAATGTAGTGATCGCTATGAAAATGGCTTAAAAAGTATGCATGACAGCCTTGAACTGCGCCATAACGAAATGCATCAACGCAAATATTAAAGCCAGGTATTATTTTATAAAAAGGGCATGTTCTTTTGTATGCTGGTTTTCCCTTGGACGAGTTTTCTAGTGCCGCTGCATTCTCCCATGCCGTATCCTCAGCTTTACTGGACATGAGCTTTAAGAAAGCCGATGACTGTTTGGTATCAGTAGTACCAATTTCAAAAGGATTCGATTGACTCGGTCTAGCAATGGCAGCTTTTCGGGAAAAGTGATTTTTAGCGTTTTCGAACGATTCTTTTGTTTCTTCTGGTTCTCTCTTCAATTCTGATGATATAATGTCATTAACATCAAGACATTTATTTACGTGCCTCGAAACAATATCCTCCTTAACACCATGGAAATTAACATTACAAACTGGACAAACAGTAGAAATGAGGCTTTCAGAGGATTGATCAGGAATTTCATCAAACTCCTCGCAAGTCTCAGTGATTTCGTTATCTTCAAGTTTTGCTTGTCTATGCATCCATTTTCTTAACAACAATTCTTCACCATCAACCAAATCACCATCTAAAAGGTTTTCCCGTTCGAAATCGGCCCATTCATCCATTTCTGCAACCTTCAACTTCTGATAAAGTGGAGAGGTTAACATTTGGATCTCTTCTGTATTTTCTGGCAATTTTGCCATCTGTAAGCCTAAATTCTCATTGGAGTACAATGGTTCTTTCTTTAAGTTGTCTATTTGACCGTTGGAAATTTCTTCTGCTGCTGCTTCAGTCTCATTTGACTCGCATGATATGGATTGGTTTTCCAGAGTACCAACTGGGGTCATCTGTTCCTTAGGTATATCAACTGAGACACATAGTGTCGTGTTTTTTGCAATTTTACCTTTGTTAGCGAGGGCTTTCGTAGTTGGAAGAGTTGATACATAATTATTTTCGTCACTATCACTGCCTGAATCGGAAAGGAATGGTCCTATTCGTCGTTGCTTAGGTTTTACGTGCGATTCAAGTGCTAAAGTACACTTGGCTCTTTCTTGAGGATCCTTGCTAGATTTTCCTGATTGTAGGTCAACCGCAACTACCGTATCCTTTTTATCATTTAGTATTGAGTGGCTCGATATTTTTTGTTTCTTTATTGAGCTTGCGACCTCATTAAACCGTAGATTTTCGTAGCCTTCTTCTTCTTCACGTATTATATTAGAAATTAAATCTGCTTCAAATCCTGATGTGCATGAAACTGGAGGTTTGAATGAGGGATTTGTTCTAGAACTTATGAACATGGAATCATCCTTTATTGGAGAATCGACTTTTTTGAAAAAGCTTAGAATGCTTGTATTTGGCTTTCCATTAATTTTAATAGACGTATGCTTTTTACTGGATGAAGGCTTCCGCAAGCTAGGAGATGCGGATTTGACATTTGATTGGGAGATAAAAGCCTGTGGTAAACCTGATGTAGCCATTTCCCTAGCTGGAGGTGGCGTCGGGGGTCGTCCTATAGATGGCTTTAAAGAATTCTGAGTCGAGAGATTAAGATTCTCTCGTGGATTTCGAAACATTTGGAACACATGACAACAATTTCATGGATAAAAATGGTATCGCGTTATGAGGGTATCACTCAGGGAAGCAGTAGCAGCACTTCAGAAAATTATTTGCCATGCAACTAAGGCAACCAGTCACAGCTAGTAACTAGTCTGGAAGACGTGGATGTTCAATGCGTTGTATTTGATACGAAATTAGCAAGGGAAGTACTCGGAAGGAACGAATGTTTATATTAAGTCAACTTTTCAATAATCTAGATGCTGATCAAGTTTAAGAGTGGGTTACGTTTTTTTGCATCAGATTTTGGATGCGTATGCGACTAGCTAGCCATGACATAATTTCAGAGAAAAAAGTAACTGGTAGGTGACTCAATTTAAAAAAGAGCTCTCGTACCCCGGGTTTCCTGCTCAAGTACCGTTGCGAAGTCATGGCGGCTTTTTCTTCATCTTAAGTCACCCCTCATCTGTGTATACCCACCCAGGGGAACGTCTCAAAAACCCTGAGTTATCCAGACATGCTTTCATCATCCATCGATTTTTCTCCGCGCAAAATGTGATCTGAGTTATCTTCTTCCCAAGTGGAGTAGGCAGCCAGGCTACTTAAACTATACCGGAGACTACCACCGAAGACAAACCACGTTGCCTTCCATCGTTGGCTTGAAGTTACAGTGTCATCTGCTATATCGCAACCGAATTCTTGTCACGCACAAAGCTTGATTTATGAAAGTCCTTGCTAAAATTCTTAATTCCACGTCCTTCGAGGTTATATGCTTCCCTTGCATCATCTTGTGTACTTGTCCTGATCCCTCTCACATCCATCCCAAAGAATTGTCTCCCAGATTTATGCGCCACGCTTTGCTTCCTCCGTTGGGTGTGAATATCGGCGTGGCCGTGTATTTGTTGGCCAGCTGAGGCCAGAGAAAGTCGACGAGAGGTGTGGTCATTGCAATGAGGATGTACTTGTAAACTTGATGAGACTTAGGTAGGAATTGAACTCGTTGGGAGCGAAAATTTGACATCGCTGGGAATTTTGATTCATTGCCTCGTGGGCCAACTTCTTTGGAATTGCGAAATTTGACTGAGCTAGGCTCTGGGAGAATATTCCACTCCCAGGTTCGTTGAAGGCACCGCGTACAGGTATTCAGTCTTTGACCCATAGCGGGGGTATCGAAAGCTGACGCGACACGCGGAACATGGCGCTTTGTCAGCAAGGCTGGCGACGAAAATGACTGAAGGCTAGACAGATAGAATGTTGAAACTTATTGGGCTATATGATTGGTCAGTAAACGAGTGAGCTGTAGATAAAGTCATGGACATCTCTAATAAAGGTATGGATGAGCTCAGAAATCCCATTTAACACATTCTTCCATCCAGGCTATCAGAGCTGTCAACGCAAGTGTATGCTCCCCATGTCATAGAGCAGGTAAAGTATTTCAAGAACGTCTGATAACATTGCGGCTAATGGGTCTTAGGGTTAAAGTAGTACTAAGTAGCCATACTCGCTCATTGAATCGCATTTAATCACACAATCTCATTGACATGCTTTTCTTCAGGTCTGAAATTCTTGCAGTCATGCACTATCTGAATTTGGGAATTCCTAACGATAATTAAACTCAGTTTTTTCAAGACACTCGTCGATCATGAAGTTACTGTCGAACTCAAAAATGACATCCAGATCAAAGGCACATTAAAGTCTGTTGATCAGTATCTTAATATAAAGTTGGACGATATACAAGTCGTTGAGGACCTGAAACACCCCCACTTAGTCAGTACAGTGACATCCACTTTTTAATGAGACAAAGTTTCTGAGATATTGTGAGGAAAGTCATCTGTCAAGAATGTCTTCATTAGAGGTAGTGTAGTACGTTATGTACACCTACCAGCAAGTGCAGTAGATACGACTCTTTTGGAGGATGGTATGTTACGAATCACTGTAAGCGAATAACCAGACTAATGATTCGTTGTACTATAGCGACAAGAAGAGAAGCTGCCAATCAAGCCGCGAAGGGAAAATAGCAATTTTAATAACAGGTGGGAACCCTCATGACTATATTTTTTTGCAATAATATGGCATTAAAATGAAACAACTCACCACTACGCAACCAAATATTAGAGAAATTATTGGAAAATACTTCTATTATGCGTGTTTTTTTATTGTTCTACATAAGTCAATAAATACATGGTACATTGGGCTCCTATTTGACCCAGGCCACACCTTGTACAGTGCTCCTATCCTCTTTTGTCATTTCAGAGATCATTGATATATTGCCCGTGATAAGTAGCTATTCAGCTCTGTGTTTAGCCCTGGAATCCAACTTCCATTTTTTCGGGAACAACCGTGCAAAAAATGGCAGCAATAAAAAATGTGTCCGCGGGAAAAAGTTTCAAAAAACCTATAGCCCCAAATGGCTTAGACACCGGGACCACATGAGGTGCGCATATTCATCTATGTCTCCCTTCTTTGTAACAGTCGAGGCCGACTAGATCCAATCCACCATCACCGTATTGGATGCTGGGTATGCTCCGGAAACTCATCGGATAGTTTTTCCTCCATCACCAGGGGTTGATGATGAGTAGAACTCCTACCCTACCATCTGATCTGATTGTGGTTAGCTTCGTGATAATGATGACAGGGGGATGTGCTTAGGGATGAAGACGACACAGACCACGAAAGCGGTTTGAGATCCTCATGAAAGTGAGGATGAAGATGTTGCTGAATCTTGGCTCTGTGGATTCTACAATGAAAGCTAAATGTTCGTTGGGAATAACACTGACAGGTGCTGTTAGTAGTCCCCCTGTATTTCTACTTGCCGAGTGCGGTGCATTTCTCCGTTGCTGAGTCATCTCGATGACTCAGCCATTAAAATGAATTCCACGATTTTGATTTGCTAATTTTAGGTCCAAAGTTATGCTATATATCTCCTAGGAGCCAAGGACCGGTGTACACGGCCGAGATCATGCTTCCTACATGCCCACCTCGGTTTCACCGCTTGAACCACTACACAACCAGTAGCTAGTTAAAAGAAAGAAAAATGGAAACTCCCATAAACACCCGTGACTAAGATTCCAAGCCCAGTAAACCAATTTGTTGTTTAAAAAACGACACTCTTCGTCTCGTTTTCCTACACGCCATGCATCGTGCTATGACTTAGTTAGCACCTTCTCCCCTGAGAGCTGGAGGCGGACTCGCAGGTAGGCCCCTGAAGCAGCCGGTTTCCTGCGCAAAATTTGTGAAGTTCTCGAGGCACTTAGGCCCGAGAAGCTTGTGGACAAAGTCGTGATGTGACATTTCGCGAAGTTTCCGTGGCCCGTACGGGCTGAGATCAGTTCACGGAGTAGCCACCGAGAAAGTGCCTGCTCGCGTGGCTTGCGTCGTTGCATGAGAAGACCCAAATTTCGATAGCTAGGTGGACATGCTTCTTCCCACCAGTCGTCGAGAAATGCTTGACGTTTCCGGTTCATGAGCCGACGAACGTACGCCATTGTGACGGAGCCAGTCTGGCTGTCTTTGCTTGACAGTTGTCGGAGGCCGGAGCGTGCAGCTCTGTCTGCATCTTCGTTTCCCTGTATCCCGGAGTGGGCCGGTATCCACTTCACCGAGACCAGAGCCTTTTTTGGTGGCGCCCTAAATTGGCGTACGTCGTCAAGGCTTGTTGTGGCAATTCCCATCAACAGTGCCTTCACTGCAGACTGACTGTCCGTCAATACGTTGATCTGCTGCCTACCGTTATTTCCCCCGTTCTCCCTCTTCAACAATCCCAGCGTAGCTTCCAGGGCCTTTCTCGCCGCTAAAATTTCCGCATCAAGCACTTCCCCACCATGCTTGATGCCACATCCCTTCGACAGAGTTTTTCCGTTCCTCTTCAAGACGAGCCCCTGTGACGGCTTCACACGTGTTGAGGGCTTGGTCACGTGACAATCCGTTGCATTGCAGATAAGTAGTAGAATAGCTGATTGATCCACGATCAATCATTGTGCCTTTTGGCCAGTTGGAGATGTGGTAAAGCTATTCACTTTGCAGCAGTCACACCCCAATGCTGAGCGACCATTTCCCTCCGACGATCCAACCGGACAGGCGCAAACATCTGATGCCGGCACACTGTTAATGAACCAAGTTATCTTCTCTTCCTACTCTATCTTTGAGCCGAGGTCCAAAAGATAGCATGGCGGCAGCAAAGGCTCGGCATCTTCCGCGTTGGGGAGTTGTCGGTAAGCCCGCTGGACTCGTGACATCTGGATTTCTGGATTCTTATATATCGGAGCATATTTCTTGTACTTCCGTGTTCTATCGGTTGGACATACGGCAGCACGGGTCCGGAGCGGGTGGCGATTGTCTAGTGAGTGTAGCCGAGCCGAAAGCCGTAGTCGGTTCCCTTCCAGAATGATCTTCCCTGTTGGGATACCTCCTTCTCGGTGGAGAACAAGATTCGGTGTCGTTCTCATTACCGGGAGGGCAGCGAGCAGTCCCGTTAAGATTGCCTTATCGATAATCTCGTAGAAAATGCTGGTTCGAGGTATGATGACCCCCCTTTTGGTCGGACGTTTGAGGCCAGGCCACCAAACATCTGCTCCGAAGGTTGCTATGGGGACAATGCACGTGTTTACTGCTCAAACCAGTACTGCAGGGACCCGCCCTCAGCTGGATGCGAGGGCCGGAGTGATTATTTAGTCAGGACGCGAGAAATGACTGAGGGGGGCATAGGATGAGAAATACTAGCACCGCTCCTACATGTTAATTTGCTTTGTTTCAGTTGGTTTCGTTTGTTATTTCTTTTTGGTTTTGGTTGCTTGTAATCAGAGTCACATGGTGACTGTGTGATGGGAACGAGTAGGGCATAGCTATTTAGGATGATCCTTACCGAGCCCACCAGTCCCGTGCCATAAGGCGCTGGTCTGGTGCCTGGGACCGTAAAATAAATCAATCAATCAAACCAGTACTGCAGGGGCGGCTCCCCGGTACGCTGAATTGAAGCGGCACATTTGCTGGGCCACCTTCAGAGCTTTGCCATACCACGTCGTGACATGATGTTTGAAGTCCAGTCGCGAGTCTAGGTGTACTCCAAGCCAGCGTATTTGGTCTGCTGGCTCGATAGTCACGCCGTTCACACAAATGCCCGCTGCCTTCTCGCGTTTGCGTCCGGGAAACTGGACTACCTCCGACTTGTTAGTATCGAAGGAGACTGCGTTAGTACTTGCCAACTCCAGAAGATGATCTACCTCCTTCTGTACAGAAGCGGCCGACTCAGCGATCCTGTGCCCGAATCCTAGGATCCCGACGTCGTCCGCGTAGCTGAACCTCATTCCTGCATTACCGCTTCGCATGGGCTCTGCCATGTACAGAAGGAAGAAAAGTAGCGATATCGGAGTTCCCTGCGGAACCCCACACACTAGCTCTCTCTATCCGGTTACCCCTCCAGGATATCGGACTTGCACCTTTCACTGTGCAAGAAATGGCGTCGTCCATCGGAGAATTGAGTCCGGCCACCCCTGAGCTTGCATCCTCCTTACCAAACGATTATGGAGTACTGCATCGAGAGTGCCTTGGATATCGAGAGTCGTGAATGTGGCCGCCCATCCCTGGGTGCTTGTCTCTTCGATGTCGTGGACTACACAGCTGACAAGGTCGTTTGCCGATCGTCTAGGGAGCGCACCGAATTGTTGGTATCCGACAACGTCGAGTATTACCGCAAGATGGGCCATCCACTTCGCCAAGAGTCGTTTCAGTCCCTTACCCAAGCATAACAAAAGGGCGATCGGTCTCCAGCCCTTTACTGTTGTTGGATCTCGGTTTGTCTTGCGAAGGAGCACCACTTCAGCCAGCTTGAGGAAGGATTAATGTGTGCCAAGTCTAATGTAGGCGCGGAAGAGAGTGCCAACGAATGGTCCAATCGTCTTCCAACATGTTCGCAGAAGCTCCACAGAGATCCCGTCAGCTCCAGGCGCTGTATTGGCGCAGCCTATAGTGCACATGCGGATCTCCTCGTCCGAGACATAGTCGTTCCACGGAATTCGGTTGGTACTCGGCGCATCGAGTGGCGGTAGGTCGTCCGTCGCTTGGTGCCGTGCCAAAAGAGCATCTCGGAGTATCTCTGCCCGCTCAGCCGGATCGGAGTACACCTTCCCTTCGTGGTTGAGTGGAGGGGGCGTGCTTGCCTGCCTTGGCTCGGCCGAGCGCATCAGCTTGAACACGTCATTCGGTGTTGTGATCGCTTCGACTTGACGCGTCTGGTACTCTTTCCTTGCCGCTCTGAGGGTTGAGCGCAGCTTCTTCGAATGTATCCATCGCTGTTCCGGAGTCATTGCTACACGATATTCAGTGTGAGCTAACTTGCATTCTGGAGTCCACCAAGGCGCACATTTGCCGTGTCTCTTGTTCCTTCGTTTTCCTGTTGCTTTGATAGCGTTAGTAAGGCCGGAACAGAGATCGTTGGCGTATTCGTTCGCCTTGCAAACCGTGTCCAGGGCTGTTGGCGGGTGTGTAAACTGCGTTACAGCAAGGGCGAATCTCGGCAAATTGCTACGCGTTACCCTGATTTGTGAAGGCTCCTGGTCCCTTTTTCCGGATCCGGTGGGGACTCGTCCTCGAATCGGAAGATGGTCGCTGGTTACGCACTCGTTGCGATCCACCCATGCTTGAGCTCCATTGATGTTGGTCCAAGCAAGATCGAGCGTGTTCCCGGCTCGATGCGTTGGCTCGCCCACAATCAGACAAGTGAGATTGTGACGGTCTGCCCATCTCTCAATTTCAATTCCTTGTCCGCGTGGGCGGGTAACTTCTGGTTGCCACGCGCAGTATACCGCGTTGAAGTCACCAGCTGCGACGGCTCGTGGTGGTGGGTCCCAGTTGAGGAGAGGTCGAATTGCTGTCGGGTCGTTTGGGTCTTTATACACGTTGAGAAACGTGACTCCGTTTACCACGACCCAGCAGTAGTCCGCCGTCTGGGGATCACAAGGAAAGATTTGAGTTACCGAGTCGATTCTACTGTTTATTAGTGTATAAGTCACTGCCCTGGGTCGAACGTTTACGCCGCCATATGGTGTATGGCAGTCGTAACCAGGGTGTGACTTTGTCTCCTTTGTGGCTTTATTCCACGAAGGCTCTTGTATTAGCACCACATCCACGCCTAGCTCATAAGCTCGGGAAAGCGCAATGTCGTGTGACTGGCCTCCCCTACCTACGTTGATCGACATGAAACTTATCGTAGGTGGGAGGCTAGAAGGGACCCGTGAGGGGCCCTTCAGGAGGACTCAACAGGATTCGTCGTTCCTGTGGCCGTGGCGTCGGGAGTGACGTCGGTAATCAGAACTTCGAACCTGTTGTTTGGTTTCACTGCTCCAGGAGCGGCTTCCGTCTGCTTGGCGGCCGCTTGAGCTGCTGCCTCAGCGCGACGGACAGCGGCTTTTGCCCTCACTACTGCCACTAGGTCGCGTTGGCTAGCCATGCGGATGGTGGCCAGTTGCTCTCTGCTTACTGGCCCGGACTTTGTGGGGCGCGCCAGGCAAGCTCGACTGTCGGATCTGTGCGGTCCTCCGCAGTTGCGGCATTTGGTGTGCGCATGACACTCGTCCGTCGAGTGCATTGTGGAGGTGCAGTTCCAGCAAGCTGGGGCGCGGGAGCAACCACGCGTTCCGTGGAACTGCAGGCAGCGTTTGCATTGCTGCACAGTCTGTCGTGGTTGATGTCGTACCGCGACGCCCGAGTCGTCGAACAGGCGGAATCCTAGTCTTGGTTCTGCTCCCCTCTTAAAATGAGCGAGCCATGACTGGTATAGCGCGCCGTGGTGATTTTTCCCGTGAGGCCGAACTTTGACTGGAACGGCCTTTGTAACCCTGGTGATCTCCTCGATCACCATCTCCTCCGTCACTGGCACCATTCCAAGAAGAGTGTGGATGGCGACGGGGACCGTCGAGATCCGGAGCGCCACAATGTCGGAGGCCTCTTCCAGTTTTCCATCGATAGGGAGGAAACATTCCGCCGCGTTCAGTAGGAACTGGCGAGATTCCTGATTCTTCGCTCGAAGTGCGAAACCAGTTGGGACTCGGTAGACATGTTCAATGTCTACTTTTGGCGCGTTGGTGAGCTGCGCCACAGCATCTCTGATACCAGCTGGGGACATCTTTCGCCACTGATGCTTTGAATTCAGCCGGAGGAACAATCGGTTGTCCGACATGGACGAAGGGACCGTCTTGTCCAATTTCTTGGTCGGCGGGGTCAGCTTTTGTGAAGCACGGCTAACCATCACTGGCGCCGGCTGATTGGGTAGTCTTTTCCCGGCTACAGTTGCCCAGGTTGAAGTTACCTTGGGCACTGCAACGACAGGCCTGGCTAGCCTGGCTGTTGAATTTGGAGAAGGCCCGCTGCTGCTGGCCTGCTGGCCGACGGGGCGGGAGGGGAGGCTTGTCGGCACTGGTGTAGTTCCAGTGCGTAGGAAGTGGGCGAGAGCGCCCCTTAGACATGCGTTCATCTCGTCCAAGTATTCCTTGTTATCCGTCGTTTTTAATGACAGTATAACGCTTTCCAATGTATTTATAACTGTTGAACCGATTTCGAGTCTGGCAGAGGCATTTGCAGCCCGCTTTCTTTCGTCTTCCAACAAAGCTTCGATTTCTGGCGGGTATTCTTGTGCCACACTGGTGGGAGCACCACCAGCAGGTTGGTTGTCGCGCACAGTCGTCCCAGGAATCGAGGTCGGGGCTGGCGGATGATGTGGGGCATTTGCTGCCTTTGCGTTGTGGGGGTCTTCTGTTCCCCTCGGTGTTCTCGCGGTTGGTGTCCGCTTTGCTATCGGGACCGCAATTTGTCGTGCCGCAACGCGTGCGGATTCTGGCGTTGCTTTCGCCGAGACTACTTTCTCGACGGCAATCGTTGGTGCTGTTGTCGCCTTCTGGGAGCTCTCCGCTCCTGCAGTTGCCCAACGCGAGTCCTTTAGGCCCTTTCGGATCCAAGCATCAATTATGGGAGTGGCATCCTCCATCTCAATGTCGGTTTTGCCGCTTTCTTCCATCTGCGCAATTATTTTGGCTTCCATCCCTTCGAGATCGATGTCGTTCTGCGTCAGTCCATTTGTTTTCGCTTTTTGCATTGCAATGCTTTTTGCTTTGCTCAGCATTTGCTTTGCTCAGCATTTGCTTTTGTGATTCCAGACGCGTCTGGTGGTTGTGCTTTACTACTTTAGTGGTTAACACAATTTTCGCGGGCTTCGCGGATTTTGGGGGTACCGGTGCCATTTTAAGGCTGAGTGGCACGGTACCACGGGAGATTGATGAGTAGGTAGTCGAGAGGTGAATTTAAAGGGTGAAACGGGCTGATAGGGCAAATTTTCATCAAATTCTCTCAAAAATTGATTGATTGATTGATTGATTGATTGATTGATTGATCTATTTTACGGTCCCAGGCACCAGCCCAGCGCCTTATGGCACGGGACTGGTGGGCTCGGTAAGGATCATCCTAAATAGCTATGCCCTACTCGTTTTCATCACACAGTCACCATATGACTCTGATTACAAGTAACCAAAACCAAAAAGAAATAACAAACGAAACCAACTGAAACAAAGCAAATTAACATGTAGGAGCGGTGCTAGTATTTCTCATCCTATGCCCCCCTCAGTCATTTCTCTCGTCCTGACTAAATAATCACTCCGGCCCTCGCATCCAGCTGAGGGCGGGTCTGCATCCATGCTCCCAAAGCAGCGGGTTATCCTTGCAAATTCTATGATCTTCTCGAGACCTTCCGGTCCAAGGAGTTGGTTGGTATAGTCCTCCACGGTCATGGATCTTCTCAACCTGCGCATTATAGCAGCATTCTTCCGGCACCGGACAAAATGGGTTGGCGATGTCCTTTGTCCACAGACGCATTCCAGTTTCGCGTTTTCGTGGTTCAGGCGGCGATAATAGTCCGCAAAGTCTCCATGGCCTGATCTTGCTACCAGGAGCCTATGGAGTAATCTTCGAGGGAGCCCTAGTTCTGGTGGTTTCCGACGTCGCATCTGTAAGTCCAGGCCTTGATATCTGTCCGGACCCGACTTATTCCACCAGTCATCCACCAGTTTCTGTCGGCGGTTGTGCATCAAACGACGTATGTATGCCTGCGTTGTCTGTACTGGCTGCGTCTGTCTATCCGGCAGCAGCTGAAGACCGGCTCTGGCTTCTGCGTCCGCTTCTTCGTTGCCACTAATCTTGGAGTGTCCAGGCACCCACCTCACTGTCGCGTTTGCTTCTGAAGCTTGTGAAAGACGCGGGTTATCTGCAGCGACGATGATGACTTCCCCGTCCGAAGCGCAAGTACAGCTGCCTGATTGTCAAGGAGAGCAAGATTCTCTCACCGTTCTTTTGAGCGCGAATAGCTTCCAGAAGTGCTACTGCTGCTCCTGCGATTCTGCATCATAAACTTCATCGCCCGTGTATACGACCGTGACCTTGTGCGAATCTTTGTCCTCCGCGTTGGAGGACATATCCCCACGAGGATCGTCCATGGCCTTCGGATGACCCATCAGAGTAGGCACATATGTCGGAGGGAGAGATCGTGCTAGCCCAGTTGTAGTGTGCTTTGACCCCCTCTTCTTTCGTTCCAAGACTTGATGTGTACGCTGGGCCTGCCAGCCTTTCTGCCTGTTCGGATGACTCCGGGAGCTGTCGGAAAGCACGCTGTAGGCGCGACATCTGGGTTTCTGGTTGGCGCCTGACTCTCTTCCTTAGCTTGTACTTCTGCGAGCCAACGTTAGGGCACTCGCTTGCGCGGTTCCGGAGAGGGTGTCGGTCATCGAGCGACTGGATCCTGGCTGCTAGACGGAGTCGAATTCCTTCGAGGAGAATCTTCGCCGGTGGAATGCCCCCTTCCCTGTGAAGAAGGACATTAGGCGAAGTCTTCCAGACCGGTAACGCCGCACGAAGAGCTAGTTGAATGGTTTTGTCGATCAGACTACATAGGTGTGTAGTCTGTGGCGTTGAGGTACCTTTCTTCGTTAGCCGTGTTAGTCCGGGCCACCACAATCTGCTCCAAAAGTTGCTACTGGTACATGCATGAGTCGATAGCAGTTACCAGGGGACCTGGGGCCGCTCCTCGTTGAAGTGGGTTAAGTCGCCGCATGTGCTGGGAAGCTTTGAGGGCCTTCCCGCACCAGGTCGCTACATGATGCTTGAAGGTGAGACGCGATCGAGGTGAATTCCGAGCCAGCGAATATGCTCCCGGCTGGACTAGCCTACCGCCAAATTGTATTCCTACTGATTCGCCCTGATTTCTCCCTTTGAATTGAATTACCTCAGACTTATCGAGGTCGAACAAACGCGTTCTCTTCAGTCCATTTCAGAAGATGGTCGACCTCACCTTGTGCCGCCGTCGCAGACTTGGCTAACAAGCGACCGATGCCGAGAATCCCAATGTCGTCCGCATAGCTAAATCGTGCTCTGCAGTTCCCGATTCGCATGGGCTCCGCTATGTATAACAGGAAAAGCAATGGAGAGATCGGTGATCCTGTGGCACCCCTAGCCTCAAAGATCTCGGGCTAGTCACGCCTCCCGGGTACCGTACCTGTACGCTCCTCCCTTTGAGAAAGGAGGATGTCCATCGTAATACCGAGTCTGGCCAGCCTTGTGCCTGCATTCTCCATAGTAGCCGGTTGTGTAGGACAGCGTCGAATGCTCCTTGTACATCCATCGTTACAAAGGTGGATGCCCATCCTTGAGATCGAGCTTCCTCGACATCGTGCACTACTGAAGATACCAGATCATTTGCCGATCGTTTTAGTAGTGCGCCAAACTGCTGGTGGCCTACAACGTCTAAAGTGATAGCCAATGCTGACATCCTTTTTGCAAAGATTCTTTCTAGCTCCTTTCCTGTCCTTCATAGTCAAAGACTCAGTAGGACATTAATAAAATTCTATTCTATTTTCTAGCTCCTTGCCTATACATGAGAGGAGTGCAATTGGTCTCCATCCTTTGGTTGTTGATAAATCACGACCGCTCTTCGGTAGGAAGACGACTTCCGCCAGCTTGAAGCACGCCGGATGGTAACCTAGTCTCAGACATGCTTGAAAGAGTTGTGTTATATATTTCCCAATACTGCCCCAGCATGCGGCTAGCAATTCTACTGAGATTCCGTCTGCACCAGGACAGGTATTACCTCCTCCAACAGTACATGACTAGCTTCCAGCTCTGATAGCTCCTCAGACCATGGAATACGAGGCTCTGCTGACCTTGTGCAAGGAGGGAGGTCGTCTGTTTCCGAGTGACGGTCCAGTAGTAGATCGTGCAGAATCATCGCTCGCTCTGCCTGGTCTGACACTAGCTTCCCATCATGCCCAAGGTGTCAGTGTTCCTATTCAGCTAGGTAGGATCATCATCTTATGGAC
The DNA here is from genome assembly GCA_900239735.1 of Blumeria hordei DH14. Taxonomy (NCBI): domain Eukaryota; kingdom Fungi; phylum Ascomycota; class Leotiomycetes; order Helotiales; family Erysiphaceae; genus Blumeria; species Blumeria hordei. The sequence goes on from OENG01000016.1 coordinate 5,458,226, forward strand.
GATCTTGATCGCCCAACTTGATGTAATGGGTATGGTTCAATAGTATAATTGAGTGCAGATCAGAACAGGTGGTTTATCAGGTGTTATTTGTAATAGTTAAGGGGAATAAGGGGTTATCGGAAGCTCGTCATATTCTGCTGGAAGTAGTCCGTAATTCGTGTATAAATTAAGAGCTACGCGCACCTGTTAGAGGTCGTGCGACGTTCTTGTAGATTTAGCTTAACCTACGATCTGATATCTCCTTCCGATCCGTCTTCTCACATCTGATCCGTCTTCTCACATCTGATCCGTCTTCTCACATCCGATCCGCCTTCTTACATCCGATCCGTCTTCTTACATCCGATCCGCCTTCTTACATCCGATCCGCCCCCTTACATTACGTCGCACCATTTTATTACCCGTCCCGACTCGTATTTTATTATTTGTTATTTTTATATCCAAATGTCTTCACCCAAGTTGCACTTCGCAAACTCAGCTGCATTCATCACACACCTTCAAAGCAGCGATGAAAAGACTCGGAATACGATGATAACCGAGTTATTTAACAGGGGCTCGGAATACCAGTCTCTGGCCGATAAACTAACGGAAGAACTTACTGCCACCCGGCTCCAGGTCGTAGAAAGTCAGGCTGTAGCAAATGAATTAAGAAAAGAAGCATCCGCTAACCAGGATTCTGCTGCAGAAAGGCTTCAGACGTCAGCGGTTGACAAGTATAGACTCTCTGAAGCCCAAAAACTAATTGAATCATTAACGGCTCAATTATCTTCCTCATCTGACCCGAATTCCTCTTCGAGACCTGTCGCCAAATCCGAACTGTTTAAAATTGATGAAAAGTTCACAGGTCATGATAAGTCTTCATATCCATCCTTTCAGCGCCAAGTAAAAATTGCCCTTGCTCAAAATTCGGACAGATACAGTAACTTGCAATCTAAGATTTCATTGATTTATCAGAATCTTGGATCGGCACCCAAGTCCTTTCTCGAGAGGTATTTATCAGACGATGGATTATTCCAATTTGAAACTTTATCTGCTGTATGGGATGTTCTCGACGTCTCATACAAAAATCCAAACGAAGAAGATGATGCTCGAGAATCATTAAACCGCCTAAGGCAGGGATACCAGCCATTTGGTATGTATTTGGCCGAGTTTCAGCGTCTCCACAACCTATCAGGAATATCCGATAATAAAACTTTGATCTCCTGTATGCGCAACGGCGTCACTAACGAGATGAGGTCCTGTATCAGTCAGCATCAGGACATACACAAAAGCTATTCTTTCGATGATTATGTTTCTCTCTGTAAGGAATGTGTGGTACGCATGGAGCTTGACCGACCATCCAATAATAGGTTTATGAATCCGATCCCATCTAGGGCAAATAATCCGAACTCTTTCCGGGGAGCTAATCCGACATGGCGAGGTAATCATCAGGCACCTCATAAGGCACCCACAAGATCCGGTACAAACATTACTGGGGCTAATATGGTACCCTTGGGAGGAGATCCGATGGAATTAGACCAGGCAGGTTTATCTCACATAGGACCAGATGGACATTTGACCACAGAAGAAAGACAACGGCGATTTAGGCTGAATCTGTGCATGAGATGTGGAAATCCTGGTCATCGAGCAGGTAATTGTCTAATTAAAGGGAAGGAGAAAGCTATCGCTCAACTGGAATTGGAATACGAGCATACCTTCGAGCCTGAATTTTCGCAGTTAAAAGATTAGACTACAGCTATCGTCACAGTTGTAGTCGACCAAATTTGTACTCTGAGTCTGACCTCGTTATTTCTTCTACATTTAGTCCGAATAAATTGAATGCCCTCGTCCTAGCTTGCTCTATAATAAATGATAACTCATCCATAAAGACGTGCGCATTCATCGATTCGGGAGGAAACGGGTTTGGTTTCATTGATACAAATTTCGTGCAAAATACCAATTTAAAAACAACTCCGCTTTCATTACCACGGGTCTTGCGTGTAGTAGATGGTCGAACATCTAAAGCAGGCATGATCACTCATTCTGTCAAAATCTGTTTAACTATCAATAATCATTCCGAAATTGCGGACCTATTTGTCACACAACTTGGTCATTACCCAATAATCCTAGGTCATGGGTGGCTTTCTCACCACAATCCGACTATTGATTGGAACTCAAATTCTGTCCGTTTCAATTCATCCCTCTGTGCTACTATCTGTACTAAGACACGTGCCGCTACTCCTGTAAGTCGAACTACAGAGGCAAAAATTGAAGGCCTCGATTCGTCAAATCTCGCTCCGTACCTAGCAGTCCCACCTATTCACGAAAGACTGGATATCAAAATAATAGCGACAGCTCCCTTTAACGATTTGCAGCACAAGGTTCTAATGAAATTTTTGTTCTATCTATCCATGCGCTAGATCAAGCTCTTTCAGAGGAACAGAGAATCTTCAAGCAGAGCTTCCCCAATGGCTTCACCATCAAGCTACCGCATTCTCAAAACTTGAGTCTCAAATCTTACCACCACATCGTTCCATCGACCATAAGATAGTACTAAAAGATGGGTCTCATCCACCTTTCGGAAAATTATACGGCATGTCGAGGGAGGAACTCTTGGCACTGCGTGAGTGGTTAAACGAAAATTTATCCAAAGGATTTATACGCGCAAGTTCTTCCCCTGCTGCTTCGCCCGTCCTTTTCGTCAAAAAATCCGATGGAAGCTTACGACTCTGTATGGACTACCGAGCTTTGAATGCGGTGACTATTAAAAACCGCTACCCGATTCCGTTAATATCTGAAACCTTAGATAGATTATCAAAAGCCAAATACTTTACTAAACTTGATGTAATTTCCGCCTTTAATCGCATAAGGATTGCCAAAGGTGACGAATGGAAAACTGCCTTCCGAACTCGTTACGGACTTTTTGAGACATTGGTTATGCCGTTCGGGTTAACAAACGCACCAAGCACTTTCCAGAACTACATAAACAATACCCTTCAGGAATTTCTTGACGTTTTCTGCACAGCATACTTGGATGACGTCCTTGTTTATAGCAATACTCGAGAAGAACATAGACGGCATGTAAATCTAGTCTTGGACAAACTCAGAACTTCAGGTCTCCAGTTAGATATCAAGAAATGTAAATTTGAGGCTACCGAGGTCAAGTATCTGGGACTTATAATCTCACGCCGAGGCATAGAAATGGACCCAATAAAAATTGAGTGTGTAAAATCCTGGAAACAACCGTCTTGCGTAAAAGACATCCAAGCCTTCCTCGGATTTGCGAACTTCTACCGCCGGTTCATCAGAGGATTTTCACTTGTTGCACGTCCTTTAACAGAATTAACCAAGGTAAAAATCCCGTGGGTTTGGTCGCCTGATTGTGATCATGCTTTCAAATCTCTAAAAGCAGCATTCATTAAATCTCCGATCCTTCGACACTTTGATCCTGACCGACGATGTATGGTCGAGGTGGACTCTAGTGATTGGGCTCATGGAGGTATCCTCTCTCAATTTAATGATGAGGGTATACTACATCCAGTGGCCTACTTTTCCGGAAAACTTAGTCCAGCCCAAATAAACTATGAGATCTACGACAAGGAGCTTTTAGCTATTGTAACAGCATTTGAGCACTGGCGTCCGGAACTTCAGGGCACCTTAGAACCCGTTTCTGTAATATCAGACCACAAAAACCTCGAATATTTCATGTCAACAAAAACTCTGAATAGACGCCAAGCGCGGTGGTCCGAATTCTTGTCTCGTTTCAATTTTGTAATCACTTACCGCCCGGGAAGATTAGGAGGTAAGCCAGACGCGCTCACTCGTCGGTCGGAGGACCTCCCGGAGAATGAAGAGGACGACCGCCTCCGCCAGCAACACCAGACGGTTCTAAAACCTCATAACCTTGACCCAAAATTAGCTCTCTCTAGGGAAGCTGCCTTGAATCTGGCACCCGTATCTGTAGAAATACCAAAATATCCTGACAATTCTACTGAAAATATTGACTCAATGATAGCAAAGGGCTACCATGAAGATAAGGCCCTCCAAAACTATATCAAGATACTCCAAGGTCCAGGGCCTCATCAATCTAGACATCTTGACCTTTCTCGTTGTAGCATCAAAGGGGACAGATTATACTTCGACAATCTTATTTACGTCCCAGATAACCCAGAGCTCAAGCTACATCTGATTAAACATTGTCATGATCATCCCAGTGGAGGTCATCACGGTCGAAATAAGGTTTTCTCCCTTATCTCTCGAGATTATTGGTGGCCAAATATGTTGCAACTTATTTCGCAATATACCAGTAATTGCCACATTTGTAAGCGAGTTACCCCATCACGGCTGAAATACCAGGGTTTGCTGAAACAACTTCCTGTTCCACAACGTCGCTGGCGCGATTTATCTGTGGATTTTATTGGTCCATTACCCGAATCGGACGGCTTTGATTGTATTATGGTTGTTGGGTGTAGGCTCACCAAAGCTCGTCACTTCATCCCCTGTAGGACCACAATTGACGCTAGTGGTACAGCCAAACTATTCTACAAACACATCTGGAAACACCATGGCTTCCCTGAATCTGTAGTTTCCGACAGAGGTCCGCAGTTTGTGGCTAAGTTTTGGCATGCAGTTTGCGAACAGACCGACACGAAAATTCTATTATCAACTGCATGGCACCCGGAAACCGACGGACAAACCGAACGCTTTAATGCGATATTGGAGTGCTATCTCCGAGCATACTGTAACTACCAGCAAGATGATTGGGTAGATTGGCTGCCCTCGGCAGAGTATAATGCTAATGATACGGAGTCGGTAACTACGAAGGTTACCCCATTTTTCGCAAATTCTGCACAACATCCCAGATCGGCAATTACGCCACCCCGAAACCCAAATCTACCATCCGCCTCTGAATATATTCGTACACAACAGAAACTCGCCGATGAATTTGTCAAACAGATGGATGATTTGAACACCTTCCTCCGTGAAAATATGAGAGTATCACAAGCGTTTTACGAAAAATATGCTAATCAACACCGTTCTGTACCACCATCTTACCAGGTAGGCGATAAAGTTTTCGTAAATGCAAAAAATATGAAAACCAAAAGACCAAGCAAAAAGTTGGATTGGAAAAGCTTAGGACCATTTACTATAGTTAAAGTCGTCAATAGCCATAGCTACCAACTATGCTTACCTGAGAATCTAAGATCGGTACACCCAGTCTTCCACACTAGTTTACTACGACTTGACCCAAACAATCCAATCCCGGGCCAGGTTAATGTACCGAATCCTCCAGTTGAGATTGACAATTTTGGAGAAGCATTGTACGAAGTTGATGCGATCCTAGGCTCTAGACGCCTTAAATATCGCGGTTTTGAGTACCAGGTAAAATATACCGGTCAATTTGAAACATCTTGGCAGCCTCTATCTGACATTGTAACTGGTAACATTTCTGATCTTCTGGAATCCTACCACCAGAAGTACCCACGCCGCGCTAGACCTACATCTGACGAATTTGTTGACGCAATGGCGGAAGCCAAAAGTAAGGATCAGTGGAATTCGACTCTGGATGTTACCTAACGCCTGATGAGGACATCAAGCCTTGAGGAGGGAGCTATTGTCAGTGTTCCTATTCAGCTAGGTAGGATCATCATCTTATGGACGATCTTGATCGCCCAACTTGATGTAATGGGTATGGTTCAATAGTATAATTGAGTGCAGATCAGAACAGGTGGTTTATCAGGTGTTATTTGTAATAGTTAAGGGGAATAAGGGGTTATCGGAAGCTCGTCATATTCTGCTGGAAGTAGTCCGTAATTCGTGTATAAATTAAGAGCTACGCGCACCTGTTAGAGGTCGTGCGACGTTCTTGTAGATTTAGCTTAACCTACGATCTGATATCTCCTTCCGATCCGTCTTCTCACATCTGATCCGTCTTCTCACATCTGATCCGTCTTCTACATCCGATCCGCCTTCTTACATCCGATCCGTCTTCTTACATCCGATCCGCCTTCTTACATCCGATCCGCCCCCTTACACAAGGGGTGGCGGGATTTTTTGGTGTTTCGGGGCCGCCCACCTCATCATCTTGTAGACGTCCGAGCACGACCGCATCTTTTCTATTTGCTTCTTCCAGTGCTCTCTCTTGGCTGATGCTACTGTAGACCTCAAGATTTTGGCGCAGCTAGTCCTTTCTTCCTCGGTATATGCCGAGCGATAGCTAAGGTGAGCCTCTTTGCACTTTGGAGTCCACCAGGGCGCAGACTACCGCTTCCTTGACTACGTCTTTTTNGCGTTGGTGTCCGCTTTGCTATCGGGACCGCAATTTGTCGTGCCGCAACGCGTGCGGATTCTGGCGTTGCTTTCGCCGAGACTACTTTCTCGACGGCAATCGTTGTGCTGTTGTCGCCTTCTGGGAGCTCTCCGCTCCTGCAGTTGCCCAACGCGAGTCCTTTAGGCCCTTTCGGATCCAAGCATCAATTATGGAGTGGCATCCTCCATCTCAATGTCGGTTTTGCCGCTTTCTTCCATCTGCGCAATTATTTTGGCTTCCATCCCTTCGAGATCGATGTCGTTCTGCGTCAGTCCATTTGTTTTCGCTTTTTGCATTGCAATGCTTTTTGCTTGCTCAGCATTTGCTTGCTCAGCATTTGCTTTTGTGATTCCAGACGCGTCTGGTGGTTGTGCTTTACTACTTTAGTGGTTAACACAATTTTCGCGGGCTTCGCGGATTTTGGGGTACCGGTGCCATTTTAAGGCTGAGTGGCACGGTACCACGGGAGATTGATGAGTAGGTAGTCGAGAGGTGAATTAAAGGGTGAAAAGGGCTGATAGGGCAAATTTTCATCAAATTCTCTCAAAAATTGATTGATTGATTGATTGATTGATTGATTGATTGATCTATTTTACGGTCCCAGGCACCAGCCCAGCGCCTTATGGCACGGGACTGGTGGGCTCGGTAAGGATCATCCTAAATAGCTATGCCCTACTCGTTTTCATCACACAGTCACCATATGACTCTGATTACAAGTAACCAAAACCAAAAAGAAATAACAAACGAAACCAACTGAAACAAAGCAAATTAACATGTAGGAGCGGTGCTAGTATTTCTCATCCTATGCCCCCCTCAGTCATTTCTCTCGTCCTGACTAAATAATCACTCCGGCCCTCGCATCCAGCTGAGGGCGGGTCTGCATCCATGCTCCCAAAGCAGCGGGTTATCCTTGCAAATTCTATGATCTTCTCGAGACCTTCCGGTCCAAGGAGTTGGTTGGTATAGTCCTCCACGGTCATGGATCTTCTCAACCTGCGCATTATAGCAGCATTCTTCCGGCACCGGACAAAATGGGTTGGCGATGTCCTTTGTCCACAGACGCATTCCAGTTTCGCGTTTTCGTGGTTCAGGCGGCGATAATAGTCCGCAAAGTCTCCATGGCCTGATCTTGCTACCAGGAGCCTATGGAGTAATCTTCGAGGGAGCCCTAGTTCTGGTGGTTTCCGACGTCGCATCTGTAAGTCCAGGCCTTGATATCTGTCCGGACCCGACTTATTCCACCAGTCATCCACCAGTTTCTGTCGGCGGTTGTGCATCAAACGACGTATGTATGCCTGCGTTGTCTGTACTGGCTGCGTCTGTCTATCCGGCAGCAGCTGAAGACCGGCTCTGGCTTCTGCGTCCGCTTCTTCGTTGCCACTAATCTTGGAGTGTCCAGGCACCCACCTCACTGTCGCGTTTGCTTCTGAAGCGAACTTGTGAGAGACGCGGGTTATCTGCAGCGACGATGATGACTTCCCCGTCCGAAGCGCAAGTACAGCTGCCTGATTGTCAAGGAGAGCAAAGATTCTCTCACTGTTCTTTTGAGCGCGCATAGGTTCCAGAAGTGCTACTGCTGCTCCTGCGATCTCTGCATCATAAACTTCATCGCCGTGTAGACGACCGTGACCTTGTGCGAATCTTTGTCCTCCGCGTTGGAGGACATATCCCCACGAGGATCGTCCATGGCCTTCGGATGACCCATCAGAGTAGGCACATATGTCGGAGGGAGAGATCGTGCTAGCCCAGTTGTAGTGTGCTTTGACCCCCTCTTCTTTCGTTCCAAGACTTGATGTGTACGCTGGGCCAGCCAGCCTTTCTGCCTGTTCGGATGACTCCGGGAGCTGTCGGAAAGCACGCTGTAGGCGCGACATCTGGGTTTCTGGTAGGCGTCTGACTCTCTTCCTTAGCTTGTACTTCTGCGAGCCAACGTTAGGGCACTCGCTTGCGCGGTTCCGGAGAGGGTGTCGGTCATCGAGCGACTGGATCCTGGCTGCTAGACGGAGTCGAATTCCTTCGAGGAGAATCTTCGCCGGTGGAATGCCCCCTTCCCTGTGAAGAAGGACATTAGGCGAAGTCTTCCAGACCGGTAACGCCGCACGAAGAGCTAGTTGAATGGTTTTGTCGATCAGACTACATAGGTGTGTAGTCTGTGGCGTTGAGGTACCTTTCTTCGTTAGCCGTGTTAGTCCGGGCCACCACAAATCTGCTCCAAAAGTTGCTACTGGTACAATGCATGAGTCGATAGCAGTTACCAGGGGACCTGGGGCCGCTCCTCGTTGAAGTGGGTTAAGTCGCCGCATTTGCTGGGAAGCTTTGAGGGCCTTCCCGCATCAAGTCGCTACATGATGCTTGAAGGTGAGACGCTGATCGAGGTGAATTCCGAGCCAGCGCATATGCTCCACCGGCTGGACTAGCCTACCGCCAAATTGTATTCCTACTGATTCGCCCTGATTTCTCCCTTTGAATTGAATTACCTCAGACTTATCGAGGTCGAACAAAACTGCGTTCTCTTCAGTCCATTTTAGAAGATGGTCGACCTCACCTTGTGCCGCCGTCGCAGACTTGGCTAACAAGCGACCGATGCCGAGAATCCCAATGTCGTCCGCATAGCTAAATCGTGCTCTGCAGTTCCCGATTCGCATGGGCTCCGCTATGTATAACAGGAAAAGCAATGGAGAGATCGGTGATCCTTGTGGCACCCCTAGCCTCAAAGATCTCGGGCTAGTCACGCCTCCCGGGTACCGTACCTGTACGCTCCTCCCTTTGAGAAAGGAGGATGTCCATCGTAATACCGAGTCTGGCCAGCCTTGTGCCTGCATTCTCCATAGTAGCCGGTTGTGTAGGACAGCGTCGAATGCTCCTTGTACATCCATCGTTACAAAGGTGGATGCCCATCCTTGAGATCGAGCTTCCTCGACATCGTGCACTACTGAAGATACCAGATCATTTGCCGATCGTTTTAGTAGTGCGCCAAACTGCTGGTGGCCTACAACGTCTAAAGTGATAGCCAATGCTGACATCCTTTTTGCAAAGATTCTTTCTAGCTCCTTTCCTGTCCTTCATAGTCAAAGACTCAGTAGGGACATTAATAAAATTCTATTCTATTTTCTAGCTCCTTGCCTATACATGAGAGGAGTGCAATTGGTCTCCATCCTTTGGTTGTTGATAAATCACGACCGCTCTTCGGTAGGAAGACGACTTCCGCCAGCTTGAAGCACGCCGGATGGTAACCTAGTCTCAGACATGCTTGAAAGAGTTGTGTTATATATTTCCCAATACTGCCCCAGCATGCGGCTAGCAATTCTACTGAGATTCCGTCTGCACCAGGACAGGTATTACCTCCTCCAACAGTACATGACTAAGCTTCCAGCTCTGATAGCTCCTCAGACCATGGAATACGAGGCTCTGCTGACCTTGTGCAAGGAGGGAGGTCGTCTGTTTCCGAGTGACGGTCCAGTAGTAGATCGTGCAGAATCATCGCTCGCTCTGCCTGGTCTGACACTAGCTTCCCATCATGCCCAAGGTGTCAGTGTTCCTATTCAGCTAGGTAGGATCATCATCTTATGGACGATCTTGATCGCCCAACTTGATGTAATGGGTATGGTTCAATAGTATAATTGAGTGCAGATCAGAACAGGTGGTTTATCAGGTGTTATTTGTAATAGTTAAGGGGAATAAGGGGTTATCGGAAGCTCGTCATATTCTGCTGGAAGTAGTCCGTAATTCGTGTATAAATTAAGAGCTACGCGCACCTGTTAGAGGTCGTGCGACGTTCTTGTAGATTTAGCTTAACCTACGATCTGATATCTCCTTCCGATCCGTCTTCTCACATCTGATCCGTCTTCTCACATCTGATCCGTCTTCTCACATCCGATCCGCCTTCTTACATCCGATCCGTCTTCTTACATCCGATCCGCCTTCTTACATCCGATCCGCCCCTTACATTACGTCGCACCATTTTATTACCCGTCCCGACTCGTATTTTATTATTTGTTATTTTTATATCCAAATGTCTTCACCCAAGTTGCACTTCGCAAACTCAGCTGCATTCATCACACACCTTCAAAGCAGCGATGAAAAGACTCGGAATACGATGATAACCGAGTTATTTAACAGGGGCTCGGAATACCAGTCTCTGGCCGATAAACTAACGGAAGAACTTACTGCCACCCGGCTCCAGGTCGTAGAAAGTCAGGCTGTAGCAAATGAATTAAGAAAAGAAGCATCCGCTAACCAGGATTCTGCGGCAGAAAGGCTTCAGACGTCAGCGGTTGACAAGTATAGACTCTCTGAAGCCCAAAAACTAATTGAATCATTAACGGCTCAATTATCTTCCTCATCTGACCCGAATCCTCTTCGGACCTGTCGCTAAATCCGAACTGTTTAAAATTGATGAAAAGTTCACAGGTCATGATAAGTCTTCATATCCATCCTTTCAGCGCCAAGTAAAAATTGCCCTTGCTCAAAATTCGGACAGATACAGTAACTTGCAATCTAAGATTTCATTGATTTATCAGAATCTTGGATCGGCACCCAAGTCCTTTCTCGAGAGGTATTTATCAGACGATGGATTATTCCAATTTGAAACTTTATCTGCTGTATGGGATGTTCTCGACGTCTCATACAAAAATCCAAACGAAGAAGATGATGCTCGAGAATCATTAAACCGCCTAAGGCAGGGATACCAGCCATTTGGTATGTATTTGGCCGAGTTTCAGCGTCTCCACAACCTATCAGGAATATCCGATAATAAAACTTTGATCTCCTGTATGCGCAACGGCGTCACTAACGAGATGAGGTCCTGTATCAGTCAGCATCAGGACATACACAAAAGCTATTCTTTCGATGATTATGTTTCTCTCTGTAAGGAATGTGTGGTACGCATGGAGCTTGACCGACCATCCAATAATAGGTTTATGAATCCGATCCCATCTAGGGCAAATAATCCGAACTCTTTCCGGGGAGCTAATCCGACATGGCGAGGTAATCATCAGGCACCTCATAAGGCACCCACAAGATCCGGTACAAACATTACTGGGGCTAATATGGTACCCTTGGGAGGAGATCCGATGGAATTAGACCAGGCAGGTTTATCTCACATAGGACCAGATGGACATTTGACCACAGAAGAAAGACAACGGCGATTTAGGCTGAATCTGTGCATGAGATGTGGAAATCCTGGTCATCGAGCAGGTAATTGTCTAATTAAAGGGAAGGAGAAAGCTATCGCTCAACTGGAATTGGAATACGAGCATACCTTCGAGCCTGAATTTTCGCAGTTAAAAGATTAGACTACAGCTATCGTCACAGTTGTAGTCGACCAAATTTGTACTCTGAGTCTGACCTCGTTATTTCTTCTACATTTAGTCCGAATAAATTGAATGCCCTCGTCCTAGCTTGCTCTATAATAAATGATAACTCATCCATAAAGACGTGCGCATTCATCGATTCGGGAGGAAACGGGTTTGGTTTCATTGATACAAATTTCGTGCAAAATACCAATTTAAAAACAACTCCGCTTTCATTACCACGGGTCTTGCGTGTAGTAGATGGTCGAACATCTAAAGCAGGCATGATCACTCATTCTGTCAAAATCTGTTTAACTATCAATAATCATTCCGAAATTGCGGACCTATTTGTCACACAACTTGGTCATTACCCAATAATCCTAGGTCATGGGTGGCTTTCTCACCACAATCCGACTATTGATTGGAACTCAAATTCTGTCCGTTTCAATTCATCCCTCTGTGCTACTATCTGTACTAAGACACGTGCCGCTACTCCTGTAAGTCGAACTACAGAGGCAAAAATTGAAGGCCTCGATTCGTCAAATCTCGCTCCGTACCTAGCAGTCCCACCTATTCACGAAAGACTGGATATCAAAATAATAGCGACAGCTCCCTTTAACGATTTGACAGCACAAGGTTCTAATGAAATTTTTGTTCTATCAATCCATGCGCTAGATCAAGCTCTTTCAGAGGAGACAGAGAATCTTCAAGCAGAGCTTCCCCAATGGCTTCACCATCAAGCTACCGCATTCTCAAAACTTGAGTCTCAAATCTTACCACCACATCGTTCCATCGACCATAAGATAGTACTAAAAGATGGGTCTCATCCACCTTTCGGAAAATTATACGGCATGTCGAGGGAGGAACTCTTGGCACTGCGTGAGTGGTTAAACGAAAATTTATCCAAAGGATTTATACGCGCAAGTTCTTCCCCTGCTGCTTCGCCCGTCCTTTTCGTCAAAAAATCCGATGGAAGCTTACGACTCTGTATGGACTACCGAGCTTTGAATGCGGTGACTATTAAAAACCGCTACCCGATTCCGTTAATATCTGAAACCTTAGATAGATTATCAAAAGCCAAATACTTTACTAAACTTGATGTAATTTCCGCCTTTAATCGCATAAGGATTGCCAAAGGTGACGAATGGAAAACTGCCTTCCGAACTCGTTACGGACTTTTTGAGACATTGGTTATGCCGTTCGGGTTAACAAACGCACCAAGCACTTTCCAGAACTACATAAACAATACCCTTCAGGAATTTCTTGACGTTTTCTGCACAGCATACTTGGATGACGTCCTTGTTTATAGCAATACTCGAGAAGAACATAGACGGCATGTAAATCTAGTCTTGGACAAACTCAGAACTTCAGGTCTCCAGTTAGATATCAAGAAATGTAAATTTGAGGCTACCGAGGTCAAGTATCTGGGACTTATAATCTCACGCCGAGGCATAGAAATGGACCCAATAAAAATTGAGTGTGTAAAATCCTGGAAACAACCGTCTTGCGTAAAAGACATCCAAGCCTTCCTCGGATTTGCGAACTTCTACCGCCGGTTCATCAGAGGATTTTCACTTGTTGCACGTCCTTTAACAGAATTAACCAAGGTAAAAATCCCGTGGGTTTGGTCGCCTGATTGTGATCATGCTTTCAAATCTCTAAAAGCAGCATTCATTAAATCTACGATCCTTCGACACTTTGATCCTGACCGACGATGTACGGTCGAGGTGGACTCTAGTGATTGGGCTCATGGAGGTATCCTCTCTCAATTTAATGATGAGGGTATACTACATCCAGTGGCCTACTTTTCCGGAAAACTTAGTCCAGCCCAAATAAACTATGAGATCTACGACAAGGAGCTTTTAGCTATTGTAACAGCATTTGAGCACTGGCGTCCGGAACTTCAGGGCACCTTAGAACCCGTTTCTGTAATATCAGACCACAAAAACCTCGAATATTTCATGTCAACAAAAACTCTGAATAGACGCCAAGCGCGGTGGTCCGAATTCTTGTCTCGTTTCAATTTTGTAATCACTTACCGCCCGGGAAGATTAGGAGGTAAGCCAGACGCGCTCACTCGTCGGTCGGAGGACCTCCCGGAGAATGAAGAGGACGACCGCCTCCGCCAGCAACACCAGACGGTTCTAAAACCTCATAACCTTGACCCAAAATTAGCTCTCTCTAGGGAAGCTGCCTTGAATCTGGCACCCGTATCTGTAGAAATACCAAAATATCCTGACAATTCTACTGAAAATATTGACTCAATGATAGCAAAGGGCTACCATGAAGATAAGGCCCTCCAAAACTATATCAAGATACTCCAAGGTCCAGGGCCTCATCAATCTAGACATCTTGACCTTTCTCGTTGTAGCATCAAAGGGGACAGATTATACTTCGACAATCTTATTTACGTCCCAGATAACCCAGAGCTCAAGCTACATCTGATTAAACATTGTCATGATCATCCCAGTGGAGGTCATCACGGTCGAAATAAGGTTTTCTCCCTTATCTCTCGAGATTATTGGTGGCCAAATATGTTGCAACTTATTTCGCAATATACCAGTAATTGCCACATTTGTAAGCGAGTTACCCCATCACGGCTGAAATACCAGGGTTTGCTGAAACAACTTCCTGTTCCACAACGTCGCTGGCGCGATTTATCTGTGGATTTTATTGGTCCATTACCCGAATCGGACGGCTTTGATTGTATTATGGTTGTTGGGTGTAGGCTCACCAAAGCTCGTCACTTCATCCCCTGTAGGACCACAATTGACGCTAGTGGTACAGCCAAACTATTCTACAAACACATCTGGAAACACCATGGCTTCCCTGAATCTGTAGTTTCCGACAGAGGTCCGCAGTTTGTGGCTAAGTTTTGGCATGCAGTTTGCGAACAGACCGACACGAAAATTCTATTATCAACTGCATGGCACCCGGAAACCGACGGACAAACCGAACGCTTTAATGCGATATTGGAGTGCTATCTCCGAGCATACTGTAACTACCAGCAAGATGATTGGGTAGATTGGCTGCCCTCGGCAGAGTATAATGCTAATGATACGGAGTCGGTAACTACGAAGGTTACCCCATTTTTCGCAAATTCTGCACAACATCCCAGATCAGCAATTACGCCACCCCGAAACCCAAATCTACCATCCGCCTCTGAATATATTCGTACACAACAGAAACTCGCCGATGAATTTGTCAAACAGATGGATGATTTGAACACCTTCCTCCGTGAAAATATGAGAGTATCACAAGCGTTTTACGAAAAATATGCTAATCAACACCGTTCTGTACCACCATCTTACCAGGTAGGCGATAAAGTTTTCGTAAATGCAAAAAATATGAAAACCAAAAGACCAAGCAAAAAGTTGGATTGGAAAAGCTTAGGACCATTTACTATAGTTAAAGTCGTCAATAGCCATAGCTACCAACTATGCTTACCTGAGAATCTAAGATCGGTACACCCAGTCTTCCACACTAGTTTACTACGACTTGACCCAAACAATCCAATCCCGGGCCAGGTTAATGTACCGAATCCTCCAGTTGAGATTGACAATTTTGGAGAAGCATTGTACGAAGTTGATGCGATCCTAGGCTCTAGACGCCTTAAATATCGCGGTTTTGAGTACCAGGTAAAATATACCGGTCAATTTGAAACATCTTGGCAGCCTCTATCTGACATTGTAACTGGTAACATTTCTGATCTTCTGGAATCCTACCACCAGAAGTACCCACGCCGCGCTAGACCTACATCTGACGAATTTGTTGACGCAATGGCGGAAGCCAAAAGTAAGGATCAGTGGAATTCGACTCTGGATGTTACCTAACGCCTGATGAGGACATCAAGCCTTGAGGAGGGAGCTATTGTCAGTGTTCCTATTCAGCTAGGTAGGATCATCATCTTATGGACGATCTTGATCGCCCAACTTGATGTAATGGGTATGGTTCAATAGTATAATTGAGTGCAGATCAGAACAGGTGGTTTATCAGGTGTTATTTGTAATAGTTAAGGGGAATAAGGGGTTATCGGAAGCTCGTCATATTCTGCTGGAAGTAGTCCGTAATTCGTGTATAAATTAAGAGCTACGCGCACCTGTTAGAGGTCGTGCGACGTTCTTGTAGATTTAGCTTAACCTACGATCTGATATCTCCTTCCGATCCGTCTTCTCACATCTGATCCGTCTTCTCACATCTGATCCGTCTTCTCACATCCGATCCGCCTTCTTACATCCGATCCGTCTTCTTACATCCGATCCGCCTTCTTACATCCGATCCGCCCCCTTACACAAGGGGTGGCGGGATTTTTTGGTGTTTCGGGGCCGCCCACCTCATCATCTTGTAGACGTCCGAGCACGACCGCATCTTTTCTATTTGCTTCTTCCAGTGCTCTCTCTTGGCTGATGCTACTGTAGACCTCAAGATTTTGGCGCAGCTAGTCCTTTCTTCCTCGGTATATGCCGAGCGATAGCTAAGGTGAGCCTCTTTGCACTTTGGAGTCCACCAGGGCGCAGACCTACCGCTTCCTTGACTACGTCTTTTTCCGAACGCTTTCAATCCGTCTGCTAAGGCCTGACAAATCGCTTCCGCGTATCTCTCAACATCGCTAGTCGACTCCAAGAATTGAGGCGCTGAGATCCACTGAGATACTGCTCGTACGACGTCTGGAAGCTTTTCTTTCGGGACTCGCAGTGATCCTTGATATTCTGCCTCTACATGACTTGTACTAGTTACCAGGCCGCAGACAGGAAAATGGTCGCTTGTCATGCACTCACTCCAATCTACCCATGCCTGTGCCCCCGCGACATTAGTCCATACTAGATCAAGCGTATTTCCGGCTCGATGCGTAGGCTCCCCAATGATAAGGCAAGTGAGGCAGTGTTGCTCAGCCCAGGCCTGTATTTTCTCGCCGTGACCATACGAGCGCGTCGTACCCGGTTGCCATGCCCAATAAACGGAGTTGAAGTCACCTGCGATTATTAATGCTGGCGGAGGTACCCAGTTGATTACCGGTTCGATTGCTGCGTCGTCGTTATGTGCCTTGTACACATTGAGAAATGTGACATTGTTGACAACTACCCAGCAGTAGTCTCCGGTCAGCGAAGAGCCTGGGAAAATCTGTTTGGAAAATATTTCCTTCTCCTTCGTTCGAGTGTACATTACGGCACGTGGCCGAACGTCTATTCCGCCGTGCGGGATGTGTAGTGTATATCCAGGGTGAGATTTTGTCTCACTGGACCACCATGGCTCCTGTACAAGCACAACATCGATGCCTATCTCGAAAGCTCGAGAAAGCGCAATGTCGTGCGTTGGACCCCCCCTACCAACATTTATTGACATAAACTTGAGCTTTGGTAGGGGTCAACGACGCCGTGAGGCGCATTTCATAAACGGGGGGTGGCATCAGTCGGCGTGACTGATGCAGGTGGTAAGGCGGACGAGTCTGGGCTACTCGCACTCCCTGATCTGGCGTTGGCGAGGCTAGCTGCTCGCGTTTTGTCAGCCGCCGCTTTTGCCCTCCTGACCGCCTCGAACTCACGGTTGCCGGCGTTTCGGATTGTGACGAGCTGCTTCTTAGTCAGCACTCCAGCACGAGTAGGTCGGGCGAGACAGTTCCGGCTATCTGCGCGATGAGGACCTCCGCAGTTGCGACATCTAGCTGCAGCAAGAAATTCCCGTTCTGAATGCATCAGTGAGCCGCAGTTTCGGCAAGCTGGAGTCCGAGAGCAGCCGCCAGTACTGTGGTACCCAAAGCACCGTTTGCATATTGCTTGCGTTTGACGCTTCGGGACTGTGGCTGCCCGTCCCGAGTCGTCAAAAAGTCGGAATCCCGTTCGAGGGGCAGATCCGCTCTCGAAAAAGGCTACCCAATTACGGTATCTGGCTCCGTACTTGCTCTTACTGTGCCGCCGCACGGATTTTGGTGTCACCCCAGTGACGCGTTCTATCTCAGAAACAATGTGACTTTCCGAAATAGTCACTTGCCCATCCAGCGAGATAATATGGACAGGTATGTTGGGCAGCATGAGGCTAGCCCAGTTTCTTGCTGGCTTGAGGTTAATATCCTGTGGAAGGCGGCCCGCGCAGCTCAAGAGCTGCTTTCTTGCATCCTCATCTTTGGCAATGAGGACGAAGCCAGCTGCTGTTGGCAAAATCTTGTCAATGTTTGTCGGGGAACAGCCAAACTTACTGATGACTGCTACCCGAATTCCAGCAGTCGAAAATGACCTCCAATCGTGATTCTTGGGGATCCGAAGGTATAAACCATCCTTCTTCTTTCCCTCTGGCTCCTTCAATCCCTGACTAGGCCGAGATACAATTTTTACGGCCGGAGGACTAGGCAGCTTTGTCCGAGATTCCTTATCCCGGGCTCCTGCTCCTTCCCTCCGAGTATCTTTTCCCACAATGGCGGCCCAAGACTTAGCGTTTGGACCACTGGGAGCCGCAGCACTGGGTCGGTGAGTTTCCACAGGCGTACTCGTGATGGGTTTTGCCTAGGGAATTGCTGGCACTTTAGGCAGTACTGGTGGGGTGGCCCCAGGCCCTACCTGAATGAATTGGGCGATTGATGCCCGAAGATAGACTCGAAAGGAGTCAATGAAGTTTTTATGTTCTCCTGCTAGCATAGGACAAAGATGGCTTTCCACGACGTTGATGGTCGAGGCTCAAATTGAGATGTTGGCAGCTGCTTCTGCTGCCCGTCGTTTTTCGTTCTCAACGAGGACGGCCATCTCTTCTGGGATATTAGGAACATTTGATTCCTGCTCCACTTCACTCCCTCTTTCCAGGGATTCATCACGGGCGGCATTGGATGGGGCCATGATGGTTTTGTCAGTTTCCGGCAGCTTTGTTGGCAAGGCTGCGATCTTTCTCGATGAAGTCGTCGGCGACTTTGTAGTAGTTGGCGGCGGGATCAATTTCTCCGTCTGCTGAGTCGGCTCAGGGCTGCCTGAATTAGGTGGGGCAGCCCACATGGAGTCGGACAGGCCTTTGGCGACGAGTTCGTCGACGGCCCTGTCAATCATCTCGATTTCCGGGGCATCCATCACTTTGGTGGTGATGGCAGCTTCGGCATTTTCAAAATCCATCTCATCGATGGTGATGCCGTACTCGAATAAGCGCGACCGTAGTCGGAGCTTGGCGTAATCCACCAGCGAGTGCTGGCGTTTCGTAACTCGTACCGATAGCATGGTCGCCAGCGGTACGATGGGTCCACGGGTTTGAATCTCTCGGGGATGGTGAGTCAGAAAGGATTGATAAGGTGTTGGAATGAGGTAAGGGTGTTGGATCGCTGTGGAGGCGATTGGAATGACAATATGATGTTGTAAAGCGGATGGCGAATCGCACCTGTAAGTTGAGTTTACGGTATTTAGGCGGACAGGCCTCTTCCTACCAATTGTCCAGCAATCTCTGCCGTCTGCGATTCATGAGGCCTCGAAGATGTGCCAGAGTACTGGATCCTGGTTGCGTATCCGGGCTAGGCAGTTCTCGAAGTGCTGCACGGGCCACGGCGTCTGCCTCTTCATTTCCTTGGATTCCTGCATGCCCTGGAACCCACTTCACTGATATTTCTGCTTTGTTGGATGATGCACGGAATTTGCGTACATATTCAAGGCTAGTAAGGGACGAGCCTGTCGTTAGTGCGCTTACAGCCTGCTGGCTGTCAAGAAATACGTGTATTTTCCTAGAACCTCCACCTTTCCTGGACTTCTCGTTCTCCAGGAACTCCAGTGCAGCCTCCAGAGCCTTCCTTGCTCCCATTATTTCTGCATCCAGCACCTCTCCCCCGTGCTTGATGCCACTTCCTTTGCCAATAAGTTTCCCATCCTTCCTCAGAACGAAACCCCAGGCAGAGCGTCCATGTCCTTCCGATGAACCATCCGAGTATGCGCAAATATCCGTTCCTGGCACGTCGCTAATCCATCGGACGCAATCTTCGCATTCCGTCGGCTTTGAGACTGATTTCCTAGGGTAAACTACCGGCATCAGAGCCTCAGGGGCTTCTGCTTCCGGGAGCTCTCGGTAGGCACGCTGTAACCGTGACATCTGGATCTCTGGTCTGGCTGAGGTCTTGGCGGTCTTTTTGTATTTCCAAGTGCCGACATTTGGGCACACAGAAGCGCGGATCCTCAAAGGGTGTCGATCATCAAGGGTCTTAAGCCTTGCCGAAAGTCGGAGTCGATTTCCCTCTAGTATGACCTTTGACGGCGGGATTCTTCCTTCTCTGTGAAGGACTACATTTGGTGTTGTCCTCATCATTGGAAGTGCAGCCCGTAATCCCATCAGGTTAGCTCGGTAAATCATGCTGCTGTGGTTGGAGGTAGATGACGTGACCATTCCTCGTATTGTTGGGCGTTTGAACCCTGGCCACCAGACATCAGATCCAAAAGTTGCTAGCGAGACAACGCACATGTCTACTGTCTTAGCCAATGGCCCAGGAGCTGCTCCTCGAAGGGCAGCGTTGAAGCGGCGCATATGCTGGGCAACTTTTACCGCTTTACCGCACCATGTAGTTACATGGTGTTTAAAATTGAGTCGTGGATCCAGATTCACGCCTAGCCAGCGAATGTTTTCTGCAGGCTCGATAAGGGTTCCGTTGACGTGGACACCAACTGCTTCCTCTCGACGTCGTCCCGGAAATTGAATGACTTCGGATTTTTCTGTGTCAAAGTCGACGGCATTATTCCGCGCCCATTCGAGAAGATGATCTGTCTCTCCTTGTACAGCAGCGGCAGATTCAGCAATTGTGCGTCCAAACCCTAGAATACCGATGTCGTCGGCGTAGCTAAACCTCAATCCCGGGGTACCACTTTTCATTGGCTCTGCCATATACAGAAGGAAAAGTAATGGCGAAATTGGTGATCCCTGTGGGACTCCACAGACCAGCTCTCTCTGGGTGGTGACTCCGCCAGAGAACCGCACTTGTACCTTCCGATGTGTGAGGAATGAAGTCGTCCACCGGAGTATTGAGTCTGGCCATCCCTGGGCTTGCATGCGCCTGACCAAGCGATTGTGGAGCACTGCATCGAACGCTCCTTGGACGTCTAGAGTTACGAAAGTTGCAGCCCATCCCTAGGAGCGTGCTTCTTCGACGTCATGGACTACGCAGGAGACCAGGTCTGTTGCAGATCGCTTTGGGGGCGCACCGAATTGTTGATGGCCAACCACATCACAGGTGATTGCTAGGTGCGCCATTCGCTTGGAAAGAAGCCTTTCCAACCCTTTACCTATACATGAGAGGAGTGCTATAGGTCTCCAGCCTTTGATCGTGGTTGGGGTCCTATTAGGCTTTTCCAGTAGTACCACTTCGGCTAGCTTGAAGCACGATGGATGAGTGCCCAGTTGTATACAGGCTCTAAAGAGCTGCAAAATACATGGTCCGATCGTCTTCCAGCAAGCCTCGAGGGGCTCAACCGTAACTCCGTCTGCCCCTGGTGCTGTCTTCCCACAGCCGATTGTGCAAGTGTATACTTCTTCATCTGAGATTTTACCTTCCCAAGGTATTCGATTATCGCTTGGAGTATTGCATGGAGGAAGGTCGTCCGATTGTTGATGGCGTGCAAAAAGGGCGTCTCGGAGAATGGTAGCTCGCTCTAACGGGTCGGTGATATAGGATCCGTTGTAGTTGAGCGGCGGAGGAGGTCTAACTTGTCTGTGATTGGCCGAGCGCATCAGCTTGAATATGTCTGCCGGAGTTGTCATCGCCTCGACTTGACATGTCTGGTGTTACTTCTTAACGTCTGTGATAGTCGCACGGAGCTTCTTTGCACAGATAGATCGCTGTGTCGGTGAAGTTGCGGCACGATATTCTGAGTGTGCGGATTTGCACATAGGAGTCCACCACAACGCCGATTTGTCGCTTTCTTTTCTGGCCCGGGTTCCTGTCGCTTTGATGGCCTCCGAAAGATGAAAGCTTATTTCTTGGGCGTACTCGTCCACTTTCTCTATTGTGCTCAAATCTAAGGGCGGATGTACCCATTTTGCAATGGCACGCGCAAAATTGGGCACTCTGATCTTTGGTAGAGCCGGGTTCCCGATGAAGGTTGCGGAAGGTATGATTCCACGGATCGGAAGATGGTCGCTGGTCATACATTCCTCCCTATCGACCCAAGCACGGGCTCCAGATATGTTGGTCCAAGCGAGATCAAGAGTATTGCCAGCTTTATGAGTCGGCTCTCCAATTATAAGGCAAGAGAGATTGTGGTCTTCCGCCCACCTCTATATCTCATCACCCTGTCCATAAGGCCGAGTTGCTCCCAGTTGCCAGGCAGCATGCACTGAGTTGAAGTCCCCGGTGTTATGACACGCAGAATATGGCAAGCAGGAACTCAAGGTTTAAAAGGTAATAAAGCTAAAGAGCAAAGCTATGTCTACAAATTACATATATCCAAGTGTATGAGATTAAGCGAATAGTAATTAATAAGTTGTCAGTACTTCCATAACGCCAGACCACCGTAGGTATCCTAATCCAACTCCTTGTCTGTACACCTTATCCCTAGCCACTTAACACCTGGCTGCAATAAACCTCGCAGTCGGTTTCCATTCAACGAGCGTGCGGACTGCAGTCGGGTTGTTAGGAGCCTTATACACGTTGAGAAATGTGACTCCATTGACCAGTAACCAGCAGTAGTCCCCAGTCAGCCTATTACAAGGGAAAATCTGCTCTGCCAATATCACCTTTTCGTTTTTCCGAGTGAAAGTCACCGCCCTCAGTCTGACATCCACACCTCCGTACAGTGTATGACAGAGGTAACCTGGGTGTGGCTTGGTTTCGTTCGTTTGTTTGGTCCAACAAGGTTCTTGGATCAACACAACATCCACGCCTAGCTCGTAAGCTCGAGATAGCGCAATGTTGTGGTTTGCGCCACCCCTGCTACGTTTATTGACATAAAACTTAGTGTAGGAGGGGGGCGAGAAGGGGCCCGTAGGGTGCCCTTCACAAAGCTTCTTCCGGGTTCAAGGCCCCAAAGCCCGAACCCTCAGCCATTGCTGTGTCTGTCGAAGATGTGTCCTTACCAACAGCTGGAGAAGCTGGTCGGGTCGCTCTTGCAGCAGCTGTAGCAGCCTCTGCGGCCTTGGTAGCAGCTTTTGCCCTGGCGACGGCCTGGTATTCACGTTGGCCAGCTTGGCGGATCGTCACAAGTTGGTCCTTAGTAGCTGGGCCAGACCTGTTGGGACGAGCAAGACAGTCTCGACTGCCAGATTGATGGGGCCCTCCGCAGTTTCGGCACTTGGTTGGAGCTTTACACTCGAAGGCTGAGTGCATGGTGGATCCACAGTTCCAGCAGGCGGGTGCGCGGGAGCATCCACAGGTGGCGTGGAATCCGAGACATCTTCTACATTGCTGTATAGGAGGTCGGGTTTGTTGGATCGTGGCTATCCCCGAGTCGTCGAAGGGCCTGAAGCCAGGCTTAGGGCTGGTCTCCCTAGGGAATAAAGCCACCCACGATCTATAGGGGGCGCCGGGCTTGGTTTTTCCGTGGATCCTTACTTTGTTTGGGGTGTAGTTGGTAACTCTAAGGATCTCCGCAGCCACCATTTCGGCAGTGACTTCTATTCGTCCTTCTAAACCATATACTGCAACTGGAACCGTAGCTATCCGGAGGAAAATAAGGTCGCTTGGCGGTTCTAATTTAGCCTCCACTGGTGCGAAGGAGTTAGCAGCCTCCAGCAGTCTGGATTTTGCATCTGGATTTTTGGCTCGGATGGCAAAATCAGTAGGGACGCGTTGAACTTGGTCAATATTGGCAGGGGCGCATTGTGTCTGTTTCGCGTCTGCTTCGCGAATGCCAGCCGGAGAAAGTTGTCTCCACTCGTGCTTTTCATCTATTCGTAGGAAGAGTCAATCGTCTTGCCACGTTGCTATGACTGTTTTCTTCTCTGGCTTTCTGGAAGCCAGGGCAGCTGTGGCTGAATTATTTCTCGCAGGGGTCTGTATACTTGTTTTTTGTAGACCAGCACGGGCAACAGTGGCCCAAGTGCTTCTGGACGGGGCGATGCAACTGCAGTTGCAATGGTTTGTTGGGCGGCCACTGGCGTAACGGTGGCAGGCTGTGTCATGGATGCTGGTCGATGCGGGAGGACTGGTGGAGTTGTGCTTGCCCCAGCAACCAAAAACTGTGCAATTGCTGCTCGTAGGTAGACTTTGATAGAGTCTACGAAATCCTTGTTTTCGCCTGTGGAAAGTGGTGCAAGGGCCGCCTCAACAAAATCGTGTCAGGGGAAGCGTACTGCTTGTGGTAATTTATAAGTTATATTTAATCTAAAGAGAGAAGACTCTCATTGCTACATAGAATTTACAAAGAGTACGGAATCCCAGATTAACCTTATGCCGAGTTTAGCCCAATTAGAGTGCATCATTGGGAAGAGACGAGCGCCTAGATTTCTACAGGCTACGACTGTCACACATTGATAGCTGTTGAGCAGATGGTAAATTGCGCGGCTTTCTGTGTTTCCCGGCGCTCCTCTGCTTCCATCATTGAACGCAGTTCCGGGGGGTATGATTTTACTGTATTAGCCTCTTCTGGCAATGAAGCCAGTGGAACACGCAGTAGGTTTTCGGCACCTGATGCCTTGTTGGTTGTTATCTCTGCCCCTTTTGAGGGCCTCACTTCTACCGGTCGCGGTAGTGCTGGAACCGTAGCGCGCTTCTCGGGTGCGACGATGGTTTTTATGTAGGATTTGGCAGGCTCTAAGACTATATCCGCGTCCACTGGGCTGGAGAAAGCCCATCTTGAATCTGCAAGGGTTTTCAACTTCTCGACTTCCGCATCCACCATGTCCACTTCGGGGACATTGTTCTCCTTAGCTAGGAGTGCAGCCGCGATGGCGTTCATATTCTGAGGATTGGACTCGAGTCCTTGTCTTTTCAGCATGTTCCTTGCGTGGTTTTGAATGGCTGGAGTCCATTGGTAGGGTTTGATGATGCGATCTTTGGTGATTCTGCTGATCGCGCTTTTGTGCGTTCTACGCGTCAGAGGCATTTTAAAATGCCGCCGATGGCAAACAATTGTTATCGACTTATAAACGTTTGGACAAAAGGCATAAAATAGTTATGGATTGTCGTATGTCAATATGTGTAAATATACGTTGAGTATTGCAAGAAAATATAATAAGTGTAGATGTAGATGTATATGAAAGATGATTTATTATATTAAATGATATGCTTTCTGCGTAGAACCTGCCCGTCCTCACTTCCCGTCCAGGTCACTTATAAACTATCTATCCCAGGTATCCATACGTCATCCATCCACTTAGCAACACATCAAGACTTAATTGTCAAGTTAGATCTAGTTACAGTCCTGTTTACAGAATGTTACGTTGATGTTCTCGATGGTAGTGTTTTCCTATGCCAAACATGTTCCATGCATCTACACCCCTGAGATATGTAACTGCTAAGCATGCATTGATGTAACAGTTTGACACACATGTATAAAACTCAACCTCTCACACTTTGAATCATAGACATTTGGATTACACCTCAAGTAGAAACAGTAGCCTGGAATATATCCGAGAATCTCTGCATATTTCTAACCCTGGTCTAATCCAAACACACCCCTTCAGGCGTACTGTTTGAGTTTAAATGCCATATTTTGATATGTCCTCAAGTCCTATTAGATTCACAAAATCAAGATGTTTTGCGACGTGCAAACGTTTGGTGAGTCCATCTGCTGGCATTTGTGACGTTGGAATCCAGGATAACTCTATATCATTTTCATCACTGTTTTGTAATATCTGACGAAGCCAGTGTTGATGAATGTCTATATGACGGAGCTTGGTTGTTAATAGAGGAGCCTTTTGAGTAAGAATTTTGACTGTCTGTTGATTATCACAAACCAATTTTGTTGGTATTGTGTTTCTTTTATCCATGTGACGCACAAACCTTTCCAAAGCAAGGAGTTCTCGCGCAGCAGCAGACAAAGCGACCAATTCTGCTTCTGTTGTCGAAGTTGTTACAGATCGCTGTTTGTTTGAATGCCACACAACAGGTCCACCATAAAGAAAAGCAATGAATCCTTGAGATGACTTGCGTCCTTCATTATCACCGAAAGAAGCGTCTGAAGCCATTAGTATCATATCAGATCTCAGACTATTCAGTTCAGAGAGCTCAATTTCATATTTGATAGCGTATTTTTCAGTATTTATCAGGTATTGGAGTATGTGTGTGATTGCATGCAGATGTCTCGTAGCTGGATTTACTAGATGGTCAGCGCACATTGAAACTGCCAAGGCGATATCAGGCCTGGTGCATATTGATGCATATATTGCTGAGCCAACCTTCCTTTGGTATGTTTGTATTAACTCTGCACTTAACTTTTCTCCAATGTTGTGACTCATGTCAAAATCTGGTGCAAGTGGGGTCATTGATCGGCCATCTGGTTTAAGGTTAAATGTTTTTCCGATTTTTTCCATATAGCTTTCCTGTAGTAGCCACATTTTTCTTTTTTCGCGATCGCGGATTATCTTAATGCCTAAGAAGGATGTAGCTTCCCCAAGTTTCTTTATCGGGAAAATGTTACAGAGCCGTTCTTGTAGAGCCAAAGCAAAATTTTCAAACTTTTTATCAAATGCCATAATAGAGTCATCAACATAGAAAAAAAGTATGATACCGTTTTCATGCAGCCAAAAACATTTTTCATCCCAAGCTGATTTGAAACCTAGTGATTCTAGTGCTGCTGTATAGCAGTTGAACCAGTCTTTCGGAGATTGTCGGTGTCCATAAAGGGCTTGATGCACACGGAGCACTTTTCCTCTCTGTCTAAATCCTTCCGGCATATAACAGTAAATTGGCTTATCTCTCTTTGCATTTACAAATGCCTGTATTGCATCGAAACTCAAAGTTTCCATATTATTTCGATTTATGAACGACATTAGGGCTCTGAAATTTTGAAGGCTCAATGTATGCGAGTATATCTCATCCCGCAAATAAGGTGTTTCATCTAAATCACCCCGAACAACAATTCTAGCTTTATGTTTGACTAAATCTCCATCTCTTTTGGTCACAAATACCCATCTCATAGGAAAAATCTTTGATCCTTCGGGAACATCAGTTATGTCAATAACTTCCCAGGCTGCACGATCTTGAAGTCCCTGAAACTCTGTCTCTGCCGCTCTAATAAACTGAGCGTTATCTGGGTGTTTAACCATTTGTTTCCAAGAAGACGGGTTGTTAGCTCTAGGTGAACCTTCACGAATAGTCTGATCATTGCAAGAGTCATCATTATTAAAGCGATCCACTTTCTTATGGAGGCGATCTGTAGTGATTGCATTTACTAGACATGAAAAAAATGGTTCTCCACAGTTAATTCCATAATCTTCGATAGGTTCAACATGAACTGCTGCTGAGGTGTTGGTTCTCCTAGTGCGCTTTCCATGAATTATATTATCTTGATTAATATCTGTCGAAATTTCATGTTCTCTTGGAGCTTTCACATACTTCCTGATCTCCGGTTCAGGATCTGAAAAATTTCCGGGGACTTTAAACTCTATATCCTCTTGGTAAAGATCTGTTCTATCTTGTCCATTTAAAGCTGAAAATTTCGTTGCCTCGGCTTCATTTGAATCTTTTATTTTTGTGATTGAAAACTCCTGAGAAAGGTTCCATCTATTTAGATGAGGCTGGAAGATATCGTCATCAGATGGACCAACCATACTAGAAAATTTATCTATTTCGACCGGAATATCAACTTTATTAATGTCGTCTTTGTAGAGGCAGTCTTCTCGAAATATCACATCTCGAACTCTTAGAACTTGTCTCGATTTTGGGTGCCATATACGCCAAATGTTATGAGCTTCAAATCCTATCAGGAAACCAATCCAGGCACGCTCAGCAAGTTTCGCGGAAGCCATACGCTTCTCTTTAGGAATATGAACGTATGCTCGACAACCAACAATCTTTATATTTGAAACATCAGGTTTATGCCCATTGTAAGCTTCAAATGGTGTGGCCCAATTTAGACCTTTAGTCGGTGTCCTATTCAGCAAATAAACCGCAGTATGTACTAATTCAGGCCATAACTCCTGGGGTAGCCCAGAATGTATCCTGATTGCTCTTGCTACCGTACAAATCCTATTTCCAGAAGACTCCGCAAAACCATTCTGTTCTGGCGTATATGCCACGCTTGTTTCGATCTGAATACCTTCATTTTTGAGTAATTTTCGAAAACTTGAACCAAACCCTTTTTCATTATCAGTTCTCAAGTACTGGATATTTCTCCCATCCTTTTTTAATTTCCGTACCATACTGATGATTGATCCAGTTAACGATTGCTGATCCTTATTTGGAAGAGTATCAACTAAATGTCCATGACCCTTGGCGTCGTATGCGTGCAAGGCGTATCTCTCTCCGTTCCATGCTTCCGAAAATATTAATAGGTCGACATGCATTCTTGTCCAGTAATTTTTACCTTTCTCTGAAGGTATTCTGGAGACAATTTTCTTTGATTTTGTCAGCAGACAACTTTCGCATTGTCCATCATATGAACCAGTAATCTTAGCACCAACAACAGAATCATTTAGTTTAATAACCGTATTTGGATCTGGATGTCCGAAACGACGATGCCAGATGACAACATCCGCTGAAGAAATTTTTCGAACCGAAGAAATTTTAGTTGCCAAAGAAGGATTTTGAAGAATTAAATCAACTGAGATACTTTCTGGTATGTCATTGACTCTTTTTGTTTGAATAGGATAACAAGCATCTTTGGCTATAAAGTTTTGGTTGTACTGGTTCCATATTTTTACTTCTGGAGTCCTCGTTGCATCCCATCGAGTCAACCAATTCTCAGAATGATCCCAGATCAGCATCTGTTCCTTTAATCTATCCATTGAGATTATGTTAACCATAAAGTCTGGAACATACAAAACCCCATCGACTTTTAGAGTGTCTGGTCCTCTAGGAGTTGTCACCTTCAAAATAATAGACCCAATGCCAATAACTTCACAATCTCCAGCACCTGTTGTTATTATTTGTTTCGAATTTAACACCTTGAAAGTATGAAATAAATCTTTATTATGACAAAGATGCCGTCCAGAGCCTGAATCGAATACCCACCAATTTCTATATGGTAGAGATGACTGGGAAGTTGCTAAGGCGAGCATATATGATGACTGCGCGTATTGGTCTTGTGATATCGATGATTCGGTGATATAGTTTTCGTGAATGTCGGTATGGTCTTCAACTGATAATGCCGATGACGATTGATGAGCTGAATTATCGAGAATATCGCGAGGTATGCTATGTCCAAGTCTATCTTCTATATTTTTCTTATTTGCGTCATTCATTAACGTTTGACGCAGTTTCTTCTTTGCGATAGGATTTCGTCGATCCTTCCAATCTTTCGGTCTTAAATCAACATTTAAAACATAACATTTTTCTATTGCGTGATATAAAGTTCCACACGGACAATTGGCCTTCTTTTCTTTTCTTTCTTTAGGGTAACTTTGACTGGAAGGCTCTTCCTTACTGACTGCTGCAAAAGATACTGGTGGCTGAAATACACTTTCCAAATCTTGAGTTTCAATATAATCGAAGCGTTTTAACTTTGCTTCACATAGCCTGTATTGTTCTGCTAATTGTTGGAGAGTGATAGATCCCATCCAAATATGAGCAGCAAAACTTGTTGCAAAGAATATTGACCTACGTCCTATTGCGGCATGAAACCGATCGATAATATCGCAAGCCCAAGTATATTTATTCGACTTTGCAATGTTCTCGATCTGGATCCAGCTGTTTAACCATACGTCAATATCTGTTGTTTTTGCTGATTTTTCGAGCCTAGACAACTTAGTTTGCAACTCAATTTCTGCCGACTTCGATGACGGATTGAGTGTTCTTTTAACTGCTCTATATAACCACGTTGGAGTACGTTTATTTGTTGAATTCGTCGATAAAACACGCTCATATAGAGTTGGCTCTAAAATCTGAGTCATGTACTCTAATAGCTGTTGTGTTCGATTGTGAGTCAAAATAAACTGGCGCTCTCTTGCCTCCGATAAAGCAATCTGTTGAGTAGTTGCATCATCATTTAGGAATCTTGGTCTCTCAATCTGTAAGCATGGGTCTGAGGCTTCATCGTCTTCTGTTTCGATTAAATCGTCTGTCATCAACTGAGCAGCTCGCTCAGTAACAGCACGACGCCATTGTTCAAATCCCCCAGCATTTTTTAACAGAAAATTAACACTCATCTTTAAAAAACAAATTGACTTATTTTATATATTATCTTGAGCAGCGTTAAAACCCCGGGCTCATAACTTATCGACTTATAAACGTTTGGACAAAAGGCATAAAATAGTTATGGATTGTCGTATGTCAATATGTGTAAATATACGTTGAGTATTGCAAGAAAATATAATAAGTGTAGATGTAGATGTATATGAAAGATGATTTATTATATTAAATGATATGCTTTCTGCGTAGAACCTGCCCGTCCTCACTTCCCGTCCAGGTCACTTATAAACTATCTATCCCAGGTATCCATACGTCATCCATCCACTTAGCAACACATCAAGACTTAATTGTCAAGTTAGATCTAGTTACAGTCCTGTTTACAGAATGTTACGTTGATGTTCTCGATGGTAGTGTTTTCCTATGCCAAACATGTTCCATGCATCTACACCCCTGAGATATGTAACTGCTAAGCATGCATTGATGTAACAGTTTGACACACATGTATAAAACTCAACCTCTCACACTTTGAATCATAGACATTTGGATTACACCTCAAGTAGAAACAGTAGCCTGGAATATATCCGAGAATCTCTGCATATTTCTAACCCTGGTCTAATCCAAACAAATTGCAATTCGATTTGATAATAGATGGGTGAGATGGATAAAAAGGTGGAAATGGGCAATTTGGGGTCTGTTATGATAACGAGGTTATGATAACGAGGTTATGAGGGGACAGAGGAATACCTGAAATGGATGCAGATGATTATGGATGCGCGGATATAATTGATATGGCTGTTGTGAGAAGATGCGTTGGAATGGACAGTAGTGAGATGGTTGATTCTCTATCTATCTGCGGAAGTATTGCTTCCTTATATATACATTCAGTACCCCAGTCCTGATCACGCACTCTTTTTTTTTTTTTTTTTTGCATCAGATTTTAATTGCGTATGCAGCTATCTAGCTATGACACAATATCAAAGAAAAGTACAGAAAAAATGACTCAATTTACAGGTAGAGCACTCATGCCTCGGATTTCATTTGCAAGTACCACTGCGAAGTTATGGTGGCTTTTTCTTCACCCCAAGTCAACCCTCATCCGTGAATACCCACCCAGGGGAACGTCAAAAACCCTGGGTTATCCAGACATGCCTTCGTCATCCACCGAATTTTCTCCGCGCGAAATGTAGTCTAAGGTGTCTCCTTCCCAAGTGGAGTAGGTGCCCAGGCTACTCAAACTATACCAGAGAACACCACCAGGAGGCGGACTACAGCACCATCCATCGTTTGCGTGTTTTTATAGTGTCCGCTGCACTCTCGCAAGCGAAGTCTTGGCGCACACAAAGCTCAATTCGTAAAACTCTGCCAAAATTCAAAATTACACGCCCGTCGAGATTGTATCCATCCTCCGTGTCATCTTGTAAACTTGTCCCAATTCCTCTCACGTCCATCACAAAGAACTATCTCCCAGATTTGTGCGCCACGCTTTGCTTCCTCCGTCGGGTGTAAATATCGGCGTGGGCGTGTATTTGGCGGCTAGCTGAGGCCAGAGAATAGTTGATGAGAGGTGTGGTCATTGAAACAAGGATGTACTTGGTCGTACTTGTAAACTTGGTGAGACTTGGATAGGAGTCGAACTCGCTGGGGGTGAAAAGTTGACATGGCGGAGAATTTTGAATTATTGCCTCGTGGGCCAACTTGTCCGTTATTGCGAAATTTGACTGAACTTGGCTCTGGGAGAATATTTCACTTCCAGGTTCGTAGAAGGCACCACGTACAGGTGTCAGTCTTGCCCTCCGATCACGCACTCACCACAGGTGCTACCTACTTCTGTCACAGTAACTACTTCCATAACCCCTGCCAATATCTCCTGTCATAACATACTATTGACATTGGTTGCTAGTGTGGAACTCCGGATTGCAGAGCTATACACTGTCATCACATTATGGGCTGTTGCCCCTCAGTAGCCATCAGAGTGATGTGCGCCTCAGTCTAAACGCATTGGTCCACCAGGCAACACTCGGATGTAGGGATGTTGCCAGAGTGTCAGAGCAGCATGTAGACAGAAGGGCGGAGACATGGGTCAAAGAGGTGGTATTCAGGCTAAAGGGCGCCATCCTGCATTATGCATGAGATAGTTGCATAACCACTCGGCCAAAAGGCCAGACCAGAATCATAGAACTCTAGAATCTGGTTATCTCCACATATATAGATTATACAGAAGGCAATCCTGACACAGAGTGATTAGGTACTTAGCTGTGCTATCAGTGCCCTAATCTCATCTAGCTTACTGCAGCCAAGTGTCCGAGTGCCGCAATGGTAGGAGCCCAATGAGGCTCAATTGGAGCTGACCCGAGGTATTCACAACAGGGTTTCTCGAATTGGTTGTTTGTTTTGTATTATTTTACGTCTAATTAGAGTGAGTCTTAGCCCTTTGCTCTTTGCACCCAACTGGGTAAAGGACGCCAGAGCTTACTACTCTAGTTGCCTGAGGCGCCTATATTCCCAAACATAAGAAATGAGACCTATTTAACTAATCTTTGTTTCTGCAAGGGGGAACCTAACACAAATCTACCCATGGTGGTACAATAAAACTAAGTATACAGTGGTAAGATAGTCTGCACAGTGATGCATAGTATATCCCAGGAACGCTGATTGGGTTTCATGGATCGTTGTGGCATAGTGTAATATGAAACGTCATGTGGACGGCTAGGCTAAAACACAAACATTAGTTCAATGTACGTTTAAAACTAGCAAGGAAGACTGATAAGAGTAGGCTAGTCTCATTAGGTGATGTGTAGCAGATTGTTTGGCATAGAGGCGGTGTGGTACATGCTATTTGGTAATTTTATGTATATAAATACTCGGTGTGAAGAAGCATTATTCTTCACGCAACGTCTTCTTCAATTACCTTAACAATACATTTGTTTACCCATCTCTTCTTCGGGAAGACCATTTATCTATTTCCAGCTCTTCATCAGCAAGACCCACGTGTAGCCTCTATCGCTACTATCTACCAATTCGTCTCTTCCTAGAGAAGACCAGTCATCCCTTCGACCCACTCATCACCTTCATCTACCACCTAGATCTCCGTTAGACCACATACGCACCCTGTGGAACTCTGTCCTAACCTCGCCCTTGAGATTGGGCCTCCTTATAAAACAAATTATTTGAGCTTAGAGAACACAAGAGTGCTATAGTAACGGGTTGTCAGATTGGAGCGCAGGCATTTGACTTGAAGCGGAATTGGAGGGTGAGAAGAGGTCGGATGGGTCGCAAGAGATGACTGAAGGTCTACTGGAGATAACTAGGAGGAACTAAAGGTTTGAAAGATGGGTAATATAAATAGCTAAAGAGGTCAAAAGGTTTGAGTGGGTACTAGTGGTAACTAAAGGTACAAGAGGTAATTCGAGGTAATCCAAAGGTGTTGGGTATGACAGAAAACTAAGCGTGGAGAGCTCAGCTTCAGTAGACCAAGCCCTTATTTATTTACATGATTTCCTTCCATTGTTCCATCATGATATAAGTCTTATCCTAATAATAGAGTACCCAGTGCCAAGATGTTGTGATTATGAGCTTACGGTAGTTAATGAGCCGAAGCTTCTCTTTAGCATTATACGCAGGAAGTGAAAACCTTATGGTCTGATTGTATATATCCAGGTCTACATTGATCTAATGAGGAGAGGAATTTTCCTATGTACAAGATTGGTGTGTCCGTGCACTGAATATTACCCAACACAGCTACCACTCTAATCTAATGTAACCCCCATAGACCACACATTACAACACAAGAGCTACGGTATTGTCATAGCCGCTTGGAAGAAGACTAAAAATATATACTAAATTAAGAATGAAACACGGAATCCTTACACGGGTCAACTATTGTGCCCTTGAGTGGGAATCTGGGGCAAAAAGCCGAGAAAATTTTTTCTCTTCAAGCCAATTGTGACGCCCCAACATTTTAGTGGCCACGTGGTCTTCGGTCCAATAGTTGGTAAGCCGACACAGGGTCAATCCAGGAATTCCAACGACTAGTTTCACACACACGAGTCTTGTGTGTGACAGATTACGATACAAAAGGTTTGTCATGGATATTGGTTTTCATGCGAAACCCTTGGGTTGTAGGCAATGAGGGATAGGAGGTTTCGTGTTGGCAACTTTATTTGAACAGTTGAACCTCCTATGTACATATACAGATTCATATCCTCCTAGATACGTTTCTCTTTAGTTTTGAATCTTATGATTTGAGTCCACGCCAGCTTTTGACCACTCGCCAATCGTCTTTTGTCCCTCGAGTTTTCACACCAATTGACAAGCTTAATGGCCCCTTTATGAGTTCCGAGAAGGAATTTGGTTATGTTTGGATTGGTTATGGGTGCCTTTTGTTGAAATATGATATATCTTGGAATGCCAAGAATAACTCATTTGTAAGTCTGGCTAATTAGACTATCAAATTCTCCATCCTATATCATTGTCATCAGTACATCCCTCACAGAAAGTTTAATGAATATTGGCATTTATTTCACACTAGCATTCCATCAGATGATTATGTATCAATTGCAGGTTAAAGGTTTCTCGGATCTATTACTGACACACATATATTTAGCTTTATATTTCTGTCACATATATCTGTAAGTATATAGATCTACATCTACAGGGATCATAACTTATGATCCATGGAGATTGATAAATACTGGTCAAAAATCACAGTTGATAAGATATGTGCACACGCAATCTCACTCTTATCATCTCAGTTTTACTCAGAACCATACATCTCAATACACTTGTTTTTAGTCAATTCTTCCTTCTACAACTTTATACAAGACTTACTGTATTGGTCTAACTACCGACACAGATTCCGCTCTAACCTCCATATTCGCTCTAGCTCATAACTTTAACACCTTTGGGGCTCTAATTGTTGGCAGGCTGCATTCTAAGAAGTGTTTTGTGGACTTGGGCTCGCCACACCTGCAGTGCATATTTGCATTGTTATGAGAAAGCCGTAAATGGTAAGAAGCGGAGTCTGCATGCCCTGATTGGCTGCGTATATATGAGCAACGAGATGTCTTGAGAGTGATAGCTCTCCAGGACAGCAATCGGAAACTCCGATGTTCAAGTCTTTGTAGGAACGCGGGGCTGTCACAGACCAAGGGCTTATTCTGAATCAATAGGAACCCTGTACGAAGATATCTGTGGTATTCTGCTATAC
Source organism: Blumeria hordei DH14 (assembly GCA_900239735.1). Classification (NCBI taxonomy): domain Eukaryota; kingdom Fungi; phylum Ascomycota; class Leotiomycetes; order Helotiales; family Erysiphaceae; genus Blumeria; species Blumeria hordei. The sequence goes on from OENG01000016.1 coordinate 5,493,181, forward strand.
TCTATTCCATTCCATTCTAATCTGTTCTGTTCTTATCTGTACTTGTCTAGACTATTCTATTCTGTATGAGAGTATACTCGAAAGTTCGAGAACAACGGAGAGGAATATTTAATGGGCAATTGGGATAACTTTAGTTGGGCAGATTATTGTTTTTGTTACGGCGTGTGGTGACTGAAGTAGGATTTGCCGTCTACTGATTTTATCTTAGTAATAACTAGGCGAGTAAGTACGAGACGATTTAGACAGGTAAGGTTAGGGGTGTTAAACTGATCGGGCGAGGCACAAAAGATTAGGACTGAAGAACGAGAGATCGAGAGGTCGAGACGAGTAGTATGATTCTAGAGACTATGAGGATATAAGATTGAGAAGCTGAAGAACTACTTTAGAGTAACTCCAGCTTCCTTAAGTATAAATAACTACGTGCTAGATGTAAGTGAGGCTTTAAAAGATTATGTCATGATAAGCCCCTCCAACTCTAATTATCAGAGTTTTCTCGGATATCTTCTCATTGAACCTTCTCCTCGAACTTTCTCCTTGAACCTTCTTCAAGGATGCCTGGCCATAACAGTTTTGTATTTTAGGAACCTTCTTGATAATCTTGAATATCTTTGCACCTCGATCTATTGAACACCTGAAACCTTGACTTTTTGACACCTGACATCTTGACTTTTCGACTCATCAACTTCTGAACATCCATTGACCTCTTGAACCATTGACCTGAAAAACTGTTGGAAATATCGCGCCATGAAATGGGCGCAATATTCATGGAACGAAAGTAGAAGTTGACTAAAAGAGTGTCATGTTCGGATTACAGCTAAAAGTGTGGAAAGTGTGCGCTACAAGTACAAGTGTAGGAGGGCAAGACTGACACCTGTACGCGGTGCCCTCTACGAACCTGGGAGTGAAAAATTCTCCCAGAGCCAAGTTCAGTCAAATTTCGCAATACCGATCAAGCTGGCCCATGAGGCAATGATTCAAGACTCTCCACCTAATCAAATTTTCACACCTGACGAGATCAATCAACACCAAAACTTCATCAAGTTTGCAGGTACGACTTAGTACATCCTTATTTCAATGATCACACCTCTCGTCGAATTTCTCTGGCCTCAATTGACCACCACGTACACGCCCACGCCGATATTTATACCCGACGGAGGAAGCAAAGCGTGGCGCACAAACCTGGGAGACAGTTCTTTGGGATGGGCGTGAGAGAGATTAGGACAAGCTCACAAGATGCTGCAGATGGTGGAAACGATCTCGACGGACGTGAATTTTAGAATTTTGACATCGAGTTTTCGAATTGAGCTTTGTGCGTGCGCCAAGACTTCGGTTGCGAGAGTGCGGGCGACACTATAAACACCGCCGTGGTTAGATGGTGCGGTGGTACATCATCTTGGCCGGTTTCTCAAGTAAGGTCTGGATAGCAAGGACAAATATCCCACCCGAGACAGGAGACCGCTGGTTCGAATCCGGCAAAACTTAACTACATTTCTCGCGGTGCTAGTATGCATGGATGACGAAGGCATGCTTGGATAATCAAAGGTTTTTAATTTCCCTTTGGTGGGTACTTACGGAGGAGGGTCGACTGTTTGTGTAAGCAAACATACCTCATAGTGGTATTTGCGAATGAAATCCAGAGTATGAGTGTCTCTAACGTCAAAAGAGTCATCCAATATGTATACATAGTACCTGTTACGTTTTGACCGTTATTTGAGCTTAGGCGAATAACCTAAGCGTAATATTAAGGATGTTTACGAAAAGGCTGTATGGGGGGGGGGCAGATGAAGCTGAACGAAACGGCACTACTAATCAGGAGGTTGGAGCGTTAGCACAATAAGTGATACCTGGCATTGCGTGGCTGGGTAGCAAGTATAATGCCTATGGATAAGTCATCAGTCTATAGACCCACAAAGATCAACTCTTATAAGTACCTGTTAGTAGTAGCTAGAGTTCTCTTTTCTCCTTATATAGTTTAATAAATCGATTTACTCATCACCAACTAGGTTTCTGTCACAGTACCGGTCATGTGTCATAGCTAGATAGCTGAAAACACATTAAATGATTTAAAAAAAAAAAAAGAAAAGTACAAGTGTAAGCGACACTTAGCCTAAGCCACACCATAAACGAGTGTGGCGCCATCTAGGCATAGAAAACCCCCAATAACCTCCTTGTGCCCACGCCATACAGCCGTTCGTATATCTAATAGGTAGCCTGAAGCGCTACCATATTACCCATTCCAACCTCTTAAACACCCACAAGATCGTGTCGGGAACCTAGACGAAATGGAGGGCCCGTACGTCCACAACACTCCGTGTCTCCATTTCCAACACCTTCCATCGTGGACTTGTATTTATAGTGTCCGCTGCACTCTCGCAAGCCAAGTCTTGGCGCGTACTCAGCTCAATTCGTAAAGCTCCTTGCCAAAATTCAAAATTACACGCCCGTCGAGATTTAGCCATCCGCTACATAATCTCGTGAACTTTTCCTGATCCCTCTCATGTCCATCCCAAAGAACTGTCTCCCAGATTTGTGCGCTACACTTTGTTTCCTCCGTCGGGTATAGATATCGGCGTGGGCGTATATTTAGCGGCTAGCTGAGGCCAGAGAATAGTTGATGAGAGGTGTAGTCATTGAAACGAGGATGTACTAAGTCGCACTTATAACCTTAATGAGACTTAGGTAGGAGTCGAACTCGTTGGGAGTGAAAAATTGGAGTGGTGGAGTTTTTTGAATTATTGCCTCGTGGGCCGACTTGCTCGGTATTACAAAACTCGACTAAACTTGGCTTTGGGAGAATATTTCACTCCCAAGTTCCTAAAAGGCACCGCGTACAAGTACACAATATTGCACTCCGGCCAGAAGTATTTTGTGTGAGGAATTAAGCGAGTAGAAATAGAAATTCCATCAGTGCTTCCATAACGCCAATCAACCGTAAGTTTCCTGATACCACTCCATATCTGCCTAAAATTTCTTGAGCCACTGATATTTTATTTGCGTATGCAGCTATCTAGCTATGACACAATATCAAAGAGAAGTACAGAATAGATGACTCAATATACAAGAAGGTCACCCATCCCTTGGATTTCATAAGCCCCGAGCCATTTAACCATAAGCAGAATGGGATGGATGAACGATAGAAAGAAGATCGAGCGGGCCATGAAGAACGGCCGTTCAGGAAGCTCGATTATTCTGGGCCTCCCCACAGAAAGCTTACAGGAATAGGTGGTCCAACACGGCAGTGTCTTCAGTGCTAAGCTCTAGTCGGCACAGGTATGATCCTGTGCGGACTAGGTCCTGATCAACGATGTCTAGCCTAAATGTGCTAGGTTGCGGGCTACTGTTCCCATTATTCATGGGGTCATAATCAGGGTTGTGAGTAGATTCGGTTTGGTGTGGGTTATTAGATTGATACCTGAACATATCTCATAGTAGTCAGGCATGCGACTCAAGTAGCAAATACACTGTAAACCTCGACCCCAAAATGATTATACGAATCAAGTTTTATTTGCTAGGTCCTGTATGGCTAGTTTGGATGGAAAATGGGGGATTTACCTGTACATAGATAAAGACGCTGTAGCCCTCTGAGAGTTGGGACAATTCTTCTACCAAATAGTATCGGGATCAATCCTAGCCTCTCATTAAGCAATCTCATGAATTATCTCCGTGTGTGTCATTACAGACCAGTATACAAAGTCGTCGATCAAGTTTAAAGTCGATCAGTTATGAGCCCGGGTTATTCTACTACATAAAAGTCATATCCATGTAAACATTCACAAGATGAGTTCCAAAATTCTGTTAAAAAATGCTGAAGGGATTGAATATTGGCGTCGTGCCATAAATGAGCGATCATCTCAATTACTTACAAAGGATTCACTTGTAACGGAAAACGACACAGCTCTAGATCAAGCCTTAACGATAAGTCCGCGAGTGTGTTTAAGAGACGATGCAACTACTCATGAAATAGCCTAGTGGGAGGCTAGGGAGAGATAGAATATAATAGTTCATACACGAATTCAACAACTACTGGAGTCTATGAGTCAAACATTAGAACCCATGTTATATGAAAAGATAGACACTACCCATAATTTCAGTAGACGTACTCCAACCTCCCTTTATCGAGGAATCTAAAGTACCCTAAATATAACCTCAAAATCTGCAGAAACAGCCCTGAACGTTCATCAAAAATGACTGATATCGATGCTTGGTTAAATAGCTGGATTTAAGTCGAAAATACCGCCAAGACCAGTAATTATCCGCGGGCCAGTGAAATAATCGAGCGTTTCCACGCTGCCTTAGGCCATAGATCTTTATCCTTTGCCACAAGTTTTGCAGCACACACTTGGATGGATTCGATCTCTCTGCCTCAACCAGCCGAGCATTACAGGCCAATATGGAAAGTCGACGATCAAGTTTAAAATCGATAAGATCGCCCAGGGCCTAGCCAAAGCAGTGTTACAACTGCGGCCAATAGGGACACATGCAGGCTTCTTGTGGTAGGGTAGCCTGATATGGCAACTGCGCTGATGTTCACTAGACTCGGGGCTGACCAGGGAAAAGAATTTCTGCCGCGATTTGTGGCGAAGAGCTTTCTTCGTAGCAGGTAGCAGAGTATCGAAGTTTGCAGGTCTAGAAAAAGGCGATCAGTGGGCCCGCTTCGAGCTCTCGGAATGAACTGTAGAGATCCGACAGGGGGATACACCGACAACTGCGTCACAAGATGTTAATAACTGATGATCAGGGGTTCCCTCTGATCACCAGCAGAAAAGATAAACCAATAAAGAGGAGTCACGGGCAACTATGGAAAGTTATTGTTGACTCAACGGCCCTACTAAACACGCTAATATCTTTGACGCCAGCATTCCTTGCCGTCCGACCGACAAGGACGGAAAAGGATGGTGAAAAGATTCCTCCATACTTCACCTGAGAAGTATCTACAGCTTTAGGAGAGAGACATTTGCGGTGATAATGGAATTAATGGAACTGTCGCTATCCACCATGTCCAACTGTCGGCGGAACATTGGAGAATAGTTGATCCGTTGGCTTACATAAGCTAGACGCGCACGCGTGCTATTAGTTAGATATTGGCCTAGGCCACTATAGTAGACAACAAAGAATATACATACATCCAGTAATCTTTGCATCTACTCGTCACGTACGTGATACATAACCCATCTTTCAGGAACAACTGTATATCTTCAACGTGAAACTGGGATGTGCAAGCTTAGCGGAACTATGGTCTTGGTGATCTGAAAGCTTTTTCCCTACCTGATATGGTTAATCGTCTTCATGGTTCTGTAGATTGGATACTGAATAGGACTGTAGACAAGTATAAAATAGATTTGACGAATATCACAAATTTTACAAATGTTAAAATTTGAGAAGCAATAGAAATAGTTTGCGGTAGCTCCAGTTCCCTAAAGTATAACCTAACAATCCAAAGCAGCTTGACCCAGGCTATAGCAAGATCTAATAACAGCTTCAACCACAAGCGTGATAGGATTTAGTCGTGCTGGCGCAATATCTGAAATATGAATCTACTTCTACGTATTTGACTTTCCTCTATAAAGCCTCCCTTGACGAAAGGCCCTAGAGTCAAGTGTATACTGTGTCTAATCATGAGTAGGAAAATTGAGATCGAATCTGATTCAGAATATCTCATCATAACATGTTACCTATCGCACAGTAAAAATCTATAAAAAAGCTTTTTAGCCTTCTCTAGGAAATATTAATATTTTGACAAACCATGATCTTGTTAATAGATATTCAATTCCTGCGGTACGCTACCAATGTAAAATTTAACGCAAATGGTTGGACTGTTTCAAAATTTCGTTTCTTCGAAATTGACATAGCTCTGCAATCAGTATCTACTGAGAATTATATGCTTGTTAGAAGAATATGTAAATTAACTCTATGAATGTAATATTTCAGTTACTCTGACCCCTTGAGAGGTTGAAGTCAATACCTTCAGGTTTTATAGAATGATAGCCTACCTTACTTGGTGGTATTAATGAAGTAGTTAGTCGATATGGATTGGAAATACATAAACATGAGCAATTTCTACAAAAACTGCAGACTAAACTCCGTTCCAATTTTTTGTGAAATACCCATAGGAGATTATGGTGATGAACTTGCAGGGAAGTAAATATTATGAGCCTCGTCTAAGCACTAATCGGCTCCGAACTTTTTACTTTGAGACCTTTGGTAGCTAAAGATATTGAAGAGTATGTCAATTGGTAGAGAAACCAAGGGTTTGTAGGGATTTCAAATAATAATTGGAGTCTCCACAGCCATTTTTAAACTTGAAAATTAGGCCAATATAAAGGGCATAATATTAAGCAAATGTTCTTCAATTTAGTTGATAATATCCTTGTGGAGAGAGCAGAGTTTCGGGGTAGAGCTACAGCATATCCTAAAAGGACGATAAGATGAATCTTACAAGGAGAAACAAGCTTCGTTTTCCCCTTCACTGATTCTTAACATTTGGGATGCCCTTGTTATTCAACCTGATACTAATGATTACAATAGTGAAGCTTTTTATACTTAAGAGGAATCTTCCAGTAACTTAACTGAAGTGGCCATATGTAGGTTTAATCTCCATTTATATCCTCCTGAAAGAAAAATTACTAGAATACATTCATAAGTGTTGAATTTATAAAAAAGTAGGTCAAGACTTCCCTCGAAGCGTTTAAGAGCCTAGGGATTTGTGATTTTTGAGTTCCGTAAATCGAATAGATAAAACAAGAGAGGACGCTGCACTAGAAAAAGTGATCTTGCTAAAAAAGAACAAACAAAAACTCGAAATCAAGTATATTACATAGTAGAAAATCTTGACCAGTATTGAGGGAAATTAAATATTAAAGTCCAGCAGCTGATAGGCTAGTATGACCATGTTTTTCATCATGACATATTTTGTTCAGTTTGAGGTTGGAAATTGCAAGGACCAAATCAGGGGTAGATGCTCAAGGATTCTACTCAATATAACGACCTGAAAATTCGACATGGCTTGTGGATAGTCCTGGCAGTTATTCTAAACTATGATTAATCCAGCCTCACGCAATGAAGTGATAATTTTTAGATCTGCAAAAACACGCCTTCATGAAACAGAGATCAAGATCGACAATACTCTTTATAATTGAACACGGTAAATTATGAGAATTGAAGAACCAGGACAGCTAGCACTCAGTTTTGACGAGATTCTCTGGAAGGGGGTTTTCTGTACCATTTTTCTGCGACTCATCATCATCCTCATATCTTGATGCACTAGCAGTAAGTTGCTCTGGCATTAAGCCCTTTTCCTTGAGATATTTGATAGATTTTAAGATGGTCAAATCATCTTTTGCTGTGTCATTGAGAATAAGACGTTGAGCTAGTGTCATTTTTCCGCCGTTTGCCTCCTTGTCTCTTAATGCTTGATTGCGAACCTCCTGATCATGTACGAAGCGGCACTTGCCTTTCTTACCACAAGTACCACCGGTCGAGAAGTACTTGCAGTGTCGTTGTAATTGAGCCTTTGGGGTTGGGGGAAGACGCGAAGGGCCTCCATTTCGTAATGGTAGAGACTCAGGCTTATCATCAGAATCTGAGGTAGATAGGCCGTCTGCATCATCATCGCTCACTTGGCCATGATCATCATCTCCTTCATCGCCATTCTCACGCTTACGTTTGGAACCTGAAATTTCTTGCTGAATCTTTCTTTCTGCCTTTTCAAGCTCAAGCCTTAGTTTTTCTGCCCTACGCTGCTGTTTTTCAAGTTTTGTTTCACCTTCATCTTTCCTGACTAATTTATCGTTATCTTTCTTAAGCTTGCTTTCGCGATTCTGTTCACGCCGTATACGAAGCTGCTCGGCAGCAGCTTCTCTGCGGGCCTTGGTAGGGAACCTGCTCTTACGTTCTGCTAGCCACGCTTCCAAATCAGTAGGCAACCTATTGAATAAAATGTTAGAAAGATCTTGTGCGAGTTAGAGGTTAGACATACTGTGGGGTGTCGGGTCCTAGCAATGTGACAAGTCGCGCTTCTTCGTCGACATCATCCACTTCTTCTTCACTATCTTCATGGTCGACACCACTTGGTGTGAGACCAAGTGTATTTGTACGTCGCTTTTTTTTCTTTTTCCCAGCGACTTCACCTCCAGCAGACTTGTAATGGTTATCTAGTTTTACAGCGCTATTCTGCTGGTGGCGACTTCTAAACTGGTGCTGCTGATAATCAGCACGTCCTTTTCCTCTAAAGTTGGTATTTCCGCTGCCACGGCCTCTTTGGACTGAATTATACGGGACTGAATCAATCGGTGAACGCTGTGAAACGTGAGTAAATTCTTGAGGTTGATAAACATGATAAGGTGGTTGAGGAAAAGGAACAGGCGAGTGATGATTGCTAGGTGGAAGATGAAAGCTATTCCCTGGCTGAGCCGAGTGACTTCCACCACGTTCATTATCAAACCCCATGCGTATTGGAGGACCCATTAAAGGTGCAGGAGAGTCGTGAAAGCCCCGTCCGTTACTATTTATGTTATTTCGTCCACGATTGTTATTGAATGATTGTCGATTCTGCTGAGATGATCCTTGCCACTGTTGAGGAGGAATCGGAGATGGGGTAACATGAGAAGGTTGATTCTGGGGCATATTTTGAGTATAAGATGGTACCTGAACTTGAAATTGATTGGGCTGAGGTGGCCCATATTGGGAAGGGTAGGCTTGTGGTGCGTAGTTTGGGTGATAGTTTTGGACTGGTAATGGAGATGGGTGAGGGTGATGCATAGGTTGTTGCGCAAGTTGCTGTGAGGGTCCATGCTGAAGTGTATGTTGATTCTGCCAGTGAGGCGCTGCATATCCAGCAGCACCTGAGCCCTGCTGAACTGGAGGTCCGGCTTGAGGGCCTATGTATGACGTTGGCATTGACTGAGGATTGGATCCATTGAATCCAGCTGGTAAACCCTGAGCTGGCCCTGGCTGTGGGTGACGTGGATCATAACCACTGTTTTGATGAGACCCGTAGGCAGGTGCTCCATGAAATTCTCCGCGGCCATTTTGTATCCCTCCTCGTCCTCCGCGATGTGAGCCGCCACCACGCAGTTGGTGCTGTTGGTAGTGGGTAGGATGTTGACCATAGAGGTATTGGTTTCCGTGTTGGTTAGGAGATGCCGAACCAGGAGGTGGGGGAGGGAAACTGTATTGCTGGGGCATAGGAGTTAGATGGACTGAGGAAACTGATGTAAGAGAGGTGGCACGGTTTGGTGACGTTGCGATGACCTTGAGGGAAGTAGATTTTGTTCTTTAATTACATGTAAAGCTTTTTATTAGGAATCCGAATAGATTGATGGTAAAATATTACGTCAGTAATGGTACAAGTGACTTTCGTTGAATGATCATTATTTGTCATAGGCACTTGCCTGTTGTGAAGGAATCTGAGGATTGCGCACGGCCAATACGCTAATACCGAGTTAGACTCAAATGGCTAAAATAGGTGTAGGTTCATTTTGGGTGCACCACTGACGAGCAGATGATTTTGTGTAACTACATGTTACATTATCAATTCCTGTGGCTATGTAGCTTATTGGAACCCCCTCTGATCCGGGATACAATTCACCTAAACAATTTAAATGATTAATTTTCTTATTTCAACTACATATTAATGTAGATGTAGGCACCATATTCAATACTGCTGTCCGATTTTGTTGCGAAAGTAGGATCTCTACCTTATCACCTGTGACAAGTAGTGATTCAGCTCAATACTTGCCCATCGAGTTCGGCCATCTTATCCACGGAACCTTCTACTCAGAATAAGAAAAAAAGGGTTAAAAATGTAGCAATGGAAACTGCGTGCGCGGGAAAATTTCCCCAAAAGGCCTGCAAGCCCGGCCAGGCGAGGTCTAGAAATGAGGACCACATGAGTTGCGCATATTCATCTATATCTCCCTTTTTTGTAACAGTCGAGCCCAACTTGATCCAATCCACTATATCCGTATTGGGTGCTTGGTACGCTCCGGAAACTCATCGGATGGCTTTTCCTCAAAAACTAAGCTTGGGTTTTTGAGGAGGGTTTCGACCCTACCATCTGATCTGATCGTGGTTAGCTTCATGATAATGATGATTGGGGGATGTGTTGAGATGTGAAGACGATACAGACCATAAGACTGAGTATGAAACCCCATTAAATTGAATAGGTCGGATGCGATTATTCTTGGATGCCAATTTTGCATAGAACAACCAGCGTTTACAACAAAAAAGGTGTAGAGTGAGGAATTCTTCTTTGCCGTCACTATGTGGTGTGTTTTTTTCGCAAAATAGTTTATCTATATCCGAGGTACAGCACGAAAGGGAAGTTATTGCCCCTTAGATATCTCAGCATGCGTTTGTCACAAATGCGCATGAGCGAGGGTAAGGCCCTATATGGATTACAAACAAATAGATTATTCAACTATCCTGATTTGGCGCCTTGAGGCCAATGCAGGTACCTTCGGAAGATATTAATAAATTTGTACGCAGTGGATCGACTAATATCTAGTAAGTCTTACAAGTGGAAAAGTAAAAATGGCAATTAAATAAACCTATTCGTAGTGCGGCTGGTAAAGATAAATTCTTCACCATCCAGTGGTGCCAGTGTAATTGCTCAGTATGCTCTGCATATCTGAGATAGCCAAGAAGAATCGTATCCGAATCGAAGTGGAAAGCAATCCCAAGCATACCTAAAATCGATGTTTTCTCGTCAATGTCGGATCTATCATTCTCACGCGAGTCCTCTGCCTCAATCTTAATACACCACCTCGCACAGCTACCGATGATGGCATCACTCCAAATGCAATCAGGAATTTGCCTCATCAAAAATCGGCCACTTCTCACTCCAAACTTACGATATTTTATAAACCCGCGGGGAGGAAATTAAATCATAATCTAGAGAGCTTGGGTCTTGGTCAATGGGGGACCGTTTTTCTTATAGGTCTTCATATCTTGAGGGTGTCTGGGTAGCCTGGACACCTTCCTCACTCGAGAAAGGGAGAACTGTGATTCCATATCCCGCGCGGCGACTACATATAAGACGGCAAAGGCATGTTAGGGTGGCCAAAGGTTTTTCTTGTTTTCCATTTGGTGGATATTGACGGTTAAGGGAAGGGTGGAAGTCCCCAGCACCAAGTTCTCGAGTAGTATCAGCGAATGTACCCACTACATGAGTAGTCCAAATTCCAAACTGAGTTAACCTCTTTTTTTTTTGCATCAGATTTTAATTGCGTATGCAGCTTTCTAGCTATGACACAATATCAAAGAGAAGTACAGAATAGATGACTCAATGTAAAGGAAGAGCACTCGAGCCTCGGGTTTCATTTGCAAGTACCACTGCGAAGCTCTGGCGGCTTCTTCTTCACCCCAAGTCAACTCTCATCCGTGAATACCCACCCAGGGGAGTGTGAGTTGTCCTCGTATATAGTCGTCGGAAAAGGAATAACCTTCTCTATTTCATGCTCTCTGAGTGTTAGGCGGAGGGCAAGACTGAACACCTGTACGTAATGTCCTCTACGAAGCTGGAAGTGAAATATTCTCCCAGAGCCGAGTTCAGTCAAATTTCGCAATACCGAACAAGTTGGCCCACGAGGCAATAATTCAAATTCTCCGCCATCTCAATTATTCACTCCCAAAGAGATTAATCTCCACAGAAACCTCATCAAGTTTACAAGTACGACCTAGTGCATCCTCGTTTCAATGTCCACACCTTTAATCGTCTATTCTCTGGCCTCAGCTAGCCGCCAAATACACGCCCACACCGATATTTACACCCGACGGAGGAAGCAAAGCGTGGCGCACAAATCTGGGAGACAGTTCTTGGAATGGACGTGAGAGAAATCAGGACAAGTTTTCAAGATGACTCGGAGGATGGATACAATCTCGACGGACGTGTGATTTTGAATTTTGACATCGTGTTTCACGAATTAAGCTTTGTGTGCAGCGGACACTATAAAAACACGCAAACGATGGAAGGTGCCGTGGTCCGCCTCCTGGTGGTGTTCTCTGGTATGGTTTGAGTAGCCTGGGCACCTACTCCACTTGGGAAGGAGACACCTCAGACTACATTTCGCGCGGAGATAGTTCAGTGGATGATGAAGGCATGTCTGGATAACTCAGGGTTTTTGAGACGTTCCCCTGGGTGGGTATTCACGGATGAGGGTTGACTTGGGGTGAAGAAAAAGCTATCATAACTTCGCAGTGGTACTTGCAAATGAAATCCGAGGCATGAGTGCTCTTCTTTTATATTGAGTCACCTATTCTGTACTTCTCTTAGTTGGAAAATATACTCTGTACAATATGATATTGATATAAGTGATGAAGTAAAGAAGACTTGATATTTTACAACTATGAGAACATTGGACATATACATACATCTAAGGGAGAAATCCATACTAATCTCATGTGCCTGTCAAACCTAGTGATGACCAGCCACCTCTCATCTACCATGATGAGCTAAGATACACTGTAGTACGTAAATATCCAAACGTATATGCGACAGTAGGCGCGATTAGAGCACTCAAGACATGTGTAGAGAGAGTCGATCTTGTCGGGAACCTGAGACGAAACAGATAATGGTTGAGTCCTAAATTCGAGAGTCAGAATTTCCAACATGTTCCCACAGCGTCTAGCTCAGCAAAAATCTTTCTCTTTCGCAAGCTTGCAGCAAACTGGAAGAGAAGGTCACGGGGCCAAAACACAACTCCTGGGGAAGTGGCCATCCGATGGTGCCCGGGCCACGCAGGTATTCTGGGAAACGGAGCAGCCGACGCGCTTGCCAAAGCTGCTTGTGCGGCTCCATCTCTACACTCGGTATTCTCTATTGCGAGGGCAAGAAGGGAAGTCAAAGCCCAGTACGAGGCTTCTGTTGCACTTTGCTGGGCAGAAAATTCTCCATCTAGATATAAAGAATTAGGAATTGGTCCTAATACTAAGATTGCAGCCGAGCTTGCCTGTCTAGGGCGACACACACTAGGATATCTATTAGCTGCACGGTCTGGACATGGCGATTTCGCATAATACCACCGACGGTTTCAGCACGAAAACGCCGTTCTAACCTGCTCATGCGGAGAAGAAAAGTCCCCCGACCACTTTTTCTATTGCCACCTTGGGCATTACCAGGCACAGCTCCACAGAGCACAGAATCCTAGTCCCAGCATATCTAGGGCTCTCGCTTCCGCAGAGGGAGTTCACGCATTTAATAGCTGGGTGCGTGCCACAAATTTCTTTGGAAAGGCACAAGTCTAACCGAAAGGGAATCATGTGATTTAACTAAGTTTCCCATTCCCCATTCCCCATTCCCCATTCCATAATGTTTATTTAATCTATTCTTCATTAAATCCCACCTGAATATATAAGAGTTGAAGGGTGACAAGTAACCATGTAGAATTTAATCTTCAAGCACAGGATGATAAGATCGTGGCTTTCATTTGCTTTGTTGGGTTTGTTCAGGCGCCATCACGTCGGGTAGTTTTATTTAGACCGAGCTAACCGGCACGTGAGGAGCTCACGTGCTGTGCGCGGGCACGACGTTAAGTATTATAAATAAATAAACAGATATCATCGCAATCTTTCCACAGGTCGACCATAGCCTAAAAACATTTTCACTGGTTTGTAACAAGTTCAGTATATAATCACACTATTTAGAATGCCTCCGGGGAGGCGGAAAAAAGCTCGCGGGGTACTCCAACCCCTGAAGCCAACCGTCTCTGGGACATCAAAAATCGTGAAAAGTCGCGATTCAAACCTCACTAAGACAGCCGTCCTTGAAGCTCTCACTACCAGAGACTGTTCCAAGATGGACCGCTTGAATTAAAATCCCCAGGCAGAGAACATCGAGATTGACTCTGACTCAGAATTATCATCAGCCCCCGACGACGAGATAATGCTAGATGACACAAGCTCTTATCCTTCAATTGACATGACACCCAGTGCACAAGAGACACATACTAAGGCAACATCAATCCCTATAAAGCCCCTACAGGGTCTAGAATATTCCATACATGCAACTCCTGCAATCAGTGCTCCTCTACCTAATAATGAGGCAACAAGTACACCAGCCATGAATAACCGTCTTGTTACCTCTCAGCTTCCTCCAAAATCTATCAATGAATTCACAGCAGTACTGACTGCCTGGCAGAATGCAGGAGCCAAATATTTAAAAAATCTCTCCCCATCCATTGCTGCAGATCTCCGAGCCATTACCACTCGAAGTGCTGCACGCGTCATTGCCGGCCTGTCAGTTTTTGATGAGCCTAGTACTCATAATCACGCCCCCATGAACAACACCACCAATACAGACATGCTAGATATAAGAACCCAAAAGGAAATGGTGGCCCCCAAACTGGCTCCCACATACGCAATGGCTGCACAGAAAGGTACTAATTCCCCACTACCAACAAAAAAGACACCCGCCAAAAAGTCTATCACTCCAAAACCCGACGCCAGAGTAATTATTCGATTACCCGCGGAACACCCTCTTCGAAGTGAGGACCCACTTCTTGTAAGAACCAAGCTACGCCGACTACTTAGTAGTCCAGAACTTATCAAAGATATCCGAAGGGTGCCAACAGGACTGGCACTTGTGGCCCTAGCCCGTCACAAGCTCAGGATTTACTTGAAGCGGCCATTGATCTTAAACCTATTACAGGTGACGTACTGATGGAACGACAAGAGAAAAGACTAAACTACCTACTGGGCCCGGTACCCAAATACGGATACAACGCGTGGGGAAATCGAGAAGCCCTTACCTATGACGAGATCCGACAGGAGCTCGAAACAGAGAAAATCAGCTCAGAGTCAATATATGCGATGTCTTGGACTCGCCGGTCTAACGAATCCTCGCAAAGCGATGGTACACTACGCTTAGTACTCAAAGCATCATCTATCAAGAATCTCCCAAACTATATACGTCTCTTTGCGAGAGCCGCACGACTTAGGCCAGCCGACGACCGAGCACAGGTTCCTCCTGCTCCAATTGTCATGGATTCCACAATGTAAACACATGCACTCGTAGGTCTCGCTGCGCTTTCTGCGCCGCTGATTCACACGATGGAACTTGTAGCACCCCTCATAAATGCCTAAACTGTCGTGGACCGCATCCAACAGCTACAGCTAACTGCCCGCCAGACCTCGCCGCGAGAATGGAACCCTAGTTCGTCCCGACAAGGAAAGGCTTCGGCAAATACGTCAACAAGGCCACAAAGCTTGGCAGGCCAAAAACCATCCTCCAACAATCCAGGCAGTTGAAAATCCAAATATCATACCGACCCTTAATGATAACATGCAGACGTGCGAGAGCCCTACCATCCTAGCACAAGTCATCCCGACGCAGAAGTCCTCCCCTACAACTGAAGTACAACTTTAATGGTCCGAAAGCGAGGACATACAACGCAGACAGCCACTGGCCTCTGCATCTTCCAAATTAATGTTGCTAAATGTGGCCCAGCCCATGACGCTGCCCTCGTGCTTGCTTCTCAATCTAGGGCTGACCTTATCCTTATACAAGAGCCATGGGTTTTCTCAGACATCTCTCAAAAGAAAACTAAAACTCACCCTAGCTTCCTTGCTTTTGCTCCGCTTGCAGACTGGACGAGTCGACCCCGGGTCATGACCTACACAGTAAAGGTTGTGGTCTTTCACCGTTCCAGCCAAGTATCCACTCGCGTGACTTACTTAGAGTCTGTGTCCAAAGAAAAGGAAAGCCCATGATCGACTGCTGGAATATCTATAACGCTCCAATAGGCTCTCTGGATGCAGGGGAAGGTCTGCGTCTACTTCTAACACTCCCTGAAACCCCAGATATCCTTGCCGGAGACTTCAATATACACCACTCCGCATGGGATGCGACGACCAGGAACGACACAGCTACAGGAGAATCCTTACTCACCTGGGCACTGGAAAAAGGCCTTCTCCTTCTTAACCCATATGGAGTACCAACACACGATGCTGGCGGAGTCATCGACCTCTTGTTTGCTCAGATAGGCCCAAACTTTAAATGCCAAGTTCCCGGACCTTGAAGTTGGCTCAGACCACAGGACTCTTCTAACAAAGCTCCCAGACAAAGGGCCGAAGCTCCTGAGTACGGCCGTCTTCGATATAAGGCTTGCGACTGGAATAATTTCCGCACAATCCTCTCTAATCGACTTATTTTACCCCCGCAGACAGATCCAGAAGAGGAAGCTACCTTTCTTGTAGAAGCAATATCAGGAGCCTTGCGCGCAGCCTGCCCTAGATCGAGTGAGAAAACAAGAGGCTGTAGATGGTGACAGAGGTGTACAAAAGCTCACCGAGACTTCTGCGAGCTAGACGCCTCAATAATGATGCCATTCAGGAACGTCGGCTGTTGGTAAAGTCGTGAGGAAAGCCAAGAGTGAATATTGGCGACAGAAGATCGATGGAGTCGCCAACCTTACAGAGGCATACAAAATCACCAGCTGGCATAAGAAGCAAACCCCCCGCATACCCTCCCCTGACTGGACCTGATGGCCAGCCGTCACTCCCGCAGAAAAAGCAAAGCTTTCCAGGGACACACTTCTTAGCCGTCATCTNGCCAGCCGACGACCGAGCACAGGTTCCCTCCTGCTCCAATTGTCATGGATTCCACAATGTAAACACATGCACTCGTAGGTCTCGCTGCGCTTTCTGCGCCGCTGATTCACACGATGGAACTTGTAGCACCCCTCATAAATGCCTAAACTGTCGTGGACCGCATCCAACAGCTACAGCTAACTGCCCGCCAGACCTCGCCGCGAGAATGGAACCCTAGTTCGTCCCGACAAGGAAAGGCTTCGGCAAATACGTCAACAAGGCCACAAAGCTTGGCAGGCCAAAAACCACCCTCCAACAATCCAGGCAGTTGAAAATCCAAATATCATACCGACCCCTAATGATAACATGCAGACGTGCGAGAGCCCTACCATCCTAGCACAAGTCATCCCGACGCAGAAGTCCTCCCCTACAACTGAAGTACAACTTTAATGGTCCGAAAGCGAGGACATACAACGCAGACAGCCACTGGCCTCTGCATCTTCCAAATCAATGTTGCTAAATGTGGCCCAGCCCATGACGCTGCCCTCGTGCTTGCTTCTCAATCTAGGGCTGACCTTATCCTTATACAAGAGCCATGGGTTTTCTCAGACATCTCTCAAAAGAAAACTAAAACTCACCCTAGCTTCCTTGCTTTTGCTCCGCTTGCAGACTGGACGAGTCGACCCCGGGTCATGACCTACACACGTAAAGGTTGTGGTCTTTCACCGTTCCAGCCAAGTATCCACTCGCGTGACTTACTTAGAGTCTGTGTCCAAAGAAAAGGAAAGCCCATGATCGACTGCTGGAATATCTATAACGCTCCAATAGGCTCTCTGGATGCAGGGGAAGGTCTGCGTCTACTTCTAACACTCCCTGAAACCCCAGATATCCTTGCCGGAGACTTCAATATACACCACTCCGCATGGGATGCGACGACCAGGAACGACACAGCTGCAGGAGAATCCTTACTCACCTGGGCACTGGAAAAAGGCCTTCTCCTTCTTAACCCATATGGAGTACCAACACACGATGCTGGCGGAGTCATCGACCTCTTGTTTGCTCAGATAGGCCCAAACTTTAAATGCCAAGTTCGCCCGGACCTTGAAGTTGGCTCAGACCACAGGACTCTTCTAACAAAGCTCCCAGACAAAGGGGCCGAAGCTCCTGAGTACGGCCGTCTTCGATATAAGGCTTGCGACTGGAATAATTTCCGCACAATCCTCTCTAATCGACTTATTTTACCCCCGCAGACAGATCCAGAAGAGGAAGCTACCTTTCTTGTAGAAGCAATATCAGGAGCCTTGCGCGCAGCCTGCCCTAGATCGAGTGAGAAAACAAGAGGCTGTAGATGGTGGACAGAAGAGTGTACAAAAGCTCACCGAGACTTCTGCCGAGCTAGACGCCTCAATAATGATGCCATTCAGGAACGTCGGCTGTTTGGTAAAGTCGTGAGGAAAGCCAAGAGTGAATATTGGCGACAGAAGATCGATGGAGTCGCCAACCTTACAGAGGCATACAAAATCACCAGCTGGCATAAGAAGCAAACCCGCCCGCATACCCCTCCCCTGACTGGACCTGATGGCCCAGCCGTCACTCCCGCAGAAAAAGCAAAGCTTTTCAGGGACACACTTCTTAGCCGTCATCTAAACCTACAAGATATTCCGATAGATGCGCCAGCTGTACCCCGGAAATGTCTCCCCTGGCCATCGCTAACAGAGGACGAAATTTTCCGCGCATGCTGCCAGGCGAAGTCCACCACCCCAGGACTAGATGAAATCACCATAGACGCTCTTAAAAAAGCTTGGCCTATAATAGGTAGACGGATTATAGCTCTGTTTCGCCAATGTGTCCAGCTAGGAATTCACCCATCTGTATTCAAGAAATCTAGCGTCATTATACTACCAAAATCTGGAAGCCGTAATTTCTCCCTCCCCAAGTCCTACAGGCCTATAGCTCTTCTTTCCTGCCTAGGAAAAGGACTCGAGCGACTAATAGCCCGAAGACTTTCGTACATCGCCCTCAAACATCGTATCTTAGCTAAGGACCAGTGCAGTGCAGTCCCTCGCCGCTCCTCTACAGATCTTACCACAGCCCTTGCATGCGATATACAAACAGCCTGGGATAAAAAGAAAGTAGCAGGAATTGTAACAGTAGACGTACAAGGTGCCTTTGATGGCATCCAAAAAGGGCGTCTCTCACTTTGTCTACGAAATCAGGGCTGGCCACCCAACGTGGTACTCTGGGTAATTTCATTTATGGAACAACGAGAGGCTTCAATATATCTAGATGGGCACCTATCTTCCTCTTTCCGGACCCTCTGTGGTCTACCCCAAGGTTCTCCTGTTTCTCCTATCCTCTTCCTTCTGGCAATTCAAGGAGTGCTTCGACTGTCCCGTGGCCGCTTTGGGTATGCTGACGACATCTCGCATTTCTCTTCCGCAAATTCCCTGACTTCGTGTGCCAGCCTCCTCCAGACTCAACTTAACAATACCCTGTCCTGGGGGCGGGAAAACGGCATCTCCTTTGAAATCTCTAAGACTGAGCTACAGTACTTTCACCGAAAACGCGGCGAAATAGTAGAGCCATCAATCCACGCGGGAGAAATCGAGATAGCGCCTAACAACCATACCCGTTGGCTCGGAGTATACTTTGATCGTGGCTTACGCTTCCGATACCATGTGAGTAAAGCCTGTAGGAAGTCCTTAGCCATTACAAGCCACCTTAAGAGACTCTCATGCACCACCCGTGGCATTAGCCCCTTCCTTCTTCGGCAAGCTATTCAAGGAACAGCTTTCGCTATCCTCTTTTTCGGAGCCGAGACATGGTATTCCAAAAACACGCCACTGGATATAATAAGGCGTGTTCAGCGTAGGATCAACGACGCCGCCAGAGCCGTTCTCCCTGTCTACCGCACTACCCCAACTTTCTGCCATTCTTAGAGAGACAGGGTGGGGGGCGGCTAGTACTTGGCTAGAACGAATACATGACCGCTTTACGGTACGAGTAGCATCAGCAGACCCACGTCACCCTTTACGGCGGCGATAGACTTCCTCCCGAATGTTGTGGATCCGACAAAGAACATCTCCCGAACTTTCTACTGATACAATACCACCCCCTTGGAATGCCAGTCGCAAAACACTTCTACAAAACATCGGGGCTATAGGCAGAAGAAATGGCCTCGAAGAATTCAATAGATGGCAAGCTTCTCAATCCCCTTTAGATCTGTTCGTCTTCTCTGATGGCGCCCTTATTGATGGTAGAGCCGGGTCCGGATATGTCATCTATCGAGGCCTCACACAGAGAGTTGGGCAGGGGACTCTTCCTCTCGGAGAATCGGCCGAAGTATATATGATGCAGAAATAGCCGGAGCCACTGTAGGCCTAGATGCTGCTCTCCATAATCCGATGGCCCGATTGGCCACAAATATTACGGTATGCCTAGATAATCAGGAAGCCGCCCTTCGCCTCCTCATAGATACTCCTACCCCAAGTAGTTCCTCTCGTATCGCTCGGTTCCGACACCTCGCTACCAGGTGGATAGAAAGAGAACGCAGCTGCTATTCCAAACCAGGTATAGTTAGAGTACGATGGTGTCCAGGACATGTCGGCATACCTGGCAATGAAGCTGCTGACGCACTTGCTAAACAAGCATGCACAGCCCCTACGCCCCCCCTATCTCCAACAATCTCTCGAGCAAAGAGAGACGTAATCACTCGATACAAATCCTCTATATCTCTGTACTGGTCCCAAAACGCTCCTGAACAATACCAACAACTGGCAATAAACGCCAATACTGGGAGCTCCCCAGAGCTCAAGAGCCTTAATCGCTACGCTCTTGGTCGCCTTCTTGCAGCCCGATCAGGTCACGGCGACTTTGCAGACTATCACCGCCGCTTTCACCACTCGGACGCACCTCTATTATGCGCTTGCAGGCTAGAAAAATCGCCTGATCACTTTTTCTTTTGTCAACTCAATCGTAGCCGGTCCCGCCTCCTTGGCAATACTAGACATCCAACACCGGGAATTCCCTGGATTCTAGGCTCTCCCGAAGGTGCCATAGCATTTATTAAATGGCTTCATGAAACATGCTTTTTTGAAACATGCAATAACAACACTAACTAGTGCCCTAAACTATAAATAAAGGGCATGTATTTGCAAGAGCTCTGATTTAAAGACTATTAGTCTAGGTGATGGATAATTTTCTTGTTAATATAGATAAATATCTTCTCTACTGTATTAGAATACAAAAGTCTCAGCTGGAGAGTACTTTTGACTTCAGTTGATAGTTCGGGGTGCATGGCAGGCTGGTCTTGGCCCATTTATTACATGTCGGGCTTAGTTAAAAGCGTCGGCACGTCGGGTAGTTTATATAGACTGAGCTGGCCAACACGAGACCTTACGGTTGTGTTGTGAGCTGGCACGACGTTAAATAAAAAAAAAACAAAAAAAAAAAAATAAACAGATATGTATCGCCAATCACCCGCTCCGAAGAAAAGATACATTTCTCATCCGCACAAGACTCTGGAGACTAACTGACCGGCCAGAGCTCATAAAAGATGTGCGCATAGTACCCTCGGAAATCGCCATAGTAGTGCCCACCGCTGCCCAAGCCCCCGAACTACTTCAGGTAGCCTCGGCATTTCAAACGATTACGGGAGATGCTCTAATAGAGCGCAAGGAAAATCGCATTACTTTCATCTTAGGACCAGTCCCTAAGTATGGCTACAACCATTTGGGGGAACGTGAATCCCTCACCATGTCTGAAATTCGACAGGAACTAGCCACTACAAAGATTGACCATGAATCAATCTTCTCCATATTGTGAACTCGCCGCTCTGAACTCTCTCCGGACTATGAAGGGACTATTCGCCTAGTGATAGCTTCCGAGTCCGCTAAAAAGTACCCAACAAATCTGCGACTATTTGCTAGAGCGGTGAAGCTCCGGCAAGTAGACCACCAGCCCCCACTCCAGGTGTGTTATTGTTGCCACGCGTTCCACAATGTTAATAGATGCACTCACCGCCCTCGGTGCGGGACATGCGCCGCGGATTCCCACGTCGGGTCCTGCACCATACCAGAAAAATGCCTTAACTGTGACGGACCTCATCCATCATCTTCTTTAGGCTGCCCCGTGAGACCCATCCGTGCCAACGGAAGCTTCGCCCGCCCTGATAAAACTAGACTCCGAGCTATCCGAAACGAGGGGCTAAAGACCTGGACCGCACTACACCCTCCAATCTCCCCCAGGCCGCTACGAGCTCCGGGAACTATCAGGTTCCTACCCTACCCACAAGAATTGCCTCCCCCTCTCCTCCACAAATTGGACAAGAGTCCCGATACTCCGCCCTGATGACCATAGAGGAATCATTATGATGACTCGGGGCCGGACGCACAAATCCCAATCAATCAATGGTTTGTGCATATTCCAGGTAAATATGGGTAAACGGAGCCCGGCACATGACTCCGCCCTCGAACTTGCCTCTAAAAGCGGAGCAGATCTAGTACTAATTCAAGAACCCTGGATAAGTACTGATCTCTCGTGCAAGTCAACTAAAAATCACCCAGAATACAATTCTTTCTCTCCCCTTCCAATCTGGACCAGCCGGCCTCGTGTAATGACCTACACTCGCAAGGGGTGCGACCTTTCACCTTTCCAACCCAGTATTCACTCATGCAACCTTCTCCGGATTTGCATCTCTCGACGCGGCAAGCGTACCATTGACTGCTGGAATATATACAACGCTCCAGTAGGCGCGGTTGGCGCTGGGGACGGCCTTCAGCTTCTTCTCAACCTTTCTGATATCCCAGATGTTTTAGCTGGTGACTTCAATATCCACCACTCGGCCTGGGATCCAGCAGCATATAAAGAAAATTCGGAAGGCGACTCATTACTCGAATAGACTACTGCAAGGGAAATAGCGTTGTTGAATGTATACTATGCCCCCACTCATGATACTGGCGCTACTATCGATCTTTGCTTCGCACAACATAGTCTCAACGCATCTTGTGCTAAATTGACCTGGAAGTTGGGTCAGACCACAGAGCTCTACTAACTCAACTGTCAGACACAGGACCTGAAACAGATACCTCTGGAAAACTCAGATACTCTGCTTGCAACTGGGTCACCTTCCGTAAAATTATCTCCGACAGACTAGTGGCCGGACCCTCTTCAGACCCAGAGAGAGAAGCTTCTTTCCTGGTAGATGTTCTCCAAGGTGCTCTTAACGCTACCTGTCTCAGAAAATGTACACAGGGACCGCGAAATTGATGGTGGACCATTGACTGTACAAAAGCGCACAACGCACTCTGTCAAGCCAAGCGCTCGGGATCAGTGGCCACCGCTGAACACTGTGCCTTTGGCAAGGCGGTGAAAATAGCTAAGCGAGAAATGTGGCGCGATAAAGTAGATCAGGTCTCTTGTCTCACAGGAATGTATAGGGTTACTAGCTGGCATAAGAAAATACCCCGGTTTCATACCCCTCCACTCAATGGTCCAGATGGACTTTTCTTCACTCCCATGGGCAAGGCACAACTACTACAGGGGGCTCTATTGAGTAGGCATATGGAGCATGAGGATATAGTCATGGGAATTTTAACTGTGGCAAGAAGAAGCCTCCCCTGGCCTGCACTAACTAATCAGGAAATCTTCAGATCTTGCTGCGTAGTCTCCTTATCGTCCCCCGGACTAGACGAGATAACCACAGAGGCGCTAAGACAAACGTGGCCAGTTCTAGGGCCCCGAGTGACTGACTTCCGTCTGTGCAACCTGCAAGGACTACACCCAAATGCCTTTAAGAAGGCCAGCATAATTATTCTGCCGAAGGCAGGCAATCGAAACAAAGCTCTTCCCAAGCCTTACTGACCAATTTCTTTGCTATCGTGCCTTGGGAAGGGGCTGAAACGCCTCATGGCCCGACGTCTCTCTTTCCTTGCCCTCTCACAAAATATCCTTGCAAAGAACCAGTGCAGCGCTGTTCCTCACCGGTCAGCAATGGATCTAATCACAGCTCTCGCCTCTGACATCCAGTCTGCCTGGTTAGAGAAGAAGGTCGCAGGTATAGTAACGGTAAATGTTAAAGGTGCATTGGATGGCATTCAGCGAGGACGTCCCTGCCATAATCTCTGTACTCAAGGCTGGCCCCACAATCTTATCAAGTGGGTTGCATCATTCATGGAAAATCGCGAGGGCGTAGTCGCATTAGACGGTACAACAACTCCACCCTTTGCCATAAAATGTGGCCTCCCACAGGGATCACCGGTCTCACCTATTTTGTTCCTCCTGCCTATTGAGGGCATGCTGCGCCTCTCGCCAGGGTGCTTCGGCTATGCTGAGAATGCGGCAATTTTTGCTTCTACATCATCTCTACCTGAATGCGCAGCTTGCCTCCAAGAAAATCTGGACAACGTACTTGCTTGGGGAAGTCTTAGCGGAATCGAGCTAGAGATATCAAAGACTGAGCTCCAATATTTCCACCGGAAAAAGAGGAAACCCTTTGAGCCAAGCCACCGGGCAGATAGCGTCGAGATCAGGCCTAATGAACAAACACATTGGCTGGGAGTCCACTTTCATCGCTGCTTGAAATTTCGCCGCCACATTAAGCAAGCGTGCGGCAGAGTTACGGCCGTCACAGCGCACATAAAAAGCCTCTGCAATACCGCTCGAGGTATCCAACCAGCTCTAGCTAGACAGGCTTTACGAGGGGCAGCGTTTACAACCCTTTTCTACGGAGCCGAAACCTGGTTCTCAGCAAATACCTGCAAAGAAGATATTGCTCGTATTCAGCGCAGGATAAACGATGCAGCCCGGGCAGCACTGCCGGTATACAAAACCACTCCAGTGGCCGCCCTTCTGCGGGAAACTGGATGGTCACCAGCTCAAGAGTGGCTCGAACGCATCCACAACCGGCTTGCAGGGCGAGTTGCCTCAGCAGACCCCCAACATCCCTTGCGACTTCGCTGGAAATCTCCGAGAATGTCTTGGATTCGGCGCAGAATTTCCCCAGAACTATCAGTAAACACGACTTCACCTTCCTGGACACCAAAAAGAGACGAAATACTCGCAGCAATTGGAGTGGTTGTTTGTGAAGCAGGGCTCCAAGTCTTCACTCAATGGCATTCCTCAGCACCGCCCCTGGACCTCTTCGTTTTCTCAGACGGAGCTCTGATGGAAGGCTCAGCAGGGGCAGAGTACTGCATTTATCGCGGCGCAAAACATGTGATTGATCAAGGCTCTGTTCCTCTAGGTCAATCAGCAGAACTATATGATGCAGAAGTCGTCGGGACTATGGGAGGCCTTGCAGCTGCGATTAGAAGCCCAATGGCATACTACGCCACCAACATCACTGTCTATCTCGACAACCAAGAGGCAGCGTCTCATCTACTCCCTGGACTGCTGACACCAACAAGCTCGACTCGGATCGCAAAATTTTGGGATCTTGCAAGATCCTGGCCTTCAAAGAACCGTGCCAGATACACTGAGCCAGGAAGGGTCTCTGTACGAGCTGCAATCATATTTCGGAGAAGGAACTTCGACAGTCCCAGCTTGGTTGGTTTGCGTCGCTAAATTAGCAGGTCGAGCTTGCAATATTGGGGCGGGCAAGCTATGTTCCACAATTTGTCGAGCAATGCTTGCCGCAAATTATTCATTTGTTGATCAAGAAATGCCAGAGTGATGGATTCTGGCCGCACTTCTGCGCTAGGTAGCTTCCGTAAGCCAGAACGGGTGACCGAGTCAGCTTCCAAGTTACCCTGAATTTTTGAGTGTCCAGGAACCCATTTAATTGTCACGTAAGCTGATTTGGACAACTCACTAAATTTCCGTACTTCATCGTGGCTTGTCGTGGACTTGCCTGTCTCAAGTGCGTTGATTGCCTGTTGACTATCCAGTAGAAGGTAGACTCGTTGTGTCGCGCTCTGGAGTCCCAATGCTGCCCCAAGAGCCTTCCTTACCCCGGTGATTTCCGCATCTAAAGCCTCCCCCCATGCCTGATGCCACTTCCCGTGAGCAAAGTCTACCCGTCTCTCTTCAGAACGAAATCACAAGCAGAGCGCCCATTCCCTTCCGATGAGCCATCCGAGTAGGCACAAATTTCCGACTTCAACACCTGGTTGGTCCATTGTCTACATATCTCAATTTGCTCTTCTTTAGATCCTGCTTTCGGTAAGTAGGATGTAGGCGGCAGTGGTTCCACACCCTCTGCCTCTGATAATTGACGATACGCTTGTTGCACTGGTTGTGACAGTCGGGGGGAATTCTCAAGTTGGCTTGAGATGCACGATCAATAGTTTACGATTCTTCTAAGGAGAGAATTTGTATGTACAAGAAAGCCTTATTTATACCCGCGCTCTCCTCCCATTCGTGACCAACATTCATTCCTACAAAGCGGACAGATGTACCTGTAGGAAGTTTAGAGTTCTACGATGCTGTTCACTTCGGACAGGAAATTTGTAACTCGGCTACCTTCCATATTGTGCCTCCCGTGCCCGAAACAATCCTCCCTGTGCCCATCTGAGTGCCGTTAACTATCTGAGTGGATGTTTCACCACACGGTCTATTGCACGGTCCTTTCATTATGTGGAACCCCGTGCCGAGGCAACCATCTCCGTGCACGTCTAAGTGCCGTAAGTAGTCCGAGCCGCGAAGTGAGTTTTCTATTAGCTGGGACCTGCTGGCGGGTGGAAATGGTGCCTGCGTTGGCCAATGTAGGCTACAGGGCTTACTATCGGTTCACCAGCCGTTACAATCCCCCTCCTTTTCCTCGCTGAAGTGGGGTTAAGATGACCGCCGTTTTCGCCTGCTTCGTCGTTTCTCCATAGCGTGGGGTTCTGCTGGTCCAACATATGCACCTGCACTGTTTTCGGGAGGTCCGTCGTTTGATTCTATTTGTCCATATTTTTCTTCGTATTTGTCCAATGCTATGGTGTCTTTTATGAGCTCGATTGGCTCCCATGATGGGTTAGCCCAGCCTGTCCATTTGACTAGTGCTTGACGGAAAGTTCCCCGTCCTCGTTGTACTGTTCTTGCTCTCAGTATAGACTCCACTTCATATTCTGGTTCTTCTAGCTGATCAATCAAAGGCGGGTTTTGCGCGTCATCGCGTTTTTGGCTTGGGAATGGGTCGTCCCCTGCTCGCTTGACAAGTTCGACATGGAAACGTTTATGGAGGTTACCTGGGACATCAAGTTCTACGGTTAGTGCGTCGGGTACAGCCGTTACCCTGTATTTGGCGTGCAGCCAGGCCAATTTTTTTGAAAGTTGCGGGGTACTGATGTTTCGCAGATTTAACCAAACTTTATCCCCGACTTTAAATCTTTCCGGTTGCCTTCGAAGTCTGTTGGCATTTTCCTCATACCGTTGCTGTGCAGAAGCCATGGCTGCTTGAGCGAAGTCTTGTGCGTTCCTTAGACGTTGAATGTAATTTTCTGCTAAAACTTTACCTGGGTGACGTGATAGGTCGTTTTCTTTTGTGGGCTCTGGAAGTGGGTTGACGTCATATCCGTGTCGGAGGAAAAACGGGCTTATGCCCCCAATTGCCGAGCTTGGTCGAGCATTCAAGGCCATCTGGGCCATAGGTAGCAGTTCTGCCCAGTTACTTTGTGCGTAGCAGGTGAACGCCCTCAAGTATTTGAACATTTCCTGATTTGCACGTTCACTAGCATTTGACTGGGGGTGGTAAGCTGTGGTTAGCTGCTGCGATATTCCTAGCGATTTACAAAAGAATTTCCAGAAATGACTAAGCCAATCGCTTCCCCTGTCGCTCGTCAAAAATTTAGGAAATCCGTAGTATCTATAATATCTGTCGATAAAGATACGTGCGCAATTCTCGGCGTCCATGGTTGGCGCGGCGAACATGAATACATCCTTCCCCAGTCTATCCGTAATAACCATGACATTTGTACACCCATTTGATTCTGGCAAATCAGTGACAAAGTCAATTGTTAAATCGCTTCCTAACCTCTCAGGAACTGGGAGCGGCTTTAGGAATCCTGCTTTAGCCTCCCTCCAAACGTTGGTTCGGCCGCAAACGTCACAGTTACGTATAAATTGACGTACGTAATGTCTCATCTTAGGCCAGAACCATCGTTGTAACAGTATTCCTACCATGGTGTCCTTTCCCGGATGACCCGTAAGGTAACTGTCGTGCGTTTTTTGCATTATTGCCGTCCGCAATGGCTCATAATTTGGTACCCAAATTCGATTTTCGCGTCCTCGTAATATGTTGTCGGCCGCCACCGTACATTCTGCGATATTTGCTGTCATATCGTGAGAAATTTCCGGTGGGAACCCGCGTTCCCCTGACTGAACAGCATCTCGTGCACGTCGCCATTGCTTGTCCTCGTTAACTCCATGTTCCCATAGCCGTTGAAGTTCGTCGTCGTCAAATATCCTCATCGTTGAGGCCGTATCCCTGATTTGGGTCGTTTCGTCGTTTCTTTTGGCACTTGTTGAGTGCACAGGGATCTTCGGGAGTAACTGCATTACCCGCCCTGTCGTACGTTCGTCGTCAAATCTCGTAGGTTTATCCTGATCTCGGCGTGAGAGAGCGTCCGGACGCTCGCAAGCTTTACCTGGGCGCCATTTTAACTCAAAATTAAATCGCTGCAAGACATCGTTATATCGAACTTGCCGTTCATTGAGAAGGCGTTTCGTAGTGAAGAATTTGAGATTCTTGTGATCAGTCATGATAACAAATGGTTTAGCCACCGACGTCAACTCCGCCTGCCACTCTTGGAGGCATGTCACTATGGAATGCATTTCTTTGTCGTGGATAGGGTAGTTAGCTTCAGCCCCGTTCAGCCTTTTTGAGTAATAGGCTACTGGCCGGAGTCTTCCCTGCTCGTCTCTTTGAGAAAGACAGCCTCCAAGGGCATACCCAGAGCAATCTGCTTCTAGTATGGTCTCTCTTTCTGGGTCCCACTGGGCTAGTACGGGCTCCGATGCAAAGATTTCTTTCAGTTTTTCGAACGCCGCATTTTCTTCGTGTCCCCATTTCCACAATGCTGACTTCCTAGTCAAATCAGTCAGGGGAGCTGCAATCTCAGAAAATCCGTCTACAAAACACCTGTAAAAATTGGCAAAGCCTAGGAATGAACGAACCCCCTTGACGGATATGGGCGCTTCCCAGCTTTGAATGGCCTTTACTTTTTCCGGGTCAACCGTGATTCCCTTTCCGGCACGTACAATAAACCCTAGATACTTAACTTCTTGGCAAAGGAACTCGCATTTATCAATGTCTAGGTAGAGGCCAGCCTTATCTAGCCGGGTTAATATACTTCGTACTGTCTTCCAGTGATCTTCACAGATACCACTCGTGTATGCTAGTACGTCGTCCATGTAGGCTGTCGCGTCATGATCCAAATGTTCCCGTAGCTGCTCGTTAATATAACGTTGAAAAGTTGCAGGTGCATTAGCAAGTCCGAAAGGAGTAACTAGCCATTCAAACAACCCTAGGCGGCATCTGAATGCCGTAGCCCATTCATCTCCTTCTCGTATACGTATACGATGGAAAGCTGATTTTACGTCCAGCTTCGTAAACCATCGCGCCTTTGATAATTGTCTTAGTGTTTCTTTGAAGAGGGGAAGCGGATACCTGTCTGGTATCGTGATAGCG
The DNA here is from genome assembly GCA_900239735.1 of Blumeria hordei DH14. Classification (NCBI taxonomy): domain Eukaryota; kingdom Fungi; phylum Ascomycota; class Leotiomycetes; order Helotiales; family Erysiphaceae; genus Blumeria; species Blumeria hordei. The sequence goes on from OENG01000016.1 coordinate 5,522,315, forward strand.
TTTAACCCACGGTAGTCCACACAAAAACGGAGCCCTCCATTAGGTTTCTTGGCAAATAGTACTGGGGCAGCTGCTGGCGAATTACTCGACCGTATCCACCCTTTTGCGGAAAGATCTGTTAGCGTCTTTCTAAGGACCAGTAATTCTTCCCTAGACATGTTATATAATGGGCCCCAGGAGGGCTGCGCTGGTTTGCCGTCTTTTGTGATGAGATTGATAGCGTGATCGAGTGAGCCTCGGAGTGGGGTAGTTCGTCTGCTCCACTGTCGTCGGCGAATAGGTGGGCGAAGTCTTTCACCTGTTCTGGTAGTCGTTTGCGAGCTTCTCCAATGGTTAGTCGAGGCTTTGTCTGAGCGTGTATCGTCTAGGTTCCCCGATCGAGAAAGGCTATGAAATCTTCTGGGCGTCGTGTTCCACCAATGCCTCCAACCTCGAAGAAGGACCCTGATTTTGTCTTGGCCTCGCCCTTCAGCGACGTGTAAATTATTAGGAAAGCCCGAGTGTCGCTGTAACCAAAGGCGTTCCAATCCATCCTGAAGATATCGAGGACAGCTTGTCTCCAGGCAGGGTAATGTGCCCTGTTACGTCATATTCGGCAAACTGGTCGGGCGAAATCTTACACCCTCGGCTGGGACGGGGTCTTTTTCAATTATTACGCGTTTTTCGATGGCAATAGGACGACGTGTTAGTTCAGCCCTTAGTACGTCGATCTGCGTCTGCAACATTTGAACTCTATCATCCTCCGCTTCCGATTCACTCATGGGATCATGGTAGGTAGCCATGTCAATGTATGACGTAGGGGTTAGAAGTGAAAGACAGGACTTAGTTGGAAGTTAAGAACAAAATAAAATAGAATGAAAACTTGAAAAAAAGAGAATAATACAAATAAAAAATTTATATATAAAGATATAAAAATATCAATCACACTTTCCAAGACCAAAACAATTTTAAAAATAAAAATAAAAATAAAAATAAAATAAAAATAAAAATGGAAATTGAGCGGAAAAATAACACGACGTTAGAGAATGATGAATATAGCAAATCTTCGTATGACAATCAGAGTTAGGGAAATATTGACGCTCGTACGTCTACAAAAATTCGTTCGTTCGTTCGTTCGTTTGTGGGGAAGGGGGGTGAGAAGAATCGTATGTGACAGTCGGGGGGAATTCTCAAGTTGGCTTGAGATGCACGATCAATAGTTTACGATTCTTCTAAGGAGAGAATTTGTATGTACAAGAAAGCCTTATTTATACCCGCGCTCTCCTCCCATTCGTGACCAACATTCATTCCTACAAAGCGGACAGATGTACCTGTAGGAAGTTTAGAGTTCTACGATGCTGTTCACTTCGGACAGGAAATTTGTAACTCGGCTACCTTCCACATTGTGCCTCCCGTGCCCGAAACAATCCTCCCTGTGCCCGTCTGAGTGCCGTTAACTATCTGAGTGGATGTTTCACCACACGGTCTATTGCACGGTCCTTTCATTATGTGGAACCCCGTGCCGAGGCAACCATCTCCGTGCACGTCTAAGTGCCGTAAGTAGTCCGAGCCGCGAAGTGAGTTTTCTATTAGCTGGGACCTGCTGGCGGGTGGAAATGGTGCCTGCGTGGCCAATGTAGGCTACAGGGCTTACTATCGGTTCACCAGCCGTTACACTGGTGTCATAATTACTTCAGGAACCGAAGTCGCTCAATTTCTCTTTTTATATTTCCGCGTGCCTATATTTGAACATACAGCCGCACAAATCCTCAGCGGATGGCGGTCATCCAGGGTTTTGAGCCTGAATGAGAGCCGAAGTCGATTACCCTCCAGTATGATTTTCTCTGTTCGAATTCATCCTTCCCTATGGAGTATAACGTCCGCTGTCATCCTCATTACCGGGACAGCAGCTCGAAGTCCCATCAAGATAGCCTTGTCAATCATGCCACATAGACGTGCCGTTGGTGGTTTTGTCATGCTTTTTCTCGTTGGGCATTTGAGACCAGGCCACCAGATTTCCGCACTAAATGTTGCAATAGGAACAACACACATGTCGACTGCTCTGATAAGCGCTCCTGGGCGGCTCCTCGGAGAGTAGTGTTGAAATGGCGCAGGTTCCGTGCAACTTTCAAGGCTTTACTATACCATGTTGTTACGTGATGCTTGAAGGTCAGCCGGGGATCTAGGTAGACACCCAGCCAGCAAACATATTCAGCCGGCTCAATAAGGGCTCCGTTGACATAGATTCCTGTCGCAGGCTCGCGACACCGTCCGGGAAATTTGACTACTTCAGACTTACTTGTGTCGAAAGCAAACACATTTTTTCCTGCCAAATCCAGGAGATGATCGACTTCATTCTGGGCCGCTGCGGCGGATTCCGTAATAGTGTGGTGTTGTAAAGGTAAGAGCTTACGGAGGTTAATTGGCAGAAGGTTTACGTATGATTATCGATGAATCAATGTGAACTGCTGATATATTTGGTATTCAGAACTATATGGAATTAGGAGGTAGAAAGAGCTAATTATATACACATCTGAAGTGGCTAAACTCTCGCCTCATTTTCCCAAATCAGTATCACAGAATATTCTAGTATCCTCCATCCGGTAGTATAATGTAGAAACACTTTCCATACAGTGCTCCATTGTTCCTCTACTCATTATGGAGCCACCTGAAAAATTCTTCCTTAACCCTCAGTGATCATTACCCTTGTGCATCGTAATCCTAGCCATCACCAGCACAACATGCGGCCAAATCCAATGATTCCGAAGTCGTTGGTATAGCTGAACCTCAAACCTGGATTCCCGCTTCGCATAGGCTCTGCCATGTATAGAATGAAAAGGAGTGGGGATATCGGTGAGCCCTGAGGGACTCCGCAGATTAGCTGTCGCTGAGCGGTGACTCCTCCAGAGTAACGCACTTGGACCATTTGTTATGCTAGAAACGAGGTCGTCCACTTTAAGATCGAGTCTGGCCATCCTTGCTCCTGCATCCTTCTCACCAGACGGTTGTGGAGAACTGCGTCGAAAGCACCTTGAACGTTCAGGGTAATAAATGTAGCCGTCCATTTTTGCGAGCTTGCCTTTTCAATATCGTGTACCACATAGGAGACGAAGTCTATTGCTGAGCGCCTCTCAAGGATGAGGGATCGACAGTGTTCCACGGGGTGCGTTGTATAGCCTAGTGAAGATCTAGGTGGTAAATGAGGATAGTAAATGGGTCAAAGGGATGACAAGTCTTCTCTTGGAAGAGATGAATGGGCAACTAGTTGCAGTAGATGTTACAGGTGGGTCTTGCTGATCAAGAATGGGCAATGGAGGTCTTGCTGATGAAGAACTGGAAAATGGATAGATGTGTGACAGAAACCGAGTTGGTGATGAGTAAATCGATTTATTAAACTATATGAGGAGAAAAGAAAACTCTAGCTACTACTAACAGGTATTTATAAGAATTGATCTTCGTGGGTCTACAGACTGATGACTTATCCATAGGCACTGTACTTGCTACCCAGCCACCAATGACAAGTGCCACATAGTCGTGCTAACCCTCCAACCTCCTAATTAATAGCGCCGTTTCGTTCAGCTTCATCTATCTCTCCGCGCAGCCATATCGTAAACATTCTTCGTATTACGCTTAGGTATCCGCCTAAGCTTAAACAACGGTCAAACCGTAACATTACCCCCCCATTTACCCTCTTCTTCTCTCCTTCCCTGACGCTGGCCCATTATTTATCTCTGCCGAGCCCCACTTTTCCTCCCAAACGTCGAGTGCTATAGCATCTTGTAAATTTGTGAGTGATGTCCACTCTGGTTGTGCCATTCCTGTCCACTTAACCAAAGCCTGTCTTTCTCCTTTTCTCGTCCTGCATCTAAGAACTTCGTCAATTCTCGAGGAGTGTATATGTTATTTGTCCACAGGGTACAAGTGTGAGTAAATAGGGGGTCAAGGTCTTCCACAAGGAGAGGAAGACGGTCAGTGAACTGAGAGTCAAGGTCTTCCACAAGAAGAGATAGAGGGCACGTCGTGATCTGATACGAGTATGGGCTCGAAGTGGTCTTCACAAGGAAGAGAGGGAATATCTGGAATGAGAATAATATTGAGAAGACGTTGCGTGAAGAACGCAACTCGACTGTAGACTACGCTTTATTATATACATGCTCGTAGTTCACTGTTACGTTACCTTTCCCTACTCAGTCCTGCAAGGTTTGTTTACTACTAGTAAGCCGTCATTCTAACCCTGTTATTATTCCGTGAAATCAATCTGGTACTCTTCTTCGCCATCATCACTAGTGATGGGGCCTGGATTTTCGTCCTCAAGTATTTGGGACGGCAACGGATTTTCTTCTGCTGGTAACAGCATGTCCACATGGAATTTATTATGTATCTTTCCGGGGACATTAAGCTGTACTACTTCAGGCGAAATTACTTTTGTGACAGTGTATTTTGCATGCTGCCACCCAACTTTTTGGAAGGTTGATCTTCTAGCCTTATGTTTTGCAGAAGTAGCCAAACTTTATCACCCACCACATATCTTGGTGCTGGCTGTCTATTTTTGTTCGTTAGTTCCTTAAATCGTTTTGAACGGCTGCCATTGCGGATTGCATAAAGATCGTAATTCCTTCCAATCGCTCGATGAATTGCTCAGCCCTTTCTCTTCCTGTAGATGCGGGAATCATTGAATCTTCGGAAGCAGTTTGTATAGGGTTTACATGGTACCCATGTGTCGCAAAGAATGGACTTATGCCGCCTAGGGCTACTACATCTCTATTATTAATCGCAAGTTGAGCCGCAGCGAGACAATCAGACCAATCATGTTGGGTATAGGAAACATATGCCCGCAGGTAGGTTTGAACTTCCTGGTTCATTCGTTCCGTAGCCCGTCAGTTTGAGGATGATAGGCTGTGCTCAACCTTTGTTCAATTCCCACCAATTCACACAATCGTCTCCAGAATTTGCTTGTCCAGTTAGACCCTCTATCGCTAGTCAAAGCTTTCGGGAACCCATGATAAAGCCAGTGACATTCCAGAAACCGCTTAGCACAAGATTCTGAATCCATTTTCTCCATTGCCTCTAGTGTTACTGATTTCAACAATCTATCAGTAATTACCATAATATTTGTTGCCCCATTAGAGTTTGGTAGCTCTACCATGAAGTCAATAGAAAGTTCTTGGTGAAATCTATCGGGTACTGGTAGTGGTTTAAGAAGCCCTTTTTTTTTATGTCGCCAAATTGATGATCTTCCGCATACATGGCAATTTTTACAGAATCGTTTTACCGACTTGCTTATTCCAGGCCAAAAGTACTCTCGAGCTACTTGAGCAAGTGTTGCATCTCTTCCTGGATGCCCAGCGACGGCTGAGTCATGAATGTGCTGTATAATGGCCGTTGTGAGAGGCTCGAAGAGAGGTACCCATATCCGTCCTTGATACCTGACCACTCCTAACGCTTCGTCAAATTCACATGCACCAATCATTGCTTTAATCGGACTAGGATCTTCCGAATCTTTCAATTGTAATTTGAGGTTCTTCGGCCATACACGCTCTCCACTTTGTACCGCATTCACAACTTGAATATATGTTTTGTCGTTTTCCATCGCTTGGTCCCAAAGCTCCTGCAAATCTCCATTGACGAATATTTCCTGGCCTTCTGCAACATTAGTACCATTTATACATAATTTTGAAGCATTAATTGGCATTAAAACTTGGCGTTCGCGGCTCAAGAGACGGGGATCGCCTTCCACTGGTCTATCTTGATCCCTTCTTGAGAGTGCGTCCGGTTCACTATCTATTCCTTTCCTGTACACTAGTGTGTACCTGAATCTAGATAGAAATTCAGCCCATCGAGTTTGCCGCTCTGTCAGCCTTCTTGTGGTCAGGAAATACTTCAAGTTCATATGGTCACTTAGGATGGTGAAAGAATGCGCTAGACCCTTAGCTCTGCATCCCACTCCTTCATGCTAGCTACAATAGCTAGGAGTTCTTTATCATGAATTTCGTAATTCATTTCTGCTCCAGTTAACTTCCGAGAATAGTACGCACTGGTTTACATGTAGTATTTTCTTATTTTTGTAACAAACAGCCACCAAGCGCATAACCAGAGCAGTCTGCCTCCAACATTGTTTCGCGATCAGGATCCCATTGGCCAGAGCAGGCTCTGCTATAAACTTTTCCTTTAGCAATTCGAATGCTTCATTTTGTTCAGCGCCCACTTCCAGGGTGTACCCTTGCCTGTAAGAGAAGTTAAAGCGCACAGATTCTAGAAAATCCTTTGATGAAGCCACGATAGAAATTGGCAAACCCTAGAAATCCTCTAAGCCCTTTGGTTGTTGTGGGTGCCTTCCATTCCGAAATTGCCTTAACTTTGCCGGGTCCATCTTTACGGACGAATTCTCACCATCTGCAGAGATGATAAAACCTAAGTATTTAGTTTGTTTAACACTAAATTCGCACTTATCAATATCCAATCCCAGTCCAGCTTTTTGAAGCTTTTGAAGTACCAAATCGCACGTGCCTTTGATGTTCTTCTTCCNACGACGTTAGAGAATGATGAATATAGCAAATCTTCGTATGACAATCAGAGTTAGGGAATATTGACGCTCGTACGTCTACAAAATTCGTTCGTTCGTTCGTTCGTTTGTGGGAAGGGGGGTGAGAAGAATCGTATGTGACAGTCGGGGGAATTCTCAAGTTGGCTTGAGATGCACGATCAATAGTTTACGATTCTTCTCTAAGGAGAGAATTTGTATGTACAAGAAAGCCTTATTTATACCCGCGCTCTCCTCCATTCGTGACCAACATTCATTCCTACAAAGCGGACAGATGTACCTGTAGGAAGTTTAGAGTTCTACGATGCTGTCACTTCGGACAGGAAATTTGTAACTCGGCTACCTTCCACATGTGCCTCCGTGCCCCGAAACAATCCTCCCTGTGCCCGTCTGAGTGCCGTTAACTATCTGAGTGGATGTTTCACCACACGGTCCTATTGCACGGTCCTTTCATTATGTGGAACCCCGTGCCGAGGCAACCATCTCCGTGCACGCTAAGGCCGTAAGTAGTCCGAGCCGCGAAGTGAGTTTTCTATTAGCTGGGACCTGCTGGCGGGTGGAAATGGTGCCTGCGTTGGCCAATGTAGGCTACAGGGCTTACTATCGGTTCACCAGCCGTTACACTGGTGTCATAATTACTTCAGGAACCGAAGTCGCTCAATTTCTCTTTTTATATTTCCGCGTGCCTATATTTGAACATACAGCCGCACAAATCCTCAGCGGATGGCGGTCATCCAGGTTTTGACCTGAATGAGAGCCGAAGTCGATTACCTCCAGTATGATTTTCTCTGTTCGAATTCATCCTTCCCTATGGAGTATAACGTCCGCTGTCATCCTCATTACCGCGGACAGCAGCTCGAAGTCCCATCAAGATAGCCTTGTCAATCATGCCACATAGACGTGCCGTTGGTGGTTTTGTCATGCTTTTTCTCGTTGGGCATTTGAGACCAGGCCACCAGATTTCCGCACTAAATGTTGCAATAGGAACAACACACATGTCGACTGCTCTGATAAGCGCTCCTGGGGCGGCTCCTCGGAGAGTAGTGTTGAAATGGCGCAGGTTCCGTGCAACTTTCAAGGCTTTACTATACCATGTTGTTACGTGATGCTTGAAGGTCAGCCGGGATCTAGGTAGACACCCAGCCAGCAAACATATTCAGCCGGCTCAATAAGGGCTCCGTTGACATAGATTCCTGTCGCAGGCTCGCGACACCGTCCGGGAAATTTGACTACTTCAGACTTACTTGTGTCGAAAGCAAACACATTTTTTCCTGCCAAATCCAGGAGATGATCGACTTCATTCTGGGCCGCTGCGGCGGATTCCGTAATAGTGTGGTGTTGTAAAGGTAAGAGCTTACGGAGGTTAATTGGCAGAAGGTTTACGTATGATTATCGATGAATCAATGTGAACTGCTGATATATTTGGTATTCAGAACTATATGGAATTAGGAGGTAGAAAGAGCTAATTATATACACATCTGAAGTGGCTAAACTCTCGCCTCATTTTCCCAAATCAGTATCACAGAATATTCTAGTATCCTCCATCCGGTAGTATAATGTAGAAACACTTTCCATACAGTGCTCCATTGTTCCTCTACTCATTATGGAGCCACCTGAAAAATTCTTCCTTAACCCTCAGTGATCATTACCCTTGTGCATCGTAATCCTAGCCATCACCAGCACAACATGCGGCCAAATCCAATGATTCCGAAGTCGTTGGTATAGCTGAACCTCAAACCTGGATTCCCGCTTCGCATAGGCTCTGCCATGTATAGAATGAAAAGGAGTGGGGATATCGGTGAGCCCTGAGGGACTCCGCAGATTAGCTGTCGCTGAGCGGTGACTCCTCCAGAGTAACGCACTTGGACCATTTGTTATGCTAGAAACGAGGTCGTCCACTTTAAGATCGAGTCTGGCCATCCTTGCTCCTGCATCCTTCTCACCAGACGGTTGTGGAGAACTGCGTCGAAAGCACCTTGAACGTTCAGGGTAATAAATGTAGCCGTCCATTTTTGCGAGCTTGCCTTTTCAATATCGTGTACCACATAGGAGACGAAGTCTATTGCTGAGCGCCTCTCAAGGATGAGGGATCGACAGTGTTCCACGGGGTGCGTTGTATAGCCTAGTGAAGATCTAGGTGGTAAATGAGGATAGTAAATGGGTCAAAGGATGACAAGTCTTCTCTTGGAAGAGATGAATGGGCAACTAGTTGCAGTAGATGTTACAGGTGGGTCTTGCTGATCAAGAATGGGCAATGGAGGTCTTGCTGATGAAGAACTGGAAAATGGATAGATGTGTGACAGAAACCGAGTTGGTGATGAGTAAATCGATTTATTAAACTATATGAGGAGAAAAGAAAACTCTAGCTACTACTAACAGGTATTTATAAGAATTGATCTTCGTGGGTCTACAGACTGATGACTTATCCATAGGCACTGTACTTGCTACCCAGCCACACAATGACAAGTGCCACATAGTCGTGCTAACCCTCCAACCTCCTAATTAATAGCGCCGTTTCGTTCAGCTTCATCTATCTCTCCCGCGCAGCCATATCGTAAACATTCTTCGTATTACGCTTAGGTATCCGCCTAAGCTTAAACAACGGTCAAACCGTAACATTACCCCCCCATTTACCCTCTTCTTCTCTCCTTCCCTGACGCTGGCCCATTATTTATCTCTGCCGAGCCCCACTTTTCCTCCCAAACGTCGAGTGCTATAGCATCTTGTAAATTTGTGAGTGATGTCCACTCTGGTTGTGCCATTCCTGTCCACTTAACCAAAGCCTGTCTTTCTCCTTTTCTCGTCCTGCATCTAAGAACTTCGTCAATTCTCGAGGAGTGTATATGTTATTTGTCCACAGGGTACAAGTGTGAGTAAATAGGGGGTCAAGGTCTTCCACAAGGAGAGGAAGACGGTCAGTGAACTGAGAGTCAAGGTCTTCCACAAGAAGAGATAGAGGGCACGTCGTGATCTGATACGAGTATGGGCTCGAAGTGGTCTTCACAAGGAAGAGAGGGAATATCTGGAATGAGAATAATATTGAGAAGACGTTGCGTGAAGAACGCAACTCGACTGTAGACTACGCTTTATTATATACATGCTCGTAGTTCACTGTTACGTTACCTTTCCCTACTCAGTCCTGCAAGGTTTGTTTACTACTAGTAAGCCGTCATTCTAACCCCTGTTATTATTCCGTGAAATCAATCTGGTACTCTTCTTCGCCATCATCACTAGTGATGGGGCCTGGATTTTCGTCCTCAAGTATTTGGGACGGCAACGGATTTTCTTCTGCTGGTAACAGCATGTCCACATGGAATTTATTATGTATCTTTCCGGGGACATTAAGCTGTACTACTTCAGGCGAAATTACTTTTGTGACAGTGTATTTTGCATGCTGCCACCCCAACTTTTTGGAAGGTTGATCTTCTAGCCTTATGTTTCGCAGAAGTAGCCAAACTTTATCACCCACCACATATCTTGGTGCTGGCTGTCTATTTTTGTTCGTTAGTTCCTTAAATCGTTCTTGAACGGCTGCCATTGCGGATTGCATAAAGATCGTAATTCCTTCCAATCGCTCGATGAATTGCTCAGCCCTTTCTCTTCCTGTAGATGCGGGAATCATTGAATCTTCGGAAGCAGTTTGTATAGGGTTTACATGGTACCCATGTGTCGCAAAGAATGGACTTATGCCGCCTAGGGCTACTACATCTCTATTATTAATCGCAAGTTGAGCCGCAGCGAGACAATCAGACCAATCATGTTGGGTATAGGAAACATATGCCCGCAGGTAGGTTTGAACTTCCTGGTTCATTCGTTCCGTAGCCCCGTCAGTTTGAGGATGATAGGCTGTGCTCAACCTTTGTTCAATTCCCACCAATTCACACAATCGTCTCCAGAATTTGCTTGTCCAGTTAGACCCTCTATCGCTAGTCAAAGCTTTCGGGAACCCATGATAACGCCAGTGACATTCCAGAAACCGCTTAGCACAAGATTCTGAATCCATTTTCTCCATTGCCTCTAGTGTTACTGATTTCAACAATCTATCAGTAATTACCATAATATTTGTTGCCCCATTAGAGTTTGGTAGCTCTACCATGAAGTCAATAGAAAGTTCTTGGTGAAATCTATCGGGTACTGGTAGTGGTTTAAGAAGCCCTTTTTTCTGATGTCGCCAAATTGATGATCTTCCGCATACATGGCAATTTTTACAGAATCGTTTTACCGACTTGCTTATTCCAGGCCAAAAGTACTCTCGAGCCACTTGAGCAAGTGTTGCATCTCTTCCTGGATGCCCAGCGACGGCTGAGTCATGAATGTGCTGTATAATGGCCGTTGTGAGAGGCTCGAAGAGAGGTACCCATATCCGTCCTTGATACCTGACCACTCCTAACGCTTCGTCAAATTCACATGCACCGATCATTGCTTTAATCGGACTAGGATCGTCCGAATCTTCCAATTGTAATTTGAGGTTCTTCGGCCATACACGCTCTCCACTTTGTACCGCATTCACAACTTGAATATATGTTTTGTCGTTTTCCATCGCTTGGTCCCAAAGCTCCTGCAAATCTCCATTGACGAATATTTCCTGGCCTTCTGCAACATTAGTACCATTTATACATAATTTTGAAGCATTAATTGGCATTAAAACTTGGCGTTCGCGGCTCAAGAGACGGGGATCGCCTTCCACTGGTCTATCTTGATCCCTTCTTGAGAGTGCGTCCGGACGTTCACTATCTATTCCTTTCCTGTACACTAGTGTGTACCTGAATCTAGATAGAAATTCAGCCCATCGAGTTTGCCGCTCTGTCAGCCTTCTTGTGGTCAGGAAATACTTCAAGTTCATATGGTCACTTAGGATGGTGAAAGAATGCGCTAGACCCCTTAGCTCTGCATCCCACTCCTTCATGCTAGCTACAATAGCTAGGAGTTCTTTATCATGAATTTCGTAATTCATTTCTGCTCCAGTTAACTTCCGAGAATAGTACGCCACTGGTTTCCATGTAGTATTTTCTTGTTTTTGTAACAAACAGCCACCAAGCGCATAACCAGAGCAGTCTGCCTCCAACATTGTTTCGCGATCAGGATCCCATTGGGCCAGAGCAGGCTCTGCTATAAACTTTTCCTTTAGCAATTCGAATGCTTCATTTTGTTCAGCGCCCCACTTCCAGGGTGTACCCTTGCCTGTAAGAGAAGTTAAAGGCGCACAGATTCTAGAAAATCCTTTGATGAAGCCACGATAGAAATTGGCAAACCCTAGAAATCCTCTAAGCCCTTTTGTTGTTGTGGGTGCCTTCCATTCCGAAATTGCCTTAACTTTTGCCGGGTCCATCTTTACGGACGAATTCTCACCATCTGCAGAGATGATAAAACCTAAGTATTTAGTTTGTTTAACACTAAATTCGCACTTATCAATATCCAATCCCAGTCCAGCTTTTTGAAGCTTTTGAAGTACCAATCGCACGTGCCTTTGATGTTCTTCTTCGTCCCCATCAGTGAAGACGAGAACATCGTCCACATAAGCCGAGCAAAAATCATCTAGGTATTCACGTAGGGCTTCGTTGATGTATCTCTGGAAACTTGCTGGTGCTCCATTCAACCCAAACGGCATCACAAGCCATTCGAACAAGCCAAATCGTGTTCGAAAAGCCGTTTTCCATTCATCGCCTTCCTTGATGCGTAATTTATGAAACGCCGATCGTACGTCTAGCTTGGTAAACCATTTGGCTTTACTCAGTTTGGCCAGTGTCTCCTTTATTAACGGAAGCGGGTAGCGATCAGCCTTAGAAATTGAATTCAAGGCACGATAGTCAACACAAAATCGTAAGCCCCCACCTGGTTTCCTAACAAAAAGCACTGGGGCCCCTGCTGGTGAACTACTGGCGCGAATGTAATCTTTGTCAAGTAAGTCTGTCAGGGTCTTTCTCAGTATCAATAATTCATCCCTTGACATTCCATACAGGGGTCCCCAGGTATTTCCTTATCAGACTCAAGCCTTATCTCGTGATCACTTCCTTGGCGATGAGGTGGTAGTTTATCTGTTAACTCTTTTCGAAATAGATCTGTAAATTCTTTACAATGACCTGGAAGCTTATCCAGATTGTCGTTGATTTCTTTGATGGCGCAAGCGCTTTCTGAATATCTGCCAGTGTCACAGAAAATATTTGGGTCGTGCCAGCCCTTGACTTCCTTGCTTTCCTAACCGTTGCAAGAAATACTCCTGCCGACAAACTTTTGATATTTGCTGTCTGGTGAGAGGAATCCATTCTTTCTTGTTGACCCTTTTCCCATACTCTCAGTGGTTGATCATTCACAACGGCTTCTCCAATGTCCATAAAATGTTCCCTTGCATTGTAGATAACATCTTCCCGTTCCATCCATGGTTTTCCGAGTATTAGATCATGAGATAAACCCGGTATCACGTACGCATGTAACGTGCGCTGATAACCATCAATGTCAAGTTCCATTCTAACCATTTCCGTTATAGAGTCATTTTGGCGCCGATTTTTCGTAGCCTCAGTAAGCCGTCGTGGAGTTATTTTTATGCGAGGTATGTTAGCTTTACGTACAAAGGAATTACTAACCGCGGCTAGACATTCGCATCCGTTATCGATTAAGGTAGGAATCGAATAAATTCCGTCAACAACAGCATCTATAATGAAAGAGGACCCATTCATAGAGCTCTCGGCTTCTTTATCTTCCACTGACTTTGAGCTAGTGACCTTATTTATGGCTCCATTATTCTGCGTTTGGAGACAATTTGGTTTGGGAGCCAATCTTTTTTCTACCAGTTTCTTCCCAGCTTTGGCCTTAACTGTATCTGCAATGTGTTCGGCGAATTTTGCAACTTGGATAGTTGTTTCAGGATGCTTGGCTGGAAGAAGTCGACAATTAGCTATAATGTGTCCTTTCTTTCCACATCGCAAGCATGACCCAGCTTTTCTGCGCTCGTTCAACTCAAAATGTGATACCAACTCCGCACGGACCTTATCGACACCGATCGTCCTTGAATTGCTGTCTACGTCTCGTGAGATTTCACCTAGTAATCTGCCCCCAGCAACGCCTCGTGTTCCGTCGTCGAAGTAGCCAGTCTGACCTAGCAGGTATTCCCTTGTATTTTCTATACCAACCTCGTCAATTTCAGAGCCCAGGATCGACAGGTAATCAATTAATTCTCGAAGTGTTTTAGGGTGCATACTGCCGATCATGTAATTTCTCGTTGTCTTGTTCAGTGAGTTCCGCAACAAATAGATCTTGCACTTCTCATTCCCTTTCGAACTGGGACTTCGAGAAAGCAACTGCTGGAAGCGCGGTAGATATGAGGATAGGTTCTCATCCCGGAATTGTCGACATGCATGAAGTAGCGCGACCGCCAATTGTTCTTCGTTTCTGTTGCGAAAGGTATCATCCATGGCCTGTAATAGCCCTAGCGCATCCCATTCCATACTATTTGCAAGCATGTTTTGAAATTGGCCGGAGATCATATCCTTCGCAGTTCCTATTACAGCATGACTAAATAGTTGCACGAAAAAGTCTGACGGTTGAAGTATACATCGCTCCTCTACATCACGCCTGTATATGTAGCGAAGTATTCCATGTGTAATAGCCCACTTACTTCTATCCTTGTGGTCGTACGCCTCTGGCCATTTGAGTGGTTCCTTTTCAGTAAAACATCTTCTGCGTTCTGATAAGCCTTCCATATCACCTCTTAACTGCTGCAGGGGTGATTTCTTCTCATTCTGCGATCGTTCCTGCATCCTTTGCATTATTCCGTTCATCTGAGATTGTAGCATCCCAAGGTCTCTTCTGTGTTCTATTCCCCTTAATCTCATCTCTTCGACCATTCGCTCCATTTCCGATTGTATTTCTCCATGTGGCATCGATTCCTGGTTCGATAACCCAGTTGCCATGGAGTCCATTCCGATATTAAAATTGTTCATTTCCGAACCCATTGTTGATTCTTAGAATCCCTTTGCGATGTAACCAATAATTAAAGATGCCCTAAGTCACGGTCATATATGACTGCGATTTACTTAATGACGGGCAATGAATATGAAAGATATAGTTTAAAATGTGACAGAAACCGAGTTGGTGATGAGTAAATCGATTTATTAAACTATATGAGGAGAAAAGAAAACTCTAGCTACTACTAACAGGTATTTATAAGAATTGATCTTCGTGGGTCTACAGACTGATGACTTATCCATAGGCACTGTACTTGCTACCCAGCCACACAATGACAAGTGCCACATAGTCGTGCTAACCCTCCAACCTCCTAATTAATAGCGCCGTTTCGTTCAGCTTCATCTATCTCTCCCGCGCAGCCATATCGTAAACATTCTTAGTATTACGCTTAGGTATCCGCCTAAGCTTAAATAACGGTCAAACCGTAACAAGATGGTCTTCCCGAAGAAGAAATGGGTAAACAAATGTATTGTAAAAGGTAAGTAAAGAAGACGTTGTGTGAGGATTAAAGCTCTCCCACGCTGAACTATTATATACAAGAGTAGAAGAATTTACCAGCCGGAATTAATCGTAATCAATTCTTGCCAATATCTTCGCATTAATGGCTGTGTTCCTGTCCTTCTCTTCATGACTCTCTTGTATATCCTTACATAACTTTTTACATGACTAATTGTATAGGGGAAGCTATTATTAAGTTGACGGTTATAACTAACTACCCTTTCCTCTTATCACTATTTAATATTAGTATTAAAATTCTAATTGCGGATCCGTGAAAGCGCCTCGGGAGTGCGCCAAATTGCTGTTGTGCCATTACATCAAAGGTGAAAGCGAGGTGCGCCATACGCTTAGCCAAGAGCCTTTCTAGCCCTTTACCTAGGCAAGAAAGAAGGGCGATGTGCCTAAATCCCTTGACTGTTGTTGGGTCTCGATTAGGTTTCGGGTTAAGAACAACCTCAGCTAGCTTGAAGCAGGATGGATGAGTCCCAATCTTCATGCAGGCCCGGAAAAGTTGAGCGATGTACGGTCCGATATTGTTCCAACAAGCCGCGAGGAGATAAATTGATATTCCATCTGCTCCTAGAGCCGTATTTGTTGAAATATCGTATATCCTGGAATGCCAAGGATAACTCATTTGTAAGTCCGGCTAATTAGGTTATTATATTCACCTTCCTATATCATTGTCATCAGCACATTCCTCACGGAAAGTTTAATGCATATTGGCATTAATTTCACACTAGCATTCCATCAGATGATTATGTATCAATTGCAGGTTAAAGGTTTCTCGGATCTATTACCGACACACATGTATTTAGCTTTATATTTCTGGCTCATATATCTGTACGTATATAGATTTACATCTACAGGGATCATAACTTATGATCCATGGAGATTGATAAATACTGGTCAAAAACCTCAGTTGATAAGAAATGCGCACACGCAATCTCACTCTTATCAGCTCAGTTTACTCAGAACCATACATCTCAATACACTTGTTTCCAGTCAATTCTTCCTTCTACAACTTCATACAAAACTTACTGTATCGGTCTAACCGCCGACTCTGATTCCGCTGTAACCTCCATATTCGCTCAAGCTCATAACTTTAACAGTATTACCACTGCCTATTGTGCAGTATCTAACTTCTTCCTCGGAGTGTAACGGCTGTTGAGCCGTAAGGTTTCTGTAGCCTACGCTAGCCAGCGTAGGCAATGACACAAAGCAAATATTTGGGAGAGGTCTCGGAAGCCACGGAGCTTAGAATATTCTCAGTGAACCTTCTGGAAACATACTGAAGGTTCATGAGGATGACAGATGTACCGTGAACCTTCTAGGTAGAATTGAAATAGTTCCGGATATTGGAAGAGTTAAATACTAGCCTTGAGGTTGATTTAGAGATATGATGAATGTGTTTAATGTACGACGAAGTCTACTGATGTGTAATGGATAGTTAATTGTAAAGAAATGGCTTAATTCTATCTGTGTAGCAAGAAGTCCCTCTTTATACATGAAAGCGGGGTTTTCCGCACACTAGTGTAAATTCCAACATACTTCCTTATCTAACCTAAATGGGAAAGTTGTTGGAGATCCTGAAGCCAATGTATGCTGTCAGGCATCTATTGGCTAATTACTAATCATGCCAGTGAGTGATGATATAGGTTAATCATATCTCATGGCGCCAGTGCATATTACTCTAATATGAACTATTTGTCTACTGCAGTCATGTTGCTGCCTTAATTACAACAGGTAGTTGTCGAATAGTCTCAGTCATTCAGGTTACAGGGAGAATCTTCTCGAAAGGCAATAGTTCAGAATGTATATATATGTAGTCTTTAGCTTCAGGAATTCTCTCCTCAGAGAATTATAATAAATACACTGTACCTACAAGATCGCTCATGCATCTTGTACTGAAACCGTGACACCTGGTTTCCGAAGTACCACTCCTGTTGCTTGTTTCCAGCACTTTGGGTGATATCCAACGTTGATGAGTTGTGAAAAGAGTCTCATAAATGTATCTGGTATAGCCCTATATGGCCTTGTGATAATTTCTTGGGTTAACTCATCTGGCCCAGGTGTCTTTCCTTTGATGTCTGCAGAGCAAGCCTGCTCCAATTCTTCTTTGGAAAGTACTGGCCAGGTCCAATTGTTTTGTTCATATCCATCCCAACAGGAATTGTCACAAATTGGAGGTGAAAGAAAAAATGTACTTCTGAATGCATCACATTATTTTTTCAAATGAACTTACCAAGGTACCATTATTACTAGTTATAGAAGGAATTTTTTGAGCCTTTATATCTCGGGTGTAAGCCATTGCTTTGAAAACTGGTTTGGCATCTCCCTTTTCTAGAAAGCTGTTCCAATGGTCTTGTTTAGCCTTCTTTATCTTTGAGAAATATCTATTCCTTGCTTCACAGTATGCATCCTTGAGTAGATTATCTTCCTTGTTAGCCTTGAACTGCTTTTGTCTATATCTCATCTCTTTTCGCAATTGTTTAAGCTCAGGTGACCACCAGGGCTTTGATTTCTGTCCATATTCTATCTTAGGAATACTTGCAATTGCTGCTTGCTTGATATGATCTGTTAGATATTGGGCTGCAAGACCCAGGCTTTTGGTATATGCTATAGCCCCAGAGGATAGATATTGGAGACTTATAAAATTTGTACATATATTTTCACTGCCAACTGCATTCAGGACAGTACATTGATTTGTCAGATTCACTAATATAGAGGTAAAATTTTCCCATCTAGCATGTTTTGTGTGGAAAGGCAATTGCTGGACTGGTGCTGAAATATTTCTAGCAGGATCTTCCACAGTAAACATGATGCCATAATGGTCAGATCCCAGGTTTTCTAAAGTCTGCCAATCTACAATTTGGTCAGTTATTGATGTGGATGCAAAAGTGAGGTCAATGACTGTTGGCTTCATCATATGTGATCTAAAAAAAGCGTCTTGCCCTGGAGTATTAATGAGCTCCATATTTAGGCCATCAAGCCATTCAACAAATAGATCTGACTCATGGGAGCCATTTGATTCAGGTTCCCATCTAGGGTGATGCATATTGAAATCACCCAGCAAAATTGTCTTAGGATTTTGCAGGAGATCTTCAGATAAGCAATGAATTGTTCTTCCATGTTCCCTGGATTGGTTGTAGATATTGTTGTGCTGGCTCGGTTGAGTTGTTAGGAGACAGGGGAACGGAGGATGGGCTGTTGTATTAGGAAAGGGTGGAAAATACAGGCTGGTGCACAGACGCTGTTCATGTACTTTACAATCTCTTCACCTGCCGAGTTTAGTGAATTAATCTATCCAAATAATATCATACTTCACATCATCCATTAGATGATATTATCAATCGTCGGGATGCACATCTAGCATCACCTTCATAGATCACCATTGTCAGTAAGAGTTCACATTTGATACCTACTGACACCCATTTGGCCACAGTGATACGCACTCAGTGTCCATCGTGCCATCACCCAGCGTGAGCGCGCCATCTCCGCGACTCACCATTGCACATAAGCCCGTGCCACTCCACTGACGGACAGCAGAGTCATTTAATCGCCATATACCTCACAGCTCATAACCACAACAGATACTTATCAGATTTATTGATCCTGTTGTTGTAATTAAGGCAGCAACATGACTGCAGTAGACAAATAGTTCATATTAGAGTAATATGCACTGGCGCCATGAGATATGATTAACCTATATCATCACTCACTGGCATGATTAGTAATTAGCCAATAGATGCCTGACAGCATACATTGGCTTCAGGATCTCCAACAACTTTCCCATTTAGGTTAGATAAGGAAGTATGTTGGAATTTACACTAGTGTGCAGAAAACTCTGCTTTCATGTATCTTAAAGAGAAAGTGGGACACGGGTTATAGATTATAAATGTTAACTAATGAGGTCTACTGCTACAGATGAAATCTATGTACTGTTAGGAAGGTCATGTGACGTGACTAGCTTAGTTTCCATGAATAGGTGAAATTCTACCCTTTGACAATGTATATAGAGGGACTTCTTGCTACACAGATAGAATATAGCAATTTCTTTACAATTAACTATCCATTACACATCAGTAGACTTCGTCGTACATTAAACACATTCATCATAATTCTAACTCATCCTCATACTTGGTATGTAATCGACTTTCTATATATTGATCGTCGATTCTGTTTATTGGTCTGTAATGACAGACACGGAAATAATTCATGAGATTGCTTAATGAGAGGCTAGGATTGATTCCGATATTATTTGGTAGAAGACTTGTCCCAACTATCAGAGGGCTACAGCGTCTTTATCTATCTACAGGTAAAATCCCCCATATCCCATTCATACTAGCCATACAGGATCTAGCATATTAAACTTGATACGTATCATCATTTTGGGGTTGAGGTTTACCGTGTACTTGCTACTTGAGTCGCGTGTCTGACTACTATGAGACACGCTCAGGTATCAACCTTATAACCCATACCAAACCCAAACTACTTCACTACCCTGAATATGACCCCATGAATAGTTGTAACAGTAGCCTGCAACCTAGCACGATTAGGCTAGAGCTCGTTGACTAAGACCTAATCCGAACAGTATGTCATTCTTACAATCTCCGGAACCATTCTAATTCCTGTTCCATGCATGATGTCAATAACTTGAAGGTCGGGATTAAGAGGCGAAAATGGAGATAGTTTAACCTTTGGACCAAGTTCTAGAGCAACATAGATCATAGTCCAAGGCCTCTTATCAATGGCTGAGTTTAGAAAAATTTGAGTAAAGTTTTGGTAGTTTATTGATCTGGTATTTGAAAATTCTGGTTGATTTCTTGTCTGTGGGACCAACCAAGGCTCTTGCACTGCTATAATTTTAATATTAAGTTCTATTGCTGTTTGTAATGCACTCTCTGTTGCAAATTGGTTCTTGTTGAGATTTATTTGGAGGACCTTAATATCTGATGTGTCAGACATTAAAGTTCAACCTCTTCAGCCTTGTTTTTAATGCTCAGGTAGACCTGGCAGCTCTTTGAATTGGCAGTGTGATTTTCTTGACAGTTGACACACTTTGGTGCAAGATGACTGCATTGTACCCCTTTTGATTGACAAACACTACAGTAGTGTTGCTGAATGCTGTAGTCTCGGGAACCACAGAGTCTGCAAACTGCATTTCTTTGGCAGTAACTCTCCACATGTCCAAATGCTTGACATTTATTGCATTGTGTTGTTTGAGCTACATTATAGAACTTGGTGACCCTAGAACTGATCCCAGCAATATAAAGTCTATCTCTAATTGCTCTTTCGGCCTCTTCTTGGGTAGCAAATGTAATGGCCACAGAGCCTGCCTGTTTTATTTGTCTATTTTCTCTAGTTGAAATCCAGTGAGGCATTCCAATGGGGTTGTGACGGCCCTGCATCATAGTAATGAGTAGGGGTGCAATGACATAATGATTAGTCTGTATTATAAGGAGTTACCCGGTATGGAACGCATGGGCTAGGTGTAAATTATGTGCAGTTATAGATCTGTAGATACTTTCTTTCCCTTCTCTTCCTTAGTTTAGAATTCTTTATATTATAATCCTGATTTGAGTATCTATTTTATTTGTCTTCATCATCTCCTAGCTCGTGCTCTCTCTGGACCCTCACAGGGGTTAAGTCCTTTGTTGAATGTTTTTACTTCATTTATAATTATTTCCATCCCATCTTCATTGTCAAGGTCTGCCAAGGGAATCCCGTGTGCATTTACTTTGAGCCAGGGCTCATCTTTTTGTACAGAAACAAATGGAATAACTTTCTCCTAGATAGGTTTCTTTTCAAGGAACAGGTCTGCAGAGTATTCATCAGTGGATGTAATTGTTATGTTACTGCTTTGCATTTTGAAAACTGTGTTGACTACTGGTCCTTTGATGCCATTGGCTGCAATTACATGATTTATTTGGTTTCTTGCATGTAAAGGTGTAAAATTGGTTATGGCTTCGGGATCTTGCACTAGAATCACCCTTTTGATATCCTTTGGTTTTGACTGGAGCAGTTGCTGGAATTGTTGTTGTTTGACCTGGGTTTTCTTTCCTAAAACTGACCATTGAAGTGGGTCTGTGAAGAGACTTCACATTTGCTGTTCACAATTATGGGTCCAAAAATGAATTTGTATTTTATCTAAGGAGGAGAATATCTACAACGCGTGCGCAAGATGTTTTGTTCCAATCAAGCGCGTTTTCCCGTGACACTAGCGCGCTTTTTTTCATAGCCGGAGCCGGATAGTTCCGGATCCACATACAAGGCTACAGCCTGTAACAGGGTCAGTGGGTATCCCTACTCCCCTAGCAGCCATAGAAGCCATAGTTGCTTGTTAGTTTTTGGGTTGGTTTTTTGTCTGGTTATATTGCTTGGATGAGGGCCTTGATTGATTTGAGGGGGCACCTGGTATAGAATAATTTTCAACTGCTCTAGCTTTGGTCTCTATTTGTCTAGTTGCAGTTTCGAGATTGGCCACCTGTGTTGCAATTATGGTTTATGCTTTGCAAAGGTTTCTGTTGGATAGGCTATGTCTCAATATCTGATCAGATAACAATGTACGTTGGGATAATTATATGTTCTTGTTTAAAACTGTTGTAATTAAGGCAGCAACATGACTGCAGTAGACAAATAGTTCATATTAGAATAATATGCACTGACGCCATGAGATATGATTAACCTATATCATCACTCACTGGCATGATTAGTAATTAGCCAATAGATGCCTGACAGCATACATTGGCTTCAGGATCTCCAACAACTTTCCCATTTAGGTTAGATAAGGAAGTATGTTGGAATTTACACTAGTGTGCGGAAAACCCCGCTTTCATGTACAAAGAGGGACTTCTCGCTACACAGATAGAATTATAGCAATTTCTTTACAATTAACTATCCATTAAATATCAGTAAACTTCTTCGTACATTAAACAGATTCATCATATCTCTAAATCAACCTCAAGGCTAGTATTTATCTCTTCCAATATCCGGAACTATTTCAATTAAAACTACAGTAGTGATACATCTATGATAAAATTACACGAGGCTGACTATTCAGCCTTGTACCCCTAAATTCTGCCAAGATCTATGTAATGACAAACAACACTGGCAGTTTTTCTTTTTGTCAGTCTTTGCCCAATTTACTCTCTGCTATCGGTCGGTCTACTAATCCTTCGATCTTAATCACAACCTCGTTTGTGTCGATCAACTGCTCTAAGGCTTTGTTAGGTGATGCCTTAGTCATTGCATCAGCTGGGTTATCTTTTCCTTGAATCCATCGTACATCAGTTATTTCCCTTCGTTCGTAGGATTGCCTTAAGGCCATGATGTCAATCATCAGACGTTTTTCTTTAGTAGTACCTAGTTTGACTAGGCACTCGTATAGCGAGTACGAGTCAGTATAAGCTACCAAAGGGATTGGTGGAAGATTGAGCTGACTAGTAATCATTTGTATTGTTGTAGTTAGAGAAATACCAACATCAAATCCATTTACCATTCCGTAAATCTCAGAAGCAAGGACACTCCGGGTAACTCTCTTGCATTTAGTTGACGACCAGTGGACAATGTTACCCTTCAGTGTAAAGCTATCTCCTTGGATTATTTCGTTGCCAAGTACCACCACAAAGCCTATTTGTGAACTAAGGTCTTTGTTGTTTGCAAAAGATCCATCTGCAAAGACGAATAATTTTGCTTTCTCTAGGTCCAGTGGTACGTAACAAATTCCCCTGGCAATATTTTCTTTTTGCCATCTAATCCTCTTGTTCAAGTTTTCACAGTCTGCTAGTTCTGGCTTTTGGATTTGTGCCGCTGTCGAGAGATCGAACGAGGCCTCGGGTTGGCAAATAGAGGCTATGTAGGCGCCACGAGCTCGCTGTTCCAAGTATCTCTGGCCACGATCACGGGCGTTGTTATTGATAGGTTCTAATTTAGAGCCTTGGCCCTTCTGTACCATAAGGATAACACCATCCTCTCCTACTGAAAGTTTGGCACCATTGAAGTCGATTGGAGTGCCTGCGGTCAGCTTGGTCTTGTCTTTAGCCCTGAATTCAGCCCTTTTTAATTCGTTATCCTCTTTGGCTGAAAATTCGGGGGATACCAGCATGAGCGTGTCGTCTGTTTGCATGCCTATTATTGCAAATGGGCCTTTTGTACTGACCAATAAACAGGGGTCGTAGGTAGAGGTTTGCATTTGCAACTTGTCCTTGTGATGACCTTGGTAGGTTGTGAACCAATGGACACCTGCTTCCGCAATGCCGTACAAAGGTTTGATGACCCTGATGATCGTTCCTTTTGGGTACTTAGATTGGAGTTCTGTTGGCAAAGATGCCAGGATTACACGGTTAAGGTTGGTTTTTGACTGCGGATAGGCCTGGGTGATATCTCGTAGCTCCAGATATAGGCCTTGTTTCAAGAGGGAAGGTGCTAAAGCCAGGATTAAACGTTGGCTCATCCTCTGAATAGTAGGCGATTGGGTAAGTATTTGGTTCTTTTCGTGGTTGTTATAGCCCTGAATAACTAGACGAGATTTTTCATACGGCTTTTCAGTTTTACCTTTGATTTCGCGGACCATTCTGGATTTGAACAGTCTATGCTGTCCGTGCTGGACTTCGTCAAACAGCTCAAAGTTGAAAACACCGCGCCCAATCAAATCGTTGATCTCCTTGGCATCTGATTCTTCGAAAAGGGCCCCAAGGGCAGTTATGATGCCATCGTTACGTAGCTTGACAGCTAGTAGACGATCACCCTCTTCCTTCTTTGAAACATACGTTGCCATGGGCCTAGGTTTGTTACTCGAGCCTGGAGGGCGACCTCGGCCACGCTTTGGGCGCAATGGTAGGTTTTCGTATTCGGATCCCTCTTCTTCTAAAATTTCCTTATTATTAGTATTAGAATCGGCGAGTAATTCAATCTGGTGGTCTGTTTCTGAATTACGGTGGTAGGGCTGAACTACTGTAGACCGGAAGACTGTGGGCCCCTGGGGTAGGTCTATTGTGATTGAATGGCCGTCGACTGAAATGACCTTGAAGGGACCTTGCCAACCTTTCTTTTCCCGCCACACTCGTACCTCACTTTGTAAGGGCAAGGCCAGTACTTCGCTAACAGAAGGACCATTTCGAGTATTGAGGGCATCTCGAACCTGTCGTTGAGCCGAAAATCTTCGCAATGCTTTCATCGCCTTCTGGACTGCCTCAGTTCGTTGTATTATATTTGGCGACGGCGGGGAGTCTAAGTTAATTCTAGGATACGCTCCAAAGACTAGCAGCGTAGGTACCAGGCCGTCGGGTCCAGCTGTGTCATTGACAGCCTTAACTGCCATCTGAAGAATAGACTTAGGGGTGTAGATTCTACAGAGCTCTGCCGAAAGAATTTCATAAGCCCGGCGCAGGGGTGCATGGTACCGCTCAAGTTTGCCGATCGACCAGTGAGCTTCGATGGGAACTTCTCTGCAAGTGATACCCATGATACGGGCTTCGTTCCTGAATTCCAATGATGAGAAATTGGTACCTGCATCGTGAGTAATTACGTCGGGGGGCCCTGGTAGGTATCAATCCACAGTAATCGTAGTGTTTGCCAGGTATCTTTAGCACTCATCGTAGTTAAGAATTGAGCAGCTTGGAAATTTGTAGCTGAATCGACTACGTGTAGTACCGGCTTACTTTCCAGATACATTACGTCAGCCAATATTTCGTAATTGAATTCATGGTCATCTTTCAACGAAAATTTGAAACGCTTGGGGGCCGGACTGTGCAACTGGCAATGGTGGCAAAACTTAGAAATTTCACTAAGAGTTTCTTTGGAGATACCCTCGTGGCCTGATTTGGATAAAAGCTTATATAAACGGTCTGTTGCGGGGTGACCAAATCGTCGGTGCAGTCGCCGAAGTTCGGTTTCCGTCAGAAAGAGAGCGGCATTTTTGGTTCGAGGAACCGCTAGCCAAGGATGCCCCCATCGTCGAAGGACCGGTATCGTTCTTCCATTCTGGACCAGTTGATTAGCTGTATTATTAAAATATACATTCAGACGATCCATGTCGGCTAAGCACAGCAAGAATGGTGTGGGTGCTTTTAGAACATGAAACTTGATGTGACCAATTGGTGTATCAAGGCCAATTGAACCCATTGAAACCGTGACTGAGCCCTTTCCAAATTTAACCGAAGCCTCTCCTTTGGTAGAAGTATCTAGAGTAAGTTCCTTGTGTTCATTTTGAAGAGCTTGGAATTGTTCAAAGCCGGCGGTAGACACTCGTGCTGCTCCGGTATCGATTAGAATCCCCTGGAAACAGGTGCGTGAATATCGATCTTCAATCATGAATTGATTTGCCGGAGTTGTGGTCTCTGACAGGCAGAAGTTGTCAACACCTGTGATGTGGTGAAGAAAAGCCTGGTCAGTCAGATACTGAATCGCCTGTTCACTGTAATCTTTTTCATCATGGCATTCTTGATCTTGAACCAACTGGAAATCCATCTCGTGACCTTCATAGCCAGCCAGGTACGTTGCAAAACTATCGGTCGAATCGCCAGTAAATTCACAATGTGCTAGATATTGTTTCCTTGCGCGTCTACGTTCCTCTCCCGAGTGCTTCGTTGACCAACAGCCCTCTTTGTGGCAGATAAAACACTTCTTTCGCCATTGGCTGCCTTCGGGCTTAGAGAAAGGCTGACGGTTTCCGGGGCGATTGTGTTGGCCGGAGTTACGTACTGGGATTTTACGTTGATTGCTGTTGTTGTTGCTATACCGTCGGTCGAGATAAAATTGATCATCTAAATACTCTTGGTCAGTAAGGAAACGCTGGGAGTAAAGAGATGTGGATCGGCTAAGGGCCGTTTCAATCGAAGATCTTAAGTCAGAAAATAGTTCCTCACATAAACGAGCTGGTTTGAACAAAGCGTGTTCCAATTCTGGAACACCACGGCAAGCCTTTATAACTGTAGTACGAAGGCTACCTTCTCCAGCGTACTCCGGCCCTAAAGCTCTCTGGCACAGTTGTAACTTGTCAAGGAAAATCTGGAGAACTTCTTGTAGACCCTTCTCAGCATTTTCTTGACGGATCTTCGTGAACGTTGTGGTGGTCCAGTCGGTGAAATAGTGGTTATGGTTGACATCCGTATCAAAATGATTTTTAATCTTTGTATATGCTGTGTAGAAATTGTCATCCCGATTAACATAGTGAAGATAAAATTGCTCAGCCCGTCCCGTTAGAATGCGAGGGAATACGTCGTGAAATTGCCCAGGGTGAATAAGTGTATGGAAGCAAATATTAAAGAATATTTTTAGTTTATTGTCCAACAAATCGTATGGATTACCAGAGAACATTTTGTTTCGATCGTAGGTCTTGGTAAACTGTAACATCGATGACGGATCGAGACGCTCATTCGGAACTGGAATTGGGGGAAGAGAGCTGTATGGATCGTATGATTCAGAGCGCAATTGAGGGGCATAGGGGGTCGGCATCGGGTAGGGACTTTGATGGCTGTCGGATAGAGCTCTCATTTGAAACCTGAGCCGCTGGCTGGGAGATTGTTAGTTCAGGGGTTTGTAGTTTAACTTTTGCTTCCTGTAAAATAGCCGCATTTTTATCTTTGTAGTATCGAGAACCTTGAACGATTTCAGTCTGTGCCAACTCTACAGGTATCCACTGCCATGGTTCTTCGAGAGTAGTCAATTCCATTAACTGTGGAGCTATCTTGCCATTATTCCTTCCTGTGAATACACCACGAGTTCGAAGGAATATCTTAAGTTGTCGACGGACTGCTCGGGGAAGTGTAGCAAACATTTCGATGTTCCAGCCCTCAAATTCCTCCCGATAGGCATAGAAGAGATTATCGTCGAATTGTCTTTCGGCAACGGTGTCGGACATCATTTTAGCAACATGGGTAGCTAGATGATTGGGGTTGGATGTTGGGGTGGGATCTATCCCCCAGAATGGTAATTCAATGAAATCTATGTTGCCGGGGCCGAAATCAATGCCTTTCATGTATCTTGAGATAGTGGACTGTTCGATGGGGATAGATTTTGAGGCATTTTGAGAGGAGAAACCTCCGTCAGAAACAGTATCATTAACCATATTATTTCGTCGAGGGGAGAGGAACCTAAGATGAGTATCGGTGAAATAAAGTAAGGGATTGACGTGATTGGACGCCTGCTTCTTCGTTGGTTCTGGGAAAGTGCTATATCTTTCAAAGTTCTTCGGAAGTTGCCTTTCTCACAAATCTACAACAGGTTGATATTGAGTCAACAGTATTATAAATTGCGATGTCGTAGCACAATGGTAGTACAGGGGTCAGTGTTAATGACTTGTAGTATCACTGTCTCATCTATCTTCCACGTCAAAGGTTGTATTGCCAACAACCATTGATCAATGTTGGATAGGCTATGTCTCAATATCTGATCAGATAACAATGTATGTTGGGATAATTATATGTTCTTGTTTAAAACTACAGTAGTGATACATCTATGATAAAATTACACGAGGCTGACTATTCAGCCTTGTACCCCTAAATTCTGCCAAGATCTATGTAATGACAAACAACAGTTTCCTTTTTCGGTGTATTCCCTGAATAGGTCTATAAGATCCAAAAGTTGAGATTGCTCAGTTCTACTGGTAGCTAGTTCATAAGCCTTTACAATTAGGTCTCTTGCTTTCAATAGGACTGTTTTTGTGGCTTCAGATGCTTCTGTAGTTGATGAGGCAGGCTGGGTGTTGGAAATATCGCGCAATGAAATGGGCGCAATATTCATGGAACGAAAGTAGAAGTTGACTAAAAGAGTGTCATGTTCGGATTACAGCTAAAAGTGTGGAAAGTGTGCGCTACAAGTACAAGTGTAAGCGACACGTAGCCTAAGCCACACCATAAACGAGTGTGGCGCCATCTAGGCATAGAAACCCCCAAATAACCTCCTTGTGCCCACACCATATAGCCGCTCGTATATCTAATAGGTAGCCTGAAGCGCTACCATATTACCCATTCCAACCTCTTCAACACACACAAGATCGTGTCGGGAACCTAGACGAAATGGAGGGCTCATAAGTCCACAACACTCCGTGTCTCCATTTCCAACACTGGGCAAATCTTGAAGATGGAAGTGATTCTTTTTCTTTTTCTTTCAGGGATGGTTTTGATTCTGGAAAGGCAGCTGAAGAACTACTGACTATTGCAGGTTGATAATGTTGAGATGGGCCAGCAATTGTCACAGTGCAATGGTAAGAAGTGCGAGGTGTATATTACACATGAGTTGTGCAATGAGAAAGGAAGAGACTATCTAGCTACACGAAAGTCTTTAGAGGTTCAGTTGTTGCTTAACCTTAAACCATGCTAACTACCACGCTACTACCGTGACAGCAATTGAGTCACTACTCATTTTCATCACAGCATCCATGTTGTTCATGTTGAAAGGTTAAGGATTGTGAGAGCGGAATGCTGGAGCGATGGAGGAGAGTGAAGAGTTATCGCCGAACAAAGAAGCAGGTGAATAGAGATTTATGGAATAAATCTTGGTAGGTTGACACAAAGCAGGTATGAATATGACCTTCAGAGATATTCAGTAAACGTAATGAACTGAAGATTTCTGAAGGATAAGGCCACTAGATATATACAGGAATTAGCCCTAGTGGGACGAATACAGAAAATAACTAGGATATGCGCCCTAATTCCACTATGGCGACATTATCAAGGTGTGGGTGTGTCTTTACTACCAGTAGGCCCCCAAGTTAACTAAGTGTAAGACAGACCTTGCATGTTTATCAACAGATCGAAATGAAAATGAGACAGTGCATGGCCAGGGTTACAGGTGCAGGACTGTTAATAATTACAACAATAATCTTCGGCCTGATTGAAGGATGGAGACCCAGGATCATACATAGACATAGACATAGCTGAAGTCAGAGTTATGCAAATTGGTATTCAAATCTTTTTTATTTTCTTTTCTCTTTTTTATTTTATAACTTTAGATATATATATATATATATATGTTGGATAGGCTACTGGGTGGTTTCACGATCGATCGTAAAGGTTGAGAAAGAGTTAATAGCATTCTGTCTGTCTGTCTGTCTTGTCAGGGAGAGAGAGAGTCCCAACTCATAACTAAAGTGGGACCTAGCTAGCATGTTCATAGCGAGCTCGTCATGTGATCCACTATGATGACAAATCTATTCTAGTGGAGCTCTATGAACTGGCAATATATTTATATTTTTTTAGGAAATCACCAGAATGAAAGATTCACGTGATACGTGCCACTTGCTGAGGCTTGGCACTTTCTGGTGAAATTTTCAGTCGATTGATTGAATATTTGTGAAATTTCCTTAATCTACTGAACTAAGGTGATGCAAATATAGAAAAATATATCAATTTGTAGCTTTCACTGACGCAAAACTGAAAATATAATTTATTGGTTTGTAGCGTGTGTTGCAAGACAGTTCTTGATGAAAAGGCGGATCTAGAAAGTTTGATGTCGCGTGAATTTAAAACCTTGAAAGTATGAAATAAATCTTTATTATGACAAAGATGACATCCAGAGCCTAAATTGGATACCCACCAATTTCTATATGGTAGAAATGACTGGGAAGCTGCCAGGGCAAGCACATATGATGACTGGGCGTATTGATCTTGTGATAATGATGATTCAGTGATATATTTTTCGTGAATATTGGTATAGTCTTCAACTGACAACACAAACAACAATTGATGAGCTGAATTATCGAAAATATTGCGAGGTATACTATGTCCAATTCTATGTTCTATATTTTTCTTATTTGCAGCATTCATTAACGTTTGATGCAGCTTCTTCTTTACGCTAAGATTTCGCCGATCCTTCCAATCTTTCGGCCTTAGATCAACATTTAAAACATAACATTTTTCTATCGCGTGATATAAAGTTCCACACAGCCAATAGTTCTTCTTTTCTTTTCTTTCTTTCTGGTAACTTTTACTGGAAGACTCTTCCTTACTGACAGCTGCAAAAGATACTGGTGGCTGAAAAACACTTTCTAAATCTTGAGTTTCAATATAATTAAAGCGTTTTAACTTTGCTTCACATAGCCTGTATTATTTGGCTAATTGTTGGAGAGTGATAGATTCCATCCAAATATGAGAAGCAAAACTTTTTGCAAAAAATATTGATCTACGTCCTATTATGGCATGAAATCAATCAATAATATTGCAAGCCCAATTATAATTATTCGACTTTGCAATGTTCTTGATCTGAATCCAGCTATTTGTTGCGGCCTTGTATTCCTGACATTAGGAGCCCCTGATACTACTGTTTCTTTCTGGTATTGTGTTGTGATCCTATAAGCGAACAGATCAATTGTATATTATGTATACATGTATAGCTCTAGATACCTCTTGTTATCTTCTTTCCCTAGCTTAGGATCTTATGAACTATATTCCTGAATTGAGTATTTACCTGATTCGACTTGGTCATCTTTTAACCTGTGCTTTCCTCTGGTTGTCACATTATTTAACCATACGTCAATATCTGTTGTTTTTGCTGATTTTTCAAGCCTAGACAACTTAGTTTGCAACTCAATTTCTGCCGACTTCGATGAGGGATTGAGTGTTCTTTTAACTGCTCTGTATAACCACGTTGGAATACGTTTATTTGTTGAATTTGTCGACAAAATGCCCTCATATAGAGTTTGCTCTAAAATTTGAGTCATGTACTCTAAAGCCATTGTGTTCAATTGTGAGTCAAAATAAACTGGCGCTCTCTTGCTTCCCATATAGCAATCTGTTGAGTAGTTGCATCATCATTTAGGAATCTTGGTCTCTCAATCTGTAAGCATGGGTCTGAGGCTTCATCGTCTTCTGTTTCGATTTAAGCATCTGTCATCAACTGAACAGCTCGCTCAGTAATATCACGAAGCCATTGTTCAAACCCCCCAGCATTTTTTGACTGAAAATTAACACTCATCTTTTTTAGAAAATTTAACTTATTTTATATATTATCTTGAGCAGCGTTAAAGCCCCGGGCTCATAACTTATCAACTTTTATATGTTTGACTAAATCTCCATCTCTTTTGGTTACTATCGGCTCTGTAGAGTCTGGCAGTGGTATTTGGGGGTGTTTCAAGACGAATCTCCTGAATGGCAGTCTCTAGGACTTCCAATTCTTGTGCGTGTGCGTGTGCGTTTGAGGAGAGCAGCTTCTATTTTCAGCAGGTATAGCTCACAGTGTTCCATGCCAGTAAGGTCAGTAGGAGCTGTAACGTTCTCCGGTCTGGGAGAGGCGAGTTGCTTGGCTTTTCCTTGCTTACGTTCTGTATTACAGCACGCCGTGGGTTAGATCGAGATCGCCATTTGCCGATGGTATAGAGATGCCAGGTGTTAAATACGAGAGAGACGGGGAGCCGACGAAGTACTAAGACGAGAATGAATTTGGATTGCGAGAAGAATGCTATAATAATATTATAAGATTGTGAAGGTGAAGAACTACTTTGTTGTAGCTTCAGCTTCCTTGAGGACAAGTAGCTTTCTAACATAATTCAACTGAGACTGTAGTAATTTCTCATCATAACTCAAACTGTAACCTCAACCATATTGATTAGAGCTGGCGCATTATTTGGTCTCATCATATAAGTACAAGAGTTGAGGGTGAGCCGAAAACCTGTTCTGTGAACCTTATTCTCAGACCCTCTGCTTAGACTCTGGTCCAAGAATGTCTCGCCATGACCTTCTGAT
This sequence comes from Blumeria hordei DH14, assembly GCA_900239735.1. Classification (NCBI taxonomy): domain Eukaryota; kingdom Fungi; phylum Ascomycota; class Leotiomycetes; order Helotiales; family Erysiphaceae; genus Blumeria; species Blumeria hordei. The sequence continues at coordinate 5,553,974 of OENG01000016.1, forward strand.
GCGTTACTAGAAGGCATTGAGGGCGATTGTAGGGTAGAATGCAAAGAGGATGACTCAGATAAAGCTGCTGCTGAAGATTTGGGCGGTATCCTGGATATTTTGAAGTGGTATGAATCAATTTTCGGTGGAATTTTGTTGTTGGGAATCGATTTGGGATGAAGGATAATTTCGCGAGAGTTCAATATGTTCAGAACGACGTATTTTTTTGGACTTCGTGAAGGGGTTGTCTGATGAATTAACCATACTTCGAGAGGACGATTTATTATCCCGGTATTTGGTCTTCCTTGGAAAGCGAGGTGTAATTTGCATTGATTAGGCCGGGCACAAGGATACTGAAATCTTGATGTTAATTTTTTTTGGTCGCCCGTCGCTGGCCTAAAGGTGGTAAGAGAGCTTGATATAATGTGACAAGATCAATATGTGAAAGTACTTCAATTAACCCTTAGAATATCTAGCTAAAGATACAAGAAAAGACTATGAAAAGCGGGGGATCTACCACAAACTATATAAAAATAAAGTGGGTAACATAATTAAATTAGCGGGGAACAGAGCTTTTATGCCTCAGGCCACCCTCATCATCAGAATCCAGACAAATTGTTGCAGTTGCGAAAGCACGGGCCGAGGTTGGTCTATCCCCTGTTTTGAGAGCTGCTTCTTCTATCACTATCCCTGGTGTTACTGGGGTTGGCCCTTCCAGAGCGTAAAGTTTGCCTGGGATATTTGGTGCCAGAACTAAGATCCAATTGGAAGCGGCTTCCAGATTCATTTCAGAGCTATCCAAGGTGGCTCCTACTGAGAGAAGTGCATCTCTAGCTCCTTCCACTTCGGCGTTTATTGCGAACCCTGAGTTCACGACAATGACCTATTTAACTGCCGAGTTCTCCTGAGGCAACTTGCTTGCCAGGCTTATTTTTACGAAGTGGGGTGACATACGTCTTCACTGGTGGTCGGGTCTGAGGCGTAAGAATACACGCTCGTCGGGTTGTTGTGAGTTTGTTGCTGGTGCTTTATACTTCAGCATGGAGGCAGGCCTCAATGGTACTATCTTTGATGTGGTAGTTGGAGTCGTTCGGTTTGCTGGCTTGTTCCTTTTTCGCAACACCTCAGTCAAAGATTTCTCTAAGGTTTTATTGTTGGTATTATTTAAGCCCTGATTAGGCTGGAGAGTTGCTGTTGCGGCTGACGGCCTGGATGGTGCCGGTCTGTTGTCTTCTCTGGCAAGGATCTGCACTGGACGCGTAACGCTTACCGAGTTTTGTTGGGAGGCTCTGTAACTTGAGCCGGATTGGATGGGCTGGCATGGCCACTAGCAGCCTGTGGAGAAATGTGGGCGTCTGCTTGGGATGGGTCGCCCCAAAGAATTTCCAAGGTCTTGCCATGGAGGGCCAGTAAGTCCTGATCAAAGAGTTTCCTAATTTTCTCGTCAATAACTGTTTTCAGCAACTTGCAGAACCCGATGACGAAACGCTCCGCTTGTGCAGAGCGCGTCTAGAATATCCTGCCCTATTCGGCGAGGAATTCGGTCGCGACAATTTGAAGCGAAGGAATTTGGTTGTAGGGTGAGTTTCGATTATTCGCCTCGCAGATTGGTTCCACATATTGTTGTGTAATTGAGAGAGAATGCTGTCGTGGCCCGTTCAGGACCATTTCGACGTCTTGACGCGTAGAATATGAGTTTTTGGGGCCAGCCTCTGCAGAGGACTGGGGCGGCATGAGTGATATAGAGAGATGCGAATGGCAGTTTAAGTCGTAGATGGTATATGAAAGTGTCACTTGGTGGTGAACAGTGTGTGTGTTCTGGCGGATAGCTGTTCTGTTTATTTAAGTGCTAGTTACATGTCACCTATCGCAATCCTACGCGGTGCCCTCTACGAATCTGAGAGTGAAATATTCTCCCAGAGCCAAGTTCAGTCAAATTTCGCAATACCGAACAAGTTGGCCCATGAGGCAATGATTCAAGACTCTCCACCTAATCAAATTTTCACACCTGACGAGATCAATCAACACCAAAACTTCATCAAGTTTGCAGGTACGACTTAGTACATCCTTATTTCAATGATCACACCTCTCGTCGACTTTCTCTGGCCTCAATTGACCACCACGTACACGCCCACGCCGATATTTACACCCGACGGAGGAAGCAAAGCGTGGCGCATAAACCTGGGGGACAGTTCTTTGGGATGGGCGTGAGTGGGGTTAGGACAAGTTCACAAGATGATGCAGAGGATGGAAACGATCTTGACGGGCGTGAATTTTAGAATTTTGACAACGAGTTTTCGAATTGAGCTTTGTGCGTGCGCCAAGACTGCGGTTGCGAGAGTGCGGGCGACACTATAAACACCGCCGTGGTTGGATGGTGCGGTGGTACATCATCTTGGCCGGTTTCTCAAGTAAGGTCTGGATAGCAAGGACAAATATCCCACCCGAGACAGGAGACCGCTGGTTCGAATCCGGCAAAACTTAACTACATTTCTCGCGGTGCTAGTATGCATGGATGACGAAGGCATGCTTGGATAATCAAAGGTTTTTAATTTCCCTTTGGTGGGTACTTACGGGGGAGGGTCGACTATTTTTGTAAGCAAACATACCCCATAGTGGTATTTGCGAATGAAATCCAGAGTATGAGTGTCTCTAACGTCAAAAGAGTCATCCTAAATGTATATATAGTACCGGTCATGTGTCATAGCTTAATAGCTGCATGCACATTAAATTATTTAAATAAATAAAAAAATATTGCAATCCTACTGGGGCTTTAGCACGAGTGCGGCCAGGCCGGATCAGGTTAACTACCGTGAAGTACAGATAAACCTCGCCCCATCTAAATGACCGGACCACCTCAAGTTTCACCTAGGTGTTGAATTATACAAAGACTGACCGTCCAGGAACTCGCTGTATAAACGCCGTAGCGCAAATTCCTCCTCATCCTCGGCCACCACGTGCCCGAACCTTTGAAATACTCATTGACTCCGAAATATAAATGTAGTCCCAGATCTCATCGTTTCTCTAGTCTTGCACCTTCATATCGTAGCGTCTGGTTGTTTTTGGCGGACAGCTGTTTGTTTTTTTTTTTTTTTTTTTTATATTTTTAGGTCCTAAGCTAAGCTCTATATCTCCTAGGAGTCAAAGACCGGTGTACACGGCCGAGATCATGCTTCCCACATACCCGACTCGGTCTCACCGCGTGACTCACTACACAACAAGTAGCTAGTTATAATAAAGAAAATAAATGCCCACACAGACTCCCATAACCAAAATTTCAAATCCCATACTCCTGTTTGTGGTTGGAAAATGACACTTCTGGTCTCATTTGCCTACCTGCCATACATCGTGCTATGACTAATTACCACCGTCTCCGCTGAGAGCTGGAGACGGAGTCGCAGTTGGGCCCCCGAAGCAGCCGGTTTCCTGCGCAAATTTTGTAAAGTTCTCGAGACACTTAGGCCCGAGAAGCTTGTGGACAAAGTCGTGATGTGACATTGTACCTCGTAGTCGATGCGTCTGGCGTGCGTGCAGTCGACAGTGAATGAAGTGGAGAGGCGTTGTTTCCTCTCCACACGCACACTCCATAGAAGCGGTGAAGTTGTTGAAACGACGATGGCATGCAGTGAAGTTTCCGTGTCCCGTACGGGCTGAGATCAGTTTACGAAGTAGCCGCCGGGAAAGTGCCAGCTCGCGTGGCTTGCGTCGTCGCATGAGAAGACCCAGGTTACGATATCTAGGTGGACACGCTTCCTCCCACCATTCCTCGAGAAGAGCTTGACGTTTCTGATTCATCAGACGACGAACGTACGCCAAAGTAATGGAGCCAGGCTGGCTCTCTTTACTTGGAAGTTGTCGGAGGCCGGAGCGTGCAACTCTATCAGCCTCTTCGTTTCCCTGTATCCCAGAGTGGGCTGGTATCCACTGAACCGAGACTCGAGCCTTTTCTGATAGCGCCCTAAATTGGCGTACATCGTCGAGACTTGTTGTGGCGGTTCCCGTCAGCAGTGCCTTCACTGCAGACTGACTATCCGTCAACACGTTGATCCGCCGCCTGCCGTCGCTTCCACTGTTCTCCCTCTCCAACAATCCCAGCGCAGCTTTCAGGGCCTTTGCTGCCCCTACAATTTCCGCATCAAGCACTTCACCACCATGCTTGATGCCACATCCCTTCAACAGAGTTTTTCCATCTCTCTTCAAGACGAACCCCCATGCTGAGCGACCATGTCCCTCCGACGACCCATCCGGGTAAGCACAAATATCCGATGCTAGTACATCTCCAAGGAACCGAGTAGCCTTTTCTTCCTCCTCTTTCCTTGGGCCAGAGCTCGAAAAATAGCATGGCAGCGGCAGAGGCTCGGCGTCTTCCGCGTCCGGGAGTTGACGGTAGGCCCGCTGTACTCGTGACATCTGGATCCCCGGATTCTTGGGTACCCGAGCAGACTTCTTGTACTTCCGTGTTCCAACGTTTGGACACACGGCGGCACGAGTCCGGAGCGGATGTCGGTTGTCAAGTGAGTGCAGTCGAGTCGAAAACCGTAAGCGGTTCCCTTCCAGAATGATCTTTCCAGTTGGGATACCTCCTTCGCGATGGAGAACAAGATTCGATGTCGTTCTCATTACCGGAAGGGCAGCGCGCAGTCCTGTCAAGATTGCCTTGTCGATCATCTCGCAGAAGATGCTAGTTCGAGGTGTGATGATTCCCTAATGGTCGGACGTTTGAGGCCGGGCCACCAAACATCTGATCCAAAAGTTGCTATTGGGACAATACAAGTATCCACTGCTCGAACCAGTGCCGCAGGAGCGGCTCCTCGATACGCTGAGTTGAAACGGCGCATGTGCTGGGCAACCTTCAATGCCTTTACACACCAAGTTGTGACGTGGTGTTTGAAGTCCAGTCGCGGATCTAAGTGTATTCCAAGCCAGCGTATTTGGTCTGCTGGCTCGATAGTCACGCCGTTCACACGAATAGCCACCGGATTCTCGCGTTTCCTGCCGGGAAACTGGACTATCTCCGACTTGTTAGTATCGAAGGAGACTGCATTGTTACTTGCCCACTCCAGAAGATGATCGACTTCCTTCTGTACAGAAGCGGCCGACTCAGCAATGCTGCGCCCGAACCCTAGGATCCCGACATCGTCTGCGTAGCTGAACCTCATTCCTGGGTTGCCGCTTCGCATAGGCTCTGCCATGTATAAAAGGAAGAGAAGTGGCGATATTGGTGATCCCTGCGGAACCCCACAAACCAGCTCCCTCTGCCCGGTTACCCCTCCGGAGTATCGGACTTGTACCTTTCGATGTGCAAGAAATGAAGCCGTCCATCGAAGAATCGAGTCTGGCCACCCCTGCTCTTGCATCCTCCTCACCAAACGTTGTGGAGTACTGCATCAAATGCGCCTTGGACATCGAGAGTCGTGAATGTGGCCGCCCATCCCTGGGTGCTTGCCTCTTCGATGTCGTGGACTACGCAGTTGACAAGGTCGTTTGCCGACCTCTTAGGGAGCGCTCCGAATTGTTGGTATCCGACAACGTCGAGCGTTACTGCGAGATGGGCCATCCGCTTCGCCAAGAGTCGTTCCAATCCCTTACCCAAACATGACAGAAGTGCGATCGGTCTCCAGCCCTTGACAGTCGTTGGATCTCGGTTCGTCTTACGTAGGAGCACCACTTCAGCCAGCTTGAAGCAGGATGGGTGGGTGCCGAGTCTGATGCAGGCGCGGAAGAGAGTGCCGACAAATGGTCCAATCGTCTTCCAACATGTTCGCAGAAGCTCCACAGAGATCCCGTCTGCTCCAGGCGCTGTGTTGGCGCAGCCTACGGTGCACATGCGAATCTCTTCGTCCGAGACATGGTCGTTCCAGGGGATTCGGTCGGTGCTCGGCGCATCGAGTGGCGGTAGGTCGTCCGTCGCTTGGTGTCGTGCCAAAAGAGCATCCCGGAGTACCGCAGCTCGCTTGGCCGGATCGGAGTGCAGCTTCCCTTCGTGGTTAAGTGGAGGGGGGTGCTTGCCTGCCTTGGTTCGGCCGAGCGCATCAGCTTGAACACATCAGTTGGTGTCGTGATCGCTTCGACTTGACGCGTCTGGTACTCTTTCCTTGCCGCTCTGAGAGTTGAGCGCAGCTTCTTCGAATGTATCCATCGCTGTTCCGGAGTCACTGCTGCACGATATTCCGTGTAAGCTAGCTTGCATTCCGGAGTCCACCAAGGCGCACATTTGCCGTGCCTTTTGTTCCTTCGTGTTCCTGCTGCTTTGAAAGCGTTAGTAAGGCCGGAACAGAGATCTTTGGCGTATTCATCCACCTGGCAAACCGAGTCCAACACTGGTGGCGGGTGAGTGAATTGCGCCACGGCAAGGGAGAACCTCGGAAAGTTTCCGCGCGTTACCCTAATCGGCGATGGCTCATGGTCCCATTTTCCGCATCCGGTGGGACTTGTCCTCGAATCGGAAGATGGTCGCTGGTTATACACTCGCTGCGACCCACCCATGCTTGGGCCCCGTTGATGTTGGTCCAGGCAAGATCCAGCGTGTTGCCGGCTCGATGCGTTGGCTCGCCCACAATCAGACAAGTGAGATTATGGCGTTCCGCCCATCTCTCAATTTCGATTCCTTGTCCGCGTGGGCGGGCAGCATCTGGTTGCCATGCGCGGTGCACCGCGTTGAAATCGCCAGCCGCGACGGATCGTGGTGGTGGGTCCCAGCTGAGGAGTGGTCGAATGGCCGTCGGGTCGTTCGGGTCCTTGTACACGTTGAGAAACGTGACTCCGTTTACCACAACCCAGCAGTAATCCGCCGTCGGGGGATGGCAGGGAAAGATTTGTCTTGCCGAAAGGTTCCCTGTATTGATTCGTGTATAAGTCACAGCCCTGGGTCGAATGTTTACGCCGCCATGTGGTATATGACAGTCGTATCCAGGGTGTGACTTTGTTTCCTTTGTGGCTTTTTTCCACGAAGGTTCTTGTATTAACACTACATCGACGCCTAGCTCGTAAGCTCGGGAAAGCGCGATGTCGTGTGATAAGCCTCCCCTACCTACGTTGATCGACATAAAACTTATCGTAGGTGGGAGGCTGGAAGGGACCCGTGAGGGGCCCTTCAGGAAGACTCAACAGGATTCGTCGTTCCTGTGGCCGTGGCGTCGGAGGCGACGTCGGTCATCAGAACTTCGAAACTGTTGTTTGATTTCACCACTTCGGGTGAGGCTTGCTTTTGCTTGGCAGCCGCTTGTACTGCTGCCTCAGCGCGACGGGCTGCAGCTTTAGCCCTCACCACGGCCGCGAGCTCGCGTTGGCTCGCGATGCGAATATTGGCCAGTTGCTCTTTGCTAACGGGTCCGGCCTTAGTTGGGCGCGCCAGGCAGGTTCGACTGTCGGACCTGTGCGGTCCTCCGCAGTTGCGGCACTTGGTGTGAGCACGGCACTCGTCTGTCGAGTGCATCGTGGAGGTGCAGTTCCCACAGGCTTGAGCGCGAGAGCAACCGCGCGTTCCATGGAACTGCAGGCAGCGTTTGCATTGCTGCACAGTCTGTCGCGGCTTGTGTGGGACCGCAACGCCCGAGTCGTCGAACAGGCGGAATCCTTGTCTTGGTGCTGCTCCTGTTGAGCTAAGGTTATTTTAGGTTTATCCGAATTTAATCATAACATGACTCAGGTCGGAGAAGTCAATGATGATACATGATTTGTATCAAGGAAAATATCTTTTTGTTCGGATTTTACATAACTCATACTTTGAATTGGGTTTACATTTATGTTTCCGATGATATAATAATCTTATCTGTCCTGAGCACGTTTTGGTATGTTTCGGTGGTAGCATTATTGCCAGCGAGTTATCTAGTAGGGTTTCATATGGGGAAAACTATGTATTTTAGATACTCGATAGCCAGAGAATAGAAGAACAACCCTTCGATGATTTGTCACCTTCTACTCCCATTTCCAAAATAGTCCAACAGCTCCCTTCCTGAAATGGGCAAGCCATGACTGGTATGGAGCGTCAAGGCGAGTTTTCCCGTGGGGCCGTACCTTGACTGGCACGGCATTTGTGACTCGCGTGATCTCCTCGATCACCATCTCCTCCGTCACATGCACCTTTCCGAGGAGGGTGTTGATGGCGACAGGGACCGTCGAGATCCGGAGCGCGACAAGGTCCGAGGCCTCCTCTAGCCTTACCTCGATTGGAGAAAGATTCCGCCGCTCAATAGGAGCTTGCGAGATTCCAGGTTCTTCGCTCTGAGTGCGAAGCCAGTTGGGACACGGTAGACGTGTACAACTGCTGCCTGAGGCGCGTTGGTCAGCTGCGCCACCGCTTCTCTGATGCTAGCTGGCGATAGATTTCGCCACTGATGTTTTGATTTTAGCCGGAGGAACAGTCGGTTGTCCGGCGAGGACGAAGTAGCCGTCTTGGCCGATATTTTGGTCGGCGGGGTCGGCTTTTTCGGGGCACCACTTGCTATTACTGGCGTCGGGTGATTTGGTAACTCATTCCCGGCTACAGTTGCCCAGGTTGGAGTTATCTGGGGACCGCGACGGCAGGCTTTGCCGGCCTGACGGTCGACGGTGAGAGTGTCCCGCTGCTGCTGACCTGCTGGCCGATGGGGCGGGGAGGGAGGCTTGTCGGCACTGGTGTGGTTCCAATGCGCAGGAAGTGGGCGAGGGCGCCCCTCAGACACACGTTCATCGCGTCCAAGTATTCTTTGTTATCTGTCGTTTTCATGGACAGGATAACACTTTCCAATGTTTGTAGCACCGTTGACCCTATCTCGAGCCTGGCTGAGGTGTCTGCAGCCCGCTTTCTTTCGGCTTCGAGTAAAGCCTCTATTTCCGGCGGTGAATTGGCGTGGTGCCGGTGGGAGCACCCAGAAGAGTGGTTGTGGCACTCAGCCGTCCCTGGAATCGAGGCCGGGGATGGCTGAGGTCTTGGGGCATTTGCTGCCTCCGTGCAAGTGGAGACTTCCGTTCCCGTCGGTATGCTTTTGATTGATGTCCGCTTTACTACGGGAACAGCAATTTTTCTAGCCGCACGGCGTGCGGGCTCGGTCGTTAGTTTCGTCGAGACTGCTTTCTCGACGACAATTTCCGGGGTCTTTACCGCCTCTAGGGAGCTCTCAGCTCCTGCGCTTGCCCATCGTGAGTCTTTTAGACCCTTGTTTATCAATTCATTGATTATTTTTTCGGCTTCCAACATCACAGTGTCGGTTTGGCCGCGTTCTTCCAATTGTGAGATAATGTCGACTTCCATTTGGTCGAGATCGGAGGCGTTAGCTACCAGTCCAGAGCCTTTCATTCTCTGACCTGCCACGCTTCTAAATATTTCACGCATGGATTTCGGGGTATCCAGACTTGTCTGGTGGTTGTGTTTCCCTATTTTGGAGGTTAACACAGATTTCGCGATTTTCGCGGACTTTGAGGGTACCGGTGCCATTTCAAGGCTGAGTGGCGCGGTACCCACGAGAAATTGATCTTTCGATATACGACGAGTGATTGAGGGGGAAATTGGGAAAAAGGGAATTTTCGAATTTCTCGAATGTGCTTTGCTTTGCTTTGCTTTGTTTGATTAAGGTCCTAAGCTATGCTCTATATCTCCTAGGAGTCAAAGACCGGCGTACACGGCCGAGATCATGCTACCCACATGCCCAACTCGGTCTCACCGCGTGAACCACTACACAACCAGTAGCTAGTTAAAAATAAAAATAAAACACCCATAAATTCCCTTAACAAAAATAAATTCCAAATCCAATACTCCAATTTGAGGTGAGAAAGCGACACTTCTCGTCTCGTTTTCCTTCCTGTCATGCTTCGTGCTATGACCTAATTAATGTCCTCTCCGCTGAGAGCTGGAGATGGACTCGCAGGTTGGCCCCCGAAGCAGCCGGTTTCCTGCACAAAATATGTGAAATTCTCAAGGCACTTAGGCCCGAGAAGCTTTTGGACAAAGTCGTGATGTGACATTGTCCCTCGAAGTCGACGCGTATGGCGTGCGTGCAGTCGACAGTGAATGAAATGGAGAGGCGTTGTTTCCTCTCCACACGCACACTCCATGGAAGCGGCGAAGTTGTTGAAACGACGATGGCATGCAGCGAAGTTTCCGTGTCCCGTTCGGGCTGAGATCAGTTTACGAAGTAACCGCCGGGAAAGTGTCAGCTCGGGTGGCTTGCGTCGTCGCATGAGAAGACCCAGGTTACGATATCTAGGTGGACACGCTTCTTCCCACCATTCCTCGAGAAGAGCTTGACGTTTCTGGTTCATCAGACGACGAACGTACGCCAAAGTGACGGAGCCAGGCTGGCTCTCTTTACTTGGCAGTTGTCGGAGGCCGGAGCGTGCAGCTCTATCGGCCTCTTCGTTTCCCTGTATCCCAGAGTGGGCTGGTATCCACTGAACCGAGACTCGAGCCTTTTCTGATAACTCTCTAAATTGGCGTACGTCGTCGAAACTTGTTGTGGCAGTTCCCGTCAGCAGTGCCTTCACTGCAGACTGACTATCCGTCAACACGTTGATCCGCCGCCTGCCGTAGCTTCCACTGTTCTCCCTCTCCAACAAACCCAGCGCAGCTTCCAGGGCCTTCCTCGCCCCTACAATTTCCGCATCAAGCACTTCACCACCATGCTTGATGCCGCACCCCTTCAACAGAGTTTTCCCATCTCTCTTCAAGACGAAACCCCATGCTGAGGACCATGTCCCTCCGACGATCCATCCGGGTAGGCACAAATATCCGATGTTAGTATATCTCCAAGAAACCGAGTAACCTTTTCCTCCTCCTCTATCCTTGGGCCGAAACTTGAAAGATAGCATGGCGGCGGCAGAGGCTCGGCGTCTTCCGCGTCCGGGAGTTGACGGTAGGCCCGCTGTACTCGTGACATCTGGATCTCCGGATTCCTGGGTACCGAGCAGACTTCTTGTACTTCCGTGTTCCAACGTTTGGACACACAGCGGCACGAGTCCTGAGCGGGTGGCGGTTGTCCAGTGAGTGCAGACGAGCCGAATACCGTAGGCGGTTCCCTTCCAGAATGATCTTTCCAGTTGGGATACCTCCTTCGCGATGGAGAACAAGATTCGATGTCGTTCTCATTACCGGAAGGGCAGCGCGCAGTCCTGTCAAGATTGCCCTGTCGATCATCTCGCAGAAAATGCTAGTTCGAGGTGTGATGATCCCCCTTTTGGTCGGACGTTTGAGGCCGGGCCACCAAACATCTGATCCAAAAGTTGCTATTGGGACAATACAAGTATCCACTGCTCGAACCAGTGCCGCAGGAGCGGCTCCTCGATACGCTGAGTTGAAACGGCGCATGTGCTGGGCAACCTTTAACGCCTTTCCACACCAAGTTGTGACGTGGTGTTTGAAGTCCAATCGCGGGTCTAGGTGTATTCCAAGCCAGCGTATTTGGTCTGCTGGCTCGATAGTCACACCGTTCACACGAATAGCCACTGGATTCTCGCGTTTCCTGCCGGGAAACTGGACTATCTCCGACTTGTTAGTATCGAAGGAGACTGCATTGTTACCTGCCCACTCCAGAAGATGATCCACTTCCTTCTGTACAGAAGCGGCCGACTCGGCAATGCTGCGCCCGAACCCTAGGATCCCGATATCGTCTGCGTAGCTGAACCTCATTCCTGGGTTGCCGCTTCGCATAGGCTCTGCCATGTATAAAAGGAAGAGGAGTGGCGATATTGGTGATCCCTGCGGAACCCCACACACCAGCTCTCTCTGCCCGGTTACCCCTCCGGAGTATCGGACTTGTACCTTTCGATGTGCAAGAAATGAAGCCGTCCATCGAAGGATCGAGTCTGGCCACCCCTGTTCTTGCATCCTCCTCACCAAACGGTTGTGGAGTACTGCATCGAATGCGCCTTGGACATCGAGAGTCGTGAATGTGGCCGCCCATCCCTGGGTGCTTGCCTCTTCGATGTCGTGGACTACGCAGTTGACAAGGTCGTTTGCCGACCTCTTAGGGAGCGCTCCGAATTGTTGGTATCCGACAACGTCGAGCGTTACCGCGAGATGGGCCATCCGCTTCGCCAGGAGTCGTTCCAGTCCCTTACCCAAGCATGACAAAAGTGCGATCGGTCTCCAGCCCTTGACAGTCGTTGGATCTCGGTTCGTCTTGCGTAGGAGCACCACTTCAGCCAGCTTGAAGCAGGATGGGTGGGTGCCGAGTCTGATGCAGGCGCGGAAGAGAGTGCCGACAAATGGTCCAATCGTCTTCCAACAGGTTCGCAGAAGCTCCACAGAGATCCCGTCTGCTCCAGGCGCTGTGTTGGCGCAGCCTACGGTGCACATGCGAATCTCCTCGTCCGACACATGGTCGTTCCAGGGGATTCGGTTGGTACTTGGCGCATCAAGTGGCGGTAGATCGTCCGTCGCTTGGTGCCGTGCCAATAGAGCATCTCGGAGTATCGCTGCCCGCTCGGCCGGATCGGAGTACACCTTCCCTTCGTGGTTAAGTGGAGGGGGGTTCTTGCCTGCCTTGGCTCGGCGGACCGCATCAGCTTGAACACGTCATTCGGTGTCGTGATCGCTTCGACTTGCCGCGTCTGGTGTTCTTTCCTTGCCGCTATGAGGGTTGAGCGCAGTTTCTTCGCATGCACTCTTCGTTGCTCCGGGGTCACTGCTTCACGATATTCCGTTTGAGCCAGCTTGCATTCCGGTGTCCACCACGGCGCACATTTGCCACGTCTTCTATTCCTTCGTGTTCCTGCTGCTTTGATAGCGTTAGTAAGGCCGGAAGAGAGATCGTTGGCGTATTCGTCCACCCGAGAGACCGTGTCCAGGTCTAGTGGCGGGCGAGTCAACTGCATCACGGCGAGGGCGAACCTCGGTAAGTTTCCGCGCGTTACTCTGATTGGCGAGGGTTCCTGGTCCCTTTTTCCGAATCCGATGGGGACTTGTCCTCGAATCGGAATATGGTCGCTGGTCGCGCACTCGTTACGATCCACCCATGCTTGAGCCCCGTTGATGTTGGTCCAAGCAAGATCCAGCGTGTTCCCAGCTCGATGCGTTGGCTCGCCCACAATCAGGCAAGTGAGATTGTGGCGTTCCGCCCATCTCTCGATTTCGACTCCTTGTCCACGTGGGCGGGTAACATCTGGTTGCCACGCGCAGTGCACCGCGTTGAAGTCGCCAGCCGCGACGGATCGTGGTGGTGGGTCCA